>OY986436.1:12787091-13532716 GCA_963920525.1 Dichetophora obliterata | reverse complement strand
CTTTTAGTAACGATCTTCCTAATTTTACAAACCATACAACTTTTGCCTTTGTTTTTGAAGTGAAACTTCCAATCGCATAGTTGAGTAATTTCAAAAAATTAAAAATAAGTGGACTTAAACCGCTTTTTTAGCTAAGCCCTTTTAGCTAAGTTAAGCCCTTTCTACGAATTGAGGATGAAACTCTGAATATAAGATATTAAAAACAATATTATTTTGGTTTGAGCACGGTGTAAAAAAGCAATTTGGTACTTGTTTGATGGCATGATGGGTTACGTATGATCCGTTTGGTATGATGGTATGGTATGATGAGTTTGATTTGAACAGAAAGCCACTATGTTTTTAACGTTGACCCCTGCCGCGAAGGCTTAATTCAACGGTGCTCCAATGCTTGGGACAAATATGAAGCGTCGGTCAACGCCCCTTCGGAATTCAAGAAGGACCACTTTTGAAAGGTTCCTCTAATCACATGCCACAGAACCCCAGCACTGATGTCAAAAAGACACTATACATGACCGTGACTCATTCAGCCACTCGAATTAAAACATGACTTGGTTATTTTAATAACCATGGGTTATCTCAGTATACTATACCAATAATACAACCCATTATTTGATCCGCACAAAATCATCCCATTCATATCAAAGGTCATCACTCTCTGACACGAAAAATTAAGGCGGCAAATAGGCCTGTCACTCATGCAATCAGGTTCCTCAATATCCATGGTCACAACTCAGACTATTTAGGTTTCCCCGTATCCTGTACTCAAATTCCAAAGGTAACAGTATATTGATCCGGTAGTTGCTTACCTTCCTAACATTTACTGTTTGAAATTGGCGAGATTCAATCTACCATCATTCTCTTAGTAATTTAAGGAAATCACCAAACCGAGTTCAACTTAAGTGTAACTCACACCGGCCTTTCTGGCCTAACCACAGTCAGAGCGCATTAAAACCCCACGTGGGCCTAACCCATACGACAGTCAATACCTGGGCAAAAGGCTCCACCTGATAAGGCTCTTCAACATCCCGTCTACAGACCAAAAGTTCTTAGAACATTTATATCTGACTGTGACACCTTCAGCCACTCGAATTGTACTTGGATAGGTTAAAAAGTAACCATAGGTTTCCCAGTAAAACCGGGTAACCCTCAATTCTACTTATGCAACGTCGTTATGCTAAATTAAGACTTAATAAAAAGCCTTAACAGAAAACTAAGAAGCATGGGCCGTTGTATACAAATTTGCTTATACAACGGTCCGAAGGTTAAATGTTTCCTACATAATAACCTTTATTCTAAGATAGGTCTGCAGAACAACGATAGATCAGGTCTCCTCATCATTGATGGATGACTGTCCCGCTCTTCAAGTTATGTTGGATTGATCGTCCATCAAAAGCATATTACAACAACGGTGTTATGATAACTTAATATCAAAACAATGCTTTCTCCAAGAATTTGGCAGCAACAACCAAGGCTCTAGGTAAACCTTTTTCTTTTACAGTTATCAGACGAACATTCCGGAGCCGTGCCTCCAGAAAAGAACTCATTATGAGATCAGTTCATGGGCCGTGCCCCATGAACTGCCCATCCAATAACAAACCCTCACCCTTCCATTCCTGGCTTGGGACAGGCAGATTCCCCGAAGGTCCTCTGGCGGGTTTTTTGATTTGAACAGTATCATCTAATGCAGCGATGCCCAGCGCCTAACTCTTTCCACTCTCTTACAACAACTTCAATATTTTCATGATTGTTGTAATTCGCCGAATTCAGTTTGCAATTTCAGCCTCGCTTCTTAATGTTACTCTTTTTGTTCTTTCGAACCATCGATAGCTGTTCTGCGCTTGTATGTTGCTGTTTTTGAATGGCACCATCGATCGCAGCTATTTTGCACTGGTTTTGGCATTCGCATTGTAGACGGTAACAGCATGCGTCGTATTCCTTATATTTTTCGTTGTGCGAATACACATTGAGAAAAAGTTATTGAATATTTGTAGTTGGGTACTTTTAAATTACATCAGAATTAACTATTTTTATGGGGGTTATTATAGCCTTGAAAAATGACAAATAAAGAATTTGCGGAAAACTGGGAGTTTGCCTATTTTTTCAGAGATAATAAAAGATTTTAATCTTAATATAATAGTTAAATTAATAATAAAACAGTAAGATGATAAAAAATGAAGTTAAAAGCAAAAAAAAATTATTATAAGATTAAAAAATGAAAAAAATTTATAATATTAATAAATTCACAAAAAACACAAAAAAGGAAATTAAAAAATAAAAAAAAAATTAAAACTATAAAACAAAAAACAAAAAAAGATATCTGAAAACCTCCACGCGGTTAAAGCTGTGTAAATCAGAATGTTTTCTAACTAGCAAAAAAAAGCATTTGGAATTACTTGATTCATTATTTTTACAGTGTACTTATAAGTTCGCTGTCGCGGACTTTGCCAGCACTCGTGTTATTGGTAATTCGTTATTGCATCCAGGTTTATACATTTTTTGATGTTGTTGCTTTTTGTTGTTGTTGTTTTTGCACTCTTCAAATAATTTTCGTGGGCATCGCTGATCTAATGGATGGTACGGCATGATGTTATTATATGATGGTATTATGTTATGGTTTGGCATGCCGGTGGTCATGGTGACATAGTGGTGGTCGTAACCTATTACTAGAGAGCGTGGCCCTTAAGCTAAAGAAGAGCGTTTCAAACCAGCTCAGACCCAGCTCAAACCCAACTCAAACAGAATGTTTTTTCGATTGAATTAATATTTCTATTCGGTCCGGGACCCCGGGATATTTTCTTAGTGCCGACAGTCCCTGGATTGCAAGGCCGGGATCCTGAAAACACCGGAATTGCCTCCACTGCAAAAAAATTCCAAAATATTCCAACCAAAAATTCAATGATACTACCTAAGAAAAAATGTATGTGATTTTAAAAAATTTTTAAATAAAAAACTTTCTAAAACTATCAGTACAAAATAACACAATGGGCCCTAACAATAGTCATTTTAATGCCGAATCCAAATTTAGTGTAAGCTTTATGACAACAAATTCTATAGAAATAATGTCAGATAAGCTTACACTAAATTTAAAGTAGGTATTAAATCGACTATTGGTAAGGCCCAATGTGTAAAACACGTGATACTTCCTAAGAAATATTGAAATGTCATTTTAATAATACAAAAATAACAATTTTTTTAACTAGCTGTACAAAATATAAAATTTCAAAACATATAAAAATATAAACCTTTCTTAAACTAACTGTAAAAAATATAACAAAATACTTAAAAAACTTTAACTTCAAAAACACTAAAATTTGAACTTGAAAAATTAAAAAAAATCCTTAAGCAAACTGATTTTGTTCAGTCACAAAATTCCTACTTAGAAATAATAAAATTACACTGTAGGGACGTCAAAAAGACACACGAAAATACTGAGACTTAACTTATTTTTTGGTCGTAGAATTTAGTGGCATACTCAGTTTTTCCCAATCAGATCAAAATATCGAGATATTTGAATTGAAATTAAATCACTTTTAGACCTATTTTTAGCTAAATTTTCCTTATTTTTGGAGGACAAAAATTTTCACCACCTCCGATTTTGCTTACACTTCCAGAATTTAGTCTACTTATGAAATAAAAACACCAATTTGAGCAATGAAATTTTTAGATTTTTTTATTAAGTTTTTACGTTCAACATTCAAATTTGGTCGAAATGGAAGAAAAAGCGAAATTGCTTAATTTTTAAAAAATCATATATTAAACTAGGCTGATTTGATTTTCACGTTGGAGGTATTTTTGAAAAGACAATAAAAAGTAATTGTTAAAAACTACAAAAATTTTTGAAGTGAAGGTGAAATATAAGTCAAATATCAAAAATCTAAATAGCTCGAGACTTTAATCTGATTTGTAAAAACTAAGTATGACACTAAATTCTACGACCAGAAATGAAGTTTACGTGTCTCTGTGTTTTTTTGTGTCTTTTCAAAAGTTAAAATTTACCTACAGTGTTATTAAACTATTCTATTTTTTTAAATAATTTTATGAATCTTCTGAATGATCTATTTTATTAATTTTTTTTAAGGAATTGGTCTTTGGTTTTTGAAAATTAATCTATAAATACTATCCAAACGTTTTATCGAAACTGTGTTTTTAAGTTTTTTATAATCTTCTGCAATGTTTTGTGTTGAAAAACAAAGCGTAACTACTTTAAAACTTCATATTACGTCATCCAAAAAATCCGTTTTCTAAGGTTTGTCAAACCTGGGACTAGTCCCGGGATCCCAGGAATGAGTTTTTCAAATCCCGAAATCCCGGGATTGCCGAAGCGTCCCGAAATTGGATGCACAACACAATCGATCAATAGAAGCTCGATCAAGTCCTTCCAAGGGCTGAAATGGCCAATTTATTTTGTATTTTATTTGGCATCATGGTACGGCATTATGATATAGTAAGATGGGTTTAGTTAATGGGTATCATGTGATGCATGGTATTATGGTATGATATGATGTTATGGCATATAGAAACACATTTTCATAAAGGAAAATGGTATTTTATTATTATGGTATATTAAGATGGAATGATATAATTATTGGGGGTTGGAATTAATTTTAAAGGTTTTTTTTCGGTTTTTGAGCATTTATTTAGAAACAACGGTACAATGTATATTATTCAAAGTATTGTCCATCGTTAGCTACAACATTTTCCCATCTTTCTGGCAGCATATGGATTCCGCGCCGGAAGAACGATTCGTCTTTTGAGGCAATCCACGAATCGACCCATTTTTTGGTATCCTCGTAAGAAGTGAAGCGCTGCTTAGCCAAGCCATGCGTCATCGATCTGAATAGGTGGTAGTCGGAAGGGGCTATGTCTGGGCTATAAGGCGGGTGGGGTAGCACATCCCAATTCAGCGCCTCCAACGTTTCCTTGACGGTTCTTGCAACATGTGGCCGAGCGTTGTCATGTTGAAAAACCACTTTGTCGTGTCTTTTGGCATATTCCGGCCGTTTAACCTTTAATGCTCGGCTCAATTGCATCAATTGTTGTTGGTAGCGTTCCCCAGTGATGGTTTCGTTAGGTTTTAGCAGCTCATAGTACACGACACCCTTCTGATCCCACAAAATACACAGCATAAGCTTGGCGCCATAAATATTCGGCTTGGCCCTCGATGTTAATGCATGGCCGGGTGGTCCCCACGATTTTTTTCGCTTAGGATTATCGTCATGGATCCACTTTTCATCGCCAGTGACAATACGATGCAAAAAACTCTTCCTTTTATGCCGTTGAAGCAGTTGTTCGCACATGCAAAATCGCCGTTCAACGTCTCTCGGCTTCAACTGGTACGGCACCCAATTTCCTTGCTTTTGAATCATTCCCATGGCCTTCAAGCGTTTGCCGACCGTTGATAAGTCGACTCCCAATGATTCTGACAATTCTTGAAGGGTTTGACACGGGTCTTCATCGAGCAAAGCCTCCAATTCCTCATCTTCAAACTTTTTCGGCTGGCCCGGACGCTCTTTGTCTTCCGTATCAAAATCACCACTTTTAAACCGACGGAACCAATACTCACAAGTAGAAATCGATGGAGCATAGTCCCCGTAAGCCTCAGTAAGCGTGCGTTGTGCTTCAACCGCTTTTTTCTTCAAATGGAACACAAAAGTAAACCTTCCCGCAAATTGCGTTTTGTTGGAACGAAAGTCGACATGTTCACAGAGAAAAAAATATATGTTGTTTACACTTCAGTGGAATGACACATACTGAAAGTGAAGCTTAGACAATGTGCTTTGAAATGAATATAGTCACAGGTGTGACCGATGCGATCTATTGATAGTTACGCCATCTCTTAGAAAACCTTTAAAACTAATTCCAACCCCCAATATGTAATTCACAAATGTGTATATTTTTCTTGCTATTCGTTATTAGTGCTGTTCACACTATAACAATTCACAATGTCAACAGAAATTGGAACAATAATGTTAGTAATAGTCTGAACAGAGCCGATAACGAATAGCATGAAATAGCATGTAAGAAATTAACAGTTAAGGACAGAATACAATGTAATCTATGCTATAAAGTTGTAGTAAGATGGTATAGCACGATGTAATGATGTTATAAAAATATTGTATGATGGCATGCCATCGTAACATAGTATAGTATGATGGCATAGTATGATGATATTCTATAGCACGAAGGTTTGATGATATGTTATGGTTTGAGGAATTTGGTATCATGTAATGTAAAGATTGCATAATAAGGTATTTTATACACTGAGAAAAGACCATAATAAAATCACAGAAAATTTTCCCAATATTTAAGAAAATTTTACTTGTTTTAGCGCCAAGGGATATTTTTTTTCAAATCTTACTTTTTCTTTGAAAGAACTTGTTTTAGCGCCAAGGGATATTTTTTTCAATTGTAACTTTTTCTTTGAAAGAACAAAACAATTTTCCAAACAAAGTTTTAATTATTTCTTTGAAAGAAAAATGATTTCTTTCGAAGAAAAACTTCTTTTACAAGCTTTAACAAGTAAAATTTTCTTAAATATTGAGTAACTTTTCTGTGATTTCATTTTCAAAAACAATATAAAAAATAAAACAAAAAAGTTTTTATTTTCAAATCAAAGGTTTCTATTGTTTTTTACACAAATGCAGGGTATCTTTTTTCAAAAAAAAAAACTTTCCTTAAAACTAAAGAAATTTCAGATTTTTAAAACAAAAACTTGTGTTTTTTGATTTTAAAGTCGAACTTTTTTCTGAGTGTAGTATGATAGTATGGTATGCTAAAACCTTACTACCATTATTTTAAATGTTTAACTACTATTTTTTACAACTATCTAAAAATACTGTTTTCGGCTATTATTTACTACTTTCTGCTACGTATTCGTATTCCGCTTATTCGTATTTTTATAATGATGTCATATGATGGTATGGTGTGGGGATAATATATTGATAATGGGTATTTATTCTACTATTTTCTATTAATATTTAAACAAATTTTCTGCTACTATTTTCTACTACATATGTTCTACTACTATTTTATACTACATATGTTATACTACTATTTCTACTACTATTTCTGCTACTATTTCTACTAATATTTCTACTATAAATGTTCTACTACTATTTATACTACTATTTTCTACTAATATTTAAACCATTTTTCTACTACTATTTTCCATTACATAGATTCTACTACTATTTCTATTACTTTTTTATTACTATTTTAAACTACTATTTTTGTTACTATTTCCCACTACCATTTCTACTACTTATGGAATGATGATATGGTATGATGGTGTGATATGATGGTATAGTATGATGGCATAGGATAATGGGTTCGGTGATATGATATAGTACAATATTCATATTTCTACTATTATTTACTAATGAATGTATCTACCACTATACATGCTACTTAATCTACTACTTTTTATTTTCTTATTTTTCTATTACTATTACTTTCTACTTTTATTTTTACTACGATTTTTAATTCTTTTCTACTACAATTTATACTACAATTTTTACTGACTATTTTTTACGTTTGGCATAATGGTGTGATATAATGGTGTCATATGATGGTATGGTTTGATGGTAAGGACTCTTTTAAGAAATAAATAATTAACATTTAACCATTCAAAGAAGTTAACTTATTTTGGGTATAAGTTTACTTCAACCGCGCGTGGCGACCGCTCATATAATTTTCATTGCTTCACGCAAGGAAAAAACAATCATTCTTTGAGTGAATCGAGCAAGATGACTATCGGTTCTCATGCATAAAATTACCAATTCAAGCAAAAATTTTTTTGTATCGAGAAAATGGGTTACAAAACTAAGTCTAAGCAAAAAAAGCATAGGCCAAAAAACATTTCCTTTAATCTTCAGTACATTTTTTATATATTGTTCTCCATTATTTTCTCTAAAAAAAATATAAATATATTGATCCAAGTATGCATATAGTTTTTTTTATAATCACTTTGAGGAATAATGAGGACTTGCATAAGTGTTTTTTTTAAAGATCAAAGAACCAAGGCATGCGCCTTATACAAACAAGGTTTGGTTTTGACCTGATTGACAATTTGAATTACTTTTAACCGAGGCTAGCGTTATGCCTTAACCTCGGCAAGGATTGCCAGCCCTTAGTTGTTCCTGTCCTTTAATTTCTCATTTTCCACAATTTAGTTGTGGGTTTTTATTTTTCCATAATTCTTAAGTGTAGACAAAGAAAGTGAAAAGAACCATGCCCGAGCCCGTATTCGAACCAGGGACCTCTAGGTTAATAGCCTAGCGCACTCTCCACTAGACTACAAACGCCGTCCAATGTTATAGTGGTATTAACTCAAAGTTTAAAAATTTTTAGAGAAAATTACTGCAGTTTTCGATAAATAATAAGATGATCCATAGATAATGAGTCGAAGCAGTCATTTGTCATGCAATCCGCTTGTTACAGCCCTAAAAGACTGTTTTGTTAGCAAATAAATAATGTTAGCTTACATAAAAATTTTACTGTTACAAAATAAAAGGAATGATTAAAAATCAACTTCTCTGCACTTAGTTTAATTGGTGTTTCCCAGTGCAAGAAAACTTTATCAATGCTTAGCGGTTTTGGAATACTTTTTTATCTTATCACTACTTAAGTTTTGAAATTTTAATGAAGTAATTAACCATTTTTGTTCTCTGTTGCATATGTTTTGCAGCGAACGGAAATGAATATTTTGCTCTACAAGAAAGACAACAAAAAAAGAACGATATAAATGTTTTTCTTATCGCAAATTATGCAATTTCAACATTCATTTGTATATAATTTTTTTTTTTTTATTTTTATGCTCTGACTAAAAACCTAGATAATATGTTGAAAATAGAAATAGAACAACTTTATGGAAAGAAAATTAGAAATAAAAAAGAGACAAAATTCGAAAACAGAAATAGAGCAACATAAACTTTGAACAGTTTCGGCTAAAATACAAAAACTTTTCTGTTATAGAGAATAGGAAACGTTCTAAAAATGGCTCTGAAATGTCGAAATTTTTCTTCTTGCATTTAATATATTTTAATTACTTTGTCTAAAGTATCTCTTGATTATTTCCCATGTCTAAAATTTAAGTTAAAACGTATGAGCCATAGTGATTGTTCGATTTTATTCATGTGCCAATTCTACTTGCGATAACATAAAAATACAAACTTAATGTTCTTGCCTTGAAGTTTTAACTGAATTTTACATAAAGCGATACATTTTAATTGATTTGTATACAATATTTGCTTTCCTGATACGGTAAGCAATTAACACTTTTTCCCACCGACTCGACTCATTTCATACACCGCACCCATCACATCTTCAGCATCCTAAAGCGATTCATTGAAATTGAAATTTTATTTTATTTTACGCATAAATAACTCCAATAATATTAGTGGTCTGCATTGATTCTAAAACCGGTTACATCTGAGCCGGTTGAGAATGTTTTTGTTTTGTTTTTTTCTGTTGCACTGTTCTTAAAAGGCGCAAAAGTCACAAATCTTCCTTCGAATTCTTTAGCTCTTTGGTACGTTCTCAAGCTATTATTTTTTTGTTTTTATAATCTTCTTTAAATTCTTTGAGTTCGTTAAGTTTTATACCTAACGAGTTAGTCTTGAACATCAAGCTTCTTTTATGGAAATGTCGAAATTTTGTTTAAGTGAATACTATTGAATAGATTCTTGTGCTCTTCAGAAGTCGCGGCATCTTGTTACTGTTGCCTTTAATGTCAGATTAAGTCGTAATTTTAGCTCTTTTGTTAAGTTGATTTTTAAAGAGCCATTAAAACTGAACCGGTTCCATGCAACGTTGTTTCTGGCATTTCCAGACATAAGCTACACTCTTTAGTGGTAGTAGTAGCAAATATAATTTATTGTATCAGAAAACCTGGCGTCTCAAAAAGAATTACCTAACAACATAAATTATTAGAGAGCACAGATATTTTCGAGTGCAATTAACATGAACAAAACGCTACCGGGTATTGTGTAATGAAAACATGTTAGGTGATTTATCCAAGTTGTTGGGTCCCTAAAATCATTGTTTTCTATGTAACTTATTCTTTAAGAAACTAGGGCTTTCAAGATGCTGCCGGCACCACCACTCTTCAAATGCATGACTTTTTGACAGGTGGCAGCCGCCTTAACATAAACACACCATAAATGTCAGATCGATCTGTCAATGAATAGTGACGTTACAGTGTTCTAAATTAAACAACTTTTGGTATTGTTATAAAAATAGATAAAGACGATCGATTAATATTATGGTGAATCTGCTCAGTCGTATTCAACCGTAAAATATTGAATTGTAGAGTTCAAAAGAGGTCGAATCAGCATAACAGATGAACACGCCGAGGGAGCACCAAAAAAAGTGGCCACTCCAGAATGTATTAGAAAAATCCACGATTACGTATTGGGCAATCCGAAAGTGAAAGTGCGTGAGATAGCTACAGCCGGAGGCATAACAAGTGGGTCGGTGGTTTCAATTTTACATGAACATTTGGGTATAAGAAAGCTGAATGCAATATGGGTGCAGCGTTCGTTAACAATCAATCAAAAACATCAACGATTCCGCACTTCCCAACAACGTTTGGACATGTTTAAACATAATTCGACTGATTTTTTGCCCAGGGATGGGCAAAAAGTGACCAGGGATGAAATAGGGATCCACCAGTAAACACTAGAATCTGAGAAATCAGCAAAAAAGTGGTTAGGTCCCAGTGCAAGTACACCAAAACGAGCGAAGGCTTAAAAAATGGCCGTAAAGGTGTTGGCGTTTGTTTATTGGGATTCAGGTGGCATTTTGCTCATCGACTATTTGAGAAAAGCAAAAACAAACCACAGCGATTATAACTGCAAATTATTGGTGCGATTGAAGAACAAAATCTCAAACAAACGGTTATATTTATCGAAGAAAAAAATCATCTTTTTGCAAGACATTGCTCCAGCTCACAAATCCATCGAAACTATGGGAAAATTGGACGAGTTACTCTTCGAACTGCTTCCTCATCCCCCATATTCTCAAGATTTGGCCCCCAGTGACTATTATATGTTCTCAAACTTAAAAAGGTGGCTCCAGAGAAGGAGATAAGCAACGAATGAACAGGTCGAATTGGCAACTGAAGCGTATTTCGGAGATCTTAAGAAATCTTTCTATTTATCGCAATGTAAGAAAATCATTGCAATAAGTGTATTAAGCAGAAAGGGGACTATGTGGAACAATACACAGTAGTTTTGGCAAAAATCATGTGTTTTCTTTGTTAGGCCGGATACATTTTGAACGACCTAGTATAATATCAAATTGTCGTAATATAAAAGTCCAGCAGTAATAAAAAAATCCAGCAGTTTAGCATTAATTTTGGAAAGAAGTAATACATATTTTGGACTTTAAGAGTACTAGAAATATTTATAAGTTTCTTAAAAATATATAATAATAATATAATAATAAAATAAAAAATATATATAATAATAATTAAACATATTGTTTACGAAAAAATATTTTAATAAAACTTTTCGCCTTGAAAAGACATTATTTAATTAGTCGTAAACAAAAGAAAAGCTACAAAGAAACCAGACACAAGATATAAGATAAAAGATAAAAGATAAAAGATAAAAGATAAAAGATAAAAGATAAAAGATAAAAGATAAAAGATAAAAGATAAAAGATAAAAGATAAAAGATAAAAGATAAAAGATAAAAGATAAAAGATAAAAGATAAAAGATAAAAGATAAAAGATAAAAGATAAAAGATAAAAGATAAAAGATAAAAGATAAAAGATAAAAGATAAAAGATAAAAGATAAAAGATAAAAGATAAAAGATAAAAGATAAAAGATAAAAGATAAAAGATAAAAGATAAAAGATAAAAGATAAAAGATAAAAGATAAAAGATAAAAGATAAAAGATAAAAGATAAAAGATAAAAGATAAAAGATAAAAGATAAAAGATAAAAGATAAAAGATAAAAGATAAAAGATAAAAGATAAAAGATAAAAGATAAAAGATAAAAGATAAAAGATAAAAGATAAAAGATAAAAGATAAAAGATAAAAGATAAAAGATAAAAGATAAAAGATAAAAGATAAAAGATAAAAGATAAAAGATAAAAGATAAAAGATAAAAGATAAAAGATAAAAGATAAAAGATAAAAGATAAAAGATAAAAGATAAAAGATAAAAGATAAAAGATAAAAGATAAAAGATAAAAGATAAAAGATAAAAGATAAAAGATAAAAGATAAAAGATAAAAGATAAAAGATAAAAGATAAAAGATAAAAGATAAAAGATAAAAGATAAAAGATAAAAGATAAAAGATAAAAGATAAAAGATAAAAGATAAAAGATAAAAGATAAAAGATAAAAGATAAAAGATAAAAGATAAAAGATAAAAGATAAAAGATAAAAGATAAAAGATAAAAGATAAAAGATAAAAGATAAAAAATAAAAGATAAAAGATAAAAGATAAAAGATAAAAGATAAAAGATAAAAGATAAAAGATAAGAGATAAAAGATAAAAGATAAAAGATAAAAGATAAGAGATAATAGATAAAAGATAAAAGATAAAATATAAAAGATAAAAGATAAAAGATAAAAGATAAAAGATAAAAGATAAAAGATAAAAGATAAAAGATAAAAGATAAAATATAAAAGATAAAAGATAAAAGATAAAAGATAAAAGATAAAAGATATAAGATATAAGATATAAGGTATAAGATATAAGATATAAGATATAAGATATAAGATAAAAGATATAAGATATAAGATATAAGATGTAAGATACAATATATAAGATATAAGTTATAAGATACAAGATATAAGATATAACATACAAGATATGAGATATAAAATAAGATATAAGATATAAGATAAGATATAAGATATAGGATATAGGATATAAGATATAAGATATAAGATATAAGATATAAGATATAAGATATAAGATATAAGATATAAGATATAAGATATAAGATATAAGATATAAGATATAAGATATAAGATATAAGATATAAGATATAAGATATAAGATATAAGATATAAGATATAAGATATAAGATATAAGATATAAGATATAAGATATAAGATATAAGATATAAGATATAAGATATAAGATATAAGATATAAGATATAAGATATAAGATATAAGATATAAGATATAAGATATAAGATATAAGATATAAGATATAAGATATAAGATATAAGATATAAGATATAAGATATAAGATATAAGACATAAGATATAAGATATAAGATATAAGATATAAGATATAAGATATAAGATATAAGATATAAGATATAAGATATAAGATATAAGATATAAGATATAAGATATAATACATAAGATATAAGATATAAGATATAAGATATAAGATATAAGATATAAGATATAAGATATAAGATATAGGATATAAGATATAAGATACAAGATATAAGATATAGGATATAAGATATAAGATACAAGATATAAGATATAAGATAAGATATAAGATATAGGATATAAGATATAAGATAAAAGATATAAGATATAAGATATAGGATATAAGATATAAGATATATGATATAAGATATAAGATATAAGATATAAGATATAATAATAAGATATAATATATATGTAAGATATAAGCTAAAAGATATATGATATAAGATATAAGATATAAGATATAATAATAACATATAATATATATGTAAGATATAAGCTAAAAGATATAAGATGTAAGATAAAAGATGAAGATATCATATATAAGATTAAGATAAAAGATATAATATATATAAGCTATAAGATATATGATGTCAGATATAAGATATTGGATATATGATATTAAATGTACGATAAAAAGTATAATAAATAAGATATAAGATGTAAAATATAAGATATAGGATGTAAGATTAAGATACAAGATATAATATATAAGATACAATATATAAGATGTAAGATATAAGATATATTGGGTTGGGGAAAAAGTATTCGGCGTTTTTTTAGTAAAAATAAACAACATTTTATTTTTAAAAAAAAATGATTTTATTAATCCAAGTATTGTCCATTCTTTTCAACTACCTTCTGTCATTTTTGGGTTAAGACCACGATTCCTTTATTGTAAAATTCCAGGCTTTTATCGTTGAAAAACTGACGTAAGTGGTTTTCGCATTCATCTTTTGAGGTTAATTTCTTAACAGCAAGGGAGTGTTGAGGAGATCGGAACATATGTTAATCTGACGGTGCAATGTCAGGATTGTACGGTGGATGCATCGAAACTTACCAGTTAAATTCTTTAAGTTTTTGTCGGGTCAATAAAAATGTGTGTGGCACAGCATTACCTTCCTTGTCGTCAATCCCGACTTTGACACCGTTCTTGGAGCTTCACCTTTTTTCGACCAAAACAGTTTTCGAAGAATATTATCGTACGTGATCCACTTTTCATCACCTGTTACCATACGTTTCAAAAATGGCTCAATTTCGTTTCATTTTAGTAGCGAATCGCAGATAGAAATTCGGTCCATTACATATTTTTCACTAACTTCATTAGGCACCCAAACATCAAGCTCTTTTTTAAAACCAACTTTCTTCAAATGGCTTAAAACTGTTTTGTGGGCGATCTTCAGTTCCTTAGCGATATCGTGGCTGCTCACATGATGGTTTTCTTGAACCTTTGCCATTATTTCATCGACTTTTTTGGTGATGGGCCGACCAGAGCGAGGAGCATCTTTGACTTAAAAATTTCCACAACGAAATCGAGCGAACCATTTCCTGGTAGTTGATTGGGATAGAGTATCTTCACCATAAGCCTCACAAATCTTTTCACATGCCTGTGACGCATTTTTCCCTTTATCGTAGTAAAATTGTAAAATATGACGTATTTTTTCTGAAATTTCACTCATCTTTGCTTTGCAATAATTTTTAACACGATGCACCAATATCAGCAAAATGATCACTAATAATCAGCCGATTTGTCTTCTGTTAAGAGCAAAAAAAGAGTTGCCAGATGGAGCTTACCGTTTCAATGTTATGACACTTTGATATCAAGCGAACTCGAAAACGCTGAATTCCCCAACCCAATATATTAGATATAAGATATGAGATGTAAAATATAAGATTTTAGATTTTTTGTTTGAGAATTAATATTTCCTCTTTTATTTAAATAACTTTAACATGATTTTTAGTTATATGCATTTTAATTGAAGTTTCGAAGAACGTAGCAACAAAAACAACAACTCTTTTTAGAGTCAATCACACAGCAGACTAGACAGACTGTTTCAGAAGACGCTACCCTTTCAATCTTCAGAAGTCTTGAGTGATTAAGCTGTGGCAAACTAAGTGTTTGAGTTCTATACGATTTGGCATTTATTCGAATAAGTTCTTTGAAATTACATAACGTTACAGCATAAGTTTTTATTAGATCAAAGCTAAAAACTCTACCAGGGATTTTGTCTGTTCTAGTTGCTCCTTCTTTTTTTCACTATTCTTTTTGGAGTTCAACGAAGTTGCCAAAATTTACGAAATTAAAGAAAAATTTTTGTAAAAAGAGTTTTCTGCTTCCGTTAGAATGCTTATATTATTTTTATTAATTAAATATTCACCCAAAGATATTTATGTGTGAATATAACTAATAACTGCGTCCATGCCACGAATTTTATTTTTAGTTTTCAGCCACGAATAGGATTCGTAAAATCGACGTAGATTGGTATACATTACAAATATTTTATTCGTATTCGTACAAAAACAAATGTTTATTGTACGAATACATTTGTTACATTTACGAATGATCGTAATACCTAATAACCAGGCTGAACGATTTCAGTTTTAAGTTTTTTAAACTCAACTAATAATTCGTACATTCTACGAATAATTCGAACGGCCAACCTAAGCATAAATGTTTTCTGCTAATGTGTTTTTTCGTTCAAAAATAGAATGAAAGTATTTGTAAATACTACGAATGTAATGGAAGAAATTACTAAGTTATTTGAACGAGAAATTTACGAATATTAGTATTTATATGTACACAATCATTCTTACAATGCACTAATACGAATTGTTTTTTTCTTGTTTACGAATATTATTAGTATACAAAACGAATATTTTCTTAGATACTACATCAGGTATACGTAACACTTTGAGAATTAATTCGTAAATATATCACGATACAAATACTTTGTATATTTTACGAATATTCGAAGAATGCACGAATATTTGTTCTTACGAATATCATTTTAATAAAAAATGTTTTGAGTGTGCCATAAAAAGTTAATTTTTGGTAATTAATTTTAATTAAATTGAATTCACGAAGATTTACAAATTAGAATTTATGTTGAAGATAAAGATATCAAAATATAATAAAAAGGTTAATAAATTAAGAAATACCGTTAAGTGAAGTCTTTTACATTGAAGTTTTGTGGCATTGTTATAAACTTTAACCTTGCATTTATAAAAAAAATGTTAGAAAAATTTTTCTACAAAAATCTTTCAAACAAAAAAGTAAAAGAAAATGTCATAATAGAATCAACCAAGATGAAAACTAAGATTAGAACAAGCCTTAAAAAAGCTAAAAACAAAGCACAAGAGAAGATAGAGTGCCCAGCATGAAAACATCTTTGATTGCAACCTTAATTAGCTGAAGATTTATAAAACATTTAAATGTGGAAAAAAGGCTGGAAAAATCGTTACAAAAACTTTACAGTTACCAACAAATTAAGCGGAATATTAAAATAATAAAAGAAGCATGAACAAAAACACGTTTCAAGCACGTTTCTAACTAACGTATTCTTCTTCTTAGATGCACAGATACTTACATTTAAACATGTATTCTAAAGAAGATAATGGAGCCCGTTGTTCGTTCATGGAATAGAGCAAACACATAATGTAATAAATGCTAAAAGAACAAAAACAACAAAAATAACTGCGAACTGCGGGGGAAAAGTGGTTTTGTATAGAAAATCTCTCAAGAAGTTTAGTGAGGAAAAATATTTAAGTAGGCAGCATTGGTTGAGCTTATAAAAAAAAAGAAACCAAGAACAAAGCTTCATGGCTTTAAGTGGAAAAGCAGCTCATGGTCATGCAATAGAATAAAAAATATGTGGTTAAAAGAAAAAAGCTTTAAAAAAACATAAGCAGTTTAAGAAGAATACTAAAGCCAGAAGATTGGCAGACAGAAGAGGATAATTTTTTCAAGAAAAAACATAGTTTATTCTGCTTTAATTTTTAAATTTGCTATGGTCCAGTCACTTAAATAAGATTTTGTATTGCTAGATATTCTCTCAACATGAAGAAATGAGAAATTGACTGAGAAGTTATAAAAAAAATATTTCACATAAAAACCAACAAATTTAACTCAATGTTAGCGCGCTCAGAAGTAAGGCTCTAAACGCCAAACTTTATCTTTTGCAATTAATTAACTCTTTCAAGAAATAAACCTGTCTACCAAATGATTGCGCGCCAAAACGTTCGTATAACATTTGCTAAGAAACACTAAAGTACAACAATTTAATTTCTAAAGGCAAAGCGTTTGTGGCCAAGTAGTAATAACATGTAGTGCCTAAGGCGTAATGGCTAGAGATGTTGTTGTTGTTGTTAGCGTTGTTGTTGTTGTTGTTGTTAGCGATGTTGTTTTCTTTTCATACGCTACTAATTCATAAATCAAAACAGGTCTTTAGCCTTTAATTCAACCAGGCAGTCGGAGGCACAGTCTAAAAACCTTTGAAAGAAATAAAAATAGGAAAAAACTGAGTAAAAGATTTTTGAAATCCTTTGCTAATAAATTAGGATACAAGAAGGAAAAGAAAAGCATTATCAATGATAGTTTAAACTTTAATCTTTTCTCTTAAATGTTAAATTTATAAATTTTATGAAAAAATTACCGGGAATTGATCATTCAAAAAAGCCCATTGAAAGGTATTGTCAAAATTCTTTTTATCGTTAAACTGGTACAAGTGTCCTCGATATTGACGCTGAGTTTGAGTACGATCTGTACAGTAGTTTGTTTACAGTGCTCTATGTTGTCAGTTCATCTTAAGAGTGTTTAACATTTTTTTTTTAAGATCAAAGCACCAAGGCATGCGCCTTATACAAACAACGTTTGGTCTTTGACCTGAAGGAAAGGGATAGATTATTAGATGAAGAATTGATTGGAACCATGCGTGAATTTTTGATTAGGCGGAGCAAACGTGAAAGACTATTTGAATTGCTTATAGCAGAGGCTATTGTTATGCCTTAAACTTGTAACAAGACGTTACAATTAGGCTTGGCGTTACAATTAGGCTGGACTCTGTTGTGCATTGCAAAAGAGGGGACATGTTTAGGTAAAACTATCAGCAGTAGAGAGAAGGAGGATATTGCAAAGCACACTCCCTACATCGATCTACCAAGAGACGATATCGTAAAAAGGTATAACTTCGAAAAACACTTCGGAATTAAGCTTAGTACCAAGAAAGAGTGGGACAGCGAGATGATATCGCAAGTCAAAAAACCACACAGTATAGCATGGTATACAGATGGGTTCAAGACATTGGAAGGTATAGGCGCAGGGGTGTACGGGCCAAGAATCAAGCACTTTGAACCTATGGGGACAACACCCAGTATCTTCCAAGCGGAAATCCTAGCAATACAGCTGTGTGCACAATTCAATCTGGACCGTAAATACAAAGGTCAGGATATAGTTGTGATGTCAGACAGCCAAGCAGCAATCAAAGCATTAATTTCCTATGAGATATCATCGAGAATAACATGGGAATGCCTAACAAAACTCAACGAACTAGGCAAGAATAACACTGTTACTATACTTTGGGTCCCTGGACACAAAGGAATACAGGGTAACGAAGAAGCCGATGGTCTAGCGCGACAGGGTGCAGCCACAAAATTTATAGGACCAGAACCATTCTGCGGATTGGGCACACATTCTATAAAAGAAGAACTAAGAAGGGAGGAGAGGCATAAACGTTCAAACCTTTGGAAAAGCCTCCCAAAGCTAAGACAATCCAAATTGCTCCTCAGAGATTTTAACACTCGGAGAGCAAAATTGTGCATAAGCTTAGGCAAACCGAATCTTAGGATTCTAACGGGGTTCCTTACAGGACACTGTAAACTCAAATACCACCTGATGAAATTGGGCATAGAGACCGATAGTAACTGCCGTTTCTGTGAAGAAGCAGAGGAGACTCCAATACACCTACTTACAAACTGCGACGACGTGACTCGCAGACGTAAACTAGCACTGGGGAACTATGAGCTGAGTCTAGAGCAGGTTTCATCCCTTGAACCTAAGAATATTCTCAAATTCATTAGAGAAATAGGGCTGGATGAAATTCTGTAATCCGCAAACCCAGCGGAGCTTTGAGAAGGAGGTACAATAGATCTCATTTAGGTCGCAGTACGCATCTCCACCACACAACATTAACATTAACATTACAATTAGGCTTACGATTAATTAAGTATAGTTACTTATATATGCAGCAAAGGGTAGGTAACTTTGACAACAACAACGTGACATACATAAATTACCAGCCACAACAACAAGGCTCACAGTCTAGTAGCCATAAAACAGCCACCAAACATTCTTTTCATACGCCATACAACAGAAGACTTAAATAATTCCTGAGTAGTTCTTTCTGAAAGCATATGATTAGACACGAGAAAACCAGCTAAGATAGCATTCCTTTTTAGGTGAGCTCAAGCCTACTAGCAACCGCCTCGACTGACCGTCAGGTCTATCGCAGGGTTGATATTTTCGGTACAATTGTACATTTTTGGTACAGTTTTACATTTTTCCTACTTTTCTAATACCAAAGCATTTTTAGTACATTTTATTTACTCAAAAAAATTTTACTAAATACAGGATTAAGAGCTCCTAGTGAGCAAACAGAATTAAAAAAATTATTTATTTCTAAATTTTTTCACTCTGTAAATAATATTTAAATTGAATTTAAACAGTAAATTTCTTCAAATATATAAAATTGCTCAACGAATTTTTTTAACTTATCATTCGTCAGCAAAAGTTAAAGAATATTTTCCATTCAAAATTCAATAAACCAAATGCAGAAAGAGACTGCATATCGCAACAATTTCTTCTTTAATGAAAACAACGATTTTAAAAATGCCACAAAATTGATATATATAATAATAAGTAAATAAAAAAAAAATTTCAGAAAATTTGACCGAGAGTGAAGAATTGCTTGATTTAAAGAATTTCCCATTAATTTCATTCGTTACCGTAATATAGAAAAGCACTACCTAGCACTTTTAAAAATCTATTTTCGGCTGGATTGGATTGGCACGTTTGTAGTAAACGTTATTTGCTTTTTTCACTTTATTAATTTTTTCTGAAAAAGTTCTTCCAATCTGCAACAAAGAATTTTAAAGTTTTCCAAGAGCATTATAGACAATGCTGTTTCTCGTGCCTTATTTTGAATTTTTTTTTTTAATTTATTTTTTTACTTAAATTGAAATAACTTCATTGTTTCTAATGCAATATTCCCTTTCAAAATATTGTTGGAAAGGTTTTGAGTTCTTGCATTGATTTAAGACCAACATTTCTAAAATTTATACATATTAAAGCTAAAATGTTAATAATAAAATAAATACCTTCTGAAAAAATATTGTGAAAAAAAAACATGAAAACGAAGTTATTTAAATTTTGAGAGTTTTTGTATAGAAATAAAATAAATAAAAATTAAAAATATGTATGAACAAAAGCATTATCTTTAATACGATTACAAAAATATAAAATTTTTATTCAATTTCAACCCTCTGGGGGATTTGAATCCCGAAAAACTCCCCTTGACTACGGCCTTGGATTTTAGTGATATCTTTCTCTGAATATTATAGGCCACTTGTGCTTCCTTTAGTGATTATAAAAAACTTTTTAATTAATTAAAAATTAATAAAAACCTTTGTAATTTTTGTTTATGAGCTGAATTGATAAAAACATTAAAATTTAAATAAAAAAAAATTTATTTCATACTTTCTTTTTTCATTTAGTACAATTTTTTAAAAATTTTTATACCAAAATGAAAAAGTCATTTATCAACCCTGGTCTATCGTCCGGGGATTGTGGCGAACGGTTAGTTTCAAAACGGTTAATTTTTGGTTATTTTTAAGTGTAGTTAGATATTTTTTTATTGTTTATTTATTTTTTTTTTCTTTTGTTTTCGAAAGCCACGTCGCTACCTCGGTTGACCGCAAGGCCTATCACCGGGGCTGCGACGTAGGCACTTGCTGTCACGTCACTAGAGCGTCGTCTATAGCAAGATTTTGTTTTTTCATGAAGCCACGTCACTACCCCGGTTGACAGCAAGGCCTATCACCGGGACTGCAACGCAGGCACTCTCTGCTACGCCACCTACGTCTACAGTTGGCCTTTCTACTCTATTATATCGTATTAGAAATAACGGAGCATTCCTTTTTAGCGATTGCCAACCGATTACCGAAGCGACTACCAACGGACTACGAATTACCGAAGCGATTACCATCCGATTACTGATTACCGAAGTGATTACCAACTGATTACTAATTACCAAAGTGATTACTGAAGCGATTACCAGCCGATTACCGATTTCCAAATCAATTAGCAACTGATTTCCAATTACCGAAGCGATTACCGACTGATTACCGGCTTCTAAAGCAATTGCCAACTGATGACCGAGTACTAAAACGATTACCAACTGATTACTAAGCCCACTAGCGACTACCCGAAGCTGCATAACTAAGAGGTTATAATAAGGATAACGTATTCAATAAAGTAACTTTGTGAATTACTGAAAACCCTGCTTCTTTTATTTTCAAAATAATTTGTGAGAGTTAGTGGACCTTTTCACAGGACCCTGGAGCGGCGGAGTTTTACCTCCGCCTTTGATAAAACCACGTCACAACTTCGGCAAGCCTTTCCAGCCTTCAATTTTTCTTGTCCTTTAATTCCACATTTTCCACAATTTAGTTTTGGATTTTTTGTTGCAATAATTCTTAAATGTAGTAAAGAACAAAGAAAGTGAAAAGAACAATGCCCAAACCCGGATTCGAACCGGGGACCTCTGAGATGATAGTCTAGCGCACTCTTCACTAGACTACAAAGGCCGACAATGAATAAAAATAATGAACAAAAAATTTGTCTCAAATTAAAAATGTTACAGAAGCTGTATAGTGAATCAGCTTTATCAAAAACGTGTGCATATGAGTGGTTCAGTGCATTTAAAAGCGGTTGAGCGGAAGATTTACCACGCTCTAGTCGGTAATCAATGTCTTCATCGAATGCATATGACCTTGCTGAAGTGAAGGATATGGTGGCTGAAAAAATTATCATTTAAGTTTGAGAAAGATAGCCGATGACCTTTCTGTATCTCACGAATCAATTCGTACTATTTTAAACGATTACTTGGTCATGAAACGCGTTCGAGTAGTTCCGAAGTACCTGAGTTTTCTTAGAAATCTCAATTGCGTGAAGGTCGCTGAAGAAATGCTAGAACTAGTCAATTCTAACGCCACATTCGTAAAATGCATTGTTACTGGTGATGAGACATGGGACTACGAGTTTGATATGCAAACCGGTCAACAAGCTTCGAAATGACTTTTTCCAACTGAGCCGAAACTAAAAAAAAAAACACGTCGATTAAAAGTCAAGGTAATGTTAACTGTTTTCTTTGATTATCGTTGTTTGAGCTCGGAATTCTTGACTGAAGATCACACAGTAAATAAAAAATATTAAACTAATCTTAACTCACTGTTTTTTACTCAGTGTGAAAGAGTTTCTTGCTAAAAACTCAACAAATATCATCGAATAACCACCGTATTCAAATAATATTTTCCAAAACTCAAAGTAGAAGGCATAAAAGAGAATTCGCGAAGACACCTGAAGTTGATTCCAGAAAAACATTTTACTCTAATAAGCATTTTGCTTACACTATCTAAAGTCTGCGGAAAACTAATGAGGCAGCAAATCAATAATTTCCTAGGTTATGTTAGGTTAGGTTGAGATGGCAGCCGCTCTACGTGCGTAAGTCATACCGCACGTACCTAGGCTCACTTAGACCAATAAGGTTCATTGTGATACCGCTGCACACTTGACCTTTAGTCCGAGTGTCACCACATTGAGCTTTTGGTAAAGCTTTAAAAACGTTGGACGCTTGTCCTTTACATTTCGTCAAGCTCGGAAAAGAAGAACGACCCCAGATACTTATGCCTTCTTATAGCTAGCGCGGGACAGGAACATAGAAGGTGGGAGATGATTTCTTCTTCCTCTTGTCCCTGCAGCTTCTGCAGTAGTCATTTGCGATAAACCCTAGTCTGGAGGAATGCCTGCCTATTTAGCAGTGCTCTGTGGTAACTGCCACTAGCGTGGCTACCTCTAGTGTTCCCAACGAGAGAAGGGCTCTCGATCGCTTTAGGCCTAGAGTCGTCCAAATAAGCCTTGTTACTCTGAAATTGGAGAGTTCAGCCCATCTTGAGTTGGCTTTATATATGATGCACTCTTTATGTATGGGTACCAGGGCATAAGGGCTTACGTGGAAATGAAAAAGCAGACGAGCTTGCTAGAAACGGTATCTCGGTGACTTCAGTGGTTCAGAACTCGCCGAGTGTTTCGTTGGCAACTGTCAAACTGCTACTCAAAGAGTACATCATATATAAAGCCAACTTAAGATGGGCTGAACTCTTAACATGCAGAGTAACAAGGCACTATTTTGTTGTAGCCAAGACCCGTACACGTCTGTGTGCAGCTTAGAATGCACTCAACCTTACACAGAGAAATCTAGCCATCCATAGTAAAAATGGACAGCCATTTTACTATGGCCAAATATGGTCGGAAGAATGCATTATGAACGATTGGCATCTCAGTGTGATCTACCCAATCCACAAGCAAGGCGAACCCACTATTTGTGCCAATTACCGTGGCGTAAGCCTTCTTAATATCGCACACAAGGTCCTGTCAAACGTTTTATTTGTAAGATTCAAGCCCATTGTAAACCAACTGATTGGACCTTCTCAGTGTGGATTCAGACCTGAAAAGTCTACCATCGACCAGATCTTCACGCACTGGCAAATCTTGGAAAAGACTCATGAAAAACAAATCGACCTCCTCCATCTTTTTGTTGACTACAAAGACGTCTTCGACAGCCCAATAAGGAATCACTTATACTTCAACATGTCTGAATTTGGTAGTTCTGCAAAATGAATACGACTTTGCAGGATGACACTCAGCAACACCAGCAGCGTAGTTAAAATCGAGAAGGACCTCTCCCTACTATTTGTTACCAAACGAGGTTTCAGACAAGGTGATTCCTTATCGTACGACTTTTTCAACATAATGATGGAGAAGATCATCCGAGCAGCTGACCTGATACGTAATGGCACAATATTCTACAAGAGTGTTATGCTGCTTGCGTATGCTGATGACATCGATATCATTGGGCAAGTCGAATGGGTCTGGCAGTGAATGCAGATAAGACGAAATAATTGGTGTCAACAAACAAACAGTCCCAGCGTCTTAGAACCCACGTTACAGTTGGAAATATCTCCATCGAGGTGTTAAAAGACTTTGTCTATCTGGAATCCAACATTAGCTCAACCAACGATATCAACATTGAGATCACACGAAGGATAACTCTTGCCATCAGGTGTTACTTTGGGCTCAGAAGGAAACTGAGAATCAGAGCCCTCTCTCTACGAACGAAAATCGCACTCTATAAATTGCTCATCATACCCGTCCTACTTTACGCATCTCAAACCTGGCGCTGAGCAGTTTAAATAAAAAGACTTTAGGACTCTTCGAGAGAAAGATCCTTCGCAAAATCTATGAATCAATCTGCTTCAATGGCTAGTACCAAATACGGTGGAATGATGAACTGTACGGGCTGTACGCTGTACAGTTAAGCAAAGGACAACTTCACGAAGTTTGGAATTTCCAACTGGCGCCAGCAAGCGAGAGACAAAAGTGGCTGGCGCTCGTTCAAAGTTACACAAAATGAGCAAACGTAACTTAACGAAACTAAACCAAACAGTTTGACAAGACGTATTATTCCGTAAAGGCTCAACCATAATAGGCTCGAGCTGGCTGCAGCTAAGGTCAAAAATTAACGAAAAGCTAGCTCAAGATCTGTCAAATACTTAATTTGACCAAAATGACTTTAGCCAGCTCGTCTTGAAGTCGTTGAAAAAATTCCCTTATTGCAAATTAATTCGTTTTGTTTGGTTTGTTAAAAAAAAAGCTGATTCCTTAAGGAACATTTAATTTGAATTGCTTTGGCTGCAGCCAGATCAAGTAAACAAAACTTGGCGAAAAAGCTGGCTTAAGCAATTATGGTTTGTACCCATCACTTCTTTAACTTTGTATAAAATTTGACATTAGCTACAGCCAGCTTGAGCCTATTATATTTTTGCCTAAAAAACCGAACTGTTAGCGTAGCTGTGCAAAGAGTGTTTTTATTTTCTTTCCATCAATTTGTTTCAATTTTTCACTCATCTACAGAAATGTTTATTAAAAATTCAACAATGCACAAATTAAAATATTATATAACACTCGATATCTAACTGATCAGCTGATTCAGACGAGTAAGCAACTCGTTTTATTTTGGGTTGGGTTAGGTTAGGGTCGTGCAGCGTTACCGTTGCTTCCGCGGGGGCATATAGGTCCATTGCGAGTTCCTTTTTATTTTTTGTGGTACCATGTTAACCATTATTTCGATTATTCCTCAAATCAACTTGTGCTTTTTATGAACCTCCAGATATCTAGCAGTGGTATGTTCGCTATATCTTGCAGTAGCTCGTTTCTATAAGCCTTCTCGAATGATATTCTCGTATGCTTTTCTCGAACCGACGTCACGATGACGTTGTTCTTGTCTGCTCTATTTCTGCAAATGTGGTGAATCGAATCTGTCAATCGAGTTCATTCTCACTTGATCTTTGGCAAGTGAGTTTTAGCGCCTAATTATAAAATTCGATTGATTCTACGATTTTCAATTGGTTTTGGCAACTTTTAAAGCAATGAATGAGATAAATTAATTTCCTTTTTTACTAAGATAAAAGTGATGGTGAGTTTTTCAAGTTGCAGAAATACTAATACTTGATCGAACGAGTTCGACCGTTTGAGAATGACTAACGTCACTTTCCTTCGAGTACTTCTCGAATGATTTGTAGAAACGAGGTACAGGTCTTTGAAAAATCTGTTCCCTATATATCGGAGTCGACGGTTCTGTAGACTTAGACATTCGCACAGAAGGTGAGCTATTGTTTCTTTTTCTTCCGGATCTTTGCAGCTCTGACAGAAGCCTGGGGCTGTTAAGTTCATTCTATTGGCCATTACCCCAATGTGGTCATTACCCTAATGACCTGTGAGAACTTCAACAAGAATCCTGATTCCTCGTTTGACCAAAAGCAGAAGGCTTTCGTTTCTCTTTTCGTTTAGCTCCGGCCAGAGCCTTCGTGATAT
This sequence comes from Dichetophora obliterata, assembly GCA_963920525.1. Classification (NCBI taxonomy): domain Eukaryota; kingdom Metazoa; phylum Arthropoda; class Insecta; order Diptera; family Sciomyzidae; genus Dichetophora; species Dichetophora obliterata. The sequence goes on along the minus strand of OY986436.1, from coordinate 13,506,326 downwards.
GTTGCAGTCACCTCTGGAGGCCCAGTTAATGTTAGCATTATCTCTGACTTTAAGGTCTATACTCCTTTTGACGACGCCTATTGGAATGTGCACATCTGTATTAGCTCTGTTTGTATTTGCGGTTGTTCCACTCATAGCTAGTTCATCTGCTGCATCGTTCCATCGATATTGCTACGTCCGGGAACCCAGCAGAGGGTGACATTGTGGGTATTGCAGATGCTGTTCAGTGCTAGTGTACATTTGTCGTTTTACTATTCAGTGCTTTGATGGCCGCTTCACTATCCACAAAAATTACTACCCTTGTGTTCGCAATAAAATAAAAACACAAAGCATTTTTTTCTGTCGGGAAAAAAGCCGAAGCTAAAAAAACCCGACATTTATTGTACGACCTTTCTCTCTCATTGCCTTTTCTGAACTAACTGCCAGGCTGTCGTTGACAATGTCTCCGACTCTTGAGCAGTCACAATAAAACTTATTTTTACAATATTTATTCACAATAAATTCAGTTTTATACACCTTGTGTGGGTAAGATTTTTCCTATGAATGGCCTTTGCAGTTTTTTCAATAGCATATATTTCTGCCTGAAAAACGCTACAGTAGTCGGGGAGTTTTTATTTGTTGCGTTTCACAGTTTTATTTTCCATTTTGGAACCATCAGTATTTAATTGGAGATTGCCGTTGAATTCTATGGCCGTTTCTTTCCATTCTTGTCTGCTGCAGATGGATGTGGTGTATTCTGTGCCGAATCTCACATTGGGTATGATATAATCGGTTGTTCTTTTTGATTCCTCGGTTTCAAAGAGATTCAGAATAGATGCTTGTTAGAAAGTGTTGTTCCTCCAGGCTTGTGATTCATTGAGGCGAACCGCGCTTTTTGTCGCCGAACACTTAAGGACCTCTTCTATGGGTGGAAGAATTAGCATCATTTCCAGACCCACCAGTGGCGCTGATCTCATGGCTCCTGTTACTCCTATGTATTTTGGGTTAAATCCTTAGCAAGTGCACACGTTCGTCCATTTTCTATCGTCTCGTCTATTTTGGTTGGACCTTTAGATGAGGTCAAGATCGACACTCGGTTGTAGCGCCAACTAAGTAAAAGTAGGTAAGTAATTATAAGAGTGTACTAATTACAAAAAATAACTAATAATTACAGGCAAATTCAGGAAAATACAAAAAATTACCTAAAATTTTTAGAATAGCTGAAAAAATTCTACGATATTCTGTCAGAACAAAAAAAATTCATGATTAAGAAAAAAATAGTTTGTGAAAAATAAAAATAGCTAAGATTTTCGACTTGTTCCAGTTTCTATGCCAAACTGTTTTCAAACCATAGCTAATTTGTCGTTAAAGCAACAAACAAATTTTTTTATTCCAAAACAAGAAACCAATTTTGCCCATTTGGTGCCTATGACTAAAATCATGATCAATACGTGTGTGTTTCTGTGTCTGTTTGCATCGATTGAGTGTAATTTCGTCAATTAGTAAGAATTATTGTTATTGTGCTTACATACAAATTCTGGCAAAAAAACCATACAGTCAAACATTATCAAAATTAGGCAATCATATATGTATGTATGACAGCATGAAAGGCTGGCAACTCTGCTGTACGTGCAGCCCTTTCATTGTGGCTAAAACAGACAGACAGACAGATAGACAGATATTCAGCCATATGGGATATACAGGCTGGCACCATCTTGTCGCTCGTTTCTTTCCTTTAAGGTAAACAATCAGTGGCTGTCAAACAACCTGTATTTGAGCTGTTCGATTTCAACCAACTCCATGAAAATTTTTTTTTCCTTTTTGGCGCGCATTTCATTGGTTTTTCCTGTTTGTGTTCTTTTTTCACTTATTGTAATTTTCCAATTTTTACTATTGCTTGTTTGTGTGCGCCAAATGGTTTTACTCTGCCATACAAACAATAATCGTTTGCAGTGTTTTTTTTTTTCTTTCTTTTTTGATGGTTTGTTTTTTCATCTTCATTGCCAGCCTTTATTTTATATGCCTTTTTCCTGATTTTTTCAGATTTTTTTGTCTATATTATTTTTTCTTTTCCTTGTCTATTTTTCTTGCCTCAATATATTTAATGATTGCCTTCGTATTGTTTTCCTTCATTTCTATAGATTTTTCTGTTGAAAGCTAATATGGCGTAGAGACCTTTATGCGGGTCTTTCAAATAGAATCGCGATTGACAAAAAACAATGAGAGGAAAACAAAAATGTGCACAATATAAGAAAAGTAAATAAAAAATAAAAATAGCTATTGAGAGAGTAACAATATCGAAAAGATATAAAATTTGTGCACCACAAGAAAAACGCATATGAAATAAATATTAAATTGTATGGAATTGAATTGAAAATTGTGCACATTGGCCATAAAAAGCAGTGGAATGAAGACAGAGAGGCAGGCATAAAGGCAGTCAGACAGATAGACATGTGTGCCGTCTGCCAGGCTCGATAGTCTGGCAGCACCATCTACTAGGCAGCACTTTTCCACAAAACCATAAATGGCAGAATGATTTTACTACTTTTTTTCCCCACAAATGTAGGCATTTCTTCTTCTTTTTCTATGTATTAAAATGAACCAAGTTGTCGGTTTTAAAAGGCATGCTTGCCAATATTAATAAATATTTTTAGTAAAGACAGCGAAACATTGGTTTTTTTATTCTTTACACACAGAAAAATAGTTCACCTATAATTAAGGAGTTTGTGGTCTTGTGAACGTTTTTTGGGCTAGGGGAATGATGCAAGCTAGAAACGAAGAAATTTCAATAAGAAAACCTTCTTGTTATTATATTGTTTGTTAAAATATTATTTCTATGAAATTTATTGAAACGAAAGTAGCTTTGGAATAAGTCGATAACTTTTTATTTACAGTTTTCGTCTTTTTTTGTGATATTAATTTTAAGACCAGATGATATGAAATGAAATATATTAAAATTTTCACGCATTAATGTAAAACAAAATAGTTCATATATTTATAAATTAAAAATATTTTCCTGTAATATAAAAATTAATATTAAAGTTCGGAAAAACTTTAATTAATATTAAATTAATATAAAATCGTTTAAATAAATATTCGTCTACTCCAGTAATTTCTCAACTTTGCTTGTAATTAGTAAAAAACCACGGTTAGTTTTTAAGTTTTCCATGGCACTTATTATGTTTTTTATATATAACTAACTTCGACACTTGCACTCAAGATGTATTTATGAAGGTGAAAGAATTAGGTGATGTCTTTCAAATCGGCACCGTATCAATGTCAAAATTTTGGTGCAAGTGCTGCCACTTGCTATTATTTCCTTTTTTGTGGGACAAAAACTTTGAGAGGGAGTTTTGAAGTCGGGAAAGAAGATTCAGCCACGAAACATCACAAGCAGCCAAATTTTAGATGTTTTTTACTTAATAAAGCTAAGCAATATAGTTTGGTGGCCTTTTCTTTTTTTAATATATATATATAGATATATATATATCAATTTTTTTATTGCAAAACATATGTTTTCCTAGATCCAAGTTCTATTGCAGATAGCACAGCTTTCCGGCATGTTTTATATTTTTTGTATCATAATATTTACACACTTCACAAAAAAATTATAAAATAAAAAAATCACGTTTTTTTTCCTCAAATAAAAAGAATCAAGTAACAAAATATCAAAAATAATTTTTTTATTTTGAAATTGCTACGGTGCCGATTTGATAGACCTCACCTACTTCTGCTACCTTCATAAATACATCTTGCTTTCACTGTACTTTTAAAATACATTTCATATAAATTAATGACGGTTAAAGATATAACAACTGTGTTTATTGCCAGATGACTATTAAGTGAATTTCATACCCTTTATCTGTACTGTAGCAGTTTTTGCAATTTTTTTACCGGAGTTTTTGACGATGTTTGCATCGTGTCTACAATATATCTCAAGAACCAGATAAATAAAGAGTATACCAACATATTTGCATAAAAATTGTCTGCACTTATTTTGTACAATGAATTCACGTCACTTTACAAGTATGGATGCTATGCCGCAATCAAAGCAAAATATCCATTTTCTCCGTTTACAAAAGGTCACGGAGCCGGGCTGGAATGGGTTAAAAAAGATATGTATCCCATATATATAAAAGCAACTTCTTTTTTATCCATTCGCAATTTTTTATCGCTAATCAAACTGAATCAGTTCCTATAATTTTGCTGTAATAGGCAAACTTTGTGAGAAATGCTATAAAAACACTTCTAATATTAATAGCTCGTATGAAATTTATTTTATTGATAGTTTGTTTAACATAGACTTAATTCAAATTAATACTTTTTCAACTCTCTTAATAAAATTTTAGATTTAATTTTTGTTTCAAAAAAATTTAAGAACGGTTATCTGAATGTTTTATGTTCTATCGCTCCATCTGGTTTACACCATGTACCTCTTGTTTTAAATTTTGAGTTCTATGAATTTGTGCAATCCAAGACGCAAAATAATTACTTTAATTTAAAATTATGCAACTTTGATCTCTTAAATAATATATTTGGCAATGCTAACTGGAATAATTTCTTTATAAACCAAAATGTTGATGATTGTTTTGATTTGTTTACTTTTAAATTGTCTGCTTTTTGCAATGAGCATATCCCACATTTTCCGCCTAAGGTATATAGACTACCTTGGTACACAAAAGGGTTAAAGAAGCTGAAAAATTTGCGTAATAAAAATATAAAATTATTTAAATCAACTAATGATAACCGTTATCATGCTATGTACATTCATTACGCGAGAGAATTCAATTTTTTGAATAAATTTCTTTACAAACAATATATCTTACGTTGTGAGAATAATATAAAAAGTAATCCTAAGTCATTTTGGCATTTTATTCAATCCAAGCGTGATGGTTCTTGCATTCCCACATCGACTTACTACAATGGATCACAATTTTTTGCACTTGAAGATACAGTGAATTTATTTGCTGATTACTTTAAGTCCAACTGTGTTTGATGTGTCAATTTTAAATAATGTTGACTCTTTTTTAAACCTAGGCTCCCTTGTTTTGACGGATGAAGAAATTTTCAATGCGATGTCTAGTTTGAAAATTTCGGTTAAAGCTGATAAAGATGGTATTTCATCTATTTTGCTGAATAAGTGTGCTGTCTCTCTCTCTCTCTAAGCCATTATGTATAATTTTCAATAAATCTTTAAGGACTGGGACTTTTATTAGTAGTTGGAAAATGGTCACTATAACACCAGTTTTCAAAGCAGGCAGTAAGAATGATGTAGCAAATTTTAGACCTATTTCTAAATTGTCAAACGTTTCCAAACTCTTTGAAAGTGTCATTAAGAAGCGACTATTCTTCCTAACTAAGCGACACATTTGCCCTGAACAGCATGGTTTTTTTGCTGGCCGATCAACTGTCACTAATTTAGCTGTTTTCTCCAAATTTTGCATTTCATCATTTGAACTTGGATATCAAGTCGACGTTATTTATACTGATTTTTCTAAGGCATTTGATAAGGTTCCACATAATGTTTTACTAGCCAAACTTGCCAAAATGGGTTTTCACTCAAATTTTTTGGATTGGATTCAGTCTTACCTTCATAATAGAGTGTCTTGTGTGGAGATAGAGAGAGTTAAGTCCTATAAATTTATAGCTTCATCTGGTGTGCCACAAGGGAGTATTCTTGGACCATTGCTCTTTTCATTGTTTATAAATGATGTTAATAAATGTTTTCAATCTGCAAAATTTCTACTATACGCTGATGACTTAAAGCTATTCAGTCATATCTCTGATTTAAATGATGCCGCCCTGTTACAGTATGATCTTAGTAATCTACTTTCTTGGAGCTTGTTAAATTTTTTACCATTAAATTCTAATAAGTGCTTTTCAATAACGTACTCTAAGTGTAATAATTTTTTAAATTTTTCGTATTCCATCGAGGGTACTCCCCTTGAGAGAGTCAATACCATTAAGGACTTGGGTATAATTTTTGACACTAAGTTCACTTTTGGGAATCACATTAATTATGTTGTTCCAAAATCATATTCTTTACTTGCTTTTGTGCGTAGAAATTGCTCAGAATTTTCTGACCCTCACACCCTAATTAGTCTCTATAACTCATTTGTAAGATCAAGGTTAGAGTATGCTGCCTTCATATGGAGTCCTTTCTACATAATTCATTGTGCTCGCCTAGAGAAAATTCAGAAATCATTTTCTCGATTTGCGCTACGTTCCATAAATTTTGCAGAACCTCTGCCAGCATATGATGCTCGTATTTTGCTTTTGGGATTAAAAACACTAAAAACTAGAAGGAAAGTTCAGTCCTTGACATTTATTCACGATCTTTTTTCGGGGCATATCGACTGTGAACAGCTATTGCAATTTTTACATTTTAATAATCCGGCTAGAACGTTACGTAATTATTCGCTATTTCATTCCGAAATTCATAGAACTCTGTATGCTCTTAATGAGCCTATTATTCGGGCTTTATCTTTGTATAATGAATTGTCTATTGAAAATAATTTAGATCTCTCTGTCTCGAAATTATCTTTGAAGAAGATCTCTTTATGTTTTTCTTTATTTCTTAGTCTTCATACATCAGTGAATACATACTGTACATTTTTTTTTATTTAATTTTTTTTATTTTCTTCCTTGTAAATTTATTTTTACATTAGTATTTAAGTTAATTTAATTTTAAGTAGTCTGTAAGGATGTATAATCCAAAGACTTTATGAATAAATAAAAATAAATAAATAAATAAAAAATAAGCTGCGACCATAAAAAAAAACCTGAGGAATACAATTTTGATAGTGAAATTCTCAGAAAGCGCTGTATGGCGCGCTCTAATTTTTTTTTAAACAATTCTTACTATCATTATTTGTTATCTAAGGTACTTTGATCCTGGCCAACCCTGGAAATTTTTTTTTAATTTTTCAAATTTAATAATTTTTTTAAATTTTTAATTTTAATTACTTATCTCAATAACGGGATAGCAAAAGTACTTAGAAACAAAAGATTTGGTTTAAAAGTTAAGAGTATACCCTCACATAAAATATAAAGATCTGTTCAATCAAGCAGCTTAACAAAATGTTTTAGGACTTTAATAAAAATAACTATATTTTTTATATTTTACAAAATATCAACTTTGAGGCTTTACAGATACAAAAGTACGCACTTAAAAATAACAAAAACTGCCAAATTCAAATAGCTCAAATATATTTCTATCGAAATATATCAAAATATAATAATTTGCAAGTTGCACTTTTTTCTAGATGTCCAACCTTTTGTATGGAATCGCCCCACCGTGCGGCGGCTTAAAAAAGATATATATATTCCTAATGATATCTAACAGGGTTTTTTAGAAAATCGATTTTTTGAAACATATAGAACCAGACTGCCTCTTAAGCAGATTTTTACTTAAAAAAAATAAATATTAACAATTATAAAAAATAATTTTATAATTTAATTGAAAACATCCGATATGAATTTCAACTATCCGCATCCTTAACGAAGGCTCTTTACAGATCTGCATCCGCAAAATGACATCCGTCACATCCCTAATTTTTACTGTTTGTACAATAGGGGTATTCACGATTCAGTGCACTTCTTACCTGTGTAGTTGAGGACTTGTGCAGTTGTGCAGTTAGGTTTTCGTTAACTTACCACTATCAGTTTTTCAAAGCTGTCAAAATTTTCAATGCGCACAATTGCGCAACTGCTTAAGTCCTTAAGTCGTCAAGTTTAAGGCGACAGTAGAAAAGCACTTGTGCAGATTTTTGACTTACGTGTATTTTTTTTACGTAAAGTACACAAGTCCTCAAGTCCTCAACTGCACTGGCAAGTGCACTGAATCGTGAATACCCTTAATTAGAAATTCAATTTAATTAATGTTTACAAATTTATGCAGAACTAGCGAGTTTGCAACTAGCAAAGAAGCTAGTACATTTATGACTACTTACTAATTAGCTAGAAAAACAGTTGGTATTTTTTTAAGTAGTCAAATGCGACTAGTTAGTTAACTATAAATTAAGCAACTAGTTCTTTTATGACCAGTAAAACAGCTTTTATTTTCGTATTAACTGGAATGCAGAGAGAAGCTTATCTAGGTACTTTTTGGTTAGTAAGATTTCACAAGTTTAACAACTACACTGAGAAAAAAAACATACTTTATAATTAAACAAAAAATTTTAAAATAGAAATTTAACTCATTTGCGTTTCTACAAAACAAAATTTAAAACAAGCGTGTTTAATTTTCCACTTTAAGCACATTTCTGGTTTTTGTATAAATTTTCTCTTATTATTTCCTTCCAAAAACAAAAAATACGTCACTATCAGAGATTGAATTAAAAAATTATGTGCAGTAGAATCATTGAAAATTTTTGCCAGACAACGGAGACCCCTATTTTACATTTGATTGTTTGAAAATATTTTTGAATTAGTCTTACAAATATTAAACATAAGATGAAATAAAAACTAATTAATAATTTTGATATTTTATATATTTCAAGCCGCAATAAAACGCAACCTTCATTAAATGAAGTCAAAAAATTTGTTATTCGGGGGGTCCCAGGGGTCGCTAATCACGAATCACGCTAATCACGACTACGAAAACTTGTAAAAGTTAAAAAAATGGCATCGAAAAAATGGCGGGTTAATTTATTTGTTCTTAATTTAAAACATTTGTTTTAAATATTAAAGTTTTTGCATTAAAGTTTTCGTTTAAATAAATGTGTAAAAATTATATTTGAAACAAAAGTATATTTGAAAACGTTGTTTTGAAAACAAAAAATTTTGTTTTAAATTAAACTTTAAAAACATTTGTATTTAACTTAAATGAAAGTGTTTCAAGCTATATTTCAAAAACAAATTCGTTTAATATCAACACGATTTCATTTAATTTTTTTTAAAATGTTTCCCTTAGTGTAGTATTTTTTTGACTAATTTTATTTTAACTAGTGAGTTAACTAGTTAAATTCATAACTAACACTATTTTTCACTGGTATATTAACACGTATATTAACGTGTAAAAATGGAATAACAGCACTTTGTTTTCAAACAATTTTTTGAGGTACAAGGAGTTGTTATATTATTTTGAAACTTATACAGATTATTGTACATAAAAAATACTTTATAAAAATGTTTTTTTTAAGCAATTTTCTGGCTTTCTATAAAGGTCGCTAAAAATGAAATGGAAAAAGAAACATCCAAAACGGTTCGATAGATAACTCAAAATTTATTGCTTCAATTTCAATGAATCTTATTGCATTTTGTTCCTAATTTTGTCCTTTAAGCATCCCATTTAAATTCAAGTAACTATTTCCTCTTATTTTTTTTTTAATTGACAAAAAAGCGCGCAAAAATATATTTTTTTTAAAAACTTTTTACTCAAACTTTCACCATAATTTCAAAAAAAAATTCCTTGGGGGGTCGTTCGTAGGTGGCATGCTCAATTATTGACGTATACTTTAAAATGACATTTGATTTGTTTGTGTCAGATACATGGGAAAGGCCAGATCCATCGAAAAGTTTTGGATGTTTTTTTTTTCAATTTCATTTCTAGCGAAAAGGGAAAATTCAAAAGCCAAAAAATTGCTAAAAAAAAAGGGAATTTATTAAAGTAGTTTTTATGTACAATATCTCGTATTAATTTTCAAAAATATAACAACTCCTTGTACCTCAAAAAAATGTTTGAAAACAAGCTACTGTTTTTCTATTTTTACACATTAAAAATGCAACTAAGTAAGAATTTGTACAACTAATTCTTCAACTGTTAAAAGCAACTAAACAAAATTACTTCAAGTAAAAAAGCTCAAGGATTGGCAGTGCATTAACATCATCATCACATCATCATTTGCATCGTCATCGTATCACCATTATCATCATCTTCAGCAGAACTATTTCCGCAAGTGTCTGAATGGGTTTTATATAAAATTTTATGAAGTTATTAATTAAAAAATGAAATCTTTCTAGCAAGCACAGCAGCTGCGTTGATGCAAAACTTTGCACTACCTGTATAGCGCCACCCACAATTATTATCCATTATTTTTTAGTAAAAATTTTGCACTCGACTTAATTTGAGTTTGGTCTAATGGTAGAACAAAAATGGCGGCTCTACTACTGCTGCGTTATTCGAGTTGCAAAACCAACTCGGGCAGATATTTTTTATTTTATTTTTTTTTCTGCTACTTACAGCTCTTAAACGTTTTACTTCAACAGCATGTTTTTTATATTTGTTTGCTGTGTTTTTTTCCGCTGCATTTTCACGCCTTAGTTGGTTTTACTACAGCGACGGCGATCTTAACTTGATTCGAAATTAGCTCTGGCTGCTGTAAGGCAAGCATGATGGCAGGGCTGGGAGGGGGGAGGAGGAGGAGGGTAAAGGTGGATGCAATTTTTAAGGCAGACACACTGAGCAAGTTGCATACTCTGTTGGCAACTAATGCTTGAACAAATTATGTGCCCCTTTTTTTATAATTTAAACTAGAACACTGATTGCAGCAGCAGTCATTCAATTCATCTTTACTTTCATCATTTCCTAACAAGCTCTCAAGCGTGCCAATACGATTTTACTGCTCCCCCCACCACAAACGTCATCATGGGCTTCAGTCATTTTTATTTTTATGTGTTTTTGATAATTCTTACTTAACAAGTAAAGTTAGACTTAGATATAAAATTTAAGTACTTTTGATAAAGTTTGCTTTTGAAGTCTTTTGAAATTTTCGTTTCAAACTGATATACTTTTCAAACGCTTTAATAGCAGTTTTAATATATATTCAAAGGACTTTAAAAACTAACACATTCCATTGTGTGTGTGTGTGTGTGTGTAGCACTTAGTTGCCAGGCAGCTATGTTACACAAGGCTTAAAGCAGCATTTTATTAATATAGAAGTTAACATAGTTTCTTGACCAATTTCCACTAATGTGGAAGCGCAACGACCTTTTCTCATCTTTGTTTATCATTTTCCAACCTACTCTCTTAAGACTCATAACAAGAATACTGATTTTTTTTCCACTCTAATTCGACTCCAAATTGCATTTTTGCATGTTAACACAGTATTAATTTGTTAAAGTGTTCTTTTGGAATAAAAGCACTGATGAACCAGCCACAAATTAATAAAAAATTTATTAATAACTCAGTTTTTTTTACACTTCAGACAACACATGTAATAAAATTTTCCTGCCTACTTGATAGAACTTTAATGTTCTTCATCCCACAAAAGAGTCCCTGTAGAGGTTGTTGTAGTTATGGTTGTTTACTTTATTATAGGGGCGCAGCAACATTAAAAATAGCACACAATGAAAGGCTTTTCTTTGTCTGCGCAGCTATAAAGTGTCTGAGAAAAAATCTACAGCCGGATTCTTTGTTTGCCGTTTGTTTGGTTCATCAGGGATCACGGTCACGGAAGATGACGATGACGATGATGATGATGACGCCCCTCATCATTGCGCCTTGCTGTCGATGATTGCTATAATGTCGATTAGGACGGTCTACTACTACTATACTACAGTGACACATATTCGTATAAACGCACTCTTAATTTTAAATTTGCTACCTTCTCTCTCTTTTATTAATGCATTATTCAAAACAAATTCAAACTCATATTGTTCACTAAACTAACGGAAATTTGTACTGAGTGCAAAAAGCTGTTTTCGTTGTTGTTGGTTTATATAAATCAGTTCAGTTTAAATATTTTACTAAAAACAAGTACATATTCCTTTAAACGCACCTGAATAAAGAGGTCGAAAATATATTAGTGGTTTAAAGAAATAAGTATTTGCTTGTATTTAATTAACAATTGGTAAGTTTTGTTTAATTTAAATGTAAAAATATTTTCTTAATGATATTTTTTTAAGATTTTATCAAAATGCCAAAGGGAAAATACCTCAATGACACAGAAAAAATCCAAATTAACCTGTACCATAAAGAGGGTTATTCAAATCGGGAAATTGGGCGGAGACTAGGAAGATCAGAAGCAGCCGTCCGCTCTTTTTTAAAAAACGGTGTTAATTGTGGAGTAAAAAAATCCACGAAAGGCAATCGAAAACTGAGTATTCGCCAAGTTAATCAAATTAGGAAGGAAGCCACCACAAGTTTTTTGAACTCAACTCAAATAAAAGAAAAATTAGATCTTCCAGTGACAACGAGGCACATTGCACACATTTTACGTAACTCAGATAACGTTAAATGGAAAAAACCGGTGAGCAAGCCTGTGTTGAAGCCGCATCACAAAAAGGCGCGCTTAGACTTCGCCCAAAAACACATCCAATGGTCAACTGAGTGGGACAATGTTGTGTTTTCCGACGAAAAAAAATTTAACTTAGATGGCCCAGACTCTTACAGCTGTTATTGGCATGATTTGCGAAACAATGACGTACGTATGTCAAAAAGAAACTTTGGTGGCGGCAGCGTTATGGTGTGGGCGGCATTTTCATCTAGAGGTAAAGCAAATATCTGCTTTGTGCCGCCCAAAATGAATTCTAAAAAATACACGGAATTGTTGGATGATGCTCTCATTTCATTTTTGGATGATAAAATGGATGAAGACAGTATTTTTCAACAGGATAATGCTGCCATTCACGTTTCTAAAGAGGCATTAAAGTGGTTTGAAGAGCACAACATCCCACTTATGAAATGGCCTGCATGCAGTCCCGATTTGAATCCGGTGGAGAATCTTTGGGGATGCATATCACGCAAAATCTATGGACAAAAAGCCCAAGGACACCTTTACAAAACCGTGCTAGAGCTCAAGTTGGCCATTTAGGAAGCTTGGGAAGATTTAGATCGTCAGTTGCTGGAAAATTTAGTGAAGTCGATGCCGAATCGTATATTTGAAGTTATAAATAAAAATGGTGGACCAATTAATTATTGAAAATTAAATAAATACCCATTCCTATTGAAAATTAAGTTGATGCGTTTAAACGAATATGTACTTGTTTTAAGTAAAATATTTAAACTGAAATGATTTATATAAAACAACAACAACGAAAACAGGTTTTTGCACTCAGTACAAATTTCCGTTAGTTTAGTAAACAATATGAGTTGGAATTTGTTTTGAGTAATGCATTAATAAAAGAGAGAGAAGGTAGCAAATTTCAAATTAAGAGTGCGTTTATACGAATATGTGTCACTGTATATGCACGCATCTTTATACGTATGATTGCACTTGTTGTTGCATCAACGTTTTGTAATGCAATCAATGTCAATCAAATCTGAATTTTATCTCGGCTCATTCTTGTTGCCTTCTTCATTGCGCGTTCAATGATCTTTTTACTGTATGAATAATAATCATAATGTCAATAATAATAATTATCATAATCAATGCCGGAAGTAATTTTTACAGAAAACTTAGCACACAGTAATATTTTTATGTGCCTTTTGACTTTGTTTGCTGTGATTGTTGTTGTTGTTGTTGTTCTTGCTGTGCAACTAGAGGGGTGAATTTGATGTAATCATTGTGAATTTAATGAATTGGAAGGAAGTTCTATATGTGAATTATAGAAGATTTGATTTCTGTGTTTAATTTTCTATCAACAGAATCTTAACGATGCCGAAAATTATACTAAAAAAAAATTGCCCCATATAAATTATTTTAAGTTAATTTTAATTTTTCATATAAATTAATTTTTAAGGGGGGGAGATTCCATATGAAAAGGCCAAATAGGTGAGCTGCACAGTTTCGGATTCGGATAAACAAATTTTAGGATTATCTCATAGGTATCTAATACTAAAAACCGTAGTCATTTATTTTTTTAGTTGCCTAACTTTTAATCGGCACCCATTCGAAATCCGAAATTGAGCGTTTTTTAAAGTCTCCTTAACCCTCATCGGTCCCCTGTATGCGCATGCATACAATTTTGATCTTTAACCTTGAATAAAATAAAAACGGTTCAGCGGAATGACCTTGTATTTTGCAAAGTATAATTATTTTGCCTGAACAACCAAAAAAACCCGGTTGTGAATTTGTACCCTTACTGTATTTGCCTGTGCAGTCCCAACGGGCCGGCATGTCAGCAGCTTCCTACAGGAGCAAAACGTCAGCACTTATTTTTGTTGTAGTGCAAATGAACAGTATATTGAGAGCGCTCAGTAACGGACACAAGAAAAAACGAACAAAAAAAAAACGCATAAAAAAACCGAACAAATAAAAAAAAACGCGTCATGCAAATAATCAGTTGTTTGATGCAATTGCGCGTGTGAGGTATCGCAAAATTCAATTAAAAGCATTGCTGTAGTTTTTGTTTTAGTCAAAATGTAGATTATTCGGTAATGCTTTAAAAATAAAAACGAACTGCTGACTCAAAGCTTTCCAATGGAGGCTTTTTGAAGCAGTATCGACGGTTGCAAATTTTAACCCTCATTTTGATGAAATAAAATATTTCTCTTTCTCTTTCTCTTTCTCTTTCTCTTTCTCTTTCTCTTTCTCTTTCTCTTTCTCTTTCTCTTTCTCTTTCTCTCTCTCTCTCTCTCTCTCCCTCTCCCTCTCCCTCTTCCTCTTCCTCTCCCTCTCCCTCTCCCTCTCCCTCTCCCTCTCCCTCTCCCTCTCCCTCTCCCTCTCCCTCTCCCTCTCCCTCTCCCTCTCCCTCTCCCTCTCCCTCTCCCTCTCCCTCTCCCTCTCCCTCTCCCTCTCCCTCTCCCTCTCCCTCTCCCTCTCCCTCTCCCTCTCCCTCTCCCTCTCCCTCTCCCTCTCCCTCTCCCTCTCCCTCTCCCTCTCCCTCTCCCTCTCCCTCTCCCTCTCAGCAAGTCTCTTTTTGAGGTAGGCAAAATCAAAAAGAATTCGATGAACTGCTGACCCAAAGCTTTGCACGGGAGGCCTTTTGAAACAATTCATAGTCAGCGAAATTAAAGTGCTCTTTTCCAATGACATGCAATGTTAAGAATACAATGGTGTGTCATACATGGAGTCAGCGCTTTCAGCTGACTTGCAAGCACTCAAAAAGGCCTTTCGGAGTGCTTTTTTCCCCGTTGGGGTTATAGTTACGAATCGGTCCCTGTGTATGTGCGCGCATACACATAAGCAGGTATCTGGAATTGCCTCTTATTTTTTCGTTTTATGAAATTCAGTTTGTTCGGGAACACACATAAGTGAAGTTTGTTCGCGCATTTATTTGAATTTTGGTTGTGTTTTGAAGTATTTGATAAAATATGGATAGAGTTTTACGTAAAAGAAGGCAGCGAGATGAACTAGAAGTGGATTTTGATTTGGAAAGCGAAGCGGGCGAATCAACGTGCAATAGTGACGATGATTTTGCATTATCAGACGAGGAGAAAGATGAAAGTGAAGTTAGCGTGCATTCGGATGAAGACGACATTGAGCCACCTGAGCAAAATTTAACAGAAGAAAATGCAGCAAATCCTGAAAATAAATATTTTTCAAAAAATAAGAAAATTGAATATTCATCGCAACCATTTGAAATAAATCGAAGAAATTCATTTCGACGTGCAGAAAATTGCACTTCAGGTAAAAACTTACCCTCTTTGTTATGGGTTCATGTTCATTATATGTTTCATTTTTGTGATAATTCAGGTCCAAAAGCATTAGCAGCTGCTACTATAGTTGATGTTTCAACTGCATTTCACATGTTCCTTGAACCGGTTGAAAATATTATTTTGAACATGACGAATTGATAAGGTGTGCGAAAGTACAAAGACGATTGGGAAAACATTGATTTGGACACTCTGCACGCATACTTTGGATTGTTGCTGCTTTCTGGTGTGTATCAGTCATACGGTGAATGAGTCACTAAACTGTGGAAGGACGAAACTGGTCGGCCAATATTTAGAGCACCAATGCCTTTGAAAATGTTCAAGCGGATCCATGGTTGCATTCGATTTGATGACCGCGAACAACGTATGGCCAACACTGCATCTACAAGTACTTCACAAGCACGTCACAAATTGGCACCGATTCGAAATGTATACGATAAATGGAATCATAATTTGAAAGTTGTATACACACCAGGAAAAAACATTACCGTAGATGAACAGTTAGTTCCGTATCGTGGGCGATGTCCGTTTCGTCAGTATATTCCATGCAAGCCGGCGAAATATGGCATCAAAATTTGGGTGCTATGCGACTCAAAAAGCTGGTATGCATACAACACACAAATTTATGTTGGTCGGAATCGTAATGCCACTCCTGAACGTAATCTCGGACGGCGTGTTGTTTTGGATTTGGTGGAAGGACTTTCTGACAGAAATGTAACGTGTGACAACTTTTTCACTTCGTATGAATTGGCAGAAGATTTACATAAGAATCGCATGACCATTTTGGGAACAATAAGGAAAAATTGGACTGAAATTCCTTCAGTTCTACTCGACATGCGTCAAAAGCCAATTTATTATACAGAAGTTGTATTTGAACATAAATTGCAAGCAGTTATTTTGTCATATGTTCCTCGGCGGTACCGATTTGTGACATTGCTCAGTACATACCACAATGTTGTCAGCATCAATGAAAAAAGTGAAAAGAAGAAACCTAACATCACTGAAGACTACAACAAAACCAAGAGTGGAGTTGATATTATGGATCAAATGGTGGCTACGTATACATGCAAACAAAAAGTCAATCGGTGGCCAATGGCAGTATTTTGTAACATGCTAACATCAAGTGCGTTGAATGCATTCGTGACGTTCATTGCATTGTTCCCGAATTGGAAAAATTCTAAAACGAACCATAATATTCGTCGTCGCCTTTTTATCGAGGAGCTTGGATTGAATCTCGTTGAAAAACAGATCACTAAACGTAAAAAACAACCTCAAAGTAATGATGCTTCCAGTGTTATTCAAAGAATTCGGGAGATTCGGGAGATAGTAAACAATGTAATAAACACAAAAAATTACAAAACATAAATGGTTGTTAATTTTTTTTTTTAGCTTTTTTACAATTAAAAATATATGTGTATGCGCGCGCCTACAATGGGACCGATTAGATGTATTTCTCGAGGGACGGATGAGGGTTAAGTAGGTTAAGACTTTTTTTTATAACATATATAACTCTTATGGTAATTTTATTTGCTTCTTGGAAGATGTGCTTCTTATAAAAAAATTGAGAAGCATGTAAAGAACAAGGTGGGAACTACTATATTTCCTCTATAAAGAAGGACCTCTTTTATAATTTTCAAAGGTTTTTTTCTTTAAGAATATGACAGCCAAGAAACTTAAAAGTATACACTTTTATACACTTGACAAAAAAAAAACAACTTCAAAACCACTACAAAGTAAAAAATACTTTTAAATTACTTTTCACATTAATTCTTGGTCAAATTTGACAATTTATTTATTTATATTATTATATTGGAAATCTTAGTATTATATTTATTTTATATTTTGTATTGTTATCATAAATATATTCATTTCTCCATGAGTATAGATCCTTTAAAGCCGGAGTGTTTATTTTATAAAAGTCTGATTATATAGGCGCCCACTTTAAAAGTTTTATATTCATGGAAAAATTAATATATTTATGATAATAATACAAAATAGAAAAAAATCTAACAATAAGATTTCTAATTTAATCTATATATGAAGGGCTTATTGCAACAACGTGATAAGCCAAATGCTCTAAGAAATCAATTTTTTAAGCTGAATCCATTACTCAATGCATCGCTATTTCTTATTAATTTTCTAACCTATTTGTAAAAGTTTCCGTGTTTAATTCCATTTCTTCATACAAAAATACATTTTTTATAACTTTAGAGTAGATTATTTTAAAATACTTTTTATGTGGCTTATCATGTTTTTTCAATAAGCCCTTCATATATAAAACAAAGTCGGGTTTGTTACACCAATTATAACTCAAGAACGGCTGCACCGATTTTAATGATCTTTTGTTTGTTGGATTTGTGTTCATCCCGAATAGCAGAATAACTATTAAAATATCGGAAAAACTCAGGGGGCGTGGCACCTCTCATACAAATCAAATTTTCTATATCGAATAGCTTTGGAATTATAGGTCGCACAGCAACGGAATTCGGTATTCGATCTTAATTTTCACTTGCCGTTCTACTGGTAAAATTTTATGGGCGTTGGACGTAGGGCGTGGACGTATCATAAAACCCCGAATTCATAAAACTACCATAAATTAAGGTGGCAACCCTATCCACCATCTTGAATTTTAAAATTCTGACCTTAGATTCGAAATCAGCGACCCCTTAACACTGATAAATGCGGTTTAAAACTCTTGAAAAGACATATTATTAGGTGGCAGCCCTATTATTTCAAAATTTTATAATTTTGAAATTCTGACAACGGATTCGGATTCAGCGACCCATTTTTGGTGTACCATTTTTTTTTTCCAGCACCAAATTTATAAAACTAAAAAAAATTAAGGTGGCAACACTATCCACCATCTTGAATTTTTAAATTCTGACTTTAGATTCGAAATCAGCGACCCCTTAACACTAATGAATGACGTTTAAAACTCTTAAAAAGACATATTATTAGGTGGCAATACTGTGGTAAAAATTTAGGTGGCAGCCCTAACAGCCATCGTAAGTTTTAAAACTGTGACATTATATTCGAAATTAAATCCGTTGTCAAAATTTCAAAATTACAAGAATTCGCAAAAATAAAAAAATCCAGGTGGCAACTCTATCCGCCATCTTAAATTTTAAAGTTTGACAGCATCTTCAAAATCTTTTACCCTAAAATGGCGCTAACTGAAACCACAACTTGCCGTTAACTTAATCAGCACTTAACTGACAGTTCAACCTTAACCGAACATTGAGAAAGGGCTTTTTTGCTAACTGCTGGTTAAAGTTCTGATTAGTGCTTAACCGGACATTGAGAAAGCGGCCCTAAGAGTAACAATATATTATGAAAAAACATCGCTCACTAAGGTATCGCCACCATAACAGCTCACAAGTGTTGACTCCGCTGAATGCAGCTTGTATGCCAAACACTTTTTGACAACATCTGACATAAGGCCGCCGCTCTTATTTAGGGATGAAAATTCAGCGTTAGCGGAAAGCGGCTGGCAACGCACCGCTTAACGCTCTTATTTAGGTTTCACAGTAATGGACAGAGGCAATCTAAGAAATGTTTAACTCTAAGTAAAGCAAAATCCAAAGAATTGCTCAAGCTTCACAGGTCACTGCTCACTCAGATACCATCTTAAAAAGATGGGTCTTTCTGAATCAGACGTCTGCAGACTATGCGAGGAGGAAGAAGAAACCCCTGAACACATTCTATGTGTATGTCCGGCAATCCACAGCCTAAGACGCCTCCATTTTGGAGAGGAAGTAGTGCCCCCTTCAACAATTTGGAACACCAAGCCAGAGACAGTGCTAAAATATATAAAAAGCCTAAACCTGGAATGTTAATTAAGGGCATGCACAATAGATCCCATGGGTCGCGGTGCACGTGGGCCCACTATAAACTAACTAACTACTATTTTCGGCCTTTGTAGTCTAGTGGGGAGTGCGCTAGACTATCAATCCAGAGGTCCCTGGTTCGAATCCGGACTCGGACGTGGTTCTTTTCACTTTCTTTGTTCTTTCCTACATTTAAGAATTACATTTAAGAATTATGAAATCCACAACTAAATTGTGGAAAATGTAGAATTAAAGGAAAGGAACACAACACTAGCCTTGGTTAAAAGCAATTCAAATTGTCTTTTACGTCTATTTCGCCTAATCAATAATTCACGTATGGTTCCAATCAATTCCTCTAAATAATCTATCACTTTCCTTTCAGGTCCAAGACCAAACCTTGTTTGTATAAGGCGCATGACTTGGTTCTTTGATCTTTAAAAAAAATATATAATTCAATTGCTCTTCCAAAATTTTCTCGACACAAAAGTTTTAAAAAAGCGGTAACATTAAAAAATTTTTCGATATGGCTTAATATACATTCAATTATTTTGCATTAAATAAATTTTTGTTGTTATTTAATACAAATATGTTCGAAATGTACGAAAGAAATATTAATTCTTTCGGTTTATTTAAATTAACATTAACAATTTATTAACTTTTGTTAACTTAAATTAACATTTAAGTTAACATTAATTTTATACTTACACTTAGCAGTTAAAGTTGAACTATATAAAAATTAAGAATAATAATATCTAAAATGTTTTCAATTCAAAATTTGTTGGAGTAATGCTCATCACTTAGAATATATTGAAACTATTGAACTACTAAAGTAACAATCATTAGAAAAAACTAAGTTTAAGTTAGAGTTAAAACAAATTGTGCAAAGTAACGTTAAACGTTCAACTTGCAAAACGTCTTGAAAGAGTGCAAAATTAAAAATTTTACAGGGTGTGCTAAGCTAGTTCTATAAAACTAAAGGCTAAGTTATACTAAACTAAAAGTAACTAGATTATAAAAAACGACCAGAACCAGAAAATAATCAATTTCAAAATTAGTCAAATGTTGAAAACAAAAAAAAATTATACAAAACTTGCATGTTTTAATGCTCAGCCTTAAAACCAAGTGTATTTTAAATAAATGGTAGCTAAAGCAAGTGTTGTAACGTCCAAGTAACCACTAGTTAAAAAAAAATTAGTACCACAACCAATTTGAAACAAACCAATGCGCTGCCAATAAGCGGCACCAACAACCAATCATGCCGTGAGTATGAAAATTTTTTAAAATTTAGATTTTTTTTTTTTCTTTAGTTGTGATATTTTTTTTTAAATCCTACCATTTCGGGTCGATATTGAACCTGCTGAAAGATGCTATTCTTCAGCGATGCTGTCCTGTCGGGGTACATCGAGCACTTGCTGCCGACACCGTATGTCGAGGTGTCGGTCTTTTGTGCTGTCAAAGTGTTCGTTGAGTTAACTTTGGAGGCGTGTGAGAGGCGCTTCATATGCGTCCAGACCTGATGCCAGGGAACTGCGTCTTTCTGTGAAGTGGTTGGGTTTTTGTTTTATATCATATTTTGTTGTATTATATGTATGGTTGTTGTTGTGGTTGTAGACACGGTGGTGAAAAGAAAAAAATTTAAACAAAAATAAATAAACACTAGTTATAAGTTGTTATAATAAAAGTTTTTAAACTACTAATATTTTTTTGCGCTTATAGGTCTTTTAAGTAAACATCAGGAAAGGAATCAGCTCTAGAAATAGCACTATATTAGGGCTTAGAAATACTAATAAATCTATTTTTGGCATATTTAGTGTAGAAATGTGTATAAAAAGTTTTCTACTTATTTTTTTTTATAAAGTGTTAAGTATTAAATACAAATTTAAGGTAAATAGAAAAATCTTCGCTAAATATTAAAAATAAAACCAAATACAATAATAAACATTCAGACGCACACACACACACTTACACAAAATGTGACTATCCACGTTAAAGTTCAATTAAATCTTAACCTTCCAGCTAATTTGGTTAGTAACAAAACGCCACCTACACGTGGTCATTAAAGAAAAAATTCGATTCGCTTTTCTTAGACTTTGTCATTATTATAGGCTTTATTAATATCCAGCTTAACTTCAGAAAATTTATGGCCCTATTACACGCAAAAACATAAACCAATTAAGTTCATACGTTCGCAACTTCATAGAATGACATAATTTCTTAATTTAATAAAGTAGCAAATATTTAGCTATTCTTGATAGTATTTTCAAGATAATCACAAGCTAGCAAATAAATAGTTTTACAGCTGATGTCATGTTCTTAAGCAAGCTTCAAATCAAACGCAACACAACAAAAAAAAAAATAAAAATAGATCAGCTAACATTTGTTTGAGGTCGTACGCGCCGAGTTGCAGAAGTTGTTAGAAGTCACTAAAAAGTGTTGAAATGTACACGCTGAAAATTTTTTCTTTTTTTTCAATTAAACTTAGCATTCATGAAGTACACAAGATTGGAAATATTTCCAACTATGTATGTAATTCAAAAACTAAAAAACAGTGAACAACTAAACAAATCAGATGTTGCCCGAATGAGCAAGTTAAATTGTTTTCTTAGAATCAATCACCTGTGTGATTGGATCTAGTAACATTAGTACAGAAAACGTAATCAGAATTTTTTATTTTTATTAAATTATTGCAATGCGGGTTGGTAGAAAATTATTGAACGTAACGCCTATTTATTTTCAATAATCATCTTTACTGATTATTGAAATGAAATAATCTTTCATTTAAACAAACAAAAAATTCGTTTCGATCTGTCAATAGGGTGATTCACAATAGGGGTATTCACGGGTTGATGCGAAACGCAGTTGCGACGATGCGAAAATGCAAGATTGTGAACTTTCGGATCATTCCAACAACAAACACATTGGAAGCAATTCTGCAACTCTTCTTGAATTATGCACTGCTCAAACCAATTGCGAGAACGCACAAGCAGTGATGCTAAACAGATGATTCATGTTTACGTAGTTGCCACCTGGGTAAACTTTAAAAAGGTTAAGTTTGTACGTAGATTTTAAAATTTTTTTATGATTTTGAAATAAGGTGGTGGCAATATATTTACTGCTCATTCGACATTTAGTTTTATTGCATAATTAAGTTGCAATATTGATGTTCACGCGTTAGTGCGCAAATTATCTTGCATTTTTACACTCTTGAAATTCGCAACAACCCGTGAATACCCCTTGTATTGTTACATCGTTGCAAATGCGTTTTTGCAAGAGTATATTTATGTGAAACCACCATTAATATTATGATATTGTAGTTCAATTATAATAATGTTTATCAACTGTTAATTATCTTATTCATGTATAATTTTTATTAATGTACTAATATTTTGCATCAATGCCTTCTATTTAAAATTCTTGTTAAGTCTTAGATTAATAGTCATCTGTTCACATCAGTACTAATGTTACTTTCAACTTGGCTTTTATGCTTACTTATAAGATTTAGTTCTTGTTAGCATAAAATTGGAATATATAAATACAAATACAAATGCTTTACAATAGCTGTTTTTTCTGTTGTTTCGAATTCTTTCTTCGTCAATTTTTTGTTGGCAGTTTTTCTTTTAATTTTCTTTTTCAAAACTCCCTCCATTTCTTTACCAACTCCTTCTTTTCTAATAAATTAAACTTTTTTTGACGCTGAAAACGTAAGCAATTAAAACAGCTGCTCAATCAGCGGTGCTCAAAAAGTATCGATGATGGTATTCAAACAAAATGAATGTGTCGTTCCGAGAGTCTGGAGAGAGGCGAAAGTTGCCTTTCTTCCGAAGCCAGGAAAAAAGGATTATGCGGAAGCGAAGTCGTTCAGACCGATCAGCCTAACATCTTTTCTCTTGAAAACGTTGGAAAGAGTGATGGCTGAGTGTTTTGAGAGCACTTCGCTGATGCAAAATCCTCTAAGTAGATGCCAACATGCGTATAGAGCAGGTAGGTCTACGGAGAGTGCTCTCCACGAATTGGTAAGAGTGACTGAAAAGGAGTTATTTTCAGGAGGCATTGCGATGACCACATTTATGGACATCGAGTGAGTGTGCTTTCGACAAAATATGCTTTGGAAGGCTGCGGCAAGCCCTGACAGAGCGCAGTGTAAGTCCAATGATAGAAAATTGGGTAGACAATATGCTCAAGCACAGGGCTGTCAACATGCAGAATGGTAGAGTCAAGACTAGAGGTAGAATAAGAAGAGGATGTCCCCAGGGCGGGGTGTTATCGCCAACCTTGTGGAACATAACTTTGGACTCACTACTGGTTAAACTGGATGAATCGGGCATACACACGATAGGATATGCAGATGAAATTGCGTTGGTGGTCCGCGGTAAGTTCATTGACACCATTTCTGACATCATGAAGGGAGCACTCCGAAAGGTTGAGGAATGGTGTAGAAAACAAGGCCTTACCGTAAACGCAGGCAAATCAAACAATATTCTCTTTACTAGAAAGAGGGTTGGCCTGAGGAGAGAACGACTCAGACTTTTTTGAGCTAAAATCAACACGTCCACGAAGGTTAACCCTCTATAGCAAACTGAACTGAAACGAGCATGTAGAAGATAGGATTCAAAGAGCCAAGAGGGTTCTGTTTCATTGTAGACGCGTTTGTGGTCTCAAATGGGGGCTAAACCCAGAGGCTATAAATGGGTCTACACTATGATGGTTAGACCTGTCATCACGTATGCTTCGGTTGACAAAAGTCAGCAAGAAAACCATTAAGAAGAGACTGGACAGAGTCCAACGGCTGGCGTGTGTTGGAATAGCAGGTGCAATACGCACCACTCCAACAAGCGCAATGGAGGTTCTGTTAGGTATGCTGCCGTTTGATTTAGAAATAAAGAAAACAGCGGCGCTGTCAGCCCTCAGGATGTCGCGAAATGCTACGTGGCATGGGGCAACGGCCCTGCATGGTCATATTCGCATCCTTGATATTGTACAGGGAGATGTCAGGGAGGCGTTTATGCCTATGGACGGAAGGCAGAGAGTAAAAATAACAGAAAAATGTTATAAAACTCTTATAACGGATGGAGCCGTTTGTGAAGAAATCGCTGGTAGCGATATCAGTATATTCACAGACGGCTCTCTGATGAATGGCCGGGCCGGGGCAGGCGTGTACTCAAAAGAGTTAAGCCTATCCTGTGTACTGAGGTTGGGGAGATTTGTGTCTGTATACCAGGCAGAAATGCTTGGCGTAGTGCATGCGTTGGACCACCTGATAGATGGCCGATCAATGGCAAGAAAATTGCCATTGCTCTCGACAATTAGTCTGTGATTAGGTATATGCAACGGACAGACACCACTTCCAGGTTGGAATGTCTTACAACACTCAATAGGTGCGCCCAGACAAATGAGCTAACACTTATGTGGGTGAGAGGACACTCTGGCATAGAACAGAATGAAAATGCTGATTCTTTAGCAAGAAAAGGATCAGCAGTTTACCAGAACCACGTATCGCCATAGGCGACAACATGGTGACAGGCCTTATTAAGCAATGGACGGACTCGGAACACCGAACAAGGTGGGAAAAATCAAAGGCGGCCGTTAAGTGATCTCGTAGTGAGGCAGCAAAAGTTATCCGATACAATTGAAGGACTTTAAGCCGGCTTACTGCACTGATCACAGGACACGGTCCCTTCATGTACCATCTCGGACTAAAAGGGACTAAAAGGGACCCACTGTGGTCTGCTTCGGCAAATCCCTGGCTTATTATACATATATATAACCGAATTTTAAGTTTCTAACCCTTTTAACGTTGGTAAGGTAATTGAACGGAATTTTATCCAAAAATAAAATGATGGTTGAATTGGTGGCTGGGGGTTACATCAGTATCTCAAAAACGAAAATCGCGTAAAAAAGTTAAGTTATTTGAATTTTAATGAAATTAATATTAAAAAAAAAAATCATGAAAATCCGCATTACATTTTCTGAAAAAATGTAATATTTTTAGATGCACAGTGGATGAATTTTTTATTACTACTATATCTGACGGTTTTTTTATTTTTAGTTACCATACCAGCCAATATTTTTACAGAAAAACTCGATTTTTAGAGGTTCGGTCAAACCATATCAGCTCACGGATGGCTAACGCTAGGGTCGAAATATTTGGGGAATCATCATAATATAAACCAAGGACTATTTTGAGCATTAGTTCCAAACAACTTTTTTTCGTGAGGCGCCTTAATATATATAGGGTTATCGCCGATGGTAGCAGTATATCCTCTGCCAGTTAAAAAAAAAACGATGGAAATTTTACTGAGAATGAGGCAGAGAAGACGCAACTTATCTTTAGTACTCATTTCCCAGGTTGCATTGGTTCTACAGAGACAGGACACGGACAAGGGCGTAGGCAGGAAGAAAATTATGGGGGAGCAAGACCTTATAAAAATCTGTTTACCATATCTTTCATTCATGAATTTTACGAGTCAATGAAAATAGTTCAAAATTAATATATGATGTCGTATTACCTGATGTTTTTATATATAATCGACTATAATACTATGTTCACATTAAAGGCAGCGAACCATCCATTCTACTTGTACAAACAGATATATCAAGTAAGAACCTGATATTACTGGTACAAATACAACAAAGAGTAGAACTTAACATATGCTTATATGCTTTGGAATGAGCAGAGAGCGTATCATCTCTTTCTTTGGCTCTCATTGTAGTGTAAAATATTTCTCTCTTTGTTCGTTCCACTAAGTGCAGTAACTGTTTTAACTCTTTTTTAAATGGATATATCCATTCAATATGGATCGCTCTCTTTGTGTTAGTAATGTTTTTTGTTGTTTTTTACGAGCGCATGTCAATCCTAAGGTCATATGTACCTACGTAAACATGTCAACTTGAACGAGTTTTACGTTTTTTATTGTAGTAATTTTTAAATTTTTTTTTAATATTATGTGCATTCATTTTTAATTTTATTACGTTATTTAAAAATATGCCTTTGTTGTTTATTTTTTTATGAAATAAATAGAAAATTTAAATGTATTGTACTTATATAAAGTGTTTCATTTACTGTTGCTTTGTTTGCTCTTTATTTGTGCGACCTCACATTCTCCAGATATTCTAAGTGAATATAACAATAGGTTTGTTCACTAACAAAAAATTGTTACAAATTATTAGAAATTGTTACAAGTTTTTACTAGTAAAGCGTTCACGTACAGAAAAACTTGCAACGAGAGAGGACAATGAGAGTATAAAAAAGTGAGAGAAAAAAGTAGCTTCAAGTTTCTGCTTGTGAAATTGTTGCTTGCAGGAATTTGCAGCTACCGAAAAAAAATGGTTTGTCAAAAAAAAAACAACCAATCTATTTAAATAAGTTGAAAAAGATATATTTCTGATGTTTTTATTTGTGTTTCGCGATGATTTAAGTTAATTTTGGATGACTTAGTTTTATTTTTTAGTAATAACTTTAAATATTTAAGAAAAAAAAACGAATTTAAATTATTTTTTTGGTTTCAAATAAACTATCAAGTCGTTCAATCAGCTGTGACTTTGCAAGTTTCTACTGGCTTTCTGTTCACGTACTTCTTATGCTTTTTTTTCTTCTTTGTGACAATATTTTTCTCAGTTATCTTTTTACTCTCTCTAATATTACCGATATATCCATTTGTTGCGTATGTTCTAAAACTTGTCTATTTGATGCTTGGTAAAATCACTCTCTCATACCCATTCTATCGTTTTCTAAAAGAGAAATATTCCATGCATACTCATACTTTTTGTTATATGTTTTTATTTTTGTAAATTTTTGTTTTTTACTTTCGTTGTATCAAAAAATATGAGAAATCGCATAAAAACGTCTTTTCTAAATGCTTTTTATTTTGAAGCAGTTCGATATTGGCAATTTCCAGTTTTATTCGGTTACTACCGATATTCAAACCTCCAATTCAAACGGTATTGAAAATGTTCTTTTAATTTCTGTGTAACGAAAAATGTTTCAGTTTCTTTCTTTTATAAATTACTTCATGTCAATATCTAAGTTTTTAACTTCCCGTTTGAAAAGTATGCAATATTTTACAAAATTATACAATATCGCTTTAAAATACTGATTTGTTTTTAACATTTTCAGGTCTAGATTCAAGGAAAAAGGTAAAACTACACATTAAAAAAGGATCAGATATAGAAACTATTAAAAAAGCCATCGATTATTTCAGATTAAGGGGGAGAAATTGCTGCCTCCCTGCCTACGCACTTGGACATGAACTAACAGAAACACTAGGTAGAATCAACAGGAATAGCTGGAACGCAGCACAGGAAATATGTATAGTACAGATCAGAGATTAAGGTGGACGCTAAATACATTTAAACCACTTAAATCACTAGGCGTTGATGAAATTTTTTTCGGCTTTGCTGCAAAGAGATGTAGGCATTCTTCCAAATCTTCTTATGGAAAAAAAACAACCAACTTGAGAACCTCCTCTTTTTTGAAATCGCTGAAAAATAGCTAGAGGCAGTATTGCATTGGTTACACTACTGTGGGCAAAATATATTTTGCTAATTTGTTTATAAATCAAAAAAATCTTTATTTATTCTACTAAAATCATTTCATCCCCCTCAAAGTACTCCTCTTCCTCCCGGATGCAATATACTTGTGGCAACGTTTTTTAAAATTTTCAAAACATGCTGCAAAGTCTTTTTCCGGTATTTCCTTGAATTCTTTCTTCGTTTCGGTTTCTATCTCTTCTATCGATTCAACGGTGTCCACGGAGAAATCTCTTGAGGTAAGCGAATAGCGAGAAGTCACATGGTGCTAAGTCAGGCGAATACGGTGGTTGCGGAACGATATGGGTAGAGTTTTGGCGAAATGATCATGAATTACGAGTGCGTTTTTGGCACCAATCGAGATTTCACTTTTCTGAGCCCCAAATGGTCACTCAAAATGGTTTTCATTGAGCCTTCCGATATTCCAACAAAGTCAGTAGGGTCTTGAACTGTCAATCGACGATTTTGGAGCACCAATTCTTTGATTTTGTTGAAGTGTAGCTCATCAGTTGACGTTGATGGTCGTCCTGGCCGTGCCTCGTCTTTAACGCTTTATCGACCCTCTTTGAGTATTTTGTACCACTCATAAACTCTTGTTTTCGATAGAGCTTGCTCACCGCAGCAGAAATTCCCATTGGTTAACGTAGTGAGTTTACAAACTGGATGTCCCTGGTTCGAATTTCACTGTGTTTGTTATTTTTTTTATATATTTCAATCCAAGCTTGTACTAAATTTTAAATAAAAGCTGTATTAAAACGATGTTTTAGTATTTTGCATATACTAGAGTTGCAACCAAAGCAAGTGTGGTCATATATAAAGTACAAAAAACTTCAATTTTATTCCAATATTTTTAACCGTGTAGCATTTATCTCAGAAATTAGACTACAGGAGATTCTTCAGTTCCATGAAGGTTAACAATATATCTTAAGGTCGCAGTGCAAATCCCAACAATAATAATAATATACATGCTTTTTGTTTTTGTAAGAGCAGCCAATTTTTCATTTGCAACTATGCAACAAGAACATGAATTGTCCTTATTTGTTAACAAGACATTTGACGTGTGAGTGTATTTTTTTGCAATGGAAAAACCGTTTTTTTTTATTGTGTAATGATAAAATTATTTTTTTTTTAATCTTGAGGACGTCCAAAAGGCGCAACAACACCAGAAATAATTAAACAAGTGTATATTATTAGTGAAGATCGAAATTTGACTAAGCGTGAAATTGCTGATACCATAAGCATCTCAGACGAACAAGTACTTCATATTTCACATAAAGAATTACATATGAAAAAGCTGTTCGAAAAGTTAGTGCCGCATTCGTTAATAAAACATATTCATCAATTCTACTTTAATACTTCTGCGCACATCAAAAAATTATTTCCTTGAATGAAAGTTTTTTTTTATGTTGTAGTCTTTTTTGCATGTGAAGTTTTTGATAACTTGATATTTTTTAAAGTAATAATTTAAAGTAATTTTTTTACAATTTAATTTTTTTTCACAAACATAATTTATTCGCCACATTGTTATCTCGTTCTTAAAAAAAATAGCAATTAATAATGTAATGGGGTTGACTTGCACAATAAGAATGCAATAGAATCTGAAAATATATGTAACTAGAAAAATAGTTTTTTTAGAATTTGATAACAAATGTTATCACATTCTATTTAATTTGAGGAATGCTTTTCTCTGAGTGTGTAAATGTTTGCTTATCAGCTATCGAGAGTATGTTTATCTATGTTGTTATTGTAATGCTTTTTAATTGCTGGCGTTTCTTTGATAATTTAGAGCGTCTTGTTATTGTTGTTTTTTGGCCTACACACATTATTTCTGTAAATTAAACTATTTTTAGCGCTGACTTTTCTACCTTAAATTTTTTTCAGTTTTTATATCACGTGCCAAGATAAGATAATTTTATATGATTTTAAATTAAAATTTTGTAAAAAAGATTGCTTGTTTCTTTTAACACTGAAGTCCTAAGAAACAACAAAATATCCCCTTCAGCCAGATCTTGCAGGAGTATAATTCCGATTTTGGCGCCAATTTATTAAATTTTTTTAATTTTTTTTTAGTTTTTTGCATGATTTTGTGGAACTATTTTATGATTCTTTAGACTGGTTAAAATTTTGGCTCTGACCAGTTATTGTATCTTTAAAGGTACAGTGACTACTTAAGGAATAATATTGTTGATACATGTACAGAAAAAATTAAGAGTTCTTTCAAAATTTAGATTTTGCTAAAGTTTCATTGATTTTTCCAAGGCATATTATTGCATTCATGCTCTCTTGCAAAGTTTTTCGTGTCATTCTTGAGATTCATCTTCTTTGTTTTTATCTTCTACTTGTACATATATCATCGTCTTTTTTTATGAGCTTAAATCTTTTGCGCTTAAACATTGCTAACAGTACAACGCCCTCTAGCGTGCAATTCTTGCTTAGTCGATTTTTGTTGCTTTCGATACTGTTGGCGGCATGCAACATTTTACAACAGCACCAACACAAACACAAACAGCAACAACATCGCGCAACTGACAACGCGGACAATCAGCGTTGATTGCATTTTTTATTGCAGCGTACAGCGGCGTCTTCTTCCCCAACCTTACCCTTAAGACAGGCACCGATTTTTGTGCTGCCAGATCTTTTTGATTTGCATATTTTGTTGCATTTCTTAACTTAGTTGCTGATGTTGTTTTGTGTTGTTGTTGTTGTTGTTGTTGCTGAAGCTGTATTTCTTACATCTTCAGTTTCATGTCAAAGCTTAGTTTCTTTGTACGTTTTTGAGCTACGAGTAAAGTTGTTGTTTGTGCAATTATTTCGTTTTGGGTTTTCTTGTGTTGCCATTTATTTGTTTTTTTTTTTGATTTGGTGCTGTCACTGTTTGCATTACAAATTTTAATATTGGAACATGCAACATGTTGTTGCTATTTTTGCAATATGCAAATTGATTTCTTTAGAAGTGGATGGATGATAAAAAGAAGATTTGAAAAAAGAATAATCGTATGCAACAGCGTTGCCAACAAATTGTATTTCATGGCAGAAAGGTAGAAGTAGAGGTAGAGGTAGAGGTAGAGGTAGAGGTAGAGGTAGAGGTAGAGGTAGAGGTAGAGGTAGAGGTAGAGGTAGAGGTAGAGGTAGAGGTAGAGGTAGAGGTAGAGGTAGAGGTAGAGGTAGAGGTAGAGGTAGAGGTAGAGGTAGAGGTAGAGGTAGAGGTAGAGGTAGAGGTAGAGGTAGAGGTAGAGGTAGAGGTAGAGGTAGAGGTAGAGGTAGAGGTAGAGGTAGAGGTAGAGGTAGAGGTAGAGGTAGAGGTAGAGGTAGAGGTAGAGGTAGAGGTAGAGGTAGAGGTAGAGGTAGAGGTAGAGGTAGAGGTAGAGGTAGAGGTAGAGGTAGAGGTAGAGGTAGAGGTAGAGGTAGAGGTAGAGGTAGAGGTAGAGGTAGAGGTAGAGGTAGAGGTAGAGGTAGAGGTAGAGGTAGAGGTAGAGGTAGAGGTAGAGGTAGAGGTAGAGGTAGAGGTAGAGGTAGAGGTAGAGGTAGAGGTAGAGGTAGAGGTAGAGGTAGAGGTAGAGGTAGAGGTAGAGGTAGAGGTAGAGGTAGAGGTAGAGGTAGAGGTAGAGGTAGAGGTAGAGGTAGAGGTAGAGGTAGAGGTAGAGGTAGAGGTAGAGGTAGAGGTAGAGGTAGAGGTAGAGGTAGAGGTAGAGGTAGAGGTAGAGGTAGAGGTAGAGGTAGAGGTAGATATCCTCTAGGGTTTTACATAGACCCTTGCCACGTAGGCTTTAATCTACGGTGATTCATGGGACCGATATAATCCGTTGGTTTACACTCCTTTCAAACTCAAAGGATCCACCAGATAACGCACTCCAATTCGATAGATAGACTCCTGAAATTCAAGTCCCAATGCTATTTTGAATCTCATAGGTGTGTTGATCCAGTAGTAGGTTACCTACTATAACTCTCTTGGTTATTTATGGGAGTCACCATCCCGACTAACAGAAGGTGTAATTCGCTCATACCATTCTGGTCTTCAATTACATCCAGCACGAGACTCCATTATTTGTCAGCCCACGATAGTCAATACCCGGGCAAAGGTTCCATCAGACAAGGCTCTTCAAAATCTCAACAACAGACCAAAATTTCTTTAGAACATTTATACTTGACCGTGACATCTTCGGCCCACGGCCGTAGTCAGAGGGGTGTTTGGGGCAGCTGAGCACCCTAAAAATTTTCCGTGCTCCCTCAAAAACTATGCTGCTTTTAAAAATTTCAACAGAAAAGTTTTTAAAATTCAATTTAAGATAAGAAATTCTCAACAGAAAAGATTGAGGTAAAATTTAGGCGCCAAATTTGTTGTCTGATTACTAAAACTTAAAGCTCTGAGCGAAAACTAATGCTAGAGACAATTTTTGAACTACGGGATATAATAAATGGTCAAATGCTCTTGCAACCGAAAAAGCTTTAAAGAAGCATGACGTAAACTGTATACATATTTCTGCTATGATTGCATGGAAAGAACATTCTTTGAGTATTGAAAATAATCTAGAAATTTCGAGTCTTCTTAATAACACTGTCTTTGAAAAGTGGCAATATTACGTCGAAGTTATTGTTGTTACAATTTTTTTTGCTGGCTAAGGATGAGCAGTCTTTTCGAGGAAATTGGTATGACGAAGAAAACGAAGAGTCAAGACTGTTTCATAATATGTTTAAAGATTAAAAACATGCTCGAAAAGCACAAAAATTTGAAGATATGTCAAGATGCTATGACTACCAGTGCTGTCTATACATCGCTACAAATGCAAAATAAAATAATAAATATTATTGCAAATTGTCTCTGAAAAATAAGTGCCAATGAGCTAAATACTATTTAACATTGATTGCAGATACGACAGATAGGAGTGAAAACGAGATATTTTCGATAACATTTTTGCACATTGTTCGTTACTTTGCTTAGAAAAATTTGATAAAGTCTCAGCTAAGGCATTGATTCAACTCGTTATCGATCGACTTACAGAATTTGGAATTGAGGTCGAAAAGATTTTGGGCTGGGGTTATGATGGTGCTGCTCTGTAATGAGTGGTCGAATAAGTGGACTGCAGACATTGATATAGGACTTTTTTAATCGAACAATTTCAAAGGTTCATTTCAACGGTTCCAAATTACCACCGTCTTCCTCTTATCGTTGTAGAAATCGAGAAGAAAAATTATGATTCCCGACTTTTCTTCGACCAAATGAAAAAATTAGACGACTTTTCAGTCGCTTCAAAGTTAAAAAATGTACGAAGAAACCACAGTTTCTCTGTTTTTCGAGCAACATTGTCAGTAAACTACAAAGCAATTGTTGTAGTTCAAAAAAAATTCGATCAAACTCATTCATAAGAATTAAGGAAGATACCGGACACTATCGTGGTGCAGATGGCCTGCTTTTAGTTGTTAGACGGCTGGGTTTTCTTCCAAAATATTGAGAATAATAGAAACAGCAAAAAAAATTTTGCAAACACGTGATGTTGGTAATCGCAAAGCGGTGCCAATTATTCAGGCAGAAGAATTATTTGATCAATTCTTAAGCGAAACGAAACTGATGAAATCAGTTGATTGTGTTGCCTACGTTGGAGGAAAGTGATCTTTGCAATGAGTCTGCATTCAGACGATAGATAGATAGCCACAACCATAATTACGCAACAACGTTAATTTACTTAAAGATGCTGTCAACATCTTACTTCGGAAAACTCGGAAACTCCAAGAAAGATCAGGTCTAATCGTCATTTAATTGATGACTATCTCCGTGCTTCAAGTTATATTGGATTGATCGTCCATTGAAGGCTTAGTTTTATTTATGATAATTTAAAACCATAACCATGCCTTCTTCAAGACTCAGCAACCAACAACCAAGTTGCAAGGTGAACCTTTTGTTTTCAGAAATCAGAGGAATCATTCAAGAACCGTGCCTCAAGAATGAACTCATTTTGAGAACAATTCATGGGCCATACCCCATGAATTTTTCTATCCAATATGCAACCATTATCCTTTATCCTAGTTGAACAGGCAGACATACTGGGTCCTCTGACGGGTTTAAGCAGAGGTAGAGATAGCGGTAGAATAAGAAGAAACTTTTTTATAGGGGAGTTGGTATAGATTGAGATCTTTCAAATTTTACTGCCAAATTCCATTCCCGCCATGTTATAATATATATATATATGCCTCCACTTTGAACTTAATATCCTGACAACTTTCATGCTGCACTTAAATTATGTTTTGTTTGTTGTTGTTATTGTTGCATTGCATGCAATTTCAACATTTGCTCATTTTTGTAGTCTCTTTCTCTACGTTTCTTTTTTATAGCTTGGAGGCACGACCTCTGTGCTTCCTGTTGGTTGCCCTCCCGAACATGACCCTTTTTTTGTTTGCTGCAACTTGTTAGTTGTTGTTCTTGTTGCATGATTGCAAGTGTTGCCACTTTGCTTTGCACTGCCTGTTCTCGTGTGTACTTCTTTTATAATTTCCGCTTAATTTATTGTTTACAGTTTAATTGTCGTTGTTGTTGCTGTTTGTTAGTTGCCGCTTCGATGGCGGCTGACATGGCAACCAAATGCCACAAATGCGCCAACAACATAATCGAACGATTGTTTATGTTGCTGGGGCTGATGTTATACTTTTGTTTTTTTTTTGTTTTTTTTTTTGTTGCATTTCTTGTTTTTTATTTGGGGTGCTTTTAATTTTTATGAAAGAATTAATAAATGCATGAATGATATTATTTTTATCTGCTATTACTTTTGCAATAACTGTATATTTTATGGGAATTTTTACTCAATGAATCGAGTATGCGTGGGGAATTCCTTGTGTGATGTATTATTTTCAACGGAAGTGTGGTATTTTTGTAATGATCCATTGAAAGAGGTCAGTGATTAACGATGTAATTTCAAGAACAATGGGGCTAGTTGGGTGCTTAAATTTATTTATTTATTAGAAATACAATTTTATAACTATATTTGTACGGCACTAGCAACAAAAGGCTATCGGCCAGGGGTGCTTAAATTATAATATTGGTAACAAGAATTTTCTTAAATTCGCAAGGTTACAATACACTATAAAGTCCATGAACTATGAAATTTTAATGATGACATATTTTAATTATTATATGCATATTATTTAAAAATTCTATAAAAATATAATTCTTTTAGTATTATATCTGAGCTTAATGCCAGACAAATTCATTAAATAACAGTTTGTTATTGTTTCGGGGCATTCCACGGGAAATGGAAAAATGAGTTGTTTTCTTTAATTGATACTTATGATTATAACTAATTTATTCTTAACGCAATGCATAGTTGTTAAATTTACATGATCTGTAAAAATTATTTAGAAAAAACAAGATTAAGTATTTTTTCACTATAACAAGTTGTTGTTTATTGTGAACGAGTCGTACAATTTTGTTTTGCACCATTTTTTTTTTGTCCCACCAGTCACAATTTCTACTTTCTATATTTTCTTGTAGAAACTAAACTTGGTGCTAGTTTTTATTTTCTGCTAAAGTCTATTTAATCATTTCATAGCATAGTAAAACACATCTGGCTATGTATAGTATTTGGGCTAAAATCTCGATTGACAGTGCAGAAGGCGGAGGTGAAGTATTTTTGACTGTCCCACCAGTCACACTCCTGTAACCAATGAAATATCACCAAAATATTTATATGAGTAATTTTTTTGGTAAAAGTTTTATCAGTTGGTTCATAATCTATTGTAAAATATCTATTTGATCATTATATTACATCAAATTACAAAGGTACAGGTCTAAACATTAGGGATTCTGGACTAAACTGTCCCAGCAATCACTATGGAAAGCCCCTTTCGCATTAGACTTCCATATATAATTCCAAAAAAAAAATTATTATACATATAGGTAAGTCCTACCGAGCGGTTGGTGGGACAATCTGAAAATTTCTCAAATTTTATTGACGGTTTTTCAATTAAGATGTATCTGGCTAATTCTCTTCATGAGTATAATTTATTATAATTATAATATCCAGCATCTTACCGCAGTTTACCTAAAATTTGTTATTTTTTTCGTGCATTCGGAAGCTACTAGCAAAGGAAGTTCTTGTGAGACTAACACTCGAACTTCGAATATTTCTGCGAAATGATAGATCGCACCTAGAAAGTCTAAAGGAACAAAAAATTGCAAATTAAATAACTTAAAAAAAAGGCCAACATCATCTTATAAAGAATTTTTAAAATCACAGTTAACAATTTTATTTGTTCGGACGTTACGTATCGGACGTCACACATTTTTCTATAGTAGTTTCATTGGATAATTAAGTTATTAGGTAATTAAATAATTTTTATAATAATAATCAACAAAATGTTTCTCTTATATAAAATCATAAAATAATAAATTTTTTAATAAATTTTAATTTTTTGGACACGGTTAACCTTACTGTGGATTTGCTTATATGTATGTATTATCAAATAATAAAAAGTCCATGAAAAATAAGGTGGGCCGATTTGAAAAAATTATGTTTGTTCAAATGTTTCTTTGACAAAAAAAGATTCTAAGTTATTTTTTCTCCGTATAATAAAATCTCAACCCCCGTCATTTTAACTTTTTTGTAATTTTACAACATTTTTTAACATCGTTTTCGACCGATCGATTTCGTAAAATTTTTGCAAAGTAGGTCAGGGACCGAAAATAACAGTTATTTTCGAAATTTCTATTCAAACAGTCAGATGGAAAGAATTAGTCTATTCGATATTTGCATATAGCAATGTGATGCTTGTTAGCTAAAGAATAATAATCTTTAACGATTTTAATTTTTTTCATTTTTTTAAAAATGTCAAAAAATAATCGTTATATTTTACCAAATTTTATTTCGATCTTTTATTCGAACTTTTATTTTTTTAATCAAATGTAAAAGTGGAAATTTGAATTTTTTGATCAAAAATAAAAGTTTAAATTTGACTTTTATTTTTTTGATCATATATAGTAAAAATTATACTTTTATTTTTTCGATCAAAAATTACAGTTAAAATTTGACTTGTATTTTTTTCGATCAAAATTAAAAATTAATTTTAATTCCTATATCATCTGCTTGCAGTCGCTGTTCCAGTCGTTTTCGAAATAAATGAAAACAAAATGTGCAATGATAAGCCACTAAGCGATGCAATGCAACGATATGAAGATTGATAACAATGATTTTTTTTATGTTCAAAAATGTTACCAATATAGGTGTAAACGAATAAAAAATCAGATCTATTAATTGTTTTAAAAATGTAAACTATTATTATAGTTAATGAGAAATAGCATTGTAAAATTTTAAATCTTTATTTTTGATCGGAAAAACAAAAATCAAATTTTAACTTTTATTTTTGATCGAAAACATAAAAGTCCAATTTTGCTGTTATTTTTGACGAAAAATAAAAGTCCGATTTTAACTTTTATTTTTGATCGAAGAAATAAAAGTCAACCGATCTTATTTCGATCAAAAAATATATAAAATTTCACTTTTATTTTTGATCAAAAAATAAAATTTCACTTTTATTTTTGCTCAAAAAATAAAAGTCAAATTTTTTTTCTTTTATTTTTGATTAAAAAAATAAAAGTAAAATTTTATTTTTTTTTTTTTGATTAAAAAAATATAAGTAAAATTTTTTTTTTTTATCGAAATAAAATCGGTCAAAAAATAACGATTATTTGTTGTTTTTTTGAAAAAAATCAAAACCGTTACGGTACGAAGTAGGGTTCTATAAGCCGAGAAATTATTTTTTTCTCATTAGATTTCTAATAAAACCAGTACAAAAATGTTAGAAAACTACAAAAAAGTCTAAATGACCCCCTCATTACATTTTATTTCATTTTCAAAAATAAAAGTATGTAGAATCCTTTTGTACAAACATAATTTCAACAAATCGGCCTACCCTGATGATGAACAACGTTAAAAATTCTTTAAAGCCAGTGTTAAAAAAATGTTAACATAAAACTCATATATAATAAATTCAAGATAATTTTACTTAGTAAATTTTTATTGATATTAGATACTATTGAGTACTTTACATCAACTGTTATTTACTGCTACTCTAAGCCAGTTATAAGTTTCAATAATACCTTGCTAAATAATAAATTTCAATTAAAAACTCACTGCTTAAAAAGGATGCTAGGAGAAGTTCTCCCCTCCCCCTCCACCTTTCTATCGATCTATACTTCAAATGTGGTTTTCATGATTATTTATACCCTTAACAAAAACTACCAGCAGCAAATCAACAACATCATACAACACTACTTACTTAACGCACTTCATCAATCTATGAACCGACATTATCATTGCTCTATACGGCAACACTTGAGCGTTACATTTGACTGCATTCTAGCAATAAAAGATTTTTGTTCGCATACCAAAACAAAGCAAGTGTAAGAAAAAATTCCACCCATGCATCAAGTGCTGCCACATCAAAGTGTAAATGAGACTACTGTATGCAATGAAAATGAAATATTATGTGCAGATGAGGGCGGCAATATTGTACATTTTTATCTTTGCAATTATTTCTGAAGTAGTGTTAAGCAACAACTTCAATATCATCAGCGACGTATTTGATAAATGCATTTGAAATTTATTTAATTCATAAACTTTTCACTATAAAAGTTTTTAATAACACTGTAATTTTAAAAATATCAAGTACATTTTGATGCAATCTCGTTAGAGAAACTTTATTTGATTGGGCTTAGCGGCATCATGTCTTTAGGTGTAGCATTTACAATTTAATTATTACATGAATTTGATTGTGAGCTTTAGATCAAGTAAGATTTTTAAGAAGGCCACAACAACAACAACTCTGTTTATGGTCAATCACTCTAATAGAGTCAATAAAAAATCTTACTTGATCTAATACTAAGTTTTCATACGAGATTAAAACAAACAAAAAAAAATCCCCTTTTGTATTCTATACTGTTTACACTAGTGTGAAAGAGATTAATTTTGACAGTTCGTTACTTCGTTTTGTTTTGTTTTAGGTTAGGGCTATGAAGGCGGTCAAGGGAACGTCAGGAATTGTGGTTGATTCAATGTAAATTGAAACTTTGAGAGAGTGAGCAAGAAAATAAATGTTGACCAAATCATGGTATCATAGCAGGTTGCGTTATGAAATTATTCACAACATTTGTGTTTAAGCACGAAAACATGTGACCGGGGATCATATGACCGCCACCATAACTCAGTCCTTATTGACCTTTAATAATTCAATATTCTTTATTCCCACTTGCAGTGTTGAAATTTTGAAGAAATTCCCAATATTTACAGAGTTGCAAACTTTTTTTAGAAGATAAGCTCTGAAATTAATTATTAAACTACTTCAGAATGAGGTTATTTTTTCTATATCTAATCTAATAAAATTCAACAAGATTTAGGAGTTAATCTCGTCGAGGGCCTTAACCACGTTTTAATTTCTATATGTAAATGCAGTTAAAGCTCACAATTAAATTCATGTAATAACTTAAATAATAGATCACAAATAAATAACTAATTTACAATTAAAATTAAAATAAAATAAATTGGCCATTTCAGCCCTAAAAAGATTTTGACCAAGCTTCTATTGATCAATTGTGTTGAGTGTTATTAAATTTTTGATCAACACAAATGATCGAGAACTAGAGCTACGATTTTTATGTCGCCTTCGAACGTTTAAGAGGCTGTTCAGACTTGCCTCAAATGAGGCGAATCACTCGTCTCACTTTTTGACGTCTACAGGCAAAGGAAAAAGCAGGAAGGTGACATGTTACGTGAGGCAAGAATTTTAAAAATTTTAAAAATTTTGCGACTCATTTTGACGTACGTAAGAGTGAACTTTGTTATGTTGAGATTTTTGCTCTTTTTAGTTCGTTCTGGCGCGAATTAATTTTGTTTATTCATTGTTGTTCGCAAATTAATATTCTTCAAATAGTGAAAACTTGAGCATTTAATAATTCAAAAGAAAACAAACGATAAAAAAACACTAAACGCCAAAATGATGCAGCCTCAAAGTGAGGCAATAATTTGTGTGTGAACACCT
Organism: Dichetophora obliterata; assembly: GCA_963920525.1. Lineage (NCBI taxonomy): Eukaryota > Metazoa > Arthropoda > Insecta > Diptera > Sciomyzidae > Dichetophora > Dichetophora obliterata. The sequence continues at coordinate 13,466,495 of OY986436.1, read as the reverse complement.
AATAGCCAACTTATGTCAAGTCTGAACAGCCTCTAATGTTCTCAATATGTTTTACTCGTGAACAAGATTGCCAGCTCATTTGTTGGTTTTCCCCGCAGTGGTTCTGAAAATTTCCCGATTTTTCATCAAATTCCCCTCAAAAAATATATTAGCGAATATTCTACATTTAGATTTTTTTAATTGAACATAACAATAAATAATGTAAGAATTTTATAAATATTATAAAAACAATAAATTTTGAAAAAAATAACGCTCAGCAATTCCATTGTAAACGTACCGGCCTTACAGAATAACCTTATCCGATTTGGGTCAAATTTTGCATGGAGTATGACTGAAATAAAAAACCTAATTTGGAGGAGAAAAGTTTGGCGTCATTTTTAACGGAGTTACAGGGTGTACAAAAATCGGTAAAAACGTCGAAAATCGTTGGAAAGGTAATAAAATGGTCGGTAATTTAAAAATAATTTTGGGAAATTTTTGGTGGTTTGGGGTTGGGGGATTTCACCCAAATAGGAAATAGTCATTCTGTAATTTTTATTTTTCCTGTACGTTTAAAGTAGAATTGCTTCACTATAAATTAAAAAAAAATTAACTATCAAAAATGAAAATGTGTTTTCAAGTCGCGACTTCCAATTTTGGAGCTAAAATATGTCGATGGCCCGATTTTGTATCGATCAATTTTCAATCAATTGTGCAATACTTTCCAAGGTTATGAGCAAAAATGTATTAAAATTAAATAAAAATGCATTATCAATAAATTAATTTGTCACCAAGGATTTTTTTTTTTTGCTTTTGTAAATAAATTTTTGTAATGTATGTTTTCTATCAAAAATTTAATATAATAAATCAAATTCCCCGCAAATATTATATAAAATATGAAATTCTCCGCAAAAATCATTAAAAATTAGATGAATTATTAAATTCTCCGCATATTTGAGCCCATTTCCCGATTCCCCGATCGAAATGATCTTCCCCGCAAATCGGGGAATTCCCCACCAGTTGGCATACCTGATAATTTCTACTCTCTGAGGTTTAACATTGCGTGCAGAGAGGATTATTAATTCAACAGAAAAAACATTCTGACGGTGCTGGAAATTGAATCCGGGCTACCGCGGTTCCTTAGCTTACAGTTCGCGCACTCTAATCAGAAGGCTACGGCCACCACTTTACAATTACTTGGGAACAATTTCTTAGATAAGTTTTACTGAGTATAAATTGACCCCATAAGCCAAAACAGCCGTTGTTTTCGAATCAAAACTTTGTTTAAACAAAACATAAACGGACAGAGTGAACGCCGATTCAGACAGCCAGTCAGAAAGGCGCAGGCAAATTGTGTGAGCAAGCGAGATAAAAGTCAGCTTGGCTTTATTTCTTTATCGTTTCTATATCGGCGTTCACTCCGTTTCCTATTATGTATCAAGTAGGCAATGAAACACCGTGGTAGTTGGCTTAAGACTGATTTATTAAAACAGAACTTACAACTAGGAAGAATACATTATCGCCTGAGAGTAATAATAACAGTACCTAACGAAAGAGCATAACTTAACATAATTACAATTAGAGATATCAATATAATTTAACTGCATACATATCACTTCTCCCAACTTAGAATAGAACTACATAGTTTTACATATAACTGACTTTATAACATATAACAAATGAAATATTTAAATACAGGGTTGTCAATATTCGAAGCGCCCATCTGGCAACACTGTAACTTTCCGCAGTGATGCCAAATCGACTAATGACATACCGCGTTTGAAGCGTCATTCCAAGCAAATGTTTACAATGGAACAGTACACGCCACGCAATCACTCTAAAATTGTTGAAATTTACATTCAACAAAACAAGTCAATAGTGAAAACTCAACTCAATGAGCGATGAAGCTCATTTTCAGTTGAACGGGACGGTAAACAAACAAAATTGCCGTATTTATGCCACTGAAAATCCACAAGAGATTCAAGAGGTACCTCTTCACGATGCAAATGTCACTGTTTGGTGCGGCGTTTGTGCTAAAATACTCATTGGGCCGTTCTTTTTCGAAGATGATAATGGCCACAGAGTTACTGTCAATCAGGAGCGTTATCGCGATATGATAATCAATTTTTTCATGCCAATCGTTCGTCGAAAGCGTATCAGGCACTACTGGTTTCAACAAGACGGTGCGCCACCACACACAAGCCGCACTACAATCGATTTTTTGAAGCAATTGTTCCCTGGCCGTTTGATGTCAAAAAATGGTGATTTCGATTGGCCGCCAAGATCACCAGATTTAACGCCTCCAGACTTCTTTTTGTGGGGTTATTTGAAATCAAAGGTTTACGTCAACAAGCCAAAGACCCTACAAGAGCTGAAAACCAACATCCGTCAAGAAATAACAGCCATTCCCATCGAAATGTTGAAGAAAACCATGGAAAATGCTGCAAAACGGGCACAATATGTCGTAGAGGCCAATGGCGACCATTTACGAGATATCATATTCAAGAAATAATGTAAGCAAATCTACTTGAACCCAATTAAATGATATTCATGACGAACAGACAAAAAATTGTGGTTTCTTTGATTTATTTAAAAATAAAATGGGCGCTTCGAATATTGGCAACCCTGTATATTAAAACAATTAATATTTAACAACTCTATATTAGACTAGGTTTTTTTCATTATTTAATTTCCGTCTTAAATGTTCTGAACGCCTAGGAATTTGACCATCTAAATCGGATTCATACCGTCTACGCTTAGTTGTATTCTTTTTTAAATTAGGTTTGATATTAATAATAACATCTGTTGGCGCATTGAAACCTAATTGGCAATTAATTTTAGCTTTCCTTAGTTGTGATATATGGACATTTCTAAAATTATCATTTACTTTTATTAGGTACATAACATTTCCTAATTTACCTTCAATAATTCCATGTACCCATTTATATGAAAACTGAGTTTTCAGTTTATATAATATCCTATCCCCCCTTTTAAAAAATGTTTTAACGTGATTTTCTTCTTTATAACAACTATCATCTTTTTTCCTTTCAAAATTAGGGCTGTCTCGAACTGTAGGATTTATATTATCTAAAAGTGTTCTAGGCCTATATTTAAATAACAAATCATTTGGAGCTAATGACTTAACTAAACTTGGTGTTGACCTATATTTTAATAAAAATCTCTGAAGCAAAAGATTTATCGGCAAAGTTTTGTTTCTGGAATCCATTAGCATCTTTTTTAACCCCGTCTTCACAGTTTGCACACCTCTCTCAGCTGCACCATTTGATTTAGGATGATAAGGTGGACTATTCAGACAACTAATAGAGTTGGAATTACAAAAATCTTTAAACTCAGCAGAACTAAATGGTGGGCCGTTATCTGAAACTATTGTGCTAGGAAGTCCAAAATATGCGAATATATTTCGCAGTTCATTTAGAAGTGAACTAATGTTAGTACTGGACATTATTTTTACGTCAATCCATTGACTATACGTATACATTAGGCCATGGGTGGTGATAGTTCGATATGGGCTTTTTATGAGAATATTCACAAGCTTCACATGTTGAAATGAAGTCTTGGATATCTCTATCCATCCCAGGCCACCAAAAAAAACTTCTGGCTAACATTTTTGTTCGCACAATACCAATATGCGTGTCATGTAAGTTTTCGAGAACCCGTTCATGCAGTTTTTTCGGTACAATTACTCTTTGCCCCATGTAAATACAACCATTATCTTCAACAAAATACAGGGTGTGGTAACCCAAGTTTTTTGGTGCAATAATATTCCACTTTATAGATAAAGGGACAATTTCGTAAAGGGGAATTTTGTAAAGGATAGCTTTAAAAAGGGGTAATTTTGAAACGGATGAATTTCAAAAATGGCAGTTTGACAGTATTAATATATCGTCTTTTTCCCAAACATGCCACACTATCAGTCAAAACTGTCATTTAAAATTTATCCAAGCATGCTTTGTTCAATCTATATCAGGTTCTGTAATTTTGTGAAACATTTTGAAAAATTTGTATCGAAAACTGCATTTTTAAACTCTAGGGTTATTAAAAACCCAAAATGTTGATGATCTCGGAATTCCTTCTACAAAAAAAAAAAAATCTAAAATATTCCAACAAAAAATTCAATGACACTGCCAAGAATAAATTTAAAAATGATGTTAAAATAAAAGCCTTTCTAAAACTATCTGTACAAAATAAAACAATAGCTTTTCTGACATTATTTCAATGTGTTAACACATGATACTTCCTAAGAAATGCTGAAATGTGATTTTAATAATACAAAATAAAAATCTTTTTTAACTAGCTGTAAAAAATATGACGTGATACTTCCTTAGAAATGCCGAAATGTGAACTTAAAAATTAAAAAAAAAAAACAAAACTTCCTTAAACAAGCTGTACAAAATATCACAAAATTCTTATTTAGGTCCAATTTTTCACTAAAACTTAACGTTTAAACTCGGTTAAGGCACAAAAGAAACACGTTATGTGAAAATTTAATTCAATATAACACCATAGAATGGTAAAATATCGAGTTAAACCTCGTTTAAATGTTCATTTTTGGTGAGTTAGCCTCAGTTTAATTTGACTAGAATTTAAGCGGACAAGTACACACCTGAAATTTCAAAAAATTAAATTTTTTTTATGATTGATTTTTGTTCAAAAGTCCTCAAAGAATCTATTTTTAATTATTTAAAATTAGAAACTTGTTTCTACGTTAAATGGCAAAGGTTTTAAACGCAAAGCGTCAAGGCCGTATAGTCGGTGTTAAAAACTTTAAAGCGCTTTTTCTAGAAATCACATTTTTTGAGTTGGCGGGCGTGGTAAAAAAAACTACTACACTGATCATTCTGAAATTTTAATATGTTATTGTACACAAATAAGTCTATAGATTGAACTATGGATAGAAAGATCGTAAAGTATTTTCGGTTTTCAAGGGATTTTTTTGTCCAAAAAATCGGCTATTTTCGAAAAAACGCCGCCATTTTGTCAATTTTTGCCAAAAAAATTATTTTAGTTCAATCTATAGCGGCTTTGATGCTGATGACAACCCCGTTTTTATTTTTTTTCAGACGTTCCAGTGAGTCAAAATCCCGCCCGCCGCGATTTTTTTATGTTATTTTCAAAAACCTGCAGCAGACAAAAAAAAACACGCTGGAAAATCCAAAAAAATAAATTTTTGTACTTTTTTATATAAAAATAAACATGCAAAGTTTCAATAAGATATCTTGCTCCTTTCTTAAAACAATTTGCATTTTAAAAATTTCATTTTTGAAAAATCCAGGTGTGTACAGTCCCCTTAAGCTCGCACTGAAAAAATGGCCCTTAGAAATACTAACTATATTATCCAATTTTTCTTTTTAATAATTTTAAGAACATTTACAAAAAATTCAATGATGCTACCAAAAAAAAAACATAAATGTGATATTAAAAAATGTTTATATATAAACCTTTCTTAAACTAGCTGTACAAAATAACACAATATTTTAAAGCATGATATTTTCTTAGAAATACTCAAATGTTATTTTAATAATACTAAAATTAAATTTTTTTTTTAACTTGCTGTACAATATATAACGTGAAAAATATAAATCTTTCTTGAACTTTCTGTACAAAATATCACAAATACTAACTTAGAAAAACTAAAATGTGAACTTAAAAATGAAAAAAAACTTCCTTAAACAAGCTGTACAAAATATCACAAAATTTCTACATAGAAAATTCCTTTCTACAAATACTAAAATTATTAAACTACTTTATTTATTAAATAATTTTATGAACCTTCAGAATGATCCCATATAATTAAGTTTTTTAAAAGAATTGATCCATGTTTTTCAAAAACAAGCAATCAATACTATCCAAACACTTAACCGAAACTGTGTTTTGTAGTTCTTTTTAAATCTTCTGCAATGTTTTGTGTTGTCAAACAAAGCATAACTACTTTGAAAGTTCGTATTACGTCTTGCAAAAAATTCGTTTTCTAAGTTTTGTCAAACCTGGGACTAGACCCGGGATACCGGGATTGTGTTTTTTAAATCACGAAATCCCGGAATTGCCGAAGCGTCCTAAAATTGGAGGTCCCATTATTTTGAATTAATTTGTAAGTTAATATAGCACCAGCATTTAAGATGAATATTGATAAAAAAATTACTTGCTTTTGTTTAAACAAAGCTTTTTACGAAAAAACGGTTTTTTATAAATGGGTTAATTAAGACACTAAGGATTAGCTTTTAAGAGTTAAACTCTAACATGAAATTTCTCAAGTAATTTTAGATGTTCCACTTAAAGACATTAATGCACTAAGGGCAATCAAGAAAAGATTTTCTTACAATAACTGCATCAACAAGTACATGACTTGCAAGTTTAATTTCTCGAAACTGGACCAAATATATTGAAAAATCATGAACGCTATTTAATTCAGCCTCCTCAAAATATGCTTAAATGCTATTTCCCCAACTAGTTTGCCCAAAAAAGTGCCCAATTCATTTACAGTGTAATCATTAAACATAGAGTAAGTTCGGATATTGTAGAACCCTTTTCGCGCTCTTGGTAAAAGTATTAGCTAAAATTTCAGCAGATGTATTCAGTGTGATTTCTGGTCTATTGCCCAACTGATTACTTTGTATTAATTTCATTATTATACTAATTTCATTCTAATTACATTATTTAAACTCGTTCTACAGCGTGCTTTATGCTTTCTATATCCCATTTTCGATAATATATCTTATTTAACCCTCCCTGCGTCCACTATTTCGATATCGTCACCTAACTTTTTGAGTGTTGCTGTATCTCAGACTGTTTCAAAATTGATTTCGCACAACTGTACAAATATTTTTGAACAATGCCTTCAATATTCTATCATTTAAACCTAAAACTAAACCCCCACTTTAGGGTTAAAAGTTGTCTTTAAAGGTCTCTAAAACTAACGGTACCACCAATTGTATTGCCAAGCGCTTGCTGCTAATATTTTACTGTAAACTTTGTAACAAACAATTAGAGTTGCCAAATAAGAGTTCGTTTGCGAAAAAGGAGAGGGTTCCACATGAGCCGCATATTCCACATTACCCGAAGTTACTCTAACCGTAATTTAAAAATTTTCATGCAAATTTAATGCTAAGTATATGTTTTTCAACAGCTCCTCGATTTGTAAATTCTTAAATCGTCTTTATTATAATAAAAATTATATAAGATACAACTTTAAAAATAAAAATGAAACTTCAAATGAAATTAAAATTTCACCATCAAGTTCACTTTTTCTCTCGAACATGACAGCCTTTAAACTATGTAGTCAGCTATTGGAAACTTTCCATTACTTTACAACTTCCTCCAATAAAACCAAAAAACTACAGCTTATAGAAATGTCTAACTGAAAAGGAAAGAATCAAAGGAAAATGAAAACAACAAAAAAATTAAAAGATTGGTCAAGTCTATTTGAAAAAGCAAAGAAATGCACTGACCACAAAGATTGAATATCAAATTTTACAAAATAAAGTAAGTATTAAAAAAAAGGAATTTCCAAGATATATGTATTGGTCGGTTAATTTTCTGGCTTAAAGCCAAAGCTTAAAGAAAAGTTGGCAAAATAAATTCAAAGACATGTAATAAATCAGAGTGTGGCCAGAAAAATTAAATTCAAATAAAAAGGGGCACACAAAAAAATATGTAAGAAAAAATTTCTAAAACTCACACTTGTCAACATGCGACAATGATAAATACAAAAATAATAGCCGCCAGTTGGCAACACTTTTACGCGTTAACCCAAGTTATTCGCTGTCCTCTCAACCGGACTCGTTTCCAGCGCCAACTCATCTCGAATTTCACAGCGTACGCGAGTGTTTATGTTGACCTATTGAGTTGCTAAGTCGTTGGTTGGGTCGGTCGGTCGGTCGGTTGGCCAGAATGACGTGCTCGCAGGGCTCTGTGCCGTAAAGTGAAATGACTCAGTGTAGGCCATTGCGTCACGCTGCTGCTTATGGAATGCTTTTATTTAACTTTTGCGCTGTCTTTTTTTATACCAGCTACACTTGGCTGCATTTTTCGGTTTAAGTTTCTAGATTTTCTGCAATTTCTCATCCTACAACAGCCACACAAGCAATAAGTAATGAGGAAAACAAAAATAAAAAATTGTTAAACGCCTCAAGTATTCTGAAAAGTTTTAACTAAAGGGCATCGAAAGTATTTAGTGCAGAAATGACGTAGAGAAAACTTGAGAAATGCTGCCATGACGCTAGTTTAGTGCTAGCACACAAGTTGAAAGAGCATGTCATTAGCATGATTTTTGCTCAATTTTTTTTTTACGAAATTCTGTTTTACCTATGTAGTGAAAAAAGTGAGAAAGATCTTGAGCTTACAATAAAGCTCAAACATAGCAAAATGAAACAGGTGTCTGACTTAAACACTATCTTTATGAGTATGTACAATATTGATTTTAACTTTAAGGTGCCTACACGTTCAATATACATTTAACACGATCCAGTATCGCAACCCAACCCACCAGCAGAGTCCACAAGGTGCATCGTTAGGACTCCTTTTAAGGTGAGCTGACTCTCTTAGGGAGACTCCGAAAAGAGTCCCAAAGCATCACATCTGCCGGAGAAAAGGGCCTTTTCAATATATATGAGATAGGTGTGCCCAAAGGACTCCACAAATGAGTGATTTCGGCGTCCGAGAATGCTCACTCAGATAACCCGCAAAGATTCTGTGCGGGCTTTTATATTCTCCTACACCAAACGCAACACTACACACCAGCAGAAACATCCCAGCAAAATTTTTGTTACAAATGTGGAATGCATTCTTTGGGACACTGCTTCTAGAAGACATTCTATAGATCCAATTGTGCTTTTTTTAAGACTTATCAAGATGTGCTTTCAGGAGCATTCTCTTAAACCACTTCTCAAAGACATTCAAATAGCATTTAATTTCAATTATTTTTTTCAGGTATTTTTTAATTTTCCGTGGGATTTTTCAAACCTCCAACAAAACGCAACCACTTCCTACTTCAAACACCAAAATGCCGCGAAAATCGGGAAAAGGGATATTTTACGTGAATTTTTTTAAACCCCCAGCAAAACCTTCCATATCCAACACTAAAACCGCGATAAAATCGGGAAAAAGGGATATTCAAGCCCCCCTAACCACAAAAACCATTTCATTCCATGGAATGCCTTCTTAAAGTTTTCCTCAAAAACACCTACTAGAATCCTTTCATTTAAGGGCTCAAAGAAATCTTCCATTGAAAAAAATTCTGAAAGAACTTCTAGAGAAGACTAAGGAAAGCATTCTTTCCAATGACATGCATATGTTAAAAGAATGCCTTCTGGGTATGAAAGTGCAAGCGATGGAATTCAAGACTTTCCCTTCCAACTTACCTTCTTTTGGAAGCACTTTTTTGCTGGGATGGGTTCGAAACCCAGCTAAATTAAAGTAAAATAAAAAATTGTTCTGACCAGTTAAAAAAAAAAGTACCAAACTTGAAACAAAGGGCTCGTAAATTAAATCTTCTAGATTTAAGAGTTCGTTGGACTGTATTTCAATGCAGTTTATTTTTTGTTCCATTGATTTTATATTAAAAATATGCGATCCTACCATAAATAAATTATAAGTAAAATTAGGAATTTATTAGGAAAACCGCACACCGAACCGCTTTTAGTAACAGGCTTATTTGCAATAGTGAACTTAAGCGTATGGAATAAAAAAGAACAAAACAGAGATAATAAAAAGACGCAACGTGATTCAACACTCCCAAAACGCTCCTATGCGATGCTCTGTTCACGGAGGAACATTCCAGTCCAGGATACGTGGGAGTCCCTTTTCACTCCTGCTTCAGAGCGCTCCGCATTTGGCTGGCTGGGAATATTTATTGAACATTTGCATACAATATTGATGGATCGTAATCCAATATCGTAAAATATTAAAATATTTTCAAATCTGGATCTCGGATCCAAAAATCACAATAAATATTGAACGTATAGCAGGGCCTTATAAAAATTTCTTCTGAATTTTCACTCAATAATTCAAATGTTCTTTTCGAACTACAAAAATTAAAAATTTTTTTTTAAATCTTTATATTGCAAATAATTAATTTTTTTATGGAATTTTATTTTTTGGAAAATTTTTAAAATTTTATGGCTAATGAGTCTAGACGATCTCGGTTGTCTAGTGATAGCACGCTGAACTTTCAGCCCGGTGTCGCGGGTTCGATTTCAGGAATTTCTTTGCTTATTTCTAATCAAAACATATTTTGTTGGTAGGAAAGTTTGTGGTGAGAATCGCTTAGTAAATTGATTTGACTAAGGTAACGTCATAACGGCCTCAGATTCGATATCACATGTTTCTACAGCTTTCGGCAACACTAAATACAGCCTAGTTGTACTGTGTGCGTCTTTTCATCTATGTTATTTTTATTTATTTATTTAATTAATTATTTTATTAAATATTACTATTTATTTTATTTTTATTTTTATTTTATTTATTACAGAATTAAAAAAATACAGAACTATCATATATATATCATATAATATCAACTTATTCTATAGTTCACAAGGAACTAGAGGCGAATACAGTTGTATATTAATATATAATAATCAAAAAAATTACTAAGAATTTAAAAACTATTACAAGATTAAATTTATAATAGCAATGTTTAAATTATATAATAAGAAATAATAAGATAATGAAATTATGAAAAAGGGTTAGGGACATAAAGTAAAATTAATTAAGATTGCATATTAAAACAATTTTTATTAATTATTCTTAAAAATTATAACTAAAAAAGTTATTATTAATTATTATAAATGATAATTATTATGATGAAACAAACTAACAAAATTCGAAATGAACTCAAAGAGACTTTAATCAGAGTGTAAGCAATAGTAATGCATCCATATCTGAATTATTACATTCTAAAAGCCAAAGTTTTATCCTTTTTAGTAAAACACATTTAACCCAAATAGATCTTATTTCAAACGGAAGGCTATTGAAAAGCCCTGGAGCTACTGAAGTAAAAGAGTTCATCAAAATTCTCAAGGTATGAGGTGGAACAGCAGCCATATTCTGACTATTGATTCGTAAATGATATATGCCTGAGCGTCGACTCAAAAGAGTTTTAAAACTTTATAGAAATATAAATGTTTTAACGGCAGAATGTTAAGATTTTTAAAAAGTAACAGATGCTAAGATGCAAAGGCATGCTTTTGTAAGACGAGAAGAGGAAAAATTTTATTTTTGTGCGTACCACCCCAACACCCATACTCAAGTTTTGAATCAAATAGTCCAAAATAGATACACTTAAGAAGAATAGGGCTACAATAAGCTCTTAACAAATAGAGATGTCTAGTAGTAACAATGAGATACTTCTATAGCACAGTTATGTGAGTTCAGTAGCGGATCTAGAAATTATGTGAGTATAGTAGCGAAATTATGCACAGTTATGTGAGTTCTGTAGCGGATCTAGAAATTACTCGTGGAGGGGGGGGGGGGGTTTGGGCTAAATAAGCAAATTAGTTTTTTTTATTCATTGTATCTATTGATGTATTACATAGTAAACTGATTTTTATAAGTTATATATACGTTTTAAACATCATGAGTATATAATTCAAAAGCATATCAAAAGCTTAAAGTTTATACAATTTGTAAGAATTGAAAGAAAAGAAGCAGCTAATGATTATATTCAACTTAAAATTCTTAAAGTGCGTGAAGATAAATTCGTCAATCCAACGATAACTTAGCGAAGACTCAAACCAATACTTTTGATCCGCAAAAAGTTAAATTCGTACTTTTTTCTAAATACGAATTTAATTTTCGGAGGAAATTTTCTCCCAAAATTAAATTCGTTCTTTTTGCACAGTACGAATTTAACCTTTGGGAGGAAATTGAATTCGTTCTTTTTGAAAAGTACGAATTTAACTTTTGGGAGGAACTTAAATTCATTCTTTATGCAAAATACGAGTTTAACTTTTTTTAATCGAGTTTATCTTTTGGCACAATTTTGAGCGCACAATTAAGACTATTGCCATACATATTTTTTAAAAAGTAGTGGAACTGGCGTTCATGGTACTAAGTTTCAGTACTTAATTGTGCCAAAAGATAAACTCGATTCAAAAGTTAAGCTCGTACTTTGCATATAGAACGAATTTAAGTTCCTCCTAAAAGTTAAATTCGTACTTTGCAAAAATAACGAATTTAATTTCCTCCCAAAAACTAAATTCGTACTGTGCAAAAAGAACGAATTTAATTTTGGGAGGAAATTTACTCCGAAAATTCAATTCATACTTAGCAAAAAGTACGAATTTAATTTTTTGCGGATCAAAAGTATTGATTTGAGTCTTCGCTAAGTTATCGTCGGATTGACGAATTTATCTTCACGCACTTTTCATGCTTTTTTTTACATTCTTTATTTAGCTATTTGCTATTTGTATAAAATTAAGTTATTATATGGAAGCTTATAGATCTTCAATATCCCCATTCGCGTTACTCATGCGTCGATTTTTTAATTTACAAAAAAATTCAGCGATTTCCTCTGGGTTAATATCAATTTCTTTGTGAATGTTTGATAGGGCTACCCAATTAAGCCTACAGCCTATTTTGTGCCATTTTTGTTTTGTTTTGGTTTTTTATATGCTAAATTTTATGTAAGTGAATATAAATAATAACTAATTGAAAAAAACAAATCAATAGAAATTTGTGTCAATAATCTATGATTTTTTATAATTTTATCGCGTAGGAATTAGTGCATCGATCATATTGAAAAACGGATTAACATTGGTTATTTGGAAACACTGACTACATGAGCTGAATGACTGCAGGTATTTAATATTTTTGTCTTCAATTCAATTAAAGAAAAATGTCAATAACCGAATATACGCAGGCATGCATACTTAACGTTATCGAAATTTAAGAGCCAACCGAGAAAATTAAACACCTTCATAACATTTTGAACAAAATTACTTTCAAAAATAATTTGCTTATTTATATTTTAATATTTTGTAGTACACACTTATTTATGAGCCACTTACTATTTTTACAATTTTAAGCTTTTCGTTCCTTCTTGCCCCTTTCCAAAAATATAAATGCTGAAATGACTCTAACCTACTGCGGACAAAGCCGCGGGTAACTGCTAGTATTTAATTAAAAAATTAAATTAAGCGTCTGGGGGCTTCAGCGCCCATAGCACCCCCCTGGATCCGAGCCTGTGATAGTTGACCAATTCATATCACTATCCAACCAGACACCTAGATACTTGAAGGAACTAACATTTTCAATAGAAAAACAACCCGAAGAACAAGACCCAACATCAAAGAAAGTTTGAGGACATTTAGAAGAAGAAGATACTTTATAGATAGAAGATATCATTACTCAGACAAAATTTTTCACATTTTCCGCTATGCAAAGAGAAAAAGTCGGATTCGAATTTTATTTTATTAACATTAAAGAACATGATTCTAGTTTTATCACTGACTACTAACTTATGAATCATAAACCAGTGACTTATCACAATGGACCAATAATATGGTCTATGAGGGCCCATCTAGAGACTTGTCTCCACCACCTAAAATTTAGAACATATGCTCTAAATCTTAATATTGAGAAAAACACAAAGACAGTCCTGGAGTATCTTTTCTGAAAAAGTAACACAAGCCTTAGATGCGTCAAGGCTTAGGAAAATTCTAGCTACGGTTCCCTCCAATCCAAGCTTCATGAGAAAAGAAGATGGTACTTGGACCCCAAACAGTGTGGAATCTTTGAATCTTTTAGTAGAAACCCACTTTCCGGGATGTTCAGAGATATGTAACGTTCAAGTTTAGAAAGATCACTTACTATCTGTGAACAAATTTTTGGAAATACTCACACAAACAAAGCTCGAATGGGTAATCAGTAGCTTCAAACCGTTAAGTCACCAGAAATAAATGGTATAGTTCCCACTGAAATTGAAAAGTCGTATGGCATCATTAAGGAGCGGCTTATATTGATCTACCATAGCTGCCTGGACCTAAATCACTTTCCCAAACGTTGTGGTAATGTGAAGGTTATATTTATATCAAAGACAGGCAAAAGCTCACACGTAAACACAAAAGACCTTGGACCAATTACTATAGTCTCTTATCTTTTCTTCTAAAAATTATCGAGAGATTAATCGACATTCACTTGAGATTAAAGACAGAAAAGAAACCGTTGTCACTAGCACAACATACTTACACCAAAGTCAAATCAATGGAAACAGCTCTCCTTGGTTTCCATAATTGCAAAATCCCTCCATCAGTGGCGGAATTCCCAAACGCGTTAACGACGGTTTTCGTTATCGTTAGTTAGCGAAAACTGTAATTTTCTATGAACGTGGCACGTACAGTGACCGATAACGACTACCATTATTATCGTTAAATTTTTCTACTACATAAGAAAGATACAATGATAGATTTTATTGATATAGAAGCGGCCTTTCAAAACGTCGAAGTAAGACCTATCACAAATACGCTGATGGAGCTTAAGGAGTATGCTGAACTGATAACACTGATAAATCAGAAGCTGGTAGGCAGGATTAGAAGTGGACATTTTAGAACGGCATCCAAGTTAAGATCTGTACTAAGGGGAGCACCTCAGGGTGGGGTTCTTTCGCCTCTACTCTAGAATCTATCAGTAAATGACCTACTAGTCAAACTGGAACTAGAGGCGTGTAGGGTGATAGCTTATGCTAGTGACGTTGCGATTCTTACATCTGGAAAAGGTATAACTACCCTTCGAGACATGCAAAACTGCCTAAGTACTCTTGTAAATTGGGCTATCAGCTGGACTCAGCGTAAAAATTGAAGCGGAGTTAGTGATTTTCACCAAAAAACACAATTTACCTCGATTTAGTCCCCCTAAACTGGAAAGCATAAGACTTAGCTTCTTAGATCATGCAAAACACCTGGGCCTCATCTGGATAGAAAACTAAACTGGAAGCCCAATCTGCTTAAGAGAGCCAAAAAAGCGAATATTGCCTTGTATTCATGCACAAAAGGCGGAAGGTGGGGCTGACAACCAAGTGTTACTGACTGGCTCTTTACAGCAGTCATTAGGCCAATATTACTTTATTTTAATGTTAATGTTATATGGTGGAGATCTATTGTACCTCCTTCTCAAGGTTCCGCTAGGTTAGTGGACTACGGAGTTTCATGCAGACCCATTTCTCTAATGAATTTAGGTATGTTTTTAGGTTCAATAATTTGCTCTAGACTCAGCTCATAGTTCTGAAGAGTTAGCTTACGTCTGCGATCCACAGCGTTGCAGTTTGTAAGTAGGTGCATTGGAGTCTCCTAAGCTTCTTCACAGAAAGTGCAGTTGCTATCGGTTTCGATGCCCAATTTTATCAGGTGATATTTAAGTTTGCAGTATCCTGTAACAAAGCCCATTAAAATTCTTAGATTTTATTTGCCTAAGTTTATACACAATTTTAATCTCTGAGTGCTAAAATCTCTGAAAAGCAATTTGGATTGTCTTAGCTTTGGGAGACTTTTCCAAAGGTTTGATCGTTTATGTCTCTCCTCCCTTATTAGTTTTTCTTTTATAGTAAAAGGGTCCTGGGACCCAGAGTATAGTAACGGTGTTATTCTTGCCTAATGGTCCCAAGATACAACTACATTGTTTCTAGTAGACTGTTTTTCGTAAGTGCGATCAGATTGTGGAATTCACTTTCACTTAGCCTCAAAAGTATTCCAAACTATAGGACCTTTAAGCATTTAATTTTTCTACTTTTCTTAACTACTGATTCTATCCCTCTTGATTTTACTCTTCTTTGATTCTATCTCTAGTTTTATTTTCGCTGTCGTTTATTTTAAGGCTGCTCAAAATTATTTCTTTAATTAAATGTTAACTACTTTTAACTTTATATAAATTCTGTTTTAAATTTTATTTTTATCTAATTAATGGTTGTTATGTATACATATAATGTATTCCATCTTATTTTTAATCTAAAATTTTTATATGATTATTGCTTTTAATTTTGTATAAATTCTTTAAAATCTTATTATTGTCTTATGAATGGTTGTTATGATCTCGTTTAATGTATTTTATATTTTTCTGTTGGCTTTTAAAAGAGACTAACTCTTATTTTGCCAACACTATATGTTAAAGTAAATTGAAATTTTTAAATTGAAATTGAAATTAATTCATTGAGTTTTGTTAAGCATTCCCATATTATTCGCGATGATATTTCACAGTTAACTAGTGCTTTAATTGCTGCTTGGCTGTCTGGCATCACAATTCTATCCTGACCTTTGTATTTTCGGTCCAGGTTGAATTGTGCACACAGCTGTATTGCTAAGATTTTTGCTTGGAAGATACTGGGTGTTGTCCCCATAAGTTCAGAGTGCTTGGTTCTTGGCCCGCACACAACTGCGCCTACACCTTCCAATGTTTTGGAGCCATCCGTGCACCATGATATACTATTAGGTTTCCTGGCTAAAGATATTATCTCACTGTACAACTCTTTCTTGGTAAAAGGTGTTTTTTATAGAGTAATACAACTTTGAGTTGGCATCACTGCTTTATTTGACCACCCATTTAACAGCTGATAGTTGGTTTTGTTTAGTTTGCTTTGACATTTCATTATGGATCGACTTACACTAGAGCAACGCGTGCAAATTCTGGAAATTTTTAATCAAAATAATGATTCTGTTCGTCAAACTTATCGTGCACTTCGTCTATTTTATGGCGTACATAATCAGAGCTGCTAATTCGAAGAACAATAGATCGTTTTCGGACCACATTTACTGTTGCTGATAATGTGCATCCCGTGAGACGCCGAACATTGCATCTTTGACTGAAGAATCTGTAGCCGCTGTACTGGAAAGCATTGAAGATGATCCTAATCAATCAATTCGTCGCCGATCTCAGCAAATGGGGTTGTATCCTTCCACTTTATGGAAGATTTTACGAAAAGATCTTGGCTTAAAACCTTTCAAGATTCAACTTGTGTAGGAATTAAAGCCAAACGACCATCGTATGAGCCGCCAATTCGGCAAATGGGCTGAAGCACAAATTGATATTGATTTTGAATTTCCATGGAAAATGTTATTTTCCGATGAAGCCCATTTTTGGTTGAATGGTTAAGTAAATAAACAGAATTGTCGTATTTGGAGTGAGGAGAATCCACAAGCTTTTGTCGGAACACCATTACATTCACAGAAAATTACTGTTTGGTGCGCATAATGGGCTGGCGGAGTCATTGGCTTATATGTCTTAAAAAACGATGATGGTCAGAATGTTACTGTCAATGGTAAACGGTAAAGGAACATGATTCGAAGTTTTTTCGTACCTCAATTAGCTGGCATTAATCTTGCTGATATGTGGTTCCAACAAAACGGAGCCACATGCCACACAGCGGGCGCTTCAATTGATTTACTCAAGGAAACTTTTGACGAAAAAATAATTTCACGAAATGGCCCAATTAATTGGCCCCCAAGATCGTGTGATTTAACCCCATTGGATTATTTTCTTTGGGGTTATGTAAATTCACTTGTCTACGTCGATAAACCACAAACAATTGAACACCTGGAAATCAACATTCGAAGAGTAATCGGCAAGATACGGCCGCAAATGCTGCTATAAGTTTGTGAAAATTGGTGTTCCAGATTGCGCCTTGTACGCACCAGCCGTGGCGACCACATGACCGAAATTATATTTAAACAATAATGTCGTAAAATTTTCTATCTAATAAAGCCCGTTTTAATGATATTAAAAATATATTACTATATTTTATTATGATTTAAACTTGTATCACTCTATAAAAAACACCCTTGTTGCACCTTTTTACTATATCATCTCTTTGTAGATCGATGTAAGGTGTTGGCTTTGCAATATCCCCAGTCTCTCTACTGCTGATAGCTTTACCTAAAAATGTCTCCTCTTTAGCGATGCATAGCAGAGCTAGTTTTGCTACTCCCTCTATGAAGAGGTGTAAGGAGGTTAGGTCAAGGATTACTTCTAGTAATGCTGTAGGGCAGGTCCTCATGGCTCCTGTGACGCATACGCAGGCAAGCCTCTGCACCTTTGTTAGCATTTTTCTCATTGTAGATAGCTTGGTTCTTCCAGCCCATGCTATTGCACCATAGGTGAGGATGGGTCTCACCATCATGGGATACATCCAGAGGAGAATTGTTGGGTTCCAACCCCAGCTTTCGCCCCCGCCCAGCTTTGCTTATGGTCATCTCCGCCTGTCTTCTCCGGAGAAGTTTTGGATCTAGTATGAGTCCTAGGTACTTTACTTTTCCTTTGATGAAAATTTCTGTGCGTTCCATTCTCATAGTTTGGAGATTGGCCGGCTTCTTTTGTAAGTAAAAAGTACTATGGTAGTTTTTGCTGGGTTGATATATAATCCCATAGTATTGCACCATTCCTTTGTTACTGACAGTCCTTTCTGTATCAGTTCACAGAGTGTATCCTCGAACTTCCCTCTCGCTATTAAGGCGATTTTTCTATATGGTGCCATCGTCTGGTGGCAAGCACTAGACAAACAGACACATCTCAATATACTTCGCAAAGTTCGGCTGAACTGTGCATCAGTGGTGCATTATGATCCACTTCAACAGATGCACTACACATTCTGCTCCATCTTATACAACTTGCTATCTTAGCAAAACAGATGGCCGCCAATACTTTCATCTACCTCAAAACCACCTTCCTGTGGAAAGATGGTTAGCTAGGACATTCTCATATTGGAAATGTTCTCCCTTTCTTGCCCATGTCCAAAGACTACATCACACAAGAATCTCCTTTGAAAAAAAGTTTGATGTATTGGGAACCTCTCGTATTTTTATGTATTGGGAATAATGCCATTGAGATATACTGATGAATCAAAACTAGATGGCAAAACAGGTGGAGGAGCTTACTCTGGAGCATTAAACATTAATACCGCCCCACTTCAGGCCCCCTGACCACTGCAATATATTTCAAGCGGAAGTCACCGCAATACACCAAGCCATGATAGGGGTCTTAAAAGAGCACTGTCTGATTGGCAAACATACTTAAAGATTAAATATCTTCCATAATGACTTTTGCAGAAGCTGTAGAGAAGAAGAGGAGAAAGAATCTACAATGCATCTCCCCTGCACCTGTCTAGCGTTGATTAAAAACCTCCTTCTCCATGGCAACTGGTTCTTCGATGAACTATATGACCTTTCTGAATATCCAATAAACAGAACCCACAGCTTTATTAACAGCTCACACTGGTTCAAATAGAAGTAAAGTAAGGATTTAGACTCATTGGTATCACAACGGGCCTCATTGGTCTATGTATGTCTTTGTGAAGGGACAGCCACTGTAACCTAACCTAACCTAAGCTTTAATATACACTCTGAGTATGAAATTTATAAATATCGAATGAAACGCATACCTCCAACACAAAAAGAATGTATGAAAACTGTAAAATTTTCTTAAATTCCACAAAAATTAATACAATGACTACAAATTTTGCAAATAAGTTTTAATCTTAATTATGCACGCGATGTTTGGAAATTCGTAGAAAAACTGAAAACTCCGTCTATCTCCCATACAAAATGACGTGGTTATAGAGAAAAATTTGCATAAATTCCAAAAAATAATAGTTGAAACGTGATATTTGCTTGACACATAAGCTTGGATAGTTAGTATGTACTCTGAAGTGAAAATTTAAAATATTTGGATAAAAACCGCACTCTATAAAAGAAACTTCATTAAAATAATGCAACATTGAAAACTTAGAATAAACATACTAAAATATAGTGTATGGGATATTTTCACTTCGATCAAGTCGAAAATAATTCTTTACATTCAAATATGATATATCACATAAGGAAATCTTACTAAAGCACAATAAAGCTGACTTAAAATTGTGTCAATTACAGAAAAAAGCACGCTTACTTATAACCTTAGCCAAAGAGTAGGCAATTCAAATATAATGAAAACATAAAAAAAACTAAAGAAAACGCAACTTTTCTTTGCTTTTTTCCTTATAAAAAGCAAACATATAATTCAAACCGGGAATCAACAAAAGAAAACGCAATAAAACGACGTGCTCCAAAGAAGCACAAAAACAACAAGAAGAAGAAGCGGCATTTTAGCCCAGATAAATTCTAAGGAAAAACCATTAGAAATAATAAATACAAGAAGTATAACAACAACAACACAAATAAACAAAAGAAATACCAGCAATTACAACGATAAAACATATAACAACAAGAAAAACCAAATAATACGTTAGTGAAAATCTGGTAACAAAATGCAATAATGTCTAGAATTGTTAAGAATAGAAACAAAAAAAGCAGAAAAAACTGCAGATGAAGATGAAATAAATGTAGCCGACTTGAATAAAAATGTATGTGTTAAAAGGCCAGCGACACCGACACTGACATCAACACGAACACCAACACCGACATCATCATTATCATCATGAACTAAATATGAACTATAGCGCGATTCCATGCTGTTCTTGGAAATTTGTTGACCTTTGTTGACCTTTGTTGACCTTTGTTGAATGCTAATGGCGCGCATTTGATATCGAATAACATAGCTTGCCATTTAAGAGCTATTATTAAATATTGCGCCCCGATGCCCCACCCCTTCTAACTCTTATTAATATGGCGCTTTAATACTACTATTATAAGACTGTTTATTATGATGTGGGACGAATAGCTGCTCATTTTAGTCTAAATGAAATTTTGAGCCTTCATAAGCTTTTGCC
Organism: Dichetophora obliterata; assembly: GCA_963920525.1. NCBI lineage: Eukaryota > Metazoa > Arthropoda > Insecta > Diptera > Sciomyzidae > Dichetophora > Dichetophora obliterata. Next base: position 13,445,815 of record OY986436.1, on the reverse strand, counting down.
AAACAAAAAAAATTTCGAGTTTCATTAAACTTTTCAAATATACTTTACTGTAGCATTCTGATATCTCTACGTAATAAAAAAATAATTTGACTTTTCTTATAAAAAATAACCACAAAGAATTATGTGAAATTTTGCAAAATTTTTAAATTTATTATTATAATGAAATACCATGATACAAAGAACTATAGAGAATGTGATCCCAGCGCAACAAAAGAAAATTACTGCGCATCTCGTCATTGATGCTCGTCAAATGTGACACTTGATGCATACAAAAGAAAATGTCAAAAAGAGAAAATTAAACAACAAAGGAGACGAAGATAACAAAATGAAAATAAAAAGAAATAATCAAAATTCTGTCAAAAACACATCAAACAACGTAGCTGATTTTTGTGTAAACGGGTAAAAAGGGGAAAAAAACCACTTTACAAAATATGCAATTTCTTTCACAAACAGTACTAACAAATATATTTGCTTTATTTTGGACATGTGTTTTATTTAACGATATTTATTTTATTTCAATAAAGCAAGTTTTCATAAGAAAATTTCGACATTTTAAAATCTTTACACCGTATGAATAAATTGTCACTACGGTTGCAACAACGAGCACCACCTACGTCACAGCAAGTTCCTTGCATCATGATGGAATATGATCATTTTTTATGAATTTTTTATAATATATGTAAGTTGTTTCTTGTTTCTTCAACCTTAATTTGTAAGTTTTAATGTTGTTTCTCGGGCTCTAGGTCTTGTTCAAAATTTATAAAATTTTTTCTTGTAAAATGTTTTTTATTTTTTCAATATTTCAGAAAATTCTTTAGGAAAAATTAATAATAATATTGTCCTCTTGTTGTTAATGTCGAGTTATTACTGTCATTCTGTTTGTACTATGAATGCTAGCGATAATCCTGTACTCCACCAGACGGGTCACAGGTTGTGCATAATGGACGGCCGCCTCCAGATATGAAGTCTAGCCGCGAATAAGTTTAACCAAACAAATAAGATGTTCTGGACACTACTGCGGGTGACCAGCGAGGAAGTGGAAGGACGTAGCGTTGGGCAAGCGCTACGGCTTGAACGAAAAACATACACATCCTGATAACCCAGCAGTCAAGGCGAGTCAGTGCCGCCTAAAAAAAAAGCACCTTTTTGTCCAAAACTCCCTAGTCGTCCTCTTGACGTAAAACTTGAGGGATCGTTCCGTGGACCTTAAACATGGAATGTGTGCAGGTTTTGGGTCACGCCACATTATAACTCCCCAATGAAAACCAAACCAGCCTCGAATAAGAACCCCAATTACGTTGACGACCACCGTAAACGAAAAACGGACAATGATTTACGAATATGCACCTGGAATGTCCGGACCCTTTATAGGGAAGGTGCCACTATCAAACTTGCGTAAGCCCTCAAAACAAAGGATGACATCACCGCCGTCCAGGAAATGCAATGGAAAGGGCAAGGGAAATGCAAGGCTGCTCTAAGCGAACAGACTGCGATATCTACTAATGCGGAGAAGCGCGAATTCGGATGTGGATTCGTCGTAAGCCGGAAACTACGCAACCTTGTTTCCCGGTTCACACCCTTGAACAAAAGACTGGCCACGATCCGCATTTATTTATTTATTTATTTTTATTTATTTAGAGAACATGTTGGTACAATAAGAACTAGGTTCTTTAATGGTACGATTTAAACATTGGCTTGAAAAAAATTATATTAAACTATATGGTCATAACAACAAATATACACTTAATGTTACGTTACTATTTTAAAAAAGAAAGCTTATAATAACTATTAAATGTCTTAGATGCTTCATTTAATCTTATTTGAAATTAAATATTAAGAATTATTAATAAGGACAGAAGAATAGAGAAAATAAATAAATAAAGAGTTGGAAAACTAAGAAATAGAATAGAAAGATTAGATAGAGCGCCTAAAATCACCTCTCCCACTAATATCTCTTAAACTACGAGGTAAAGCATTCCAAATTTGAATGGCGTTAATGAAAAAAGGTGAAACGAATGTAACGAATAATGCCTAGGAACTATTATTACAAGACTTCTTCTGGATAAACAAAACAGGAGCTTTTCAAACAAGTAATGAGGTGTTTTTTCATGTATGAGTTAATGAAGATACATACAGTTACGAGCACTTAGATATGCAGTTCATTCACATTCAAGTATTGCATTTCTGAACGTGGAAAGGTGATCAAATTTTCGCAAACCGTATGCGTAGCGTGTTGCATAATTAAAAGCAATTTGTAGTTTTTATTGGGAGGCCGAGTCGAACTTGCTATACACTGTTTCTGAATATGTAATTAAAGGTAAAATCAGTAGGATTACCAACCTACGTTTTAAGTCAACAGGAGACACTAGCAGACATTCTTAAATTACGTAGGACATAATAAACTTTTTTACTACACTATTAACGTGATCAACACAAGACAAGAAGGAGTTTATGACAAAACCAAGGTTTACAGCTTTTGATACCACAATTAGTTTGCTAGTTCCGATAATCACATCAGGGACATCATCAATACAATGATGACAGCATTAAGGCGAACTTTTTCTATATTAGCCTAATTTGCACGCACGCCCCGACGGAGGAAAAGGACGAAGCCGTCAAAGACGCTTTCTGCGCTAGTCTTGAGGAAGTATACGATCACCTTCCGGCCCATGACGTGAAAATAGTCCTCAGCGATTTTAATGCGAAAGTTGGAAGGGAAGGCATCTTTGGCCCCACTTTTGGTCAGTTCAGTCTTCATGAGACTTCCACGAATAACGGTCTAAACCTGATCGACTTCGCTGCGGCAGGAAACATTGTAGTTAGTAGCACCAGATTTAAACACGACATCCACAAAACCACTTCGCTGTCCCCGAATCAAAAAACGCGAAACCAAATTGATCACGTCGTAATCGACGGAAGGCACGCCTCTAGTGTTCTGGACGTGCGCACGTGTCGGGGGGTTAACATTGGCTCCGACCACTATTTTGTTGCAGCCAAGATCTGTATGCGATTGTGCAATGCAAAGAACATCCACACAGGAACGCAACGAAAGCTAGATGTCGCTAAGCTGATATTACAACGGACTGCCGAGGCCTACTCCGCACATCTCTTGGCTATGCTAAACCAACCAACCCCTGAACCCGACGACTCCGGCGGACTTCCCACGCTGCCGCAAAGGAAGTCCTTGGCTTCCGGCGCCCGCAACCTCGGAACCAGTGGTACGTTCAGGAGTGCCGCATTGCGACAGCAGTAAAAAACGCCGCATACAGAAAACACTGCAATCAGCTGTAACGCGAGCCGTGCAAAAAAATTACCGCGAAAAGAGGAAGGAAGAGAGGCGCCATTTCAGACGCAAAAAAGAGAATAAGAAAAGCGCACGCGTGAGGAACTAGAGGTGTACCAGGGCAAGAAGGATGCACGGAAATTTTATCAACAAGTTAAGCGTCTAACCCAAGGTTTTAGGCTCGGAGCATCCACTTGCGGAGATGAAAACAAATATATGTTTACGGATACGCAGTGTGTGCTGAGATTGTGGAGACAGTACATCTTCAATCTACTAACTGGCGACGATTCCACCAATTCCGCTTTTGGAAAACACCGTGCAGCACCACCAATCAACGATGACGGAGCGGCAGTACCACCAACTACCCATGAAGAGTTCCGAGTTGCTATCCAGCGACTCAAAAACAATAAGGCAGCGGGTGCTGACGGCCTGCAAGCTGAATTGTTTAAAACCGGTGGTGATGAATTGATAAGGCGCATGCATCAGCTCATCAGCAAAATATGGCTAGAGGAAAGCATGACCGATGAATGGAATCTCAGCGTACTTTGTCCTTTACTTAAGAAAGGAGACCCAACAATCTGCGCCAACTTTAGAGGCATCAGTCTTATATCCATCACAAATAAGGTTCTCTCAAGCGTACTGTGCGAAATATTAAAGCCGATTACAAAAACACTGATTTTACCTTATCAGTGTGGCTTTCGAACTGGAACATCCACAATAGACCAGATTTTCACACTAGGACAAATCCTGGAAAAAATCCACAAAAACCAAATTGACACTCATCATCTCTTAGTCGATTATAAAGCTGCCTTCGATAGCCCGAGAAGGGATTGCCTATACGCAACAATGTCTGGGTTTGGTATGCCTGCAAAGTTGGTAAGACTTTGCAGTATGACGTTGAGCAACACATGCAGCTCCGTCAAGGTAGAAAATGACCTCTCCAAAACCTTCTATACCGAAAGAAGTTTCAGACAAAGCGATCCGTTATTTTGCGATCTTTTCAACATTAACATGGAGAGGATCGTACGAAAGGCCGGTGTGCATTGCAATTGAACCATTTTCTACAAAATTGTCCTGCTCCTTGAGTACGCTGATGATATTGATACTGTCGGCAGAACCAAGAGATATGTTACCACTACTTTCACCGCTATCGAAAAGGAATCAGTCAAAGTGGGTTGGACGATAAACGCGGGCAAAACAAAATACATACTGTCTGCAAGCAGGGGAGCGCAGTGTCTAGACTCCCACGTTTCATCCGGCAGCCATAAATTTGAAGTATTCATGGAGTTTATATACCTTGCCACCGCAATAAACAACACTAATGATGTTAGGTTAGGTTAGGTTAAAGTGGCGGCCGCTTAAAGACCGGCCCACATAGACCAGATATTTGGTCCGTTGTGGTACCGCAGGGAATCTACTCCTCCTCTCCTAAGTGCTGTCGTGAAATCACCCTGAACTAATAATAAAAAGCAGAAGATGCTTAACGTCTACCTCCTCAAGATCCCTGAGATCATCAAAAAAGAAGCTTCCTAAATGCTTCTGTCTTCTGCGGGCTAAAGCGGGGCATGAACAGAGGAGCTGCGATACCGACTCCTCCTCTTCCTCATCCCTGCAACTCCTGCAGAAGTCATTCGCATGAACTCCCATTCTAAGGGCATGCCTACCTACTACAGTGTCCTGTTATAACTCCTATCAGAATGGAGAGATCTTTCCTCACCTTTTGAGTGAGCTTCATCGTTCGTTTTTCAGTAAAACTAGGTCACATCTGTCTAGCTGTGTTAGAAGTGGTGCTATGCTTCTACCTGAAATTAGCCAATTCTGTGGCAAGTTGCCTTAGAGCCAGCTTGCAAGACGCAAGTGGCATGCCTAATGTTTCCATGTCCAGCAGCAGCGTTGCCCCTGTACCTTCCCTAGCGAGCTCATCCGCTCTACAATTTCCCGGAATGTCCCTATGACTTGGTACCTAGACCAGATGGATGTCAAACTTATCAGCCATCTCATTAAGAGACGAGCGACATTTAAGGGCTGTTTGTGATGTTAGGAACACACCTGCAAGGAGTTTAATCGTTGCTTGGCTGTCTGTAAAAATGTAGATATCTTTAGTTGATATGTCACTATACCTCAGCCATTCCACAGCTCTATAGATAGCCATTATTTCAGCCTGGAAGACGCTGCAATAAGCTGGCAGTCTAAATGAGGTCCTGATGTCCAGATCCGTTGAAAAGACGCCTCCCCCAACTTTGCTGTCAAGTTTTGAGCCGTAAGTAAAAATATGCGCACCAACTTGGTTTAGTGGCAGTAATCCGTCTCATTCTACTCTGGTTGGGATAACTGTGTGAAAGCCGTTCTCGAATGAGGGAGTGGCAATAGTGTAATCGATGTTGCTGGGAACTGCTCCTACAAGATCGATAATGGAGGAATGACCTGTATGAGTGTTAGTCCACTGCGAGGTTGCTCTCAGGCGGATGGATGTTTCCTGCGCTATCCTTTTCCCCATAATATCAGGGGATATTACGCAAAGAACCACATTAAGCGCTTCCGATGAAGTGGACATAAGCGCACCGCTGATACATACAGCCGCAGTTACAATGATGCTAGTCTGGAGAGAAGGCGAAGAAGAACAAATGCTAATAGGTGCTACTACGGACTCAGAAAATCCAAAGTGTTTTACGTAGACACCTGCCGTGTAGGCTTAATTCTACGATGCTCCATAGCGTGGGACCGAAATATTGCGTCGGCCAACGCTACTTTGAGGCTTCAAAGGTACCAAATTAGCTAAATGTTGTGATGACATGTCGCAACTCTTGGTAGGGGTGGAGGCCTATCTAAAACCTCTTCCGTACTCTGGGGTACGGCACCCGGTTTGAGAATGCAAACCTACACCGAGCTGAGTAGCTCTACCCGCGATATAGGTGATAAACACACAGCAACTACGAATCTCCCCGAAGGGCCGACCCAATCAGTCAATTTGGCGTAAGCCAAGGGGCTTCTGACTGCCCGTGGTACCAATTTTCAAGTCTTTGGTCGGACCTCGTAGCATACTAAAGCATACTACTACTAGGTTTAGCTCATCACAGCCCCGGACTGGTAACCAGCTAACTACGGGCTCAGTAAGCAACTAAGTTCCAGAGCCCACTCTCGATCGACAAATTAGCACTATACAAGACGCTCGTTCTACCTGTGCTTTTTCATGGCGCTGAAGCATGGGTAGTTTCGCAAACTGACACAGCTGCTCTGGGGGTATTCGAGAGAAAAGTCCTTCGCAAAATCTTCGGTCCTGTTCGAGTCGGCGATGACTATCGCATCCGAATGAACCACAAGCTGTATGAGCTCTACGAAGACATTGACGTAGTTCAGCGCATAACTTTGCAACGACTACACTGGCTGGGTCAAGTCCATCGTATGGACGACGAAGCTCCAGCGAAAAAAGTGTTCGAGGTTAGGGTCGCTGGTCGACTACGAAGAGGCAGACCATGCCTACGATGGATGGACCAGACCGAAGAAGCCCTGCCGCACTTGGTGTATCCTATTGGAGAGGGCGCACGCAAAGCAGAGGCGCCTGGCGAGAGCTGATGTTTTCGGCCCAAATCCGAAAAGGGGTTGTTATGGCTACCCAAGTAAGTAAGTAAGTAAGCAATAATCCTGAGCTTTGAATTCAAGCAGTTGAAATGCATCTATTTCGCAATTATTAAGTGAAATGCTCTTTTATTTAATTGCATTTCAAATGCTAATGCTACGGATCTTGCACAAACCATTAAAAATGCCATGCTAATGAAAAGCATCAGTAGTCACTTTTCCATTGCATTTCTTAATTTACAAAACACAACATCGTACATTTTAAAGTGTTGTCGTTATGAAAATATATTTTAATTTCGTTAAAAAATGAGAAAGAAAATATTTCCCCTTTTTATGTTCCACAACAAATAAGTATCAAATAAAACAAGCTGCATTAATTTATAAAATTGTGTAAATGGGTCAGCGTGGCATTAAATTCCACAAATTGTGATATATTACCGAGCGACGTGCTCGAAAATATATCTATTTGCCACACTTATACTCAGTTTATCTGACTGTATGTCTGTCTGTCTGTCTGTCAGTCAGTTTCTTTTGCTTGGTGTTTAAATTGTTCTTTGGCTCTACGCAAAAGAGCTTGAGTGTTGCTTGTTTTTAAGTGGGGGCATTTTTGTTGTCGCTGTGGTTGTTGTTGTTGTTTTATATTTATTTTTGAGCTTATTCCGTCTGGGGGTGCCTTTGGCGGCGTCACCATCATCACCACAATCATCATCATCCTCATCATAACATAATAATCATCACTATCAAAGACATTGGCACAACGGTGTTTTTCGTATTTTTCTATGTTGGCATTGAAATATTTGAGGTGTTGTAACAACATGTTGTTGCTGTCATGTTAGGTAAAATTCCGAGTTAACTTTTTTGAGATTTTTTTTTCGAAAAAGTTTTCGTAATAAAAGGAGGAACCGCATGTTAATACGATATATTCTTCTAATGATGGCAATAAATAAAAATTTATTTTATTTCAGTAGGAGATGAAAAATTTTTAAAATTTTTACAAAGATTGAAATTTTAAAAATTCGAACAAAAATGTCGTGATGACTCTTGCTCCGCTGTTTATTATGCCTTTAGCATAATTTTTAACTTCTCGAAGTACGATATGTGGTTGAGGTCTGCTTGTGTATTTTATTATTAGATTAATTAACCTTTTTACGATCGCTCTATGCATAAGGGATCATTTTGAAATAATTCAACTTTAAAAATAGTAATTTATTGAAAACAAAATTCACGTCTCAACGCTGAAGTAAAAAAAAAAAATTCTCACGGTAATTCTCAAAAACGCTAGTGTTGAGAAATCAAAGTTTCAAATTAAATTACTTAACAAGTTGATGGTTCATTTTTGTAGCTTGCTGATATTGGTAATTACACAGACCAACAACCAAAAAAATTAAGTCTGTGACCATCGAATTGTAGAAGAGAATATTGTAGAAATATTGAACTTGGCAAAGTTCAATATTTTTCTAATATTTTTTTTAGTAGCTTAAAGAAATAAGATTTAAAAGTGTGATTCCAAATTTATTTAAAAAAACTTTTACAACAAAACTTAGCTGAGTATCACGAAAACTAAAAGGCATTAAAAAAGAATAAAGCACCACATGTAAACTCCTTAAGCCGCGTTCATAGTTGACGCTTTGGCTGAAGCTGAAGCATAAAGCTGCTTTGTCTAGCTTTTTTTGATCGTAGTGAACGCTTATTTAATGCTGCACAAAGTAGCTTATTGAGCTTTTTGGTGATCATAATGGGCGCTTTATGCTTGTGGCTGAGCTGCTTTGTTTTTATTTGTCGCTTTGGAAAATAATTCCCTCAATTGCTTTTTGCAAAGTAAATGAAAGATTTTTTTGTTTAATGAGTATGTAGATTCGCGATGATCACCAACGAAAGATTAAACCAATAACAAACATAAGTTCAAAGGAACATGAAAACACAAAGTATAACATCGATGGAAAGTTCAACGCAAAAAGTACTCAAGAAGTACGCAAGAACAATGAAAACTATGTAAACAAGCGAGATAGGATACACAAATGCATAAAACTGAAAAGCACTGCAAAACGAAACAACAACACAACAACAACGCAGCAATGGCTAAAACTTCAGCACAAAAATATATCTAACAAATAATAAAAATCAACGAAAATAGTGTAAACAGGCAAAATAAATGAACAAGTGCCAAAATCCATTAAAAAATGCCGTACGACGCAATAAATAATAAAACTAAAAAAAATTTAAGCTATGTGATCAAGCAAGAATAAAGCGCTGAAAAGCATTTTAAAAATGATCTACAACAAAGCATAAAAAACAAAATTATTTTGCTGTGTGAGCAAGCGAGCTGGAGATATAAGCGCTGAAAAGCATTTGAAAAGAAGCTTAATACTAGCTTTATTCTGGCACTATGAACACTTTGAGCTTTTATGATTATCAGCTAAACCTCTCGGCTAAGCTAAAAGCGTTTACTATGAACGCGACCTTACACATAAGTTATCCTGCACCAAAACCAACAATAGATGGTCAGCAGGTAACACGAGTAATATAACACGGCAAATCTGGCCTAAACTCAATCTTAAACGTTCAAAAGAACTCATTTCTCTCAGTAGAGACCACATTAGCGCCATGATAGGGATCCTGACAGGGCACTGCCTTATTGCCAGGTACGCTCAAAAATTAAGCATACCCCACAACGACCATTGCAGAAGCTGTAGAGATGAGGAGGAGGAATCTAGAGAGCACTTACCCAGCGCTGGCTCAAAAACGTGTTCTTCACTTAAGCAACTGGTTTTCAAAGACCTCGAAGAACTCTCCGAAATATCGGTATACCGAATCCTAAGCTTTGTGAACAGCTCAAGCTGTTTTAAATAGAGAATGTAAATCAACCCTGTGGTACCACAATGGGCCTCATCGGCCTAAGTGTGCCTCAATTGAGGCAGCCACTTTGACCTAACCTAACCTAAATACAAATCGAACGATTAAAAGTACCACTTATATTTGCTTAACAAGTGTATAAAATTTAGTAGTGATCCTTGGCGTAGTTTTCAAGTAATACTGTCCACCTGTTTCGGCATTTTGAGAAGTTAGTGATTTTTTTAATTTCCCACGTAGTAACTTTAAATGCGACACTGATTCTGTCAACTAACATCTGTTAATAGACTACTGTCAAAATTCCAGCTCGTTGCGACGCACTATGGTTTATTTTCGGAAAAAAGTCTGTTTTTCAACTTCAAAAATGTTAATTTCTTAGAAAATGATTCGTCAGAGAAATGATCAAGTATTAATAATCCGTTCACAGATTTAAAAGAAAATGTACAGTTTTTTTTTAAACAACAATAGTCATGCAATTTTTGCATATCAAAATTGCCCTATTTTAGTGTTAAATTGAATTCAGTATAAATCTTATATTTAAACTTTCTTTTATGGGTTTTATTTTTAATTACAATAATGTATATTTGTTTTTAATTCAGAAGAAAAACATTTTTAATCGTACGATTCGTTTTTAAAACATTCACATATCATTGGTTTGCTTAAAAGTAAAAAAAAATTGAATTTGCGTGGAGCATTTCTTTATTGGCGCACTTTGCCGCAGCAAGTCCATTGGTATCTATTGAAAGATTAGAATGTCTTCTTTTATTTATGAAAAAAGCAGCTGCCAATATTTGCCATTAACAGGTCTATTCTGGCAAAGTATCAATTGTTACCCAGTATTTTTATTATTTCTATGTGTTTGCTGTAATTTTATCATTTCAAAACGAAATTTTAAGCTCAAAAATAATAAATTTTATAGAAATTGTCACCTGCTTTTCATATAGTCACAATTTCATTCAAAAATTTTGTTTTTTGAGCTTCAAATTTTGTTTAGAAATCACAAAATTACAGCAAACACATAGAAATAATAAAAATACTGGGTAACAATTGATACTTTGCCAGAATAGACCTGTTAGTGAATTATGTTAATTTTTCCTTAATGTTAATTTTATATTAATTTTGCAAAAAGTGTTCTATTTGAACATATTACCCTATAACTTCTAAACTAAAAGAGATAGAGCAAAACGCATTTCATTTTACGATGTGTAGTTTGGCTTTCATGGCGAATTTTATTTCGAAAAAACGGAAAAACGAAAAAACTTCTTGCTTCCAAAACCTGTTAAAAAACCAATTCCCAATATCTTAACTGTGTCAAAAGTTACAGACTTTTTTCCAAAAAAACTACTTTTTTGACCATTGTGCGACGCTTAGTTTGTGTTTGCCAGTCATTGACAGCAGACGATCTTATGAATTTTGGCGATAATGGAAAAAATTTAATTTCAAATTATTTTAGAAATCATTTGGATATGAAAAAATTATCTGCATGATTAGTGCCGCGTTTGCCTTCTCTCGACCATGGCAGTAGGCTTGGGTAGTTCACGAACGAACTAGTTCAATTGAACTATTCGCACTCAAGAACTATGTGAACTAGTTCGTTGATTCTCATTCTTTTAGTTCAATCGATTTTGCAGCGAGTCAGATCGAAATGAACTAGAAAAAATTTTGTTTCACTCAAAAATGGTTTGAGTCCGTGCTGATACAGTTTTTCACTAATGAACGGTAAAAAAAAACTTTTTTGCAAAAACAAATTTTTGTGGCAAATATTGTGTGGAATGCCAAATATGTAGTATTTTTATGTAAATTTCTTCTATGTCCGCAGTTAATGATTGATTCGGTCATATAGTTCGTTTCATTTTATAGATCTGATCATGAACGAGCAAACAAAACAAACTAAAAGACCTATTGAACTAAAAAATACAACTAGCTAACATACCTAACGATCTAAAACACCAAACGAACTATAAGACCTAACGAACTAGCAACATGAACGAGTGCACGAAACGAACTAAAAGAGCGAACGAAATAAATGAACTAAAAGAACTATATGAACGAACTAGTTCATTAAACTCAACTGAACTAATAAGAGCGATCTTTTTAGTGAACTAAAATGCCCAAGCCTACATGGCAGAATAATGAGGTAGGGTAAGTAGCTTTGACAAGACCTATCGTTAATGTCAAAATCATAAAATATAGTGCTGCCATATCACAAAAAAAAAATCCTATGAAAAATCCATACTTTTTGTCTAAGGTTTTTGATGACATCCTTTACAAACAAAACTTCAAAACGGGGAAGTGCAGGTTTTTTGTTTTAGGCAAGCTTGAAGCGGACTTTTTCTCCGAAATATTTTTGTATGTTATAATCCAGCTTGAGCATTCCACTTCAAATTTATTATTGGTTATGTAAGCGTGTATTTGTGGTTTTCATAGAGTATTTTGTGTGAAGTTACACATATTTTAATGACTTTTAAAATTATAAAAGTGGCAAAAATAAGTTGTGCAATTTATGGACAACGTGGCGTAAAGACATTTAATCTTATTTACCCTTGATAAAATTTCTTTTCCAAGTGTTTATCCCAGAAATAAGATTAATAAAGAAGACTGGCATCTTCAAAACACACTTTGACATTAACGATAGGTCTTGTCAAAGCTACTTACCCTAACTTATTATTCGCCATGCTCTCGACCATAACCGCGAACGTGTGACTGATTCAAAGACGTGTTTGGCGATATTGAACAAAGAAAAGAGGGATTTTTTTCTGTCGATTAGTAACCATGTGGACCAAACATGGATCCATCACTACACACCAGAGACAAAGGAACAGTCGAAACAGTGGACTTCATCGACCGAACGTGCTTCGAAGAAGGAGAAGATGGTGCTATCGCCGGAAAGGTTATGGCGACGTTATTTTGGGATAAACGCGGTATAATCTACATCGGTAACCTTCCACCGAAAAGAACGATCAATGGCAAATAATATGCAGCCGAATTGGACCATTTCAACGACACTTTGAAAGAGAAACGTCCCCATTTGGCGAGGACAAAAGTGCTCTTCCATCAAGACAATGCACGCGTTCACACATGCCCAGCTGCCATGGCAAAATTCCATGAATTCAAGTACGATTTGCTTCCTCATCCAGCATATTCTCCAGATTTGGCCCCCTGCGACTATTTTCTGTTTTCAAACCTGAAGAAATGGCTCGGCGAAAAGAGATTCATCATCAGAGCGGAACTTATCACCGAAAAGGAGGCCTATTTTGAGGACCTTCAGAAAACGTATTTTTCGGATAGGATTAAAAAATCCGAGGAACGTTGGATGAAATGTATCGAGCTTATAAGAACCTATATTGTGAAATAAAATATTTTTGACATAAAAGTCATTCCTTGTTTCATTTTTCATGGAATTATCAAACGGCCTTCGTATAACTACAACAATTTTTATTCAATTGACTTAAAACTTTCGGAGAATATTTTAACGATATTATACACTCGAAAAATAAAAAAAAAATAAAGTTTGATTTTAGGTCGCCGAAAAACTTGAATGGGCGCTTTTAATGGGCTCCAAGCAGTTTCGTTTTTAGGAATAAGACTTTTTTTAGTCACCATTTTAAGTATCCAAATTTAAGCAATCTTTTGAATATCGTATTTCATTTTCATTTACAATTTATCAAGAATAGAAAATAATACTAGTAAGGATTTATAGAAAGGGGCCAAAGTCAAAATAACCGTACAAACGTGTTTTACTGTAGTTGAAGTTTTGAATGCTGTCTTATTGTAATGACGACACATTTTTTATGGAGCGTAGTTTTTATACAAATTTTAAGCGAAGTAAGAGTACGTTTTGAATATGAAAGCTTTTAATGTGCAAAATATAAACTTTATACATTAATTTCTGTGGAATTTTTTAAGATTTTGCTATTTTGATGACATCAGTCTTTATGGCAGATACAGCGGAATATTTTCATTATATTATACCCATTATACTCAATTGTATTAATTTTTGTTGAATTTTAATGGTTCTAACCGTGTTCATAAAGCCATTTTGTATAAAGAAGGTAGGCGTGGCTTGCATTCGATTGTAAAAAAATGCATGCTCCTTGTTCATATTTTAGATTAAAGCTTACGCGAGTAAAAATAAACATTTTTTAGCTAAGGCCAAAAAGCGGGCGAACAAGGACTAATTTCAAATTTTTTTCTCTGCCGTACAAGGGTCGTACAGCGGCAGACAGTGGCAGTTTTGAAATAAACTTGGTTGTTCAATGAGCGTACAGCGGATATTTGACGAATCTAGCAGGACAAAATTCTAACTTTTTGTGATATAATTCCTTGATTTATTACTAAAAAAATATTTCTAGAGTTGGGACCTAGTTTAAGCACCCCCTTGATTACAGGGTGTCTCTTAAATCTATATATATATATATACATAAGAGACTGCCGTCCGTGAGTGCACTCATAACTCGAGAAAGGATCGTTAGATTTTCACGATTTTGGGCTTGATGGATTTTTATTTAGCCAAGGAAAGATGCTATGGAGGAAAAAAGGGGGCGTGGCACGATATCTAACGAAATTAGCGATATCGAATAGCTTTGGAATTATGGGTCGCACTACGTTGAAATTTGGTATTCGACCACAATTTCCACGTGCCGTTTCATTGATAACATTTTACGAGCATTTTACAAGGAGGTGCCACGCCTCCTATACAATCCAAATTTGAGATATCGAATAGCTTGGTGGCGGCCGAACAGAAATATTTATTCAATTGAAAAACCACCAAGCTACCACAGTTCCTTAGCTTACGGGCTACGTACTCTTCTTTTCTACTTAAGATTCGGCCGCCACTAAAATAGGTGTTGGAAAAATGGGCGTGGTAGCAACGCGCTGGGCTTCAGCTAGTTGCCTATAGAGAAAAATTCACACTTTGAAGGATCTTTTGGTTTAAAAAAAAATATTTATTTTTTTATAAAAAAATACAAAAATTCTTGAGATATTAAGGCATCTCCCTAAAATGCAAATATTCTGAAAAATCGCAAAAAGTAGCTGCTAAATTTTTGTACAAACTATCTATGAGATTCAAACTGTACAACGAATTCAATTTGTATGCAAACATATACGAACAAAATTTTTGGCTGTCCATCAAATTGTTAGCACAATTTTTTATTTTATTTATGCTATACCTTCATCGACAATTTTTTTTTTAAAGATCAAGGAACCAAGGCATGCGCCTTATACAAACAACGTTTGATCTTTGACCTGAAAGGAAAGGTTTAGATTATTACAGGAAGAATTGATTGGAATCATACGTGAATTATCGATTAGGTGGAACGAACGTGAAAAACAATTTTAATTGCTTATAGCCGAGGCTAATGTTATGCCTTAACCTTGGCAAGCATTTCCAGCCCTCAGTTGTTCCTGTCTTTTAATCCCACATTTTTCACAATACAGTTGTGGATTTTTTGTTTCAAAAAATCTTGAATGTAGTAAAGAACAAAGAAAGCGAAAAGAACCATGCCCCAACCCGGATTCGAACCGAGGACTCCTGAGTTGATAGTCTAGCGCACTCTTCACTAGACTAAAGAGCATTTAAATAAATACTAGATTTATGAAGCAACTAATTTTATTGTAACTACCTTCCCAAAGGTTTTTTATAACAATAGAAGTTTAAAAGTTTACAGCTTTAATTAGCGCACTTAATACAAAAAACTACTATAACTTTGTTATTTTGTATAATTTCGAGTTTGAAATAATTTTAAAAAACACAAAAAGCACCGGTCTACGACAGTTATTGGAAGTATCGGATAAAGCAATGATTTTCAAACTTTTGACATGGCTTCCTAAGTGTTCTAGCTTTATTTTGCAAAAAAAAATTTATTTTTTCAAATATTTTTTTTACTTTTGTCCTCCTAGATTGATCAAATCCCACACCGCAATGGCCGAACAGTGTTTATTCTACAATGAAAATTAGCAGCTTTTCTATGAAAATTTGAAGTTTATGATGAAATTAATTTAGTATATATTTTTATATATATTTATTTGTTAATATAGATGCAATTATGAGCATATGTTTGCTGTTGAATAAGAGCTTTGATAAATTTAGTAGCATAAAACGGGCGTACAGTGGCCGTAAAACTTAATTAAGACCTTGTCCGGCCGTTGTTCGACCTAACTTTTGGTTACTAGGGTTTTTGGATTACAGTAGAGACTCGGAAAAGTTAACCCGTTTGTTTTTGGGCCTGTCAACTTTTGTGAATTATTAACTTTTTAAGGACAATAGTTTAATTTAGAAAGTACAAGTACTATATTTATATGCATAAATTTAAATGAAATTAAAAAAGCAACGAATTTACATATGTACCATATGCATGTTTTATTGATATTTCAGATTTTTTTCATACATATTTCATGCAATGGCTTCTTAGATACAAGAAATGATTGTAAGAAATGCATTCGGATGGCACTCAATTAGTTTTTGTACTGGTGAAATAATCTGCAACCTTTTTTGACTCAAGCGTTTGTCAAAATACTATACCAAAGAGTGACAATTGACACAAAAAATCATAAGGGTGAAAAAAATAACTCAGAAAAGTTAACACAAAGTTAACTTTTTAGAGTTTTCTGTGGTGGCAGATGCCTAGTTAACTTTTCCGTATATTTAACTTTTGCGAGTCTTAATTTTTGTGAGTCTCTACTGTATTTTTATGCCATGTTCGAACCTTGTGAGACCGTGCAGCCCATGTTCGACCGCTGTTCAACCGCTGTTCGCTCGCTTATTCTTACTCGGGTATGTACAAAATTTAAAGTCTTTAGATTAATTTTTTTGAAATTTACAGAGATGTTGCCGTTTTTTTAAAGTCACATTGTATTGGTAGGTAGGCGTGGTTTCTATCTGATTTGACTAATTTTCGAACATGGTCCTTTTCTTTCGAAAAAAACTTATATGGTCATTTCCACCTAAAGGTCTACCGCGACCAGAGACTATAAATACTTATAGACATTGCAACTGAAAGGAACGGCACGAAATGAAAAATTTGCCCGTACAAGTCAAGAGACCCGACGAGTAACAAACCTAGCGAGTACTCGCTTGCAAGAATTTGTGTTGCTAGCACAACATCATATGTTCCTTAAAGTTTTGTTTATGTTGCTAGAGTGTGTTGCTATATTTTATATACATATATATATACATATATTTTCTAGATTTCGCAGTAGTGCAGCATGTCGTTTGTTTAGGTTTTTTTGCTTGATTTGTTGTTGCTGCATTGGTTTTTTTTTGCTGCTTTTTCTTGTGTTAGGATTTTGTTCACGTTTTGGCAGCTTTTGATCTTTAAAAATAAATCATATTTTTGCGATTTTGTCTATCTGAGGCAAAGGCGTTTAAGATAAATCGCTATATCTTTTTTATTTCTAATCGGATTCAAATGCTCCAAAGAGCAAAATTTTAGAAAATGGATTAATCTTTCAAATGACATTAAAATTAAATTTTAGAAAAAAAAATAATTATTTACTATCTACCTATTTTAAACCGATTTAAAACAAAAACTCTAATTTGCTGCACAGGGTAAAATTTACTCAATCCTTTTAATTTCACTTTTTTAAAGAAAATACTCTCAATTTTGTTTTTATTCAAGATCGTCAGATATAAATCATATTTTTGCGATTTTGTCTATCTGAAGCAAAGACGTTTTAGATAAATCGCTATATCTTTTTTGTTTCTAATCGGATTCAAATGCACCGAAGGACAACATTTTAGAAAATTTATCAATATTCTAAATGACATTAAAATTAAATTTAAAAAAAAATAAACCAATTATTTATTAACAATTCTTACCTTTATCCTTTCAAATGACATCAAAATAAAGTTTTGCAAAAATTAATCGAATTCTTTATTTACTATTTTTACCTTTATCTATTCAAATAATATCAAAATTAAATTTTAACAGAATTAATCCGATTATTTATTAACTATTTTAAATAGATTTAAAACAAAAACTCCAATAATCACTTTTAATTGATTTTTTTTAAGAAAAAACCATGCATTTTATTTTCTTGTTTTATTTATTTAGAATTAAATTATGATTTGTCTAATTTGTTGTTAAGAAAAAAATAAAAAGTAGTATTCTATTGCCACGCAGGACAATCGGCAGCTACACGAATTGCCTTGTGTTATTCTTGTTGCTTTGCCTATTTTGTAGCATCTTCCAATTGGAGACTTATTTTTTTACATTTGATTAAATTGCAATTCGGCAATTTATATTATCAAAAAAATATTTTTTTTCTAAAGCAAAATGTAGGCTTATTAACAAATTGTAAGCTCTAATTTTTGTATTAAATAGTGAAAAAGGAATACATATATGAAAACCAAAACAACTGAAATGCTTTTAAGTTTTTTGTTATTTTGCTGACTTAAACATGAATTATTATAAAATAAGTTTTGAAGTTTTTTGTGATAAATTTAAAATTTGCTAAATAAATGAAATTTTTAAATTTTTTTCCTTTTCCTTCGAAAATTTAAAAATTACAAAATAAATGAAATTTTTTAAGATTTCTTCTTTGCTTTTAAATTTCAATTATTTCAAATGTATATAAGTTTTAAGGAAATACCATACAAAAATAAAAATAATTACAAAAGCCTGGGGGAAAACATTGCTAAATGAGGTGCACTTATTTTTAACAATATGAGGTGCATTCAGTTTAGAGTAGAGATGAGCGATATTTTGATACCGGTGATTTAGTCACCGTGATTGAAAAATCACTGGTAACTGTGGTGATTGAATATGATATGGTAGAATATGATATGCGTACTTGAGAAACAGAGACAAAAAATTCTCGCACAATCAAAAAATCACTGGTTATATCACGAATCGCTGCAAACGACATAAGACAAAAAATTAACAAAAGCTCAATCACTGATCACGGTTTTTTAATCGTATTTAATCACCACAGTTACCAGTGATTTTTCAATCACGGTGACTAAATCACCGGTATCAAAATATCGCTCATCTCTACTCTAAACTGAATGCACCTCATATTGTTAAAAATAAGTGCACCTCATTTAGCAATGTTTTCCCCCAGGCTTTTGTAATTATTTTTATTTTTGTATGGTATTTCCTTAAAACTTATATACATTTGAAATAATTGAAATTTAAAAGCAAAGAAGAAATCTTAAAAAATTTCATTTATTTTGTAATTTTTAAATTTTCGAAGGAAAAGGAAAAAAATTTAAAAATTTCATTTATTTAGCAAATTTTAAATTTATCACAAAAAACTTCAAAACTTATTTTATAATAATTCATGTTTAAGTCAGCAATATAACAAAAAACTTAAAAGCATTTCAGTTGTTTTGGTTTTCATATATGTATTCCTTTTTCACTATTTAATACAAAAATTAGAGCTTACAATTTGTTAATAAGCCTACATTTTGCTTTAGAAAAAAAATATTTTTTTGATAATATAAATTGCCGAATTGCAATTTAATCAAATGTAAAAAAATAAGTCTCCAATTGGAAGATGCTACAAAATAGGCAAAGCAACAAGAATAACACAAGGCAATTCGTGTAGCTGCCGATTGTCCTGCGTGGCAATAGAATACTACTTTTTATTTTTTTCTTAACAACAAATTAGACAAATCATAATTTAATTCTAAATAAATAAAACAAGAAAATAAAATGCATGGTTTTTTCTTAAAAAAAATCAATTAAAAGTGATTATTGGAGTTTTTGTTTTAAATCTATTTAAAATAGTTAATAAATAATCGGATTAATTCTGTTAAAATTTAATTTTGATATTATTTGAATAGATAAAGGTAAAAATAGTAAATAAAGAATTCGATTAATTTTTGCAAAACTTTATTTTGATGTCATTTGAAAGGATATAGGTAAGAATTGTTAATAAATAATTGGTTTATTTTTTTTAAAATTTAATTTTAATGTCATTTAGAATATTGATAAATTTTCTAAAATGTTGTCCTTCGGTGCATTTGAATCCGATTAGAAACAAAAAAGATACAGCGATTTATCTAAAACGTCTTTGCTTCAGATAGACAAAATCGCAAAAATATGATTTATATCTGACGATCTTGAATAAAAACAAAATTGAGAGTATTTTCTTTAAAAAAGTGAAATTAAAAGGATTGAGTAAATTTTACCCTGTGCAGCAAATTAGAGTTTTTGTTTTAAATCGGTTTAAAATAGGTAGATAGTAAATAATTATTTTTTTTTTCTAAAATTTAATTTTAATGTCATTTGAAAGATTAATCCATTTTCTAAAATTTTGCTCTTTGGAGCATTTGAATCCGATTAGAAATAAAAAAGATATAGCGATTTATCTTAAACGCCTTTGCCTCAGATAGACAAAATCACAAAAATATGATTTATTTTTAAAGATCAAAAGCTGCCAAAACGTGAACAAAATCCTAACACAAGAAAAAGCAGCAAAAAAAAACCAATGCAGCAACAACAAATCAAGCAAAAAAAACCTAAACAAACGACATGCTGCACTACTGCGAAATCTAGAAAATATATATAGAAAGTATATAATATGTATATAAAATATAGCAACACACTCTAGCAACATAAACAAAACTTTAAGGAACATATGATGTTGTGCTAGCAACACAAATTCTTGCAAGCGAGTACTCGCTAGGTTTGTTACTCGTCGGGTCTCTTGACTTGTACGGGCAAATTTTTCATTTCGTGCCGTTCCTTTCAGTTGCAATGTCTATAAGTATTTATAGTCTCTGCCGCGACTGAAAAATTAAATGTTACTGAAAATTTTTTAAGCCTCCATAAACGAGAAGAAATCTTTAAATTTATATTGTGAGAATGCTGGGAGCTGATCTCAATTTGAATTTGAAAAAAATGGCAACAGAAATTGAAAAAATTATGGCAAAAGTTGAAAAATTTTAATGAAAGTTGTAATTTTATAAGTATAATAAATACTCGCATAATTACACTTTATATGTATTTCTAGTTCAATTAAATAAATAAAACTATAAAAAATGTTTACTTCTTTGAAGGCATGTTTTTCTAATTCAATTAAAAAAATAAAACTGTAAAAAATTTGTACTTCTTTGAAGAGAAAAATCTGTATCGTAACGTGTCACACTATGGTTTGTATAAAAAAAAAAAATAAAGTAGACAACAAAACAATTATGAATATTTAGCAACATTATTCTAGATTTTATTAAAATAACTTTCATAACGAAAACTCGTGCACACTTCGCCGATTTTTTCGTTTATATTGATGCAGACAAAAACCACTTCTTTTTTTTGTGTCGTAATGCGTCCTTTTTTGTTTGCCTATATCTTTGGGCAATACTTTCGATCGCTTCTACCATTTAGTGTAACTAAATATAGTTCTTTTAGAGAGCTATTCAAAAATCAAAATAGGACAAAAAAGTTTAAAGTTTTCTTTGCTCTTTTTAATTTTTAACAACAAAAAAGGCTTACGAACGTTACGTGCGCGATCATGGAAATGCCCATATTGCAAATTTCATTACAATAGAAGAAGGTGGTGGTGATCAAGAATGTACATCAGACCGGTTTTTTGCTATACTGAAATTTTTTAAATATGTGCGATCTTTTTGTGCCGGGCCTAAAAAGTTTCCTTTTGGCTTAGAAGCTTCTGATATAAAATTTGGTGACGATCGGATTATATTTGGTGGGCCCAATTGGGGCTTAAAAAATATGATACGTATTACATAGAAAAATATGTGGTTTTATTCAAATAATTTAAAAATAAGCAATATATTACTTATTTAGCACAAAGTTGTTCTTTAAATTAAAATACCTTTCCAAAAAGTTATCATTGAACAAAATCGGTTGAAAAATAAGAAAGTAACAAGAATATATTGATTACGATAGAGCAGATTTGGAAAACGATGGATATTTGTTTCGGTACGATTCAACAATTTGCAGTACTAATTGCTTCTGATCTTCATCATTTGTCAGGATCCGGTTGTCATGAATTTCACTCCCCTATCAACAGTATCATTGACGACAAATAAATTGTTACAAAAGTGAATGGCATCTTTGAAATCGTAAAGGGGTCAAATTGCAAGAACTCTGCTTTAGCAAATTTTCGACCACCTGCCAATTTTACGATAGGCTCCGCGTATTGAAGGCGTTTAACCATGTTCCGCTTTTCTTCCAGTGTAACCTCCGGATCAAAAAGGCCAAGGCAGTTGTTTCGGTTGCCAAATGCCACTAATGATTTTTAAATTTATCCAACGCTGCATCAGATGCGGCTTCATCGGTTCCTACGTATGCTGCCAAATCCTTGAGAAAATTCAAGGCTTGGTTTGGCGCTCTGATGCCATTTGTGCACCCAAACCACGCTTGAACAAACCACAGAGCCAGTGTTGCCAGATGCCTTTCACCATTTACCCCTAGATTGGATTTCAAATCCCCCTAAAATTCCCCTAAAAATTTTTTTCGAAAAACATACAAAAAAACATAGGGGGTAACTAAGAAGTTGTGCAACTGCAATGCAAACCTATGTATTTGAAGGGCTGAGCTGTTAGACGTCTTTAAAAAAGGCGGAAAGTTGCTTCATAGTTCTCAATTGTCTAATGTGAAATTGACTTTAAAATGAAAACTTACTTTTGAAAGGAGGCTCCGTTTTCCACTTTTTTTATATATTTTATTCATATATTTATTGTCTATAGTATTTCCCATACTTGCTTATTTTTAGTTTTTAATCAATTGCAAGTAAAGCGCGAAGAAGTTAAAAGTGAAGTGGGAAATTATTGGTAATTTATTTGAAGTACTGTCAATTAAGCTGTTTTTGTAAAGTGTTGCTGAAATATCCAAAAAGCCAAATATCATTTTTTCTTAAGTATTTTAGCATAATTTTATGGAAAAGTAAGAAAACTTTATTTCCAAAGATCAGTTTTTCAAATACCTCTAAAAAACCCCTAAAAAGAATTAAATCTCCCTAAAAAATCCCCTTAAGATTCATTACCCCTAAAATCCCACAAAACAGTTAAAAAACCCCTAAATCTAGGGGGAAATCCCCTAACCTGGCAACACTGCACAGAGCACCCAATTTTCTCGCAGTCAAATGGAATTGTCCAGGGAAGAGAAATATTTTTGAGTGAGTAAATGGCTTTTGACATAAATCTTGCGTGCGATGTTGCTCTGCACCAAGGCTCATTTATAAGTCCCGGTTTATACTCGTCAAGACTTGACGTTCAAGTTTTGCATATTCCCTTTTAAACTTGACGATTCAATTTACACTCGTCAAGAGTTGACGGTCAATTGTTTCTTTCACTGCTCCCTTTTCCTTCTCAAGTTTGTACTGATGACGCCGAAATAACATTGAAAATAGCGAGACAACGAACGAACACAAAACGAATTGCCCAAGAATTGACGGTACGGTCAATATTTTCTTTCCCTTATGTTACGATTCCCGCTCCACCGAACGCAAGACTTGACCGTCAAGTCTTGACGAGTATAAACCGGGACTAAGGTTGTGGCACTTGAGAGAGATCTCGGTCGAACTGTCAGAATGGATGAAAAGAAATGAAGAAAATTAATGCTTAGAACAAAGAAAAGCACAGTGACAGTTCGAGCAAAGGCGGGAAAAAGAGTGCATTTCTCTCAAGTGCCACAATCTTATAAATGAACCTTACTCTGCACGTCCGGAAATT
Source organism: Dichetophora obliterata (assembly GCA_963920525.1). Lineage (NCBI taxonomy): Eukaryota > Metazoa > Arthropoda > Insecta > Diptera > Sciomyzidae > Dichetophora > Dichetophora obliterata. The sequence goes on along the minus strand of OY986436.1, from coordinate 13,422,467 downwards.
CCTACTATTTCCAGCGAGGAATGCGACTACGAGCTGTAGCAATTCTTTATAATCCGCTCGAATTTGAGTGAGCTGTAGCTATGCTCGGCAGAAATTTGTGATGTCCTGACTCTCATTGTCATCTATTTTCGAGCGCACAATATGATCTTGAAGGCCACATTGAAATGAGCAGTAATCGAGGGTGTTCCACCGATTCGCAAAGCGATTAAAAATTTGAACTTCGGGTGCGCTACTTTTGGAAAATTTTGTTTCGAAAACACTTTTTAGTACAATCTCGTACATGTGATGACGGCTTGGCAATTTTATCAAATTTCGACAGAGGTATTCTTGTAAATGAACGCACGCGCCATTTCCCGGGCCCGTATTGAAGGAAGTTGTGTCGAAGCTCATTGCAGCTCATAGCAATTAATTGTTCGTAAACAATAGAGCGGTATTTTCTCCAGTACCAGACAGAATTTTCGGGGCACCAAGAAACTTTGACGTCCTTTTATAGCCTGTCAAAAGCAGCTGTTAGTGAAACGAAGCGACAATTGAAGAAAGTGGCAAAAACTAACATTACTTTTATTTACATTTAATATATTAAATTAATTAACACAGAAAAACGCTGCAAATTTGAGTGTGAAACATATGCAATTAAACTATTCACATTAAATTCAATAACTTACAACTTGGTTAGCTCATTTAAGCTATTTTTGTTAGCAATTTTAGCTACAGGCTCAAAATTCTTCTGGCAGCACTGTTCACATCAGTTGACTCCGCTGAATGCGGCCATTGAGAATTGTGAGAGGTCTCTTTGTGAGTATATTTTTTGAGAGGAGATGGTTTCCCAACCAACTGTCAATGCTACCTGTGTAATCATGCCATGGCTCGAAATTTAAAATAATTAAAAACTAGCATGGTACAATAAAAAAAGCAAGTTTGATGAAAGATTAAAAGTGTTATATCTCTCTCATTTTTCAACCGATTTTGATCAATGATAAGTTTTTGAAAAGGTATTTTAATAAAAAGAACAATTTAGTGCTAAATGAGTACGAAAAATAAGTAAAATATTGCTTATTTTAAATTAATTTAAATAAAACCACATATTTATCTATGTAATACGTATTTACATTTTTTGAAGCCTCATTGGGTCCACCCAACATAATCCGATCGTCACCAAATTTCATATCAGAAACTTCTAAGCCAAATGGAAACTTTTTATGCCCGGGTCAGATCGATCGCAAAAAATTTTTTTTAAATAACCGGTCTAATGTACATATCTACTTTCTATGCCTGACACGCCTCCTTATGGTCGTTACAAACGGAGTGACAATATTAATATGCCTCTAACGCAGAATGCATGGGGGTATAAAAATTAAATTCTCAAAGCGAAGTACGATACAATTAACAGGGTAATAAGTACAATAAGCTTTTTACTCACGAATAGCAACCAAAATTTGTCATTTCGTCGCCTGAGAAAATAAATGTCGTATGTGAAAATTTTCACTTTTGAGATTAATGAGAGAAAGGTGCTATAAACTCTAAAAAAATAGCGGTAAGACCACAAAAATTTCGTAATGTATTGCGAAATGTTAGTGCAAATAGGCCTGAAGTTCTGAAGAATAATGCTCAGCTAGATTTTGAATTATAGATTCTTTTTCTCAATAATCTCAAAAGTGAAAATTTTCACAAACGACCTTTATTTTCTCAAGCGACGATTTGTCTATATAAATTTTACTTTTACACTTATCCTTTTTTTTTTACTTTTGTTATTTTTTAAAAATTATAGTCGTCAAAAATTGTCTACTACTACTTTGTTAATTGCAGCATGCTCAGCATCATGCTCACATGCAACTGCAATTTAGAGATTGCTTTTGAAATTGTAGGCAAGTGAGTTTTCACAAAATTGCTGCAGACTGAAATCAACCCAGTTTTCCATCGTAAAAAAGCGTGTTTAAAAATATATTTGGCAAGCTGACAAGAGCATAAAAGTTTTCAAGTGCATCAAGAAACATTAACAATTGTTGGCAGGAAATACAAAATAAAGCACTGCATTGTACAATACATGTGTACGTAATTTTAAAGCATGACAAAGAACCATTTGAATTGCTTTTAAAATCATAATTTGCATAAAAAATTTTTTCGCTGCCAAATAACAAACCAACATCAATCACGCATGGATTTGTTGATGTTTGATTGATTGACTGACAGGCATGACACATCGTGTACAGATCAATTTTGAGCTAGTAACATTTTTACGATTTTCTGCTATGTTAACAATAAGATAAAGAAATCTTAAATGGATTTTTTTATTACAAAAGCTAAGAGAAACAAAAAATTTTAGGGCCAAAAAAAAAGTCTAAAATTTATAGCTCTCGTTGCAAGAACTATGAGATGCTGTGCTTAAAAGTGGTTTACATTGAAATGCTTCCTGTTGTGAGATGATGAATGTCGTAAAATACTCTTATTAACAATAAAGTTTTTCTGTGGAAAACAAATTTCAACCCATTTTTATTATTTATTATCCCATTTTTTAGGCTGAATAATTTTTATTTATTGTCAAACTTTTTATCATCAATTTTTTATTGAAATTCGTTCAGCGGAATTACTTTAAAAATATATTTGCAAAAATTCCCTTTCTAGTTCTAGGTTGACATAAAAAAATACCATAACAGAAAAAGTAGAAACTTTTTGTAAGAATTCCTTTTCTAGTTCAAGGTTGTTATAAAAAAAAATTACTATAACAGATAAAGTAAAAACTTAATACATTTTGTATCATCAATCTCATTTGTAATACTAACTAATATCATATATGATATAATTCTAAAATTGTTTTTGTCACAAATTGTGTCGCAAATGATATCTTCAATAATGAAGAAATTCTTGACAGTCTTCAGAAACGATCGGGATTACTCCTCTACTGGTCTTTCTAGAGGAGGTGGCGTTCTCATAGCAACTCACAATTCTCTATCAAGTGGGCTAATAGATACGCATACCCATAAACTTGTTGATCACCTGATAATTAAAGTTTGTTCAGGAAATAGTCTTTTTATGTACATAGGTGTCGTTTACATTCCTCCCGGCTCAAGTGAAACAACATACAACGAGCTATGTGAAACACTGTCCTCCTTTACATTCACTCTTAAAGAGGAAGATAAGGTTGTTATTCTTGGTGACTTCAACCGTCCAAATATCTCTTTTGTCGTTGATGAAAATGACAAGTATCTTTTTCCTGTTCACCTTTCTAATGCCATAGATTTCTCATTATTTAGTACCTTTTATGGTAACGATCTGCAACAAGTTTCTTTTGAACAAAATTAAAATGGCAGATGGTTGGACTTTATCTTTACAAACTCGTACGATGAAGTGAAGGTTAGTCCATGCACTGAAGCAGTAAATTTATTTACTAACACTGTTCACCATACAGCTTTAACAGTTGCTTTCTCTGCTAACGACATTACTTTTGCCCAGTCTTATAATAACTCTATTGCATACGATTACCTCAACGCCGATTACGAAAGTATTAAATGTTATCTAAATGCTCTAAACTGGAATAATATTCTATCCAACATAGATTTAGACAGCGCTGTCTCAAGATTTTATCAGCACATTTTTACTGCTATCGAAAATTATGTGCCAAAAATAAAGAAAAAGAATAAGCTTTCGGAGCCATGGCTAGACAAAAATCTCAGATTTTTGAGAAACCAAAGAAACAAAATTTACAAACTTCTCAAAAACACCGATAATGTAAGCGATGAACTGAAGCTAAGATATGACGAGCTATCTAAAGAGTTCTCTATCAAGTCAGAAGAAGCGTATAAGTTGTACACTAACCTTATCGGCAAGAAAATTGTCGAAGAGCCACAAAAATTTTTTGACTTCGTTAACATGAAGCGAAAATCTAGCGGCTATCCATCTTCTATGTTTAAAGGTGATGTCAATTCCTCCAACCCTCATGAAATAAGCAACTTATATGCAGACTATTTTAAAGAAGTTTTCTGTGTTTTCACAAGTAATACTTATAGTTCCCCTCCGTTTTCAGGAATTTGCCCTATAATTAATCATATCCAACTAACGTGTGATGAGATATCTAATGCGATTAAAGAAATTGATACAAATAAAGGACCCGGCCCAGACTTGTTACCCCCGCACTTACTAGTCCGATGTTTAGACACACTTATCTTGCCTTTATATATAATATTTAACAAATCTCTACTCCAAGGATCTTTTCCATCGTATTGGAAGATATCTCACCTAACACCAATACATAAAAATGGCGATAAAACGTCTGTTGAAAACTATAGAGGAATCGCCATATTATCGGCTATTCCAAAATTGTTCGAAAAAATTATATGCGCAAAACAAACATCTATTATAAATCCTTTACTCAACGAACAGCAACATGGTTTCCGTAAAGGTAGATCAACCACAACAAATCTAATGACTATGATCTCTGATGTTTTAAGTTAAATGGAAAAAGGACATCAAGTGGAGGCAATATACACCGACTTTAGCAAAGCTTTTGATCGAGTCGATCATGATATCTTGGCTTCCAAATTGGAAAAAATTGGTATCTCAGGATCTTTGCTCTGTTGGCTGAAGTCCTATCTCCACGACAGGTCTCAGTTCGTAAAATTTCAAGGTACCTTCTTATCCAAACAGTTTTTAGTTACATCCGGCGTACCACAAGGTAGTCACCTTGGTCCACTTCTCTTTAATATTTTTATCTCAGACCTATCTGATATTCTTTGCGATATCCCACATCTAATGTATGCAGACGACCTAAAAATGTACCATGTTATTAAATCGGAAACAGATGTAATTTACTTACAGTCGAAACTGTCATCTCTTGAGCACTGGTGCAATCAAAATAAACTACATCTTAATGTTAAGAAATGCTGCGTAATAACCTTCTCCCGTAAAAATTTGGTAACAAATAACAGTTACTTCCTCAATAGCATTGAACTTAAAAGAGTCAACCATATTGTTGATCGCGGTGTAGTCTTGGACAACAATTCGCGTTTCAACTTACATTATGATAAAATTGTATCTAGGGCCAGCAAACTACTCGGTTTTATAAAACGGCGTGCAAAAGAGTTCAAAAATGTTTGGGTCACGAAGGCATTATACTGAGCGTTAGTGCGCCCTATTCTTGAATATGGATGCATTATTTGGAATCCTGCTTTTGAATCACACAGTGAAAGACTTGAATCTATTCAAAAGCAATTTCTGCTTTTTGCGCTTACGGACACGTACGAGGTGTGTTCAAAAAGTACCCGGAATTTTTAAATTTCGCGGGTCTGGAGAGTCCGACTGTCGAAATTTTTTTTATTGTGTTGGTATACATGCCCCTAAAGTATGATGAAAATTTCCGCTATATTGACTGTTTACTTTGTCTGTGGTAGTCGCTAAGGTTCGACGGTTTTTATGAGCTCGGCGATTTTTGCTTGTTTAAACAATGGAAGAATTGAAGAGTCAAAGAATTTGTATTAAATTTTGCGTAAAAAATTAAATTAAGTGTAACAACGTGTGTGAAATGTTACAAAAAGCATATGGTGAGTCTGCTATGAAAAAAAACAAGTGTTTACGAGTGGTATAAGCGTTTCCAAGATGGCCGCGAAGACGTTGAAGATGACGAACGCTCCGGTCGACCCAGCACGTCAATAATCGATGAAAATGTGAAAAAAGTGGAAAAAATGGTTATGAATGATCGCCGAATCACAATTATAGAAGTTGCTGATGAATTTGGCGTATCAATTGGCTCATGTCATAACATTTTTTCAAATGTTTTGGGCATGAAACGAGTGTCAGCAAAATTTATTCCAAAACTGCTGAATTTTGACCAAAAAAACAATCGCATGAACATCGCTCAGGAGCTGTTAAATGACAACAACGACGATCCAAGTTTGCTTGAAAGGGTCATAACTGGTGATGAAACATGGGTGTACTGTTATGATGTCGAAACCAAAGCACAATCGTCACCTGGAAGCATCCAACGTCACCAAGAGCGAAAAAAGCAAGTCAAGTTCGATCAAATGTCAAGGTTTTGCTTACTGTTTTCTTCGATTATAATGGCATAGTGCATCAAGAGTTCTTACCACAAGGTCGTACGGTTAATATGGAGTATTACCTTGAAGTAATGCGACGTTTGCGTGAAGCAATCCGAAAAAAACGCTCCGATTTATGGAAAAACAATTCATGGCTTTTGCATCACGATAACGCACCTGCTCACTCGTCGTTGCTTGTTCGTAATTTTTTGGCCAAAAACAATACCGTAGTCATGCCCCAACCTCCATATTCACCAGATATGGCTCCGTGTGACTTTTTCCTGTTCCCAAAAATTAAGAGACGCATGAAAGGACGGCGTTTTTCCTCGATTGAAGAAATAAAGGCCGAATCGCTGAGAGTGCTCAAGGACATATCAAAAAGTGAATATCAAGAGTGCTTCGAAGATTGGAAAAAACGCTGGCATAAGTGTATTATATCTGGGGGGAATACTTTGAAGGGGACCACATTGATGTAGACGAATAAATAAATATTTTTTTGAAAAAAAAAGAAAATTCCGAGTACTTTTTGAACACACCTCGTATTAACCCCCGTGAGTACAATATATTGCCACCTTATGAATTTAGGCTTAGCCTTCTGAATTTAATGCCCCTTTCAACAAGAAGGACTTTACTTAGTTCATGTTTCACCTTCGATATCATTAACGGTGTTGTTGATAGCAAGTATATATCAAACAAGATACGATTTAATGACCCGATCAGACATACACGGCATACACGACTATTAAATGAATATCAACATCACACTGTCTACGCAAGAAATGAGCCGATAAATAGGTGCTGTAGAGAATTCAATAATATCAGCGAGTACTATTCACCCCCTATGTCTAAATTAACTTTTAAGAAAAATCTTTCCAAGTCCCTATTTCCGTCATAATACCTTCCTTCAAGCAACTAGGTTTGAAATCTTAATGAAGTCCATGCCTTCATTAAGAAGTCCATGCCATAATTAAGCATGCCTTCTCCAAATCTTTTTTCCCTACTAAAAGCCCAAAAATCCTGCGCTCTTCATTTATTGTCCTTTTAGACATTAAGAATAAAATGCTAAGATAATAAATAGCCAGTCCAATTCCATATACCCTTCTCAGATCTCTTCTATTCTTATCAAATAAAATTCTTAGCTATACTACTATGTATAAAATATGTTAGCATGTAAGTTCCTTTTCTTTTTTCTTTTCTTCTCTCCTTTTCTTTTTGACGTGTTTTGAATTCATGTCGATCAGGTGGGCGGATTACGCCCACATTGATTTGCATATCTTCGAACACCAAAACAAAGAAATGGGAGAAAAAAAATAAAAGAAAAAAAATAAACAAACCTGTTAGAATAAGTAAATTGCCTTGCTTGGCCAATAAATAAATAAATAAATAAATTTTTTCAATTAAAAAAAAAAAAGCTTCTCAATACACAATAGAAAATAAATATTTTGTAACATATTTTTCTTTTTTTTAAAATAGATTTTCAAGTATTTAATGTTAATATGTTTTTATAACACAGTCTAACAACCAAAATAATTACGGCTTTCGACCAACGAATATTTAAACTTTTTTAATTTTTAACATAGATTTTCAATTTATTCTTACAACTTTAATTAAAAATTTTGCAACTTATTAACATAAAGAGTAAGATAACTACAAAATATAATCTTTGGCATAGTTGTTGTGTTCGCAAATCTTAAGTAGAATTTTATGTGACATATTTGTGTTGGATATTTTAAACCTCTAGCGTGCGTTTTTATGTATTTTTAACGACTTTATCGTAGTCGTTAAGGGTTAAAAAATTCTATAAAAATGTTGCTTGGTAAATTTAACTTTTCTTTGAATATGATTTGTCAACAGCCTATATTTGTGTAGAAAAATAATTAAAAAAAAAAAAGTTCAAAGAACTAAGGCCTGCTCCTTATACAAACAAGGTTTGGTCTTTGACCTGAAAGGAAAGGGGATTATTGATTAGGCGAAACAACCGTGAAAGACAATTTGAATTACTTTTAACCGAGGCTAGCGTTATGCCTTAACCTCGGCAATCATGTCCAGCCCTTAGTTGTTCCTGTCCTTTAAACCTTATCTTCCACAATTTAGTTGTGGATTTTTAGTTTTCCATAGTTCTTAAGTGTAGGAAAGAACAAAGAACGTAAAAAGAACCATGCCCAAACCCGGATTCAAACCAGGGACCTCTGGGTTGATAGTCTAGCGCACTCTCCGATAGACTATAAAGGCCGACAAACAAGCTTAATTTTAAAACTGCTCAAAATTATTCAATGGAAATCTCTATCGATTTTTATAGGAATTAATTAAAAACTAACTATTTTTCTTTATAAAAGTATGCCTTAGAAAAATATTGTCCAAAGAGTCTTATAATAAAACTATTAAAGGCGCATTTTATTAAATAATTAAACACTTAAGACTATGTTTAAGCACATTTTTTCGAAACCTTATTTTAATAAATGTTCAAAGAAGTTAAAAAACCATAAAAAAGCGGTAGTGGGTTAAAATATTTCTTATAATATTTCACTATATGACTGGGAACACAACAACTATACGTATGTCAAAGGTATATATATTAAGTAGTTGTAATACCTTGTATGTAAAAAAATAAAAAAGTTTTGAGTTAATTATAAATCTGTATTAAAAATTACTCAGACGAAAACTTTTTCAAACGACAATACCCGTAAAGGTTTTTTTTGTACACTACCACAATCCGTTGATCGAAGTCTTCAACCGAAAAAGGTTGCAAACTGTCGAACAGTGTAACCTGAAATGATAAGAATTTAAATTCAACAAATTTTTATTAATGACACACCTTTAACAAATAAAATTATCTGAAGATTATTTTTATTTCTAACGAAATCTGACTCAAAACTCGAATGCATGAATGAGTTTGTTAGCTTGAATCAAACGATAAGCAGTTTATAACTCGTATTATTAAGAAAATTTCAAGATAAATATTTAAATTTCAAGTATCGAGAGATAAAAAAGAAGTGATAAAAAAATTAAATTTTGGCCTAAATTTCTGGAATGAGCATAAAAAAAGTTTAAAAATTAATGGAAAATTTTTTTGACAAAAACATGTTCTAAAATATTTAATTTTAATTTTGAAAATATGTTGTTCCAAAAGTATCTACCAGAATAAATCTAAATAATAAAGTAATCAGTTGCGTAGCCAGAATTTTGCATGTATTTTTTTTTGTATGTGTATTTGTATTTATATATTAGCACAAATAAGAACTAAGTTCTTTTACAGTACAACAAGTAAAAATGCCTATAGATAAGTTAAGATAATAAGCAAATGTGAAGATCTTTTACTAACAAAAATTTATTAAAGCCAAAATGATATTTATAGGATATGGGATTTCTTTCTGCAAAGTTGATTACACATAAAAATATTATTTAATGTAACTTTAATGCTTTTTTTTAGTACTAGCTGATATACCCGGTGTTACTCGAGAGTCATTTATGTAAACATTTGAATATACACTTTTCGATTAAATGTTTTTATAAATTTTGGAATTTTGTAAAAGAGTGTTGAATTTAAGTTTGAGACCACTATAAAAATATTAGTTAAAAAATTTACTAAGCTTTTTTAACGAAGAAATAATTTTATCACGGTTTTTTCAAAATCAAAAACTGTTTTTTAGTTCTAAACTGAATTTACTGGTTACTGGTAAGCATGTTACTTGCACTTCGCTAATGAAAATCATATTTTTAAAAATCTTCCTAAAATTTTATAGTAGTTTTTCCAGTTGGAAAACAACAATTGGATTGTCTCTAAATTAGAAATAAATATAAATAGAGCCTGATAGTTGATGCAATTTCTTAAATCTTCTGAATTCCTATTTTATACGAAAAATTGTACAGTCGTTTTTTAATGTAAATTAGCAAAAAGGTGTAAGTTAAGAAAGCAGTCGCTTTTTAATTTTTATTATAGTATATACAGCAACCTGTAACAATATTATCGACGTTAACAGTTGATCCACATAAATCCAGCTGAAAAATCTGCAAGAACAGTGCAAGAAGTGCCATTATGTTATTTGCTGCAAGTTTACGCTGTTTGCGAAAAGAACTAATAAGGCTGTGTGCGAATTGATCTAAATGCGACCTAAACTAAATAGTGTCGATAATGCAGTTCTTCCTAATTTCGGAAGCATTTAGGTAGCTCGATAATTTCCTAAATTATTTAATAAGAACTGCCTTATCGACCCAATTTAGTTTATGTCGCATTTAAATCAATTCGCACACAGCCAAAATTGAGTTACAGTTACCGACTTTTCTAAATATTGGAATAGTGTCGGTAATACAGTTCTTACTTCTAATTTCTAATATTTTCCAGCATACTTTTCAGCATACTTTCGGTTAGTACGCAATTGAACCGAAAAAGGCCTAAACATGAAAAAATTAACTTTTACAGCATTCTTATTCACAGTCATCTTTTCGATGATATAGTGATATATATAGAACATTTAAAGTACCATCGATAAAGAACGGAGTGACAACGGTGAAACAATAGCCAGAAAAATGACAAATCACAACAAAACAAATTTAACAGGATGGGGGCGGGGATGGGGAGGCAAAAAGTAAGTAGATTACTATAAAGAAGATTATTATATAATCCAAAATGTTCGTAATTTTTTTTAGACACACAACTGCATTCTTAGAGATAAATGGGACGTTCAAACTATGTAGAGAATTTTAACACAAAACTAAGTTTTATTAATAGTCTGTTATGAAAAAATAGATTTTTAGCCATAACTTTTGATTGGAAAGAGATATTGGGGTAATTTTTTCACATAAATTATTTTTGAGGCTTGATTTTTTTGTAAAAAATATAAAAACAACATTTTGGAAAAAATAAATTTCGCGAAAAAATCAAAAGTACCCTGTTGTTTTGATGACAAAAACAGTAAAATAATTTTTGCGCTTAGCTGGAAGAATTTTTGCAAATGAATGCTTTGTCATATGAAAGGTAGCCTGCCAGATGTGCAATTTTTAATTGATTTCATTTTTACAACAACAACAATTTTTGAGTCATTTTTTGAGTAAAAAGTCAATATTTTGGACCTTTTTGACATAATCATACAACATATATACACTGACTTAACGGTACAGTTCAACCTATTTTTGTGAAGCGATCTTATTGAACTTTTGAACAAAAAAGATTTGAATGAAATATAGTAGAGGACAGCGGAGATATTTGCATCGAGAGATAAAACTTTGATTTTCATGTCGTTTTTTCTCATTCTTAGGCAACGATGTTTTATGAAAAAGTCGTTGTACTGAAAATATCTCCAATTTTAAAGATATGTGAGTGTTTTTGATGTCAAAATAACAAAAAATTTTTAAAATTAAATACACAAAAATCTCCGATGGTAAAAAGTTTTATAATAACAAAAGTACCGTTAGTTGAAAAATTTTAAAGGGGGCGTGGCAAAAACTAAGTATGTAACATTTTAAGTTGGGATGCACTTAATATGTATACCTAGTTTGAGCAAAATCCGTTGAGCCGTTTAGATTTGTATAAAGGCCAAACAAACAAACAAACAAACAGAAAATGAGTTTTATTACTATAGATTAGAGTATAAATACTTAACACACATCATTACATTTGTTTGATCAAGGAAATTTTTGAACTTGAAATTTTAAAATTGTTCAAATTTGGGTATTTTTTTTTAATTATCTTTAAAAAAATAAATAATTGTGCAAAATATTTCAAGGTTATTTTTCAACTTCTTTTTATAAAAAATGGTTAGGAATATAAAGAATCATATCAATCATATATATAGAATCATATTTATCATATATATAGAATCATATATCATATATTTATAATAAATTTCTAGAGAAGATAAAATGCGTGAACATTATTTCTATAAAAAAATTTTATTCTTTCGCAAAATTATTAAGAAACTTATTTTGAGCCGAAAAAGAAACATTTTTCAATTATTTTAGTAGGAAACAATTACTTATAAATTAGCAATTTTTTATTCATAAATAATTACTTATAAACAGGGCTCGGATTTTGATGACCTAAAAAACTGCAAAAAAAATTACCTAAAAAATTACCAAAATTACCTAAAAATTGCAGAAAATTACCTAAACACTGACAAAAATTACCTAAAAAATGCAAACAGTTGCATAAAAAATAAACAAAGAATTTTGCCTTAAAAAAACATTACTAAATTAAAATTTATTTTACACCAGCATATTCTGAGTTTATATCTAACACTTGTTTCATTTTTCTTCATACCCTTTCGTCAGTTTCAACACGCGCAGAGCTTTTTTTTAATCGAAGTCTATAAACAAAGCTACTCCTTTGTCGAGTAATGTTTTTGATTGAAGGGGGACTCTAGTGTTAAAGGAATATATTTAAAAATTTTCATTTTGACATTTTTTAGTACGAAAAAAAAGTTATTTAAAAATTACACTAAAATGACCGTAAAAACCGAAAAATGCTCTAAAAATTAAAAACGTCAAAAAATTACCAAAAAATGCCCTAAATCTAGTAAATATGACCTGAAAACTAAAAACCTTAAAAAATTACGCAAAAATGTACTAAAAACTTTTCCTATTTGGAATTTAAGAAACATAAATGGACGTTTTAAATAAGCAGGAAATGTCTTAGAAGCAGCAAAAAAATATGACATGTCATCGAAATCCCAGCCCTGCTTATAAACGAACAACTTTTTATTCATAAATAAGTTCAGAATAGTAAATGTTACTTTTTCACATTCCGAAATGAGTTCAAAAAAGAATCATGAAATTTTCGCCTTCTTTTTGCGTACGTTTTCGGGTAGAAGATTTTTTAATTTATGTTTTTGATTAAACTACATCATTGATAGGACTGAATTCATTAAATTGTTAAATAAAAATCTTAAAAAATAGTTCAATGCCCCCATAAAGTTTTCGTTTTAATTCTAATTTTGTTGTTTTCTAATTTCAAATAAATTTAGTTCTGTGAGTAATATTTCGCTGGCGATGGCCCTGATAAATACTTTTTTCAAACGAAATTCAAATAATAATTTGACATTACTTTTAATTCCTTTTTATTCTTATTATCGATATGTAATAAAAAACAGTTTATGATTGAAAAAAATTAATTTTTGAGTGCTGAAAAAGTGCATTTCTATGGTTCGTTTTTTAAACTCGTTTTCGAACAAAAAAAGGTGCGTTTTTGAGAGGCGATTCAGTCCGGCAAATGAGTTCAAAATAGTTCACTTCTAAATGCGAAAAATAACTTTTCAATGGTTATTTTTTCAACTCGTTTCCGAACAAAAAAAGCCCAATTTATGATTCTTTTCTAAACTCATTTCTGTAAAAAATAAAGTTCACTTTTGAGAGGCATTTTGGTCCGACGAATGAGTTCAAAAGAGTTCATTTATGATTGTCGAAAATGAATTTTTATACCAGAACAGGTTCAGAAATGAATTCAAAAAAGATAGTTTTGATTCACTAGGTTCACTGGATAGTTTTGGCCTCTTGAAAAAGTTATCTGAATCGATGACAAAAAGATTGTTTTGCATAGCAAAAGCTCGTGGCGTATCTATTGATTACTAATAAGTAATAAAAATTTAAAAAAAACATACTAATATTAATTTATGCTTATGTATTTACACAATTCAAACAAAAGTGAAAAGTGTCTTATCATTTTGAAACAACATAAAATATGTTTTTATTCAAAAATTTTTTTGTTGATTAATAAAATAATGCAATTTTTATTGAAATTTGTTTTTTTTTCTTAAGGCTTTTCTCTCAAGATAATAGTTTCCTGCCAAAATTCTACGTCAAATTATTTAAAAAAAAATTAGTGTTTTATGATTATGAAATGCACTTTATATAAATAAAGTATTACATTGAATTCAACTAAAGTGGCAAAGTGGTTATTAGACCAGTTCAAAATTATATGAGGAAAATTATAGGTCTCTTTTTCGTCGGTGGGCGTCCATTTCTTTATAGTTCTATTCCTAATAAGAACAAAAATGCCTTAAGCCCAAAAAAAATTTGACCTTTAGATATTGCGCATCTCGGTTTAAGGTCTTTTTGGAGTTATTTACGACTTAAACCATTTTGAATAATGTGTTGCCAAAACAAAAACACATATGGAATATATTTTGACGGAAAATCATTTTTAATAATTTAAGCTTTTATACGTTTTTTTTAAAGAATTTTTACGAAGTTTTTAGAAAAATTTTAAAAACATTACAAAAAAATCATATTTTTAAAAAATAAATATAAAGAAAAATAAATGTTAGTAGTGCTTTTCTTTTTTTTTACATGTTATGGCCAAAAAATGTGCTGTATGTTGTATCGTAAGAAAGCTTCAGCTTTGTCTAAAAATACAAAATCACAAACGTCGCTGAACAATATAAGAAAAAAAATTTTATGTGAAAAAACGATAATTTTTGTTTACGAGTTAAGTTGCATTTTTAAAGCTCCGCCAAAAAATATCAGATGCATATTTTAAGAAATAAAAAAATCGCATAAAAGCTTAGATTATTATAAATGATTCTTCGTCAAAATAAATTTCACATGTGTTTTTGTTCGGGCAACACATTATTTAAAATGGTTAAGTCGCAAATAACTCCAAAATGACCTTAAGACGATTTGCGCAATATCTAAAAGTCAAATTTTTTTGGGTCTTAAAATATTTTTGTTCTCATTAGTAATGTAACTTTCAGAAAATTGACGCGCACCGAAGTATTTTCTCTTTTTTGTTCAGTGAACTGGGTTAGAGGTTATACATTTAATTTAAAATTATTAAAAATTATTAAAATTTCCAGAATTAATGAACCCACTGAACCATAAGCGAAGGTTTTAAGTAAAGTGATAGTTTTGCGAACGTTTTTGGATAGTTTTTTTAATTTTTGATTTTTTATTTTGTCGCTTAAAAGTGCTTGCTATAGAAGATTTAATTCGTTGAAACTTTCCCTATAAATAAGAACTTTACTTATTTTGCAAAATTCATAAAATTGATTGATACAAAAAGTGTTCATTTCCGAGTGCTGAAAAATAACTTTTCTATACTTCATTTTCTAACTCATTTCCGAAGAAAAAAAGGTTCGTTTCTGAGAGACATTTTCGTCCGGCGATTGATTTAAATAGGGTTCATTTCCGATTGCCGAAAATTTATTTTCTATTATTAATTTTTTAACTCATTTCAGAAGATAAAAAGTTTCGTTTCAGGGAGACATTTTCATCCGGCGATTGATTCAAAAAGGGTTCAATTCCGACTGCCGACAAATTACTTTTCTATGGCTCTATTTTTAATTAATATCCGAACAAAAAAAGTACAATTTATGGTTCTTTTTTAAATCATTCCCGAACGAAATAAGGTTCATTTTTGAGAGGCATTTTAGTTCGACTATTGATACAAAAAGGGTTCATTTATGATTCCGAAAATGAACATTTCTACCCGAAAAAGTTCATAAATGAATTCGAAAACGGTAGTTTTGGTTCACTGGGAAGCATTTAGATTTAAAAATATATGTTTTACAAATATTGAAGCTTAACTTAATTTCTTTAATATTATTACTTTTCATTATAAGTTATTCAAATTCAAAAATAGTTAAGTTCATTTGTATAGAAATATGGTTAAGTTCAAAAATGTTTTAGTTTCAAAAGTGGCTAAGTCCCTGGTTGGGTTTCAAAAGCGGCCAAGTCCCCGTGTAGATTTTCAAAACTGGCCAAGTCCAATAATGTTTTAACAATAACTCCTCATAGAATAGCATAACTCATAGAATAGGATTTCGCCTAAGAGGTGCTGCCATTCGGGTGCAAGGGTTAAGGCACTAGAAAAATATGCCAAAATATTTATATAATTTCCTCGATTTTTCTTATTTCTATTGATTTATTCTAAGCATCCGAACTCTATGCAAATGAGTTTAAGCCCCGAAAGCACCTCTTGTCTATGGGACTGAATGGAATATTTCAAAAACTTAACATTACCCAAGAACACAACAATACAAATTTTTGGAAACATTTTTTTTTTGCAACTAATTTGTTGGCCTTTCTTTAAACCCTTGTGAAAAAAGTTATACCAAAACAGGAAAAGAGCAAACAAGAAAGATTTTTTAATCCTTTTCTTTTTAGTTTAGCCATTTCGTGCTCAGTAGTTCAATGCTGGTTTAGCGCTAACACAGCGTTGAACACAGTTAAAAATCGCAAGCTCACATAAACACTCATACACATAAACAAGCCAAAACATAGCCCAGCACCAGATTCAAGTTTTTGAATAGACAAAAACTTTTCAGGCAATAGTACCAACCTTTGGATCCAGTATGCTGCGCTCTAGGCTATCCTCACGATTCATGGTGGTTGCATTGCTGGCGCTGCCGCTGCTGCTGCCGCCGCCGCCGCCACCACTGCCGTTGCCGAAGAATTGCTGCTGCTGTTGCAATTGTTGTTGACTCGATGCTTCCAATCTCAAGCGAGCACGTTCCACACGTGCCAGAGTTGGACTGTCGAGTATGGAGGGGGCGCGGGAAGGAGGGCGCGCATTTTCCAGCGGCGGCTCATTACTGCTGGTGACAAGCATTGCTGGCGAATTTTCTTTTCAAGTTTAATTTCAATTAAGCAATAAAAAATTTTATAAATTATTTGTAGGTTTTTTTCCCAAAAAGCACTTTTACAATAAGCTGGCAACACTGTCTAATTTGAAGACTGCCTTTGCCTGAGCGTCACAGGTAGAAAAATGCATACGCATAAATCATGCACGTCCACTCAAAGATACAAAAAAGTATCTGTTGCTGCAGGAACCAAGCAAGTAGCTTTGAGGTTTTTTTTATTTTTATTTTGTTTATTTTTGGGTTTTCGAAATTTTTTAATTTTTTTTTATTTTTTTTTTGTTCGTTGCACTGCCTCTTGCATGCAATGAATGGCCTGCCTGTGCAACCAAAAAGAATTTCCAATAAATAAATACTTTAATGCGCTTTTGCAGCGTTACTTTTTGTAAGGCTTTAATCGATTCACAAGCGAATTGAGCGCATTAAATATGCTAAACATGTAGAAGATTTCTTTTTCGATTATTCTCTGTCAAACACTGAATTATTGTTGTTGCTGTTTTCAATAAAATTCCCACAAACACTTTATTTTGAAAAAGTCAACTAAATTATCTATCGACGAATACTACTTTGCGCAACATTTATGAAATCTTAAATGAAAAAATATAAATCGCGTTATTTTATTTTTGCACACTTAAATCCATATGTTACACTCCCGAGTCCGTTTAGAGTTTTTTTTTTATTTATTTATTAAAAATTACAAAATTATTCTTTTTTGTTTTCTTTACTTTTCACGTCAGCAGCGATAAATTGTAACGTTTACGCACGCAGCTCTTCGTTGACTGAGCTTGCGAAAAACATGTTTCTGAATCAGCTGCCTTGAATGTGGAGGAATTTTTCACAGCAACGAAAACAACAATAATAAAACTGGTTTGATTCGCAACGCTTTGTTGTACGAACATGTTGCTAGCACGCGTTCGCTCAGCATTTCCCAGTATTTTTGTTGCAATCGGTTTTGTTTTGGGATATTGTTGCGCTAAATATCTATTTATTTAGATTTGATTGAATAGATTTTGGGAGCACTTTTTTGTTTTTCAAGAACAGCTGTGCTTGTTTTCTTTGCTTCGTTGCGATAGATAAGGTTGTGTGTTGTTGTTGGATTCATAATATTTTGCCGGTATTTTTTGTTTCTTTTTTTCTCTCCCTGTCAATATGTGTTTATTTAGTTTTGTTGTTATTTTAATAGATTACAGGTTAATTGTGAGTTTTTGAGAATGTTGTGGGCAAGACGTTATAAGATTTTTCTTGCAAATGTTGGTGTGAAAAACCTTTTATAATTTTTATAAAATATTGGTATAATTGTTTCACAGTGAAAACAGTTTATTTAACTAAATTTTAATTGTGCATATAGTGGGAAAAATCCCATTTGTGGCTATTTTTAATTGCCGTGGGAAATAGGAATTCCCATGGGATTTTTGAAGTTAGTGTGGTTTTTTTAATTCACGTGGTATATTTTTTTTTTTTTTGGTTTTGTGGGATTTTTTCTGTTTGAAGGATTTATTTTTCAGTTAAATTATGTATAAATAAATATGCATAAAAGTGTATATTTTTCATATTTTGTTCATAATCAAAATTGTATCAACCAATATTTTTCAGTGAATTTTTTTCTTTTTTTATTAATATACAAAATTGGTATATCTTAAAATTGATTTTTGATTGACCCTTATTACGAGTTGCGTTCGACGTAATCTTCGCTGGTTATCAAACAACGAGTATCGAATGTCAAACCCTGTCGAAATGTTCGTTGTTCATCGAATTTTCAGTCGAATAGAATTTTGCTTTTGATGCGTTGCGTGCTGAGCAATAATTGATGAAAAGATAAGAATTTCGTGATCGTGTTTTGCTTTCTAAAGACTAAAAACTAATTTGGAACTTGTAACGAACCCTTTTGCTCGTTACTGATTTTTGCTGAGGTAGGCTCAGTGAGTAAACCAGGGGTTCTTACAAAATAATTTATTTACCAATGATTCCGTTCTTTAAAATAAGAAAGCCAGCGTTTAAGTTTTAAACTGTAGAGTGAGTCTTTATTATTTTCATTTGTTTTATTTATGACTTAACGAGTACGTTACTTAATTATTATTAATTATTAAGCATTATATAAATTAAATTGATATAATTAATCCTTGCTTATTCATATTTATTCCGTTACTTGTTATGATCTCTCTCGCTGTGAGTGACTATGATAGAACTCAGATTAAAACAATGTTGAAGGGTGAGGACACCTTCGTCTAAGATAACTACGCCTGAACTTAGAGTAAACTATGTTCGAAGGGTGAGTACACTTTCGCTTAAGATAACTACGTTTTGAACTTAGAGTAAGCAACGTTCGAAGGGTGAGTACACCTTCGCTTAAAATAACTACGTTTTGAACTTAGAGTAAGCAACGTTCAAAGGGTGAGTACACCTTCGCTTAAGATAACTACGCCTGAGCTTAGAGTAAAACTATGTTCGAAGGGTGAGTACACTTTCGCTTAAGATAACCACGTTTTTAACTTATAGTAAACAAAGTTCAAAGGGTGAGTACACCTTCGATTACGATAACTACGCCTGAGCTTAGAGTAAAACTATGTTCGATGGGTGAGTACACCTTCGCTTAAGATAACTACGTTTTGACCTTATAGAAAACAAAGTTCGAAGGGTGAGTACACCTTTGCTTACGATCACTACGCTTGAGCTTAGAGTAAAACTGTGTTCGAAGGGTGAGTACACCTTCGCTTAAGATAACTACGTTTTGAACTTATAGTAAGCAAAGTTCGAAGGGTGAGTACACCTTTGCTTACGATAACTACGCCTGACTTAGAGTAAAACTGTGTTCGAAGGGTGAGTACACCTTCGCTTAAGATAACTGCGTTTTGAACTTATAGTAAACAAAGTTCGAAGGATGAGGACACCTTCGCTTAAGATAACTACGTTTTGAACTTATAGTAAACAAAGTTCGAAGGGTGAGTACACCTTCGCTTAAGATAACTACGTTTTGAACTTATAGTAAACAAAGTTCGAAGGGTGAGTACACCTTTGCTTACGATAACTACGCCTGAGCTTAGAGTAAAACTGTGTTCGAAGGGTGAGTACACCTTCGCTTAAGATAACTACGTTTTGAACTTATAGTAAACAAAGTTCGAAGGATGAGGACACCTTCGCTTAAGATAACTACGTTTTGAACTTATAGTAAACAAAGTTCGAAGGGTGAGTACACCTTCGCTTACGATAACTACGCCTGACTTAGAGTAAACAACGTTCGAAGGGTGAGGACACCTTTGCTTAAGATAACTACGTTTTGAACTTAGAGTAGGCAACGTTCGAAGGGTGAGTACACCTTCGCTGAAGATAACTACGTTTTGAACTTAGAGTAAGCAACGTTCGCAGGGTGAGTACACCTTCGCTTAAGATAACTACGCTTGAGCTAAGAGTAAAACTATGTTCGAAGGGTGAGAACACCTTCGCTTAAGATAACTACGTTTTGAACTTATAGTAAACAAAATTCGAAGGGTGAAGACACCTTCGCTTAAGATAACTACGTTTTGAACTTAGAGTAAGCAACGTTCGAAGGGTGAGTACACCTTCACTTAAGATAACAACGCCTGAGCTTAGAGTAAAACTATGTTCGAAGGGTGAGTACACCTTCGCTTAAGATAACTACGTTTTGAACTTATAGTTAACAAAGTCCGAAGGGTGAGTATACCTTCGCTTACGATAACTACGCCTGACTTAGAGTAAACAACGTTCGAAGGGTGAGGACACCTTCGCTTAAGATAACTACGTTTTGAACTTAGAGTAAGCAACGTTCGAAGGGTGAGTACACCTTCGCTTAAGATAACTACGTTTTGAACTTAGAGTAAGCAACGTTCGAAGGGTGAGTACACCTTTTCTTAAGATAACTACGCCTGAGCTTAGAGTAAAACTATGTTCGAAGGGTGAGTACACCTTCGCTTAAGATAACTACGTTTTGAACTTAGAGTAAGCAACGTTCGAAGGGTGAGTACACCTTCGCATAAGATAACTACGTTTTGAACTTAGAGTAAGCAACGTTCGAAGGGTGAGTACACCTTCGCTTAAAATAACTACGTTTTGAACTTAGAGTAAGCAACGTTCCAAGGGTGAGTACACCTTCGCTTAAGATAACTACGCCTGAGCTTAGAGTAAAACTATGTTCGAAGGGTGAGTACACTTTCGCTTAAGATAACCACGTTTTTAACTTATAGTAAACAAAGTTCAAAGGGTGGGTAAACCTTCGATTACGATAACTACGCCTGAGCTTAGAGTAAAACTATGTTCGATGGGTGAGTACACCTTCGCTTAAGATAACTACGTTTTGACCTTATAGAAAACAAAGTTCGAAGGGTGAGTACACCTTTGCTTACGATAACTACGCCTGAGCTTAGAGTAAAACTGTGTTCGAAGGGTGAGTACACCTTCGCTTAAGATAACTACGTTTTGAACTTATAGTAAACAAAGTTCGAAGGGTGAGTACACCTTCGCTTACGATAACTACGCCTGACTTAGAGTAAACAACGTTCGAAGGGTGAGGAAACCTTCGCTTAAGATAACTACGTTTTGAACTTAGAGTAAGCAACGTTCGAAGGGTGAGTACACCTTCGCTTAAGATAACTACGCCTGAGCTTAGAGTAAAACTATGTTCGAAAGGTGAGTACATCTTCGCTTAAGATAACTACGTTTTGAACTTATAGTAAACAAAGTTCGAAGGGTGAGTACACCTTCGCTTACGATAACTACACCTGACTTAGAGTAAACAACATTCGAAGGGTGAGGAAACCTTCGCTTAAGATAACTACGTTTTGAACTTAGAGTAAGCAACGTTCGAAGGGTGAGTACACCTTCGCTTAAGATAACTACGCCTGAGCTTAGAGTAAAACTATGTTCGAAAGGTGAGTACATCTTCGCTTAAGATAACTACGCCTAACTTAGAATAAACAACGTTCGAAGGGTGAGGACACCTTCGCTTAAGATAACTACGCTTGAACTAACTACTCAGTCTCAAAGCATGTGCATGCTTCTGCGCCTGCGACAAGACTGCCTGTGCTAAGCAAACGCGACTGCTTTATATTCTCCCGTTGCCTTTCTGTTCCGTGTTCACTTGTTTTGTTTTCCTTGCCTGTGTATATGTGACTGTGTACATGGCTTTGCATGTTTGTATGTGTGTATTTATTATTTATTTACTTATTTGTTATTCGATACATTCTTTTTCCCTCAATAGAATATTTATAACATTAATATTATATATTTTATCTAATAAGATATAATACAATACAATAATTTCCATACATTTTATTCATAAAATATAATAAATCTTTAAATTTAATTAATATAGTTTAATTTATATTTCATGTTTTGGTTGTTTACATTTTTCATATTTTAAATTCAGTTAACAATTCATTTATATACTTTGTGAGACCCAAATTGTGTAACAATTTGAGTCCTCACAAACTCTTTTTGTAAACTTTATACAGGTTTAAGGTGGATTAAACAAATATTTTTTATTGAATATTACTACTAAAAGACTATTTAAAACACAGACAACGAAATAAACTAGTTTTGTTTCTATTATATTATACCATTTCTTTTAATTTTTTTTTTCATTTTTGACAATTTGTTATGTCTGTATTATTTTCTGTGATAATTTCTAATAGAAGAGAGATTTTTTGAGCTTTTTTTAATACAAATGGGATTTATCGTGGTTTTTTTAAATAAAAATGGTATTTTTCGTAGTTTTTTATTTGCGTGGTTATATTAAATATTCGTAGAATTTTTTGTTTTTTTTTTTTTAATTGCGATGGGATTTTTTTCAATTTATCATGGGAATTTTCGTGGTTATTAATTTTTACTATTGTGGGAAAAAGCTTTTTTCGTAGGAATTTGAGGTGGCAACCGTGATATAACTTAATGTACAATTGCTTACTAGTGTTTCAATTTAATAGATTTTAATTCATTCAGATTTGATTTTAATTTATTGCTTAAACTTTTTTGTTTTTGTTTATTTTTATTTATTTTCATTAATTTTTATTTATTTTTATATATTTTTATAAATTTAAAAATTTTTGGTTTTAATTTTAATAGCTAGGTTTTAATAATTGAATTCAGAAATAATTATTTTTTAATGGTATTTTATTTGTGTTTTAGTTCTCTAACTAAATTTTTTTATTATTAATTTTGCTTTTCATTAATTTTTTATTAAATTTTTTATTTGTATCAATTGAGTTTTATGCACAGGGTATCCCGTGATAGAGTGCAAATATTTGTAGAGGTGAAAGGAGATGTCGAGTTGAGCTAAAAATCGTATGGGAGAGGTGGGTCTATTTTCACACCTTTAAGAGTTGCAGCGTTAATTAGTATTTCATGACTTTGATACACATTATTGTTTTTAGCACAAAAAACTGACCCGTGGAAAACTTATTTTAACAGCTCATTTGAAAGTCAGTGAATTGACCTTTCTTACAGTGTTTCAACGAACCCAACAGATTTATTCATTACCGAGCTGTGCTCGTGTGAAGCTGAAATCAGTCCATTAAAACTACTAAATTTCAAGTTCGACCGCAATTTTCTCTGAATTTTGCTTAATAAATCAACATTTTTTTAGTATCAAATTTGTGATTTATTTCATTTTTTTTCCAATGACATCTAAATCATGAACATATCTTTAAAAATAAAAAAGTTGGTTTTACTTAAAAATTTCCCTTTCAACAGTTCTTATAATTTTTTAACAAAATACAGTTACGTTATTATTATGTTTTTAAATTAGTTGAATTTTTAAAGTATAACCAACTTTGTTATTTTTAAAGATATGTTTATTATTTAGATGTCATTGGAAAGAAAAGTAAATAAATCAAAAATTTTAAGTTAAAAAAATTTTGATTTATTTCGCAAAATTCAGAGAAAATTGAGCTCAAACTTGAAATTTAGTAGTTTTAACGGACTGATTTCAGCCTCACACGAGCACAGATCGGTAATTAATAAATTGGGTAGTTTCGTTGACACTCTGTTAGAATGCACAATTCATTGTCTTTTAAAATAGATGCTAAAATAGGTTTTCTATGAGTTAGTTTTTCTGCAAAAAACAATACTGTGCATAAAATACTAATTAACCCTGTAAATACCAAGGGTGTGAAAATAGGCCTTAAACCCATACGAAGTTTTGCTCAACTCAGCATCACCTTTAACCTCTTTAAATATTTGCATTCTATCACGGGACACCCTTTATATTTTATTTAAGTAATATTGTTTTTAATTTTGCATTTATTTATTTTATTATGACACTTTTGATCAATATTTCTCCCGTATAACGTCAAAACATAGTATCTCTATTTTTATGGTTTTGAGAAAACTGAATTTTATGATTTTTTTTTTGCCTTTCACTTTGTAATTATTGTTTAAGCCTATATACTTAATATGCTAATAAATATCTAAAATGCTCTAAATTCGGCAATCTTTCTAAAAAGTAGCGCACAATATTGTGTTATAGTATCAAATTACTTACTTTGCTTTTTATGCCTTTTTGAAAATATAAGAAAAACAAATTTACAATATCAAAACATAGTATGTGCATTAGGGCGGTTCGATTTATTTTTCGACAATTTCCCTATGATTTCCGTATTCTATGGGTTATTCCATGAAAATTTGCCAAAGGAACCATACCTCTATCGTTAAAATCGAGTCAACTACTTATTGTTGGTAGATTTGTTCCCAAATTGACGTTCGTATGAAATATTACCTACACGTTCACATCCATAACTCAAAAACTATCGATTGGGTTTAATCGCCAGTAGGCGCGTTGGAAAGGTGAACTCATTTTAATCAATTTACAAAAAAAATCTCTAACATTGGTCAAACGGTTCAAAAGTTACGGGCATTTTTGTTCAAATTTTGGACCATTTTTCCATTTAAACCCGATCGATAGTTTTTGAGTTATGGATGTGAACGTGTAGGTAATATTTCATACGAACGTCAATTTGGGAAAAAATCTACCAACAAAAAGTAGGGGACTCGATTTTAACGATAGAGGTATGGTTCCTTCGGCAAATTTTCATGGAATAACCCATAGAATACGGAAATCATAGGGAAATTGGTGAATTTTTTCACTCCCTACAAATCGACCCGCCCTAATGTGCATACTATATTATTTTGCTTAATAAACCAAAGCTTTTTTAAAAATCAAATTTTTGATTTATTTCATTTTCTTTCTAATGACATTAAAATCAAAAACATATCATTTTGTGCTTGCACGGGAGATTTGTAATCAACATTTTTAATTTCAACCCAGACCGGTGGTATGAAAACTATCCCACTTTTTTAATTATTCAAATACAACTTTTATTGGTGAATATAAGCTTCTATTTTTAAGATAAAAATTATGTCAAGTGTGACAAAAGAATATATGGGCATTCCCACAGAAGAGTCTACCGTGACCAATAAACTAAAACTTATTAAAAACTTATTATTTGATAATATTATCTAAGAGAAAAATTTTAATCTTATTAATTTATGCAATTTATACATAAGTTAATTTCCTATGATGATCAGATCGCCTGCACTGTTTCACAAATGTAGTTTTTCTTTTCGTAAGTGTTTCGTAAACTTTTTGTTTTAATAAAAATGGAAGGCATCGGCTAAAGATAATGAAAATATAATTGAGGCAAGGAAAGTACAATATTAAATTTATTTTTGAATCAAATTCATAATTGCTTATTTACCTAATTACTTGATTACCCAACTGAACAACAATGGAAATTTAAGTAACGTAACGCCAGGAACGTAACGCCAGATCAAAAGTCCAGTAAAACAGCGAGAGAACATTTTTAAATTTGATTACTTGTAAAATAAACTTATGTTATTTTAAACCCTTCTAAAAAAAGTTGTATACTAAAAGTTTCGCTCAATTCAGAGATTTTTGCAAATTTTTTAATCCAAGTCAAAAATCACTTTCGTTTTTTGTAGCGTAACGCCAGCAAATATTTTTGCTTATATCTTTATATCCTTAGGATTGATTGTTGTCATTGTTTCTACTTGATATAGTGCAACTTAATTACTACTTAAATATAAAAAACCCTTATTAAAATTAGACATTTTAATTTTTTTTTAATAACTCCAACGTTATTCAATACCGAAACTCTGGGTTGTATGGGAAGTTCCACGCCCCCTTGTCCAACGACGCCCATAAAATGTTATAAGTGAAACGGCATGTTGAAACGAATATTGAAATCCTAGTCTGTGCGACCTATAACTCCAAACCTTTTCGATATGGCAAATTTGGGTTGTATGGGAGGTGCCATGCCCCTTCATCCAACTCCCTTTTGTCCAATGCCCACGAAATGCCATCAGTGAATTGGCATGTTTAAATTGTGGTCGAATACTGAATTTCGAGTCTGTGCTTCCTATAATTCCAAAGCCATTCAATATCACCACGCCCCCTTGTCCAACGCCCTTTTATCCAATGCCCATGAAATGTTTTCAATGAAACGGCATCAAGCGCGTCGGAAGCGAATTTCATCTGGGGGGCAGTACAAATGGTGCTGCAAAAAAGTTCACCCAAATTTATTCACATGAAACATGAAGAAGAGAGAAAGAAGAGGAAAATATATAATACAAAAATATTATCGTTGTAAAAAAACTGGTATTTTGAATAACTTTTCTTTTTAAATTGTTTATCTAGCCAAAAAAGTGGGGCAACTGCCCCCTTTACCCCCGCTTTCTACGCCAATGAACGGCATGTTTAAATTGTGATTAATACAGAATTCCGTGTCTGTGTGACATATAACTCCAAAGCTATTCGATTACGCAAAATTTAAGTTGTATGGGAGGTTCCACGCCCCCTTGTACAACGCCCATAAAATATTATCAGTAAAATGGCACGTGTAAAATTTTCGAATTCCGAAGCTGTGCGACCTATAATTGCAAAGCTATTCGATATCGTTAATTTGGGCTGTATGGGTAGTGCCACGCCCATTTTTAATGCAAAAACCCTCCTGGTATGTGTTTAATAACTTCCAAAAGTTTCATGAAAATCGGTTCAGTCACATTAACTTGATTTGATAATTTATAAAATTTTAGTATACGATCAAAACCGTCTGATATATAGAAGTTCTATTGATTTGTGAACCGGTAAAAGTAGGTGTGGCAACATTGATACATATAGTGACTGCTACTTAGAGCACCTTTATACCAAATTTCACTGTAAAAACGTGTACAACTCCGGAATTAGCACGATTTCAAAAAGTTGGCCTAGATATAGTGCGACCACGTTCATTTTTTATTTTTTTTTTTTGTACAGTTGTCGACAGGAACCATCTGAACAAAATTACAGTGTGACGAAAGCAGAAAAAGTTAAAATTACAAAAATCATTAGTAGAAATTCTCAAAAAAGGACATGTGGAGAATCCATCGCACTTGGTCTGACCTCTTCACAATGTCGCATAGTACGGCGACTCTATACAAACGATGGACAAAAATAGGAGTGCTCCTATGATAAAATGGTTGAAATCGGACAGTCCCTTCTAATCAAAATAACCTTGAGTGCATTTGCTCTTTTTAATTTCAGTAATTAGGATACCGCACAGTGCGCTTTTTTTTGGATGACATTTGGGTTTTTTTAATCTTACAAAATAAAATAATTTTATTCGTCAGATTATAAAGCATGTACTATGAATGTGGTATTAAGGCTGTGTGCGAATTGGTCTAAACGAGAACTAAATTAAATTGGGTCGATAAGGCAGTGCTTCCTAAATAATTTAGGAACTTCTCGAGCTACCTAAATGCTTACCAATTTAGGAAGCACTGCCCTATGGACACTATTTAGTTAAGGTCGCATTTAGATCAATTCGCACATAGCCTAAAAACTTCAAAGTTTTTTAACAAAAATAAGCTCAATAAAACCCAAAAAATAAAGTCAAGTTTAAACAATAATAACTTCGAGCACAAAGTATATTTCAAGGTTTTGTTTTTTTTTTTACTTTTTTAAAACTTAATCGTCATTTAATTTAATATGATAATATAACAATAAAAAATATTATAAATAAAAGTATAAAAATCGTTGAAATATGACTGTTAATTTTTCAAGGAATGAAAATTTAAGTAAAATGTAGTAGAAAATATCTAGCTAGTTCAGCATTATTACAGTCGAAGGCTATAACTATCATAAAATATCGTACTTCTACCTTCTGTTTCTGTAAAAACCTGCTGCATCTAGCTGCTATTAAGAAAAACCACTAAATTTGGAAAAAGTCATAAAAATCAAATTTTGCCCTAAAATGCACTGATTTCCAAGACAATTTGTAGGTACTCTTAAATTTAAAGAAAAGTAAAATAGAATTAATAATTTTAAACAAGATGTGACCTAATTTTGTATTCGCAACCATTTAAAAAAAAAAATGTTTTTTAAATTTCGTTAATTTGGTAATATTGTTTTATAGGAGATATATCTAAAAGTTATCTGATTTAATATATTTTTAGCATGACGCTTAAGTGAAGTTATATAAACTACATTTATTCTTTAAAAACATAAATGAGTAATTTTACGCGGGTTTTTTATTAAAAAATAAGGTTTGTATGGGAGATAGACGATGCAGTTGACCTAGAATTCTTATTTGTGCTGTTACTTAATTTAGGCTAAAACTCATTTGTAGACAATTTCATGGCTCTAGCTTTTTTAGTTTCTGAAATAATGCAAATGTCATCCTAAAATCGAAAAAAAGGCTGAACACCGTGGCCATAAGCGTTGAGATGGGCCAAAACAAGAAGTCCTCCATGACAGCATGATAAATTTGGTCTCCACTGCAGCATCAGAAGCAAAAGGCCTTATCATTGGGTGCGATGCCAATGCTCATCATGTGATCTGGGGAAGCTCGGACACTAACGTACGGGATGAGACTTTTTTTGATTTTATCCTTAACACCAATCCTAACATAAGAAATGTGGGTAATGAACCGACTTACATTATTATTAATAGTTACGAAGTCTTAGATATTACCCTTGCCTCTGACCATATATCAAATAGAATAAGGAATTAGAGAGTTTCAAAGGAAGACTCCTTTTCAGACCATAGATATGTTACCTTTGATGTTGCCGATTTTTCTACAAAACTGATCAGCTTTCGCAACCTCAAACAAGTTTTTTTTTTTAAAGAAAGGTCAAAGAACCAAGGCATGCGCCTTATACAAACAAGGCTTGGTCTTTGACCTGAAAGGAAAGAATAGATTATTTAGAGGAATTGATTGGAACCATACGTGAATTATTGATTAGGCGAACGAAACAACCCTGAAAGACAATTTGAATTGCTTTTAACCGAGACTAGTGTTATGCCTTAACCTCGGTAAGCATTTCCAGCCCTTAGTTGTTGTTCCTGTCCATTAATTCCACATTTTTCCACAATTTAGCTGTGGATTTTTTTGTTTTCCATACTTCTTAAATGTGCAGGAAAGAATAAAGAAAGTAAAAATATTCGCCATTTCAACCCTTGAAAGGACTTTTACCAAGATTCTATTAATCAATTGTGTTGTGCGTGTTATTAAATGTTTGAACACATATGATCGAGAGCTGCACCTACGAGTTTAATGCCGACTCCGAACGGCTTACGTTCTCAAGAAGCTGTACATCGCAGATTTTTACTCTCTGAGGTTTGCCATTGTCTGCAGAGAGGTGACGACGGAACAGAAAAATTAATTCAATTGAAAAACTTTCTGTCTGAGCTGGGAATTTAACCCAGGCTACCGCGGTTTCTTAGCTTAGAGGCCACGCACTCTACCCACTAGGCTACAGCCACCACGGGATTTTTACTTGGACACGTTAAAAATAGATCTCTTAACTGGACCATTCAGTGGTCTCTCCTGTAAACAATCGCTACCTAGTTTATAGTTTCACAAATTCCATTCATACAGCTCTCGATACCACATGTCCGCTAAAAACACCAAGGGATAATCAAAAGTCATCTTGGTGGGGAAAAAGGAATCGCGGAGCTCCGAGATAAGTACAGAAAACTCTTCAGTAAGGCAAAGGGCATAAGGTTCACAGATACGTGGACAAACAATAAAGTGGCTCTAAAAGAATACAAGAATGAATTGAAAAAAGGACAAAGACAATCCTGGAGGATTTTTATGAAAAAGTAACACAAACCTCAGAGGCGTCCAGACTTAGGAACATTCTAGCTACGGTTCCCTTCAATCCAAGCTTCATGAAAAAGGAAGATGGTACTTGGACCACCAACAGTGTGGAATCTCTGAATGTTTTAGTAGAAACCCACTTTCTGGGATGTTCAGAGATATGTAACCCGCCAATTCAAGAAGATCAGTTACCATCTGTGAACAGATCTCTTCAAATTATCACAGAAACAAAGCTCGAATGGGCAATCTGTACACTGAGGGAAATTTGTGTTAAAATTAAATGAAATTGTGTTCATATTAAATGAATTTGTTTTTGAAATAAAGCTTGAAACAATTTCATTTAAGTTAATCACAAATGTTTTTAAAGTTTAATTTAAAACAAAAGTTTTTGTTTTCAAAACAATGTTTTTAAATATACTTTCATTGTTAAAATTTTAAGTTTAAACACATTTATTTAAACGAAAAATTTAGTGCAAAAAATTTAATATTTAAAACAAATATTTTAAAAAAAATTTAAAAAATTGTCATTAAATTAAAAACAAATAAATTCAACCGCCATTTTTTCGATGCCATTTTTTTAACTTTAAGTAAGATTCGTGATCAGCGAACCCTGGGACCCCGCGAATAACAAATTTTTTGACTTCATTTGATGAAGTTTGCTCTTTACTTCGGCTTGAAATAGTTTAAATATTAAAATAATTGATTAGATTTTATATCATCTTATGCTCAATATTTGTAAGACTAATTCAAAAATATTTTCAATCAATCAAATGTAAAATCGGGGTCTCAGTTCTCTGGCAATAATTTTCAATGATTCTACTGCACATAATTTTTTTAATTCAGTCTCTGATAGCGACATATTTTTTGTTATTGAAAGGAAATAATAAGAGAAAATTATACAAAAAACAGAATGAATTCATAGTTGAAAATTAAACACGCTTGTTTTAAATTTTGATTTGTAGAAACACAAAAGAGTTAAATTTGAATTTTAAAATTTTTTGTTTGATTTTAAAGTATGTTTTTTCTCAGTGTAGCTTCAAACCGTTTAAGTCGCCAGATGGTATAGCGCCCATTGAAATAAAAAAGTCGTATGGCATCATTAAGGAGCAGTTGATCTACCAAAGCTGCTTTGACCTAAGTCACATTCCCCAACGTTGGCGTAATGTGAAGTTTATCGTTAGACCTAAGGCAAGCAAAAGCTCTCACGTAAACCCAAATAACCTTCGACCAATTAGTCTCTCATCTTATCTTCTACAAATCCTCGAGAGATTAATCGACATTCACTTGAAATTCATGAAAGAAAATAAAACATTGCCACAACATATTGAGTAGACTATGTATCTAAGAAATGTTGTAGAAACATTTTTTAATGTAAAAAAAAATCACAACATTAAAAAATTATGTAATTTCACAATAAAGCCTAGTACTCTGTTCGTTTACGTGAAATTTCGCTAGCAACAGCTATTTATTTGTTGCGTGAAATTTCTGACTTGAAGTTGGTTGCGAGGAATTCCTATGGCAACGTTTCTCAGAGAGACTCAGAATAAGTTGGGAGATTTCATATGATCTCTCTCTTTTCACTTCAAATTAAATAGGCAGCACAACTGTCGTCAAAAAATGTTGCTCAGAAACATGTTGCGATGATTTCACGCGCGGAACAGAGAACTGCTCTGAGGAACATGTTGTGAAAATTTCCACGATTGTTTCGCAGCTGTCATTTTTTGTATGGAGATTTTAGTGGAATTTCACATGAAACTGAACCGAGTACTATGCATAAGCGCCGTAATATCTCAATACTTAACAAAAAAAGAATTGTAAAAATTTTAATCTTAACTTGCTGCCTGCTGAGCCTATCAATGTTTAATATTCGGCATAACGCTTTCAAAACTTGAAGTTTTCTTTTAAAACACCGTCACATTTCAATCGCATGCCAACATGCAACATTGTTCTATTGCTATCCACATTTATATATATACTAGCTGACACATTTGGTCATTCCCCAACCACACCCACTCCCCCACAAGCTCATGCAACACTGGCCGACTCGTTGTGCATTATTATTAGCGCAGCTTAAAGCAAATAGCAAATATTTAATCACAACGCAAACAGACAGGAAGACGCATGCGAGTTGAAGATAACTTCTTTTTTTTTCATTCTTAAAAAATTTTATTTAATTCTTTTAATTGTTTTCTGCTTTCTAGTTTTTTTTTTTTTAATAAAATAAAACAAAGGGCAAAACTTTGTATTTGTGTGAAGGAAGCGTAACCATACGAAGCTTGCGTTATCAGCAAAAGTCGCAACGCTGCTTTTGCGTGCTTCGCTGTAATAATAGCTTAGATGGACAAAGCGTGAGTGGGTGGGTGTGGAGGAGGGGAGTAAAGTTGAAAAAGGGCGCAAGTGATAAGAAACAAAGGCAGCGCTCCGAAGAATGACTTCTTGGATTTTTTTTATTAAGTTTTATTAAGTGTTTTAAAAGTTAAAGCTATGAATAAAAGTTGTTGTTTTTACAATGCATAGAATAATTGCTTTACTGCACTAGTTAAGGAGTTCATTGGCACCATTTTACACCTAATAATGGTTTCTTAACTCAAAACTAACTCTTATAATGCTTGGTTTTCACTATGTCATTTTCAGTGGTCAGTTCTTGTCAATCAAATTGAAAATAACAACATGTTGACATTATTTCTAACTTTGGCAATCTTGGAAAATTAAAAACAATTAAATTATTAAATTTAGCTATGCAAAAAATTTTCTAGAGTTTTATTAAGGTGATAGTTCAGGTGATTAACTTTTGTGTCATCATAAAAATGACAGTAAAAAACCAAGCATAAATGAGCCGGTTATTTTGAAAGTCGCTTAAGAAACATTTTACCAAAATTTAACGGAATTTTATGAGTTTTTTACGCAAGGATTGTGAAAAAACGGTTAGAGATATTTGAATAAATATTTTTTTATTGTTTTACATAAGTATTAAAATTAACAAAATCGTGACGTCACTTCCGTGTCACACGTACGTAAATGAGGCAGTAAAAGAAATAGAAAAAACGGTGTGCAGGATATCTCAAGTTTGGCTTATTTGAAACAAAAAAGGAAAAAAATTTGGTAAGAGTTTATACCTTATGTGAGGCGCTGCTAAGAATTTTTTTCAAAACAATTAATAAGAAACAAAATGGCAGGAAAAATTAAAAAAAGGCCTAACTTTTTAGGAAAAAAATAGCTGTACAAATTTTTTGTTGACTTTTAAAAAAAAATCGAAGTCAGCCCTTCAAACATATATTTTTTAATTACTCAACAAATTTGAAGTAAATCTAATAATAATAATAAAGTAATATTTGTTGTGCAATCTTGTGATTTTTAAATTAGAAATACTTATTTAAAACAATAAAAAAATATTTACTAAAATATCTCTAATCGTTTTTCACAATCCTTACTAAAAACTACTAAAATTTCGACAAAATTAGATAAAATGTCCCTTAAGTCCACTTTTGAGAGAACCGAGAATTATCTCAAGGGTATACGTTTTAATAAATTTAAAAAAATTTGTAGTTGATAGCATAATAGTATTTTGCTTTTGGGTTCCTAAAGTTGTGCAAATTTTCAACCCAATAATAACATTAATAATAATAAAAATTTATTTAAAAATTTTAATTTTTTATGCTTAAGCCTAGTACTCTGTTCAGTTTCATGTGAAATTCCACTCAAATCTCCATATAAAAAGTGACAGCTGCGAAACAAGCGTGGGAATTTTCACAACATGTTCGTTAGAACAGTACTCTGTTCCGCTGCGTGAAATTATCGCAACATATTTCTGAGAAACATTTTTTTAACGACAATTAAATTGTACTGCCTATTTATTTTGTAATGAAAAGAGAGAGATCATATGAAATCTCCCAACTTATTCTCTGAGTCTCTCTGAGAAACGTTGCCATAGGAATTCCTCGCAACAAACTTTAAGTCAGAAATTTCACGCAACAAATGAATAGATGTTGTCAGTGAAATTTCACGCAAACGAACAGAGTATTAGGCTTTAATGGATCGAAGCGATTGTGAATAGCAAGAAAGACACAACGACCTGAGGAGAGATCATCTTTGTCGAGACCATCGTCTCTGAAAATCGCGAAATCGGACGTAAAGACCTCAGTATCCTTGAAGTCGGCCGTAAGATTGGTCTCAGTAAGGGCAAATATGTCGTAGGGAAACTTAAGGAACACTGTAGAGATTTTGGTGCGTAGTCCTCTTACATTTTGGTAGTAAAGAATGACAAAAAATGGGCTGGGGTAAAAAAATTTGTACAAATTTTAGCTATTTCTATCCCCATCGGAGAGGTATATCTCATGGGGAGGAGCTAACCTCGCATTTGCTTAATTTTAGGTTTTATTTAAAGTTAATTTGTAAAAATGTTTACTATTTTTATTCCAAATGGGGGGTTCAACTCCCAAACTTCCCCCTTGCAGGCGGGTCTGCACAAATACATAACCCAACATTCCCTCATAATTAAGACATACCTTTAGCAAACCTCATGCACACCTTATCATCCGCACCCCTTTATAACCAAAACTATGCATGGGGTCTGCTCAGACCACTGTACTTCTTTTTAGCAATCCCATGCTGTCATCCATCTGAGGGTTAAGATTATTAAATTTTGTGCTATTTTTAGTATGACCTGCTGTATTTTGAAGTTAGTCATAAGTATAATTTATGTCAAACAAGCAATTATTGGTGAAATAATTACACAATCGATGCTGCAGATAAGTCGAATAGTACATGTCCTGAATTCCCAATATTGTATTTCAATGTATGGACCTTTGTCTTAAAATATTTTCTAAAAACAATTCTCTTAATGCAGTAATAAAAGGAAACATTTTTATACCAATACACACCATCGATATAAAGTTTCAAGAAAATTTGCATAAAACTTGCAACAAAAGTGAATACGTGCGTGAAGAATAACTCCTCTTATTAATTCTTCTTTCAAACTTAAACTTTGATGGTCTTTTCATAACAAGCTGACAACAACCATGGAAAAGCTGCACAAAATCGTCTGTAAAGCTTGCAGTAGATGCTTACTTTTTGACATGAGCAAGCTTTTTTGGCAATAAAAATGGAAATTTTTTATCAATTTTATATTTTTTTACCCACTGGATACTTAAATATACATATTGCTCAAAAACAGTGCAGCTTTAGAGCGAACAACTTTTTATACAGCCCACACCAAAAAAAAAAAAAAAAAAAAAAAAAAAAGAGTTGCCTAAAGTTAAAAGTTCAAAAGCAACACAAAACTGCAACTTCATCATCATCGTCATCAGCAACATAATCATAGTCACCATCATGCTAAACAAATTCTGACTAAGTGCAAAATGACAGACATCCACGATACACACAGAACTAACTTAACGAGGAAGAAAAATTTCCCGTTTGATGCAGGTTGGAACGCCTTCCTTGTTCTCTCTCCCTGTTTTGGGCCACCCGGCAGCAGTGCATGATTTATACAAACATTTATTGCTAAGCTCAAAATAATAACGAGCTGAATGATGACATAATGCCAGTCACTCGTATATGGCACATCAGGAACGTTAGAAATAGAGCTGCCAAGGCGGCTTCTATTGGGCTATTATTTCAGCGTTTTTCAGAGCGATGTACAGATGTAGGATATCAAAACAGCAAAAAACATCAAAACAGCAAAAAACATCAAAACAAAAGTTGGTCTACAGAAGCTAAAAACTGGCAAGACTGTCAGAGACAATAATCCCACACAGAAGCGAGTGGAAAATTAAGTGTGAAATGCTGGAAAATTTCATTGTGTGCTTTTAGGATTATTTGTGATGCATATTAGAAAAATTTTTAAACTCAGAAAAAAATCTTCAAATAATAAAATCATTCTGGCAAACTTTTTCAATGTTCTATTAAAGATTTATAACACAGTATAAAAACCAAAACAATTACAGACTTCGGCCTTCGGATCCTGCAAGAGGAGACAAAAAAATGCATGTGTATCGGTAAGGCTTCCAATCCCGACAGTCGCGCGATCATAAGGCCTTAAATCCAGGGGTTTTCGAAATCCCGGGATTGCCTTTAAATTGCAAAAATGCAACGCTTTAATTTGACATTCGAGTAAAAACTTTAAAATTTACCTCAAATTTTCGAAAATGAAATAAAAATATATTTAAATGGTGGCACTGGCGGTAATCTGCTTCAAAAAGCACATGATTATTTCATAACAATTCCGCCTTCTAGTGTTGAGTCCGAGAGATGTTTCTCTTATAGCTTAGTATGCTGTAGGAACGAAAAAAAATTTCCATAAATACATTGAGATTTTTGACAACGAACAGGCAGCGAAATTTTTTTCGCCAGCTAGTACGCTGTAGAAGCGAAAATTATTGCTATGTTGCCAAGTTTCCATTCGTGAGTGGAGAGTTGAAATATCAAAACTTCGCTGTCGATTATATGCCCGTATATTTAATTGGCGCGGAAATTTGCCATTCAACAGTAAAAAATAAGCAGCAAGTATGTTTAACAAATTTCTTGTCGCATTTAAATATATAGTTTATTCATGTGTAGTCTTGCCTTTTATAGGATATAAAATTGCAGCAATAAAAATATGAATCTGTCAACCAGAACAGCAAGTGCTTTTTCTCCACACAAAAATTTTGACTCTACACCAAAATTTCACGTGCAGAGTTATATGCCCAAAAATTTTCGTTCTTACAGCATACTAAGCTTATGCTAGAAATTTTTTGATGACACCTCAGATGCCTTAGTATTTTTAAGAGCATGTTTGAAAAAAATTTGTATGAATTTTTTCTCAACCAAGCGATTGTCAAAATCGTAATCTACGACAAATTCTAAGAAGGTTTGCCCAAGAAACCATGGGTCTAAAATAAAAATCGTTCTTTCCGTTTTTTATGAGAAACTTTTTGTATTTTATATTTTTTTTTGTATTTTATATTTATATTTTTATATTTTTTTTTATATTTTTTATGTTGGCAACTCCGCTTTGCAGTTTAGGTGGCAACCCCAGCTCTTTATCATTTTATCTGTGTTTAACTGATTCTTTCATATTTTATATAAGTGCTTTATTACTGTTTTATTAAAAGACACCATTTTTCTTTATCCATTTAACTTTTGATAACTTGAACACGCGGTCGAAAACCAATGTAAGATATAATTTCATTTTCTTTAAAATATTCCTTTAATTCATTATTTTATATATTCTTAGTATTAAAAAGCAAGCTTTACGCCCCACTGCACAATAAAGCGAAATTGAATTTATCAAATAAGTGTTTCAATTTGGTGGGTGCTGCTGCTCCAAGTGTGGTTTGAAATCCGTGAAATTAACTAGTTAAGACGATTGAAGACTTAACAATTCTTTTTAATAATTGACTAAAAGGCTTGAGATATTCTATGATGGAAAATAAGTCGACTTCAGGGAGGAGCTGCTCTTTGTGCCGTGAGATCGATAACTCGTGCATGGTGCAGTGCGACTCATGCGACAGTTGGTTCCACTTTCAGTGTGTGAACGTTAATTCGGACATTGAAAACATTGACTGGAAGTGTAGTGAATGCGAAGCAGCCCCAACGGGCGCAACGGAAGTCCAAGTGCAAGCGGAAGGTCAAACTTGTGTGGATGTCCAAGCGCGGAAAGTAGCGCAGCAGCGAATATCTACGAGCAAAGAGGACATTGCTTCAATACAAGATAACAATACTATGCATGGACCTCAGGTAGGTGCGAATATTTCAAAATGTGCAAGCAAGTGTGGCTCCGTAAAGGAAAGCCGACGCAAAGAGCTTGAATTACAAATGATCGAAGAAGAGCATAAAGCAAATATGCACTATATAAGAAAAAAATTTGAGGTTATGTTAAGGTATGACTCTGATTGTTCAGACAATGAGGTCGAAGAGGCGGAAAACGCGAAACAGCGCGTTGCGGGTTGGTTACCGGCGAAAGGGTTTAGTAGTGTCGGCAATTTAAATCACTGTGAGGGCATAGCAGGTGGCACTAAGCCATCAGAAGCTATTGAAAAGATGTGTACTTCGACAAAATGCGACATAAAAACAGGTGGTGAGGTAGGACGTGAACGTGAGGTCGCTGCAGAAAGTGGCGTCAATGTGGGACGCAGTCGCGAGGGCGTTGTTGACATGGCTGCTCCAGTACGCTCACAGATGCCTTGCGCCGACGATCTTAATGTGCGTCAAATGTACGCACGCCAGGTTGTTTCAAACGATCTTCCAGTTTTTAGTGGAAAGCCTGAGGAGTGGCCTCTTTTTTTAAACAATTTCGAAAACTCAACAAAGCTTTGCGGTTTCACGAACGCCGAAAATCTGCTCCGTTTGCAGCATTCTCTCAAAGGAAAGGCACTCGAGTATGTGAGCAGCAGGTTAACTCTGCCTGAGCTGGTACCTGAGATAATGTCAACATTAAGGATGATTTTTGGAAGACCGGAACACATAATTAATAACTTGTTATTAAAAATTAGAACAACGTCTGGTATAAATGTAAATAAATTAGAGACGATTGTCAATTTTGCCTTAGATGTTAAAAATGTAGTTGCAGTTATGCAAGCATCTGATTTAGGCGCGTACCTGAATAGCCCCATTTTGGTTCAAGAACTTGTAGAAAAGTTGCCTGCGCAAATAAAATTAAACTGGGCAATCTATGCTCGGACAGTGCAACCTGTCGATATGGTTGTATTTGCAAATTGGTTGTTTGACATAGCAGAAGCTGCTAATGGGGTAATCCCATTCTACGAGACTACTGCACGACCTGACAATGAAAAACGAAAAGTTCATCGCGTTAGTTTTCATTCAACCGATAATACAAAAAGTATAGAAGAAGCACAGCGTTGTTGTAACTGCAGCGGCTCCCATTTTATTACAAATTGCAACAAATTCGAATGGTTAAGTTACGACAACAAATGGAAAGTGGTTAATAATTATAAATTATGCCGAAGCTGCTTAAAACCACATGGCTTAAGGTTTTGTCGCGAGCGTAAAGAATGTGGTGTTAACGGCTGTACTGCTAAACATCATCCACTTCTTCACAAGCACGAATCGAACGCAGATCAACTTTCAGAGGTTGTTTCGGCACATTTTTTGCAGACTTCCAACATTTTGTTTAAAATTTTACCCGTAACTATTTACAACGAAAACCAATCAATCGACGTGTTCGTCTTTTTTGACGACGGCTCTGGGCCAACATTG
This sequence comes from Dichetophora obliterata, assembly GCA_963920525.1. Taxonomy (NCBI): domain Eukaryota; kingdom Metazoa; phylum Arthropoda; class Insecta; order Diptera; family Sciomyzidae; genus Dichetophora; species Dichetophora obliterata. The sequence continues at coordinate 13,383,572 of OY986436.1, read as the reverse complement.
ATTGAAGAAAGCATCATCAGAGCTCTGAATTTAAGAGGCACTAAAACACAGCTCTGTCTGAAATGGACAGATGGCTCAACTCGTGAAGAGCAAGACTCTGAAGTAATCGATCTTCAAATCTCTGCAAGAGGAAAAACAAATAAAAGACTGTGCTTAAAAAGTGCGCGATCAGTCAAAAAGCTAGATCTACCAGAACAAACATTAATTTATAACGAACTTTCCAGCAAATACGAGCACCTTAAAGGTCTATGTATTGAGTCATATCGTAATGCCACTCCAAAGGTGATAATAGGGCTTAGTAACAAAAACCTTACTATGCAGTTGAAATATAAAGAAGGAAAACAAAATGAACCAGCAGCAATTAAAACTCGTCTCGGCTGGGCAGTTTATGGTGTAGTTGGCGATTCGAAAACCGCCTCAGGCTATCACCCTGAGCCACTGCTGCATGTATGCGAATGTAATGACGATGTGGCGCTGCACAAACTTGTCGCGCAAAATTACAAGTTAGAGAACGAGGAACTATCGCAGTTTAGTCACGTGCGCTGTAACGCGGATCAAGAGAGCCTGTTAAAAAAATCTGTACGGCTTGACAAGAATCGGTTTGTTGCAAAGCTACTTTGGAAGTTACCAGACCAGAGGTTACCACAAAATTTTGAGGTTGCGATGAAAAGGCTAATATGTTTCGAAAGGAAACTAAGCAGAGATCCTGAGCTAAGAAGCTTCGTAAATGAACACATCGCGCAAATGGAAGCCAAAGGATACATACGGAAGCTATGCACTTCGGAAGCTAATGCAGTTCATCCAAGAAAATGGTACTTACCGATATTCTCAGTTAGAAACCCGAACAAGCCTTCAAAAATTAGAATTGTATGGGATGCAGCGGCAGAATGCCACGGCGTTTCCTTAAATAGCTGCCTGGAGAAGGGCCCCGATCTGCTTACCCCACTGGTTGAGGTTCTGTTCAATTTTCGAATTGGAAAAGTTGGAATATCGGGTGACATATGCGAGATGTTTCATCGAGTGGCTATTGATGTTGAGGACCAGCAGTCGCAACGCTTTATATGGAGAAATGCAGACACTACGCGAAAGCCAGATATTTACGTGCTTAAAGTCATGAGTTTTGGAGCCAGCTGCTCACCGTCAATTGCTCAATACGCCAAAAATTTGAATGCAGCGAATCATCAACACGAATATCCAAGAGCCGCATTATCCATACTTAAAAGGCATTACGTCGATGATATGCTGGACAGCGTCAACACAGTTGAAGAAGCCATACAGTTAGCAAAAGACGTACGGGAAGTACACAAGCGTGGGAATTTTCACATACGAAATTGGTTGTGCAACTCTACAGAAGTAATTTCAGCGTTAGGTGACGGAGGCAATGCAACGAGTTTCTGCAAAGCCGCAAGGACTGTTGAGCACATAATTGAAGCCGAAAAGGTACTAGGGATGTGGTGGAAAACCGCTGATGACTATTTTACTTTTAACCTTTCATTTACGAAAGCTAATGAAGCTATTTTGCGTGGTGAAAGACCACCAACAAAAAGAGAGTTATTACGATTAATTATGTCAATCTTCGACCCACTAGGTTTGATTTCGTTCTACACGATACAAATGAAAATCTTGATGCAACGAATTTGGAGCGTTGGCACGGGATGGGATGAAGCCATTCCAAGTGAGTTTTTATGTGTGTGGCGTATATGGTTGTCTGTGCTTCACAAAGTTCAAGATCTGAGCATTCCAAGGTGCTACTTTAGTTTTACAACGAATGAAGCAAGTGAGGTACAAGCCCATATATTTGTAGACGCAAGTGAAAGCGCGTACGCAGCAATTGTTTATTTTAGAATTATGTGGCAAGGTAGTATTGGAATATCACTTGTATGTGCCAAGGCTAAAGTCGCACCACTACGCCCAATATCCATTCCTAGAATGGAGTTATTAGCAGCTTTACTCGGTGCTCGTCTAAGTCATGTAGTAGAAAAAGGTCATGATCTAAAAATAACTGCAACGCACTTTTGGACTGACTCAAAAACGGTATTGTCTTGGATTCGGTCCGATCCCAGGAAATTTAAGCAGTTCGTCATGTTCAAAGTTGGAGAAATACAGGAAACGACAGCCATTGAAAACTGGCACTACGTGCCTTCAAAGCTCAATGTAGCAGATTTAGCCACTAAAATAAATCAACAACATCCATTTGAAGCTGCAGCACTATGGTTCGATGGCCCAAAATTCCTGCGACAACCATGCGACGAATGGCCTGAACTGACAACAAACATCACTGAAACAGCTCATGACGAATTTCGAAAAGTTACACACCAAGTGGCAATTCAAGTGAACGTTCAAAACTTGTTCGTCGACGTTCAACGTTTTTCCAAATGGGAAAGAGCAGTTAGATGCATGGCGTACGTTCATCGATTCATTCAATGCCTTAAAAATAAAGCAGCAAAACCATCTAAATATATAATCAATGCAAATGAGGTTTCGTTTCTTACATCTGAAGAGTTGCTATTGGGCCAAAACTCTTTATTCAAGCTAGCTCAAAACAATGCATTCAAAAATGAAATCAGAATGATGCAAAACGACTCCAATTACACGTTTCCGAAAACTAGCCCACTTAAGAAGCTAAGCCCATTTGTCGATGAAACCGGGATTGTCCGCATGCGAGGACGTCTAGAAAATGCCACAGTGATTTTAGAAACTACGAAAAACCCTATTATATTGCCAAAAAACCACTACGTAACGCGACTTATAACTGACTGGTACCACAGACAATTTAAACATGTAAACCATGAATCAGTAATAAACGAAATTTTTCAAAAATTCCACATACCAGGTCTACGCACTTTGCTTCGCACCGTTCGCACTAAATGTCAGCTATGCAAAATTACAGTAGCGCAACCAAGCCCACCCGAAATGGGTTTATTGCCAAAAGCAAGGCTTTCGCCGTTCACTCGGCCATTTTCCTACACAGGAATCGATTTCTTCGGACCATTTCTAGTTGTAGTCGGAAGGCATAAGGAGAAGCGCTATGGAGTTGTATTTACTTGTTTGACATGCCGTGGCGTACATATAGAACTGGCCTACAGCCTTACGACCAGCTCCTGCGCCATTGTCATAAGGAACTTTATGGCACGAAAGGGTACGCCCCTCGAACTCTTCAGCGACAATGGCACAAATTTAAAAGGTGCAGAAAAGGAACTCCGAGAGGCCTATTCATTCATTGATTTCAAGGCACTTCAAGCTGAATTTACTGGCCCAAACATAAAGTGGACTTTCATACCACCCGCATCTCCCCACATGGGGGGAGCATGGGAGCGGATGGTTCGCTCAATAAAAACTGTAATATACAAAATAATTTCACCAAACACAAGGTTAACCGATGAAGGTCTTAACAACTTGTTTGCTGAGGTTGAGAACATAGTCAATAGCCGACCTCTTACATATTTGTCGCTAGAAACTGCTGATCAAGAGGTACTGACACCAAACCACTTTATCCTTGGTTCCTCGTCCGGAAGCAAGCCCGCAGGAAAATTTAACGATTCAGATCAGTTCAGCAGAGCATCCTGGCGGCATATCCAATATCTGACTGACCAGTTTTGGAGGCGTTGGATAGTAGAAGTTTTACCCGAGATGACAAAAAGATCGTCCTGTTTTCAAAAGGTGAAACCGATTGCATGTGGAGATATGGTAATAGTTGTTGACTCGAGCTTACCGCGCCATTGCTGGCCCAGGGGAGTAATTACGAAAACCTTCATTGCTGGAGATGGGCAAGTCAGAAGCGCAATCGTGAAGACTGCTCACGGAGAATATCATCGCCCCGCAACAAAGCTAGCAGTATTGGACATAAGCAGAGATTGCCCTGATAAAGAGGAAATCCCAAACACTACGGTTTAAGATACCGGGGGGAGGATGTTGGCAACTCCGCTTTGCAGTTTAGGTGGCAACCCCAGCTCTTTATCATTTTATCTGTGTTTAACTGATTCTTTCATATTTTATATAAGTGCTTTATTACTGTTTTATTAAAAGACACCATTTTTCTTTATCCATTTAACTTTTGATAACTTGAACACGCGGTCGAAAACCAATGTAAGATATAATTTCATTTTCTTTAAAATATTCCTTTAATTCTTTATTTTATATATTCTTAGTATTAAAAAGCAAGCTTTACGCCCCACTGCACAATAAAGCGAAATTGAATTTATCAAATAAGTGTTTCAATTTGGTGGGTGCTGCTGCTCCAAGTGTGGTTTGAAATCCGTGAAATTAACTAGTTAAGACGATTGAAGACTTAACATTAAAATATTCTAAAATTAAGATAAAAAAGAAAAACGTATAAGCAAATTTATTCAAAATAATCCAATAATCGGAATGCTTTTTACGTTGAGTTCTTTAACCTGTCCGCTCATAAAAAATAGAATAAACAATTTTTAGACCGAGTTGTAATACTTAACATAAAAATACATAGGTACGTAAAATGTCATAACAAACGTTGCTAAATTATAAAATTTTTATATAATTCAAGTTGTCAAGCTTCTTAGCATACGAAAATACGAAAAGTTTATCATTTCTTAAGCAAACCTGCTTAGGATTCGTCGCATATTACGATTTTGACAACCGCGTGATCGAGAAAAAAATGGGCTCATTCTAATGCATATATATTTTCGTCCTTTATGTATGAAGGGCTTATTGCAATAACGTGACATGATCTAAAAATTTAATTTTTCAGGCTGAATGCATTACTCAATGCATTTTCAACAACCACTGAAGAGATTTTTGATATTTCTTATTAATTTTCGAACCTATTTGTAAAAGTTTCTGTGTTCAATTCTATTTTTTCATACAAATATACATTTTTTCAAAACTTTAGAGTTGATTATTTTAAAATATTTTTATGTGGCTTATCATGTTCTTGCTATAAGCCCTTCATATATAAATTAACTTTTTGTAAAAAATTAAGAAAACCTGTGTTATTTTAATTCCTTTTGGCACTTTTTATTAAAAAATATAAATTTCATACTTTGCACACGCACTCCTTTTTTTTAATTACTTTTTATCTGTTTTTCAAATCCCGGGACTAATTCTGAGATCTCGGAATTCTTAATAGTCGGGCTTTTTAAAAGTTTACGTCTGAGGAAGTTTTATATTGGTTTAGAGTTTAATCTAAATTTAACTCTTAACTAACAAAAAAAAAAAAAAAAAAAGTAAAATACAAAATGTGTGTCCTAACACAGTTGTTGTGTTCACAAACCTACTGTATTCTTTCATGACAAATAGTAGAATATCGTAACCCCCATTTGTATGGGTCTTTTTTGACCCTTTGTGAAAAAAGTTTAAAAAGTGCTGTTAAAATTAGTTTTAGGGGTTAGAGATATTCTATGAAAATATTCTTTGGAAAATTCTCTGAAATATCTCCTTATACAAGATTTCTCTACAGCGTAATATAAAAATAATGGAGTCAGAATCAGCGTTAATATTTTCGGTACAATTGTACTTTTTTGGTACAATTTTATATTTTTCCTACTACCAAAGCGTTTTCGATACATTTTATTTCACTCTATAATAAACACTGAATTTAAATCTCCAAGTAAGCAAACGATTTAAAAGAATTTAAAAATTTCTCTAGTTCTAAATTTTGGTAGTCTGTACAATACATAAAAAATTATTTTAAAGGGTCGATTTTGGTATTTGGAAGTATATAAATGTGATACACCTCTATTGATGTACTATTAAAGACTAAGTCTTATTGTACAAATATTAATTAATTAAATAAATAAATAGATAAATAAAATAAATTTTCTCCAATTTATATAAAATTGCTTAAGGAATTCTTTCAAATTTCTCATTCGACAGCAAATGTTTAAAGAATATTTTATTTTTAAAGATTAATAAAAATTAATTAAAGAAACCAATAATTTATTTAATTTAATCAAAATATTTTTTAAAATCTAGTGAACTAAATGCCACAATATTGATATCAGAAATAATATATCAAATGAAAAAATTTCTAAAATTTGACTGAAAGTAAAGAATTGCTTGACTGAAAGATTTTCCCATTAATTTATTTTGTTACCTTACATAGAAAGGCCCTGACTAACATTTAAAAAATTTTTCGGCTGGATTGTGTCAGATTTGGGGTGGATAAGTGGTTGACCTAAAGGCATCTGCGAAGAACCTGATTTTAAAAAATGTTAGTGACCTTTCTATATTAACCCGAATCACGCTGAGTAAATTTTTTTAAATTTTTAGAATGACCTGTTAACGCAAATATAAAATGGTTTTAACCGAAATAAGCACATTTTAAGTATTTGTGTTTGCGATGCCATATGGCAACGACAGGGTGTTTCGGGTTAAGGAAACGAAAAAACTTTTATAGAAATTTTTGTTTTTTAATTATAAAAAGACCTCTAAACTTTATGTTTATATGATTTTTTTAAGGATTTTATTGATCTCATTTTATGAATATTATTAGACCAATTGTGTTCCTTTTTGTGACTATAAAAACCTTTGTGATCAATTAAAAATAAATAAAAACCTTTGTAATTTTTTTATAAGGTTTATGAACTGAATTGCTAAAAACATATTCACTTTAATTTAAATAAAAACTAGCAAGGAATTATCTTCGACAGGGTTGAAGTTTAGATACCCCCACAGTATATTCTTAGTTATGCATGTTTTTAAAGCTTGATGACGTCACCACGTATAGATTACGGTTGTGGTGTTCATCAAATTTTGCAAAAACTCAAATGCAGAACACGATTAAGATATGGAAGATTATGTATTAAATCTGCTGTTAATACACACATTTTTGTGAAATTTATAAAAGTTATGCTACTGCAATGACATCACTTTGTATGGGAGATTGGTCGAGTTTTTATCAATTTTGTCAAATTCCAAACTCAAAGTGAATTTTAGTATTCGTAGCATACGTTCATAATTTAAATTTTTTAAATGAATTTTAGCGGAATTTTTAGAGACAACCGTTTTCATATAGTTACTTTGTTTAGGAGGTAGGCGTGGTTTTTATACTATTTTGACAAATTTGAAATATATGGTAAATATTTGAGACCAAAGTTTATATGCAAAATTTCAAGTCATTACATTAGTTTTTGTAGCCTTTTCAGAGACTTACCATTTTGTTAAAGTCACTTTGTATGGGAGGTTGTTGCGTTGTATTTTTTTATTTTAAAAATTTCAATTATATGGTGAATTTTTGCGGTCAAAATGAATGGCCAAATTTTTAATCATGACATTAATTTTTGTGTCATTTTTAGATATTTTAAAGATTTGATAAAGTAACGTTGTATGGGAGATAGGCGTTGTTTTATCCGATTTTAATATATTTGAAATATATGGTGAATATTTTACTTCAAAGCTTATGCGCACAGTGCCAAGCGTTTTGTGGCGTTTTTAGAAATATTATTGTTTGATAAAGAAGGCATGGTTTTCATCCTATTTTGCTCATTCTCGAACTTGATCTTTGTTTTTTTAATATAAGCACATATAATAAGCACCTATAATATAAGCTTTAAATTGCGGCTGTAATCGTGTCGACAGACTGACCTAGCGAAATCGGCTCAGGAGGTGATGCTGATCAAGAGTATGCCACCTTGTTCAAAAAGAAAGGTTCATTCACACTGTTAACCGGAATTAATTGTCCGATTCCAAAATTTTTTTTTAGTAGGTTGCCACATGTATGAAATTGAGTTCTTTCGGTACCAACTTCGCAACAACACGTCTCAAGCCCAATTCATTCTTCAAAATGTTCTGAACGGATCCAATTGAAATGCCGATGTCCTCTGCTATCTCTCTAATCGTCAATTTGCGATTTTTGACAAACATTTCTTTGATTTTTTCAACGTTTTCTGCGGTAGTGGAACACGATGGCCGCCCGGTACGAGGGTCGTCTTCTACTTCGTCTTGGCCACTCACAAATCGGTTAAACCACTTGTTTGCCTTTTGATACGATAGAGCGGAGTCACCATAACATTTTACGTGTATCGGCGCAGTTGAAACCATTTTTCAAAAAAAGTTTGATACAAACTCGTTGCTCAATTTTTTCTTGCATCGTAAAAATCGAAGACACGAAAAAAGTTGTAAACAAAACACTGTCACTTTACCAAATGTCAACGAGACACATGTGGCAACCTACTAAAAAAAATTTTCGAATCGAACAGTTAAGTCCGGTTCACAGTGTGAATGAACCTTTCTTTTTGAACAAGGTACTTACTTACTTAGTTGGCGCTACAACCGTATGTCGGTCTTGGCCTCATCTAAGAATTTGCGCCAGCCATTTCTATCTTTCGCTTGCTGGCGCCAGTTGGAAATTCCAAGCTTCGTCAGGTTGTTCTCTACTTGGTCTTGCCAACGAAGATGCGGTCGTCCTCTTCTGCGTTGACCGCCGCTGGGTACCGAATCGAATGTTTTCTTCACTGGAGCATCATCTTTCATGCGCTGAACATGACCAATCCAGCGAAGCCGGTCGATTTTAATGCGCTTGACTATGTCGATGTCAGCGTACAGCTCATACAGTTCATCATTCCACCGTATTTGGTACTCGCCATTGACGCAGATTGGTCCGTAGATCTTACGAAGAATCTTTCTCTCGAATGCTCCTAAAGTCTTTTCATCTAAACTGCTCAGCGTCCAGGTTTGTGATGCGTAAAGTAGGACGGGCATGATGAGCGATTTATAGAGCGTGATTTTCGTTCGTCGAGAGAGGGCTCTGCTTCTCAATTGCCTACTGAGCCCAAAGTAACACCTGTTGGCAAGAGTTATTCTTCGTTTGATCTCAATGCTGATGTCGTTGGTTGAATTAATGCTGGATCCCAGATAAACGAAGTTCTTCACAACCTCGAAGGAGGTATTGTCAACGATAACGTGGGTTCCAAGACGCTGGGACTGTTTGTTTGTTGACACTAAGTATTTCGTCTTATCTGCATTCACTGCCAGACCCATTCGACTTGACTCTCTTTCTAATCTGGAAAATGCTGCACTGACTTCGCGCGTATTATTGCCAATGATATCGATGTCATCAGCATACGCAAGCAGCATAACACTCTTGTAGAATATTGTGCCACTACGTCTCAGATCAGCAGCTCGGATGATCTTTTCCATCATTAGGTTGAAAAAGTCGCACGATAAGGAATCACCTTTTCTGAAACCTCGTTTGGTAATAAATGGTGGGGAGAGGTCCTTCCCGATTTTAACTGCGCTGCTGGTGTTGCTCAGTGTCATCCTGCAAAGTCGTATTAGTTTTGAACAAGGTGGTATATACTTTTCTATACCTGACACGCCTCCTTATCAACGTTGCAAACGGAGTGACAAAGTTATCGCTGTAAGCGCGGAGTAAGCAAAATTTATCCCATACTATTTTTCTTCATTTAGTACATTTTTTCTACATTTATATACCAAAATTAAAAAGTAATTTATCAACCCTGGTCAGAATGAAGAAAAATAGTAAACCTTATTTAAAAGCTCTCTAAAACTATTCAATAAAAATTCTTTATATTGATGTAAGCAAATATTTTTGCAGCTTTTTATATGAAGTACATAATTAAAAAAGAACTATTTTTCTCTATAGCAGTAGGCCTTATACAAATCCTATCCAAAAATAATTATAGTCAAATTTGTCTAAAAAACACTTTTATAGAATGCTAAATGTTTGATAGTTTAAATCATACTTGATTGAAACTTGACCTAAAGCTCAATAAACGATCTTAAACTATGAAACAACTAGAATTTGTATTTAAAATATTTAGAATTTGTATTTATATCATATAAAATCAACATAATAAATAACAAGGTCATTTAGAAAAAACTTTAATCAAATGGTAGAGCACGACCAAACAGAAACTAGCTGAAAATATATCAGCAAAAATCTAAAAACAACTTCAGTAACCATGCTTTGTTAGTGGAAGAATTCCAGCAGACTGTTGGACTCCATAATAATAACATAAGCATAAAGACTAAAGTAAAGCAAAAATACAACAACAAATGTGAGAATGTGAAATGGGAGAAAAACTGAGAAATTGACACTTCAAATGTCATGTCGCGCTAGTGCGCGCTTGCACGGGTATCACAAAGATTTCTGATGAAGCCTTTAGCGGGGCCGAAATTGCAATAAAATCAGCTAGTGATTTTTTCCTTTTCATATTGAAAAAACGTTGTTGTTGTTGTTGTTTCTTTGGAAAGATTCGTTAGAACAATTAATTGTTTTAACTTTGACCTAAAGCTCAATAAACGATTTAAAACTATCAAACAACTAGAATTTGTATTTAAAATCAAGTATGATTTAAACTATCAAACATTTAGAATTTGTATTTAAATTTAGAAAAAACTTTCCTAAAGAATATTTTTAAAATTTGTAATGCAAATTTGTTGATTAACCGTTTATAAACTAATTTGCATTCAAAATTTTCAAAATGCTCCTGAACTTTAACTTAAAAATTAAAACTCCCTTTTTCGACTCCGCGTGAAAAAATGTTCATGATAGGGCTGTATATAGTAAAACGAAATTTTGTAATAAACATCGTTATTTTTTTTTAAACTTCGCATTATTTAACATTTTTTATTTTTACCTGAAAAGATAGCTTGTGGCATAGAAATATTCGGCCCAATTCTGAATGATTTGAAAAGGAGCTTTCATTTTTAGGATAAAGTTCAAAAACATTTTGGAAATTTTGAATGCCAATTTGTTCAATCATCAACATTCATGTTCCAATTCCCCGGGAAAAATCATTCAGAATAGATCATTTTATAATGGTCTCTAGATTTTTTTTAAAGTATAGATGGACTAAAGTACGAAGATGACGCTCAGTGCGCTGTAATAGGAGGTTTCTTAGGGCCAGTTTTTCAGTACGAGTTTAAACTATAGTCAAATTAAACCTAGCTTAACTCACCAAAATTGGACGTTTAAACTCGGTTTAACTAGATATTTTAGCATTCGCTGAAGTTAAATTTACTTATTAAATTATATTCAGACATGTTCTGCATTCCACTTCCGAGTGGAAGTTAAAATAAATCATAACTGAATTCGATATTTGGGGTTCTATATATAATTTTTTTCGTAAATACAATTGATTATATTAATATATTAAATAAAAAACCAAACGAAAAAAGTGATATGTAGAACACCAAATATCGACTTTAATTATTATTTATTTTCACTTCCGATCGGAAGTGGAATGCAGAACATGCATGAATATAATGTATTTCTTTTTTGCATAAACCGAGTTTAAACGTTCAATTTCGGTGAGTTAAGCTCGGTTTAATTTGACTAGACTTTAAACTCGTACTCAAAAACTGGCTCTCAGTGTAGCAGTCTAATCTATAAAAACATTTACAAAAAAAATAATTTCGTCAAAAAAATACATATTAAAAATTAAATAAAATATTAAAAATATAGACGCAAACTTTTATTAGCTTTTTATTCTATAAAAGTTTAAAGTCTGTCTTTCGCTTATTATTATTTATATTATTATTATTAAATATATATATATTATTTATATTATTTATATTATTATTATAAAAACACTTGACAATGTTAAGAAATTATTGCTTTACATCTAACAAAAAAAAATAAAAAAAGGCTTCGCCCAGATTTGCACAATTTATAAATTCTCATGAGAGCATGGAGACACAATGAAAGACATGAAATAAAACACAACGTAGAAGTGGATATCAAAGAAAGCTTGAAAATAGATGAGCAGCAACTTAGTGGCTATCATGTAAACACAATTCATAGCAGAATTCGGTCAATGCGTCAATATGAGCATTAGTCACTCATCGTCGTACATTTGAGAGCTTTGAGGATTGAGGCTACAAGCCGAGTCAAGTGCGTGTGGTTACGTTGGGTGCTGTCGCACTCAAATGTTCCCATGTCCACACTTTGTGGTTGACCACAAACATAGGAATCTGTCATTCATTGATGTTTGCACCCAAGTACACACAAAGACAAAGTGTATAGCTAGCTTAAAGGAGAAATATATCTTTGTCATACTTTGGCATTAGTCAACAAATAAAGCTGCTATATTAATCAAAATCCTGACAACCTGAATAATCGATTCAGGCAAGTATTCTGATGATTACTCATAGTTCTAATGATGCATTTTAATTAAGATGAATAAAGAAAAACTGTTGACACTATGCTATTGAATTTTTTTTTATATACTAAAAATAGCATTTATTAATTGAATAAATATTTCCAGCCAGCACTTTCGCCGTAGCGAATCGTGGCGGTTGTAAAAAATATTGATGATCTTGTTTTGTAAAACGCACGCAATCACCTCACTTGGGGTTTTTTTTGTCCGGTAATTTCGTTTTCATATGAAGTCAAATAAACTCTCTTTTTCCCACTTAAGTTTTATTATGAAATGTATTGCCAGGCAAAAAAAAACAAGTGTTTGGTACCAAGATGATTGCGTGCGTTTTACAAAATAAGGCCATAAAATAATCGTCTGCGAGCGCGTATTCTGTTCTTTTAGGTTCAAAATATCGGAAGTAGCTGTTCCTCGTCAAATCATTTGACTTGATTTGATCGCAACAAACCCCTTTTGCGATGCATCAAAAAGGAGAACAATTTTGGGAAACGACAAAATTACACAACATTTTTTAGACCAACGAATTCGCAACAAGAAATTTTTTTACATTCTCTCTTACTCTTACACTCTTTTGACAATTTTTGAAAATTTCGAAAACTAGATTTACGCTTTAGGGATCGAAAATTCCTTTAATGACAATATAAGACAATTTGTGGAACTAAAATCAATTTTTTACATTTTAACTTTGCATAAGAAATTGTTCAGCAGCAATGTCCAAATACACAGATAAGTAAGAAAATCTTCATTTGCTAGATTTAAACAAACTGTTTTTCTAAGTAAGTCCATTGTGACATGCTACATATACAGTAGTGACAGCTTTTTTATTTGAGTTTTTAAAGAAATTTTGATTAGTGGTCCAAGTTAAAGTAGACCCGAAACCACAAACACAATCAGCTCGAGTCTGAATAATTTTTTCGGGGGGAATCAGAAAATGGAGTTTTAATTTTTAAGATAAAGTTCAAGAACATTTTGAAAATTTTTAATGCAAATTTGTTAATCAACCGTCAATAATCATGAGTGTAAACAAAAAATGTGATGTATATTTATCTGCTATCTTAAAATTAAAACTCCCTTTTCCGATTCCACGGGGAAAATAATTCAGAATCGGCCTGAATATCTACATTTTCTAGGTTTAGTCAAAAGACCGCGACAAACACTATCGTAGAACCTTTTCTCAGTTTCATTAGCTTATCTCTGCTTCGTCTACAAATGATTTCCACCAACTAATCTAACCTCATGTATTTCAGAGATTTTCTTGTCGTTTGTCAGCATTTGTTACAGTTAATTAAATGTCGCATGTTGCTTTATCTTTTTTTTCTCTCTCTTTTTCGAATACAATCTACGCTGAAATATCTTTAAATTTTAACATTTTTCTATATTTTTTTTTATTCCCTCGCATTCCAAGCTAGATGAAGTTATTATGCTGCATTTTTTCTAATTAAAATCATTCTGTTTCTCGCGTGTGCTGCTGTGTGTTTGTTCTGCTTTCAAGCCTTAGTAAAATTTTACATGTCGGTATTTCTTCAGATTTGTTTCTCTGTTAGTTTGTTTCCTCGATTTTCGTACACATTCATTAATATTCATTATAAATTGAGAACAAGCTAAATTGTATCAATGCATATATGGTCTGATATATTAAAAAAAAATTGCGTTAATGTAACGCCCTACGAGCAAGGATTTTTTAATTTTTTAACATATTTTTTTTTTAATTGTAGATGGTATAAAAAAATTCAATAATAAATTCTTGCGAACTCCATTGAACCAAGACAACGATTTAAAAAGATCAGCCTCTAATAAACATCGAAATTGGTTTTATATATATAGATATATATATATATATTTTGCAGATATTCTGGCATAATATAAATAATAAAATAGCATTACATTACATAGCAGCGCAGGACAAACATTTAGTAACTGAACAAAATAACGAAGAATTGAATGAAAAAAATGGAATAGGTTTTACAAAGCATAATAATTATCATCACACTTTGTCGGCTTTGGAATAACACTGGCTAGTGGTGTATTCGTAGACAACGATTTAAAATGCCTATATAAAGCATCCACTTGAGCCTTGCTAAAAATTTGAATTTTGTCAGCATTATTTTTTCGCACGAAGATTTTCTCTTCGTGAAAGAAGACATTTTGAAAGCCCACATGGCTTAGTTTTTTGGCATATGAGAACAAGTCAAATATAGGTTTTTCCAACCTTTTTTTAGTGCATACATTTGCAGTTTCGGCACCACCGGCAGCAGCACCGGTTACAGAAGTATTTGCATTATGTTGACTTTTTCGGAGCTGATGGTTTAACTTATTAGTATCTGCAGTCTTATTGCTGCCTCGCTGTGCAGCACCCGAAATGCCAGCATCTATCAACTGCTGTTGCAGCTTGATCTTTTCCACAATCATCATTGTTGAGCTCCTAATTTCTTTCTCAAGCTCTAGAGACTTTTCAACCAATTTTTTCTCCAAATCTTTTATGATCTGGTCTTTCTTCGCCAATTCCTCAGATTCACAGCACTTTGAAGTACCGTCCTTTTCGCAAATTTTCCCCGGTGCTGGTTGAACCGCAGATGTTGGTTGAACATCAGATGTTGGTTGTGCCTCAGCTATTGATTGTATCTCTTTGGACTTCAAATCCTCGCGTAGTTGTTTGATTTCCAATCTCTTTTCGTTTACTTCATTTTCCAAACATTCCGTCATAATTTTGGAAAATTCCTTGTCTCTAATATATTGACATATATCTTGCTGAGCAAGCATCAATTTTTCTTCCATATCAATGGTTTTAATAATTTCTTCGTCCAATTTCTTCTGGACTTCACTTAACTTTTCCGAATTCCTAGATTTAATATAAATCTTAAATATATTTGCTGTTGAACATATTCTTCTGCATTCGGGGCATGTGTTAGATCTGAAATTAAAAAAAAAGTTATGGGCTCATGAAAAAGATGCAAAATATTAATAATTTAGTTTTAAGCAGGCAGTCGCTTAGCAGAATTGGTAAAAAAGTAATTTGTTCAATATTTTTTGTGTGGTAGCCTCTATCGCCGTCGGGACAAACCAGAAGGGACTTCAAAAGTGTTTTTTATTGTGAAACGTTAAAGTGAAACGTTGGGAAATTGGATCATTTGTTTGATTGCAGTTTAAAAAGCACTGGACAAAAAAACATAACGTGTTTTTTTTATATTTTTCATTAAATGTATAATAAAATGTACTAAATAAAATAAAAACATGTTAAAATGTACAAATAGATTTTTCTCCAAAAAAAATCGATGCAAGTGTATTTTTAACCGACTTCAAAAAGGTGGAAGTTCTCAAGTTCGTTGTAAAATATAACAGCTTTGAAGTCGAAGCGTTAATTTTATAAAAATCTGATTATATTAACGCCGACTTTAAAGTTTTTATATTCATAAAGAAATGAATATATTTATGATGATAAAATAAATTGGAAAAAAATTAAAATAAGATTTCCAATTTAATAATATATATAAACAAATTATCAAATTTGGCAAAGAAATTGATAGGAAAAGTAACTTAAAATAATTTTTGCTTGGTAGTGGTTTTGAAGTCGGTTTTTTTTTTTGTTAAAAAGTTTTTATTTAATTCTGAAAGCAATTGCTTAGTTAATAAAAAAAAGTAACAAATACTCAGTATTTAAAGCAAAAGTTTAGTACAATTATGGTGTATTTTTTCATATTGGAAAAATACATTTTTTGTTCAAGAAAAAAATTAAATTAAAAAAGGCTATGTTCGATTTTTTCACCGAGTACTAACTTTCGCCAATCCGTGGTCTAGCTGGTTCGCGGACCAACTCTCGAACCGAGGATTAGGAAAAGATAGAAATCGGTAATTTCTTCACTTTCTTCGATTTTCTATATGGGCAGTTCCATTATAGCGGGTGCAACATTTAGACGCATTTAAAGACACATTCTTATAAAATGGATAACATTTTTCATGAAATTACTCTTTGAAAGGCAAAATTTTAACGTGTTCTATCTTGATTTGATTATTAAAATTAAATAAATAAAAACTCACTAGGGCGATTTAAAGTACTATCGCGAGTGCAACAAAATTGACATCAACTTTCCAGAATATAGTACAAAAACGCAAAAGCCTGTTAATTGTGAAGCATTTATTAAAACTAGTATCGCCTGTGGTCGAAATTCGACCAACTTTCTGCGATTTCAATCGCTTTTCTCATTTTGAGGCGTTGACCTTGCCTTAAGAAAATGTGTTGTACTAATAAAATTTTAAGTTTCGAGAGGAAGCTACAGTTTTCGAGATATCGTCATAACTTTTATAACTTTTATATAACATATATATTTTTCAGAATTTACTATTTGTAAAATAAAAAATGTACTATAAAAAATGCTTATTGTAGGGTATCCGTAAGAGATAGTGAAAAATGTTTTTCCTACATTGTATAAATATCTAAAATTTCCTCCTTCGCCATGTTGTTCCATTTCTTATAGTTTAGGTTTTACTTCAAAAATATACTTTCAATGCTCATATTTCAGGTCAAAGGTCACATAACTATTCGGTGAACTTCTTCTCCCTGCTCTAATTTATTTAAAAAATTATCAAAATCGGTTCAGAAAAACGGAAGAACTGTTTCTCCTACGCCTATTTTTATATACTAGTATCGCCTGCGGTCGAAATTCGACCAACTTTCTGAAATTTCAATCGCTTTTCTCATTCTGAGGCATTGAGACCTTGCCTTAAGAAAATGTGTTGCACTAAGAAAATCTTAAGTTTCAAGAGAAAGCAACAGTTTTCGAGATATTGTCATAACTTTTATATCAACATTTTTCAGAATTTACTATTTGTAAAATAAAAAATTTACTATAAAAAATGCTTATTGTAGGATATCCGTAAGAGATAGTGAAAAATGTTTTTCCTACATTGTATTAATATCTAAAATTTCCTCCTTTCCCATGTTGTTCCATTTCTTTTTTTAGTTTAGGTTTTACTTCAGAAATATTCTTTCAATGCTCATATTTCAGGTCAAAGGTCACATAACTATTCGGTGAACTTCTACTTCCTAATCTAAATTATTTAAAAAACTATCAAAATCGTTTCAGAAAAACGGAAGAACTGTTTCTCCTACGCCTATTTTTATATATAACGAAAAGGCTTAAAACATAGATTTGTGTATATAACTTTGGAGTGGTTTGAAATATTTGAAAATTTTTTCACAGAAATTATTTTTAAGCTGTAGAGCTTTGTAGAAAATATAAAACATTTTGAAAAATTTAATTTTCATCAAAAAAATCATAGGGGGTAGTAGCTCAGGATTTTCGATGATAGAAACTGCTTTTTGCATTATGTGTCAAAATGAAGCAATTTTTGCTAATAAATGATATGTCATATGAGAGAGTGTGAAAAAATAAAATTTTATAAGAAAAAAGATTACAACAACAAAAACGATTGGCCTATTTTTTGAGCATAAACTGAATATTTTAGAGGTATTTTTAAAACCATATAAAACATTGAATTGGTGAGATAACGGTAAATCTTTTCTTATTTCTCCAAAGTCAATCAATTGATCTTTCAGCCAAAGAAAATTTGATGAAAATCGATTGAAAAATGGCCAAGATATTTGCTTGCAAAATCAAAACTTAAAATTTCAATCGTTTTTTTCTCATTCTGAGGCGATGACCCTGCTTCAAAAAAATACGTTGTACTGAGAAAATCTACATTTTTTGAGATATCTCCGTAGTTTTGATTTCACTATAAAGGTAATTTTTTAACATATTATCCGAGAAAATTATTACCAAAAAGCTTTCGTATACCGTTATATTTCTGAACCAACTCCGTTTCATACAAAAATACGTTGTACTGAAAACATCTATAGTTTTCGAGCTATCACAATTATTTTCATGTCAAACTAACGGAAATTTTTCGTAATTTGCTATTTGTAAGAAATTTCACCATCGCAATATATATTCACACTTCTAACATAAAAAAATGCTTATTGTACGGTATCCGTAAGAGATGGTGCAAAATGACGAAAATATTTTTTGCATACCTTATCAATGTCTAAAACTCTTTCTTACATTTTATTCTCCATCTGTTACAGTTTAGCTTTTATTTAATAAATGCTCTTTTTACGCTCATAGGTTCCGCCATATAACTTTTTTTTTCAACTAGTGCTTATTTCGTGAATGGTAACACTTAGCTCATGTCTGATTTGACAGATAATTAGTTTTATCCTTCCGCTAAACGAATAAAGGTTGTGTTTACGCTTGAACAACGCTGGGAAGTGGGCCTGCGATCGACTTACGGAATGTGCCGATTTTGCCAAAAAAAATTATCTTTTCAGATGAAGCTCATTTTGATCTTGGCTGGTATGTAAACAAGCAAAATTGTCGCATTTGGGGCACAGAAAACCCGCACGCATACATTGAAAAGCCGCTGCACCCAAAACGAGTCACTGTTTGGTGCGGATTTTGGTCCAGAGGCATAATTGGGCCATTTTTCTTCGAAAATGAGCAAGGAGTGGCCGTTACAGTCAATGGCGATCGTTATCGGGCCATGTTGAACGAATTTTTGTTCACGAAAATTGAAGAGGAGGATATTGGCAACATTTGGTTTCAACAGGACGGCGCTACGTGCCACACAGCCGAAGCTACACTCGATGTTTTGCGCCCTGTTTTTGGAGATCGCATTATCAGTTGCAGAGCTGATGTCGTTTGGCCACCTCGGAGATGCGATTTGACACCGTTGGACTTTTATTTGTGGGGTGCCCTCAAAGATAAGTGCTACGCCGACAAGACAGAGACAATTGACGCTTTAAAGGACAATAATCGTGAAGCCAGTCATAAATTTAAAATCTAAAATGATTCTGCACATATAGGGCGCAGTACCTTTCGAATGATATAAGTTTCATTGCCCTTCTTCTAAATTAATATCGAAAAAGTGTACGACAACAATTGATGTTTGCCTATTAATATATAAGATGCGTTCATATGTTGAAATAATATGTTGAAATAAGCATCCAAATTAATAAAAAAAAATAGCAAACCTAAACTAAACAATAAATTATTCACTTTAAAAGAAATCGCGGGTGCAACGCGTTGAACTTCTGCTGAATATAAACGTTATATGAGCACATAAATTAAAATAACATTAAATCATATTAATATATATTGCACTTCCTTACACTACAGTTAATTTTTTAATGTTATTTTAATGATACGATACTAAAGGCTCAGATACATCAGGACTCTAAGTTTCTTTGTGTACTACACGAGAAAGAGGTTCCAAATCTTCAACATCCCAATTACTTTCGCTTACATTTTTTTAAATTACGTTACTTTTGATAAGAGAACAGGAGGTTCACACCACAGAAATGCTGTTGCCCTCTTCAAATATGAGGAAATATTTTGATTGAATGGCTGGTATAGTTTGTAGCCCTTCCCATTTATCATCTAATATCAACTTCCTCTCTGCAACTGATGATAAAAATATAAAAAAAATGCTTATAGAGGGACTGCGTGCCAGAACAAAGAAATCCTGACCACCGTTTATGATAGTTTTCCAAGACTTAACGGCGATCCACAATGATTTTTTGACACTTCCCCCGAATAAAAAGTTCAATTGGGTGAGACAATAAAAAGTTCCATTTGAGGTAAATGAATCCATGTCCTTTTTTTAGTGCGTTCATTGTTGCCATTCATTACATTCCGATTCTTGAATTGAGCTACGTATTTATCGCTGAAGAGGTATATATTTAGATGTAATATTTTCATTGATTGATTTTATGTACTGAAAAATTTTCTGCAAAAAGAGACGCACAGTGTATTTAGTGTGATTTAATTCGTCGCTTATTTTGACCACTGAATAAAGTTTTTCCCTAATCTAAATACAGCACATAACAGTGTAACTTTCCCATGAGATCAAAATGCCGATTGTGTTTCTTCTAGGTTGATCAGTCCATAGTTCTTGGCAAAATCTATTTGTACAATAGCTTTCTCACTGGTCAGCTCTTGTTTTGTGTTTTGAAAGTAATCAGACTGAAATTTTTTTCTAAGAAATGAAGCATGCCTTTTTCAGTGCTGTCATGTAGTTCATCTAGCGCTTCATATAAAAGCGTGTTATCTACGATATATATTCGCCTTTGCTATTTACAAATCTAGGTCTTCTTTTTAATTAACACTGGGATTTTAACCTAGGGTTATATCCCAAATATTTAATTCTTTGTATATCACTGTTCTTTTCTGGCTTTTAAATTTCTTTCCTGTACTTGAATTTATCGACTTTACATCTTTCATCCCAGGCATTTGTCTGTTAATATCGTCCCTATTATAGAAATTTAAAATTTGTTTTTTGACTTCAAAAGTTAGTTTCAGAGGCCTTACTTTTGCAGAGTCATTTTTGTCAGATACAGCTGTCACGAGCCCTTTCAACGGAGATATTCTGCATAAAGTTCAGAATTTTCTTTGAGTTTTCTCCTATATTTTTATGAAGTCGTCTTATTCCGCAGTTGGGATATTTTAGTTGATCTTTCTATAAAATAGTGCGAAAAATTAATACACTCGCACCTATTAAATATAAAACACTAATCACATACCTTATTTTTTATCATCTAGGGTTTTATAAATCAATAAAATACAATATATGACACCATACCGATAGGTCTAAAAAATGTTGCACCCGTGCTCGTGATAATTGAGAACGCGAGTGCAACCAATTTTAGTTAGCGTTTATTTAAATTATAACCTTAATTCCGATTGGTTTAAATGTATCTAAGATTTCGTCTTACTTTTACTAAGTTTGAAAATGTTTACACTTTATTTCTGCGAGAAAAACAAGCTTTTATATATTCTTTATCGCGGGTGCAACAAGCTTAAAGTACATTTTTGAAGTCAATAATACTTAAAAAGTTATAACAAGTACTTATATGTTTTTGAAGGAACGGAAACTCGAATGATATCACTTCAAAATTTACCGATAAAATTTAACCAAAAACTGTCAAAACTAGCTATTTTTATGACCTTAAGTACGTAAAAAAGTTTTTTTTTTTTATTAAATTTAGATTTTTTTCTATTGGCATAAAAAATGTAACTAAAACTGTGATTTAGAAATTGATGTCGAGAATTGTCTATAGAGGAGTCGCCCATATACCAGTTTTTATAGAAAATTTGACTTTTACATCCGGTTCTCGATTCTCTGAAAAAAAAGAAATTCTCCAAACTAAAAATATATGCAACACTGCTGATAAAAGGTTTTTTTTCATTCAACAATTGCCAATGTAAAATATGAAGATGAAATCTGACAAGTTGGGCAATCTAAATAAATACTTAGTAATTATGAAATATTAATAAAAATAACAATTAAGGTATATTTATAATGCTAAGCATCCCTAAATCCCGGGATTTTTAAATAAGAAATGTCTATTACAAATATTCATGTAAATGCAACCATTTTAATTTAAGTTGATATGAATATAGAATAAGAAAAACCTTTTATTGAGGCTGAAAAAGATTGTTGGGACGATGAGTGTGGATCACTGGAGCAAAGGCTCTGCAAAGTTTTAGAAGAATTCTGACTTGGAAAAAATTTTGTTAGGTGGTGAAAGCAATCGTGATCGAAACTTACAAATTGCTGCTTACGATTATCGTACAACTATTTCTCCAACTAGTATAGAATCGGAACGGTGCTTCTCATCAGTGCGTTATATTTGTAATAATATTCGAACAAAACTCTCTAACGAAAAATAAGACGCGTTAATCAGATTAATGTATTACTTTAAAAATAATTAAAAAAAAATGTAATTTTGAAGTCTTTTCCAACCTTAATTTGACTTAAACACAAACAAACATGAAGACAGGGTCTAAAATTTTTTTTAACATTTATATAATAATTAATACCTTAAACTGTTCTGTATTTTATTTGTTTATATCTTTTTTTCTTTAAATTAATACAATTTGCTAGTCATTAATATTATTTAATTTTTTTTGTCTTTATTAACAATAAAGACCTTTGTCGGCATTTGTAGTCTAATGGAGAGTGCGCTAGACTATCAACCCAGAGGTTCGAATCCGGGCTCGGGCATGGTTCTTTTCACTTTCTTTGTTCTTTCCTACATTTAAGAATTATGGAAAACTAAAAATCCACAGCTAAATTGTGGAAAATGTGAAATTAAAGGACAGAAACACAACTAAAGGCTGGAAATGCTTGCTGAGTTTAACACTAGCCTCGGTTAAAAGCAATTCAAATTGTATTTCACGTTTGTTTCGCCTAATCAATAATTCACGTATGATAACAATCAATTCCTCTAAATAAATCTATCCCTTTCTTTGCAGGTCAAGGACCAAACTTTGTTTGTATAAAGCGCATGCCTTGGTTCTTTGATCTTTTTTTTTTTAAAAAAAAGTATATTCACAATTGTGTGGTATCGTGGTATTGCAGTTTTTTTGCCATAGTTTAAAATCACAACTATGAGTACCTTTTAAAATAGAATTTGTAATTGGGAGGGTCCCACCATAGCTTTTTGTTACTATTTAAATAAAATAACTATCCAATAGAATATATTTTTTTAATATATGGTAAAAAGGGTTTAACTTGCATTTTGAGCTTCTTTCATTTTTGCAATTAGAAAACAACTGGCAACCGATCAGTTGTTTATGGAACTTCAATACCACGGGGTTTTTTAAACTACACTGAAAACAACACAATTGTCAGTTGGGCCAGCCAACCTTTAGGGCCAGTTTTTCAGTACGAATTTAAAGTCTAATCAAATTAAACCGAGCTTAACTCACCAAAATTAGACCTTTAAACTTGGTTTAGGCAAAAAATAAACACATTATATTATAATTTAAGTCAATTTAACTTCAACGAATGCTGTAATATCTAGTTAAACCGAGGTTAAACGTCCAATTTTGGTGAGTTAAGCTAGGTTTAATTTGACTAAAGTTTAAACTCGTACTGAAATACTGGCCCTTAATGTGTTTTGTTTTGTTTTTGTTGCTATATTTATATTTTGGGCTATAATTAATTAATTTACATTTTTTTAGTTTCAGATAATAAAAAATTGTATTAAAAACGTTTTGAATAATTTACTTCTTAAAGTTTTCAATCCCGAACTAATCCCGATCCCGATAATCCCGGAATCGAGAAGAGCTTCCTGGATTGGACTCCCTACTAAGCATAGCTGAAGATATGGAGACTCTAGCAAAGACTGCTGGAGTACCTTCATACAGGTCTTAATTTTGACCGCAACCGTTCCATCACAGTCCTATTATTTTTCACTCAATTGTGAATCAATTAATCAATCATCATAAAAGCTCATTTGTGGGTTGGCTGGAGTGGAACGGATTAATTTTCTTGCAGATTTCGATTGTTCTAAGTGAATGGTAACTCAAATAATTCTATCATCTCTGCAATAGGAAAAATATAGGTAAGCAAAAATATTAAAACAAAGGAAAAAAAATAATGTTCACTAATTTACACTTTACATTTCTCAGACAGTGCTACTTCAATTGCTAATTACCTTGCGATTTTATGCCGTTAGTTCGACTCAAGTCGCCATTACCGATTTACTTGGTGTAAGCCAAACATCAGTGTGCGTCATCCTGAAGATAGGTACTGCGGCAATGCAGGGCAGGCTTGCATGTTCAAGCTATATTTTCTATCAACCTTAAAATGCTGAACGTCGTTGCACAATGTCTGGGTGCATCTCACGATTAAACAGTTTTCAACACTTCGCTTTTAATATTTACTAAATTATAAGGATTCGTTTGGAGCGGAGTGAATTCAGGCCATTTATTTATAATCGTAGGCGATTCAGGTATTCGCAATACAGTATACATGGCCACTAGATTGGTCCTTATTTTTTTCGAAAGTTTTACAAAACAGAAGTAAACTGTGAAATTTTTAAAAAAAAAAATATTGATATTTAATAATATAAAATAATTGATATTATTTTTTAGTTTTTTTGAAACGCATCCACTTATTATCTCTGTGATATGGCAGTACTGAAGCTTGGAACTGTAAAATAATTTTCACATATTTCAATATTCGTGGCAATTACGTATTATAATAAATGTGTTTATTTCAGTTTTCAATTATTAAAAATTTTTAATTTATTTTACATCAATTTATAAAATATCATAAATAAAGAGTGTTCTTACAATTCGTCGGAAGATCAGGATATCAGTATACATATTTTGCATTTATTAGTACCGTTGCATTATTGTAACAGTTCCTTATTTTTATTATTGGAACGGTACTGAAGTACAAAATATATAAAATCTATCTTTTTTTCTCAATGTTAGTTTGTTTATAGGCGTATGAATTGACGTGAGTTTTACACAAGTTGGGTGAAAATGCAGATGCTTGGGATGATATGGGTTCATCGCGACATTTGCGACCTTTAAGTTGAAAATCTGATTGGTATGGGGGAAAAGTGCTTTTTTCAGAAAAAAAACCCAATAACTTTTTTTAAGTGAAAATTAAAAAAAAAACTGGTACGCGCCTATTTTTTTTAATTTTTCTAAAAATGTGCTATCAAACATTAAAATTAGACGAAAACTACAAGAGTTGTGATTTCTTGCTTTTCGAAAAAATCTATTTCTTTTTCTTGTTGCATAAAAAAATCGCAAAAATCTAAATTTGAAAAAATTTCAGTGAAAAGTTGTGAATATGTTTTCATAAAGTACACCTAAAATAGATACAATATAAATTCTACGACTTCGTTGAATAACCTATTTTTGGAAATTTCAAGTTTGGGTATTTTTACGAAGCAAATCACCAAAAATTTTAAAATCCAAATTTTGAAAAAATCACCGAGAAATGATGAATTAAGAACAGTTTTGAGCTATTTTGTGCAAAAAATTAAAAAAAAACCAAAACTCGGATACCAAAGTTATAGCCATTGAAACTTGACTTTTTTCCAAAAATTCTCAAAGTGCCTGTTCATAAACAAAAATCATAAAAAAAGTCTAAAAACTATGTTTCTCATTTAAAATTACTTCAATATTTTTAAAAATACTATACTCATGATTTTAGTTATAAATTTTTGAATTCCAGGGAGTCTAACATATCATAGATACCCTGGTTTTAGGGTAAAAAAATATTAAAAAAAAACTCTAAAAACCAACTTAATTTTTCACAACTGCAACTTGTGAATTTTCTATATATTAAGGTTTCACACTATCTACTGTTTATTTATTTCGACATTTTAACAAAGCATTTACGTAAAAACCAATAATAAAAGCACAAATTTGTCTTCTTTTAGTAAAGTGAATTTAAGCTGTTGTCAAAATAAATATATTTTAAAACAGTGCAGCGCCAATTTAGTTCGACACCCAACGGGCGTGATGAAAAAAAAAATTTGTTGGTTTTAATGGTTTTTTAATTTTTTTTTTACCCTAAAAACAGGAACTGATATGTTGGCAGCCCTGGAATTACAAAATTTTTCTAACCAAAATTTTAAATTTTTTTAAAATTATTGAAGTCATTTTAAATGAGATATATCTGTTGTCACAAGGAATAACAACTAAACTCAAAGTATCGTAAAAAACGATATTTTAATTGCACGAACTACGACCCATTTTTTTTAAATATATGAACCGTTGCAAACAAAATATGTACAGACATAAGTGATGATCAATTCTGGGCTAAAAATTGATATCTGCATACTTTCAAAAATTAGCAAAAAAGTAAATTCTATATCGTTTTTTACGATATTTTGAGTTTAGTTATTATTCCTTGTGACCACAGATATATGTTTTTGGATTTTTTTATGATTTTTGTTTGTGTTCGAAATGCCAAAACAGGCACTTTAAGGATTTTTGGAACAAAAGACAAATTTTTCAATGGCTTTGGTATCCGACTTTGGTTTCCGAATCTTGGTTTTTTTAATTGTTTGCACAAAATAGCTCAAAACTATCCTTAATTCATTTCTCGGTGATTTTTTCAAAACTTGGATTTTTTAAATTTTTGGGAATTTTTCCGCAAAAATACCCAAACTCGGAAAACTTTCATAACGACCAGGTTATTCAACGTAATCGCACAAGTTTTTGTATCTGTTTTAAGTATAGTTAAAGAAAATATTTCCGCAACATTTGAAATGAACTTAAATTTGGATTTTTTTAAATTTGGATAAATTTGGGTTTTAATACAACATGAAAAAATATTAAATTTTCTCCAAAAAGTAAAATATCACAACTCTGGTATTTTTTGTCTAATTTTAATGTTTATAGAACATTTTGAAGAAAAAATTAAAAAGGCTTATGTTATTTTGAATTCTTCTTAAAAAAGTTCTATAAAGCTTTGCCCAATTCAGAGAGTTTTGCGAATTTTGTAATACAAGTCAGAAATCACTTCCGTTTTTTGTAACGTAACGCCAGCACATATTTTTGCTTATATCTTTCGATCCTTAGGGTTAATTGTTGTCATTGTTTTAACTTAATATAGTGCTACTTAATTACTACGCAAATATAAGAAAAACTTTTTAAAAATTAGACTTCTTCATCTTATTTTTTTAATATTTATTCGAACAAATCTTCCGTAGCACCAGTTTGGAAATTAAACCAGCAAAAATGGTCTTTTTTATTTTTTTTTTCAAAATGTGTATTTGGAGCTAAAAAGATAATAGTGAAAAAATTAAGAGCCGCTCTCAAATCGTTCAGAAGTTATATAAGTCCAAAGTTAAAAAAATACCTTAAAAACTTGTGATTTTTTGTTAAATTTTTTAACAAAACTAATATTTATTAATTTATCAAAAGAAAGCAACACAAGTATCTACTCAACGAAGTATAAAACATGAAAATCCATGCATATCTCTTGAAGATATACTTCTTTTTGGACTAAGAAAATTTTACGTTTGAAGATGTTTTTGTGATAAAATTGTTGTCCTTGAAATGGTCCTAAATTGATGTAAGTCCGAGGTTTTTACATTAAATAAGGTTAGTGTATAAATAACATTGTGATTTAGAAAATAAGAAGTGTTTTTAAAAATTGGTCTATTTTTCTAAAATGTTTCAAAGTAATTATATTCATACGTTAGGTTGAGATTAATGAAATAAGCGGAATAGGGGAAAAATTTTTATAAAAATCGCGCGACATATTGTGAAGGTTTTTCGAAGTAATTGTACTCTCACATAATGTTGAGATTAACGAAATAAACGAAAAAAATTTTCATGTTTTAATATATTAAGGTGGAAGTCAAAATTAAATAAAACAAACTTTTTGTTGAGAAAATAATTTATGTTTAAAACGAAATAAGCGCCTCATGTGAAAAATCGCTCAATTCTTTATAACAATTTTTCATGTTTTGATATACAAGGTGGCGCAAAAGTAACCTTGCGATGTTTTTTGGCTGCAATTTAAAAAAAAATGAAAAACTTTGATTCTTCTTGTGGATTATTTTTATTTGGTCTTTTAATTTTTTTTTTACATCAAGTCGAGAATATGATGTCATGTAAATGGGCGCCATTAGGGTCAAATAAGCCCAAAATAGGCCAATCGCAAAATTTATAGCATTTTCTGATTGGAGGATTACTTTTGCGCCACCCTGTATTAAGCTAAAAGTCCAAATTAAATAAACCAAACTTTTATTTAATAATTGGCACATTAAAATGGTTATAGCTTAAAGAGTATTTAATGGAATTTTATAATTAACAGCTTATTAAATAGGTAATAGCATAGCCTTTACTTTAATAACCATTAGGCGCCCATTTCTTCAACTTTGGACCCATATAACTTCTAAACCAGAAAAGAGCGGCCATTAATTTTTTTTATTTTATTTAATTTGTAATTTTAAGCCCTAAATACATACGTTCCACACAAAAAAAATAAAAATTCATTGTTGCTAATTGTTAATAATGGGCATTTCCGCTACAAGGTCTACCACGTATGAAAAATTAGATGATACTTAAAATTCGTTTAAACCTCCATAATAGAGAAAAATGTTTAAATTTATATTGTGAGAGCACTGAGAGCTGATCTCAATTTGAATTTAAAAATATTGGAAGCAAAAATGATGAATGGCAACAAAAGTTAAAAAATGGTGGCAAAAGTTGAAAAATTTTAACAAAAGTTGAAATTTTATACGCATAGTAAATACTCGTATAATACAAAGTTTAATTAAATTTTTTCAGTTTTCGGTTATAACGGTCCTGAATTACACTTTACTTGTTTTTCTAGTTCAATTAAATAAATAAAACTATAAAATAATTAACTTCTTTGAAGGAAAAAATTTGTCATATAACGTATATCATGTAATGCATCATACTATGGGTTTGTATAAAAATAATTAAAAAAAGATTTTTCAACGAAACAATTATGAATAAATATTATTCCAGATTATTAAAAAACTTTTATAAAAAAACTCGTGCACACTTCGCAGATTTTTTCGTTTATATTAGTGCAGGTAAAAACCACTTCTATTTTATGTCACGTAACGTATCATTTTTGGTGGCTTCTATCTGAGAACCGAACTTTTGACAACTCTTAGCTTTTACTCCTTGTATAGTGCGCTTAGTAAACTATTGAAAAATCGTAATAAGAAAACTGTAAGTTTAATTTTTCTTCGTTTTTCTACTCATTAAAGTCGTACGACTGTCACGTGCGTAGCTACGGAAATGCCCATATGCCACCAAATTTCAATAATATAGCTTTAAAATTGCGGCTGTAATCGTATCGACAGACAAACAGACGGATTTGGCAAAATCGATCCAGGAGGTGATGCTGATCAAGAATATATACACTTGTGTATACCTGTCACGCCTCCTTATCAGCGTTACAAACGGAGTGACAAAATATACCCCCTACTCAGTACGCGTGGGATATTATATTATATTACAAATGGAAAAATCACTGATCGGCTATTAAAATATTCAAACCTGCTAGTGAATTTAGAGAAAACAACTAGGTAACAATACAAAATTTTATCTAGGGATTTTAACATCTAATTAAATTGAATGCCCTGAATTACTTATTGTCTGGATGGTGAACATCGAAAGTTGAATACTTGGCACTTAGGTTGAGTATCTTTATTTAACTATTAAAGTAGTAGATTTTCTGTAGTTTAAGGACGAAATATCCAGCAAAAATCAAATGGTTTAAAAGATTCAGTGATAAAAACTTCGGCATGGGCAGAATAATCTCTGACAAATATTTTTTTTTCAGACAGATAGAATTCTGCCGTTACTTTGATAGTTAAAGGTAATCACTTTCTTTTGGATCGACTTAGCTACACTTAATTCAGCAAAATTGATTTTGAGTGATACACAAAAAATTTTAGTTTTACGAAAAATGTGTTTTTGTGCCTAAAAGAGCGCATCTAATAAATTATTCAGAACGCGAGAATGTTCTATGGTACTGAACTATGATCCGATCCTAAGGCTGGGGCCAAATTACGTGGTTTTACAAATTACGCAGTTTCCAATGAATTTTTTTAATATTTTTCGTTTGCGATATTTGTCCTCTTTGGATAATCGTTTGAAAATCTTTAACTCTTTGCCACTTTTGTTGACTTTATTTGACTTAGGCTGGGGCACGGCTGGGGCCTTAGCCGCATTTGCGAAAAAAAGGGTGTTTGAAAAAGAAAATTTGGCCCTAGCCTAAGCCAAATAAAGTCAACAAAAGAGGCAAAAAGTTAAAAGATTTTCAAATGATTATCCAAAGACGACAGAAATATCGAAAACGAAAAATATTAAAAAAATTCATTGGAAACAATACGCGTAAAGTAAACTATGTCCATATGCAAAATATCCAATAAATTCACCACAACGAAATCTATACGAATTCAAATAAATTTTGCATAGCCTTTACATAATACAGGGATGACTAATATAATAAACATAAAAAAAATCTACCTAAAAGTTTATATTGTTTGTGATGCCCACATTTACAGTTGTTTACTTTTATGGAAATTTGATTCCAAAGCAGCGCAACATGTCGACGATGCATTTTATCATCAACTAGCTGTTGACTTTTTTCGAGAATTCTGTTGATTGCGCGCTTGGCGCACAATAAATAATTTTTAAGAACACAAATCTATAAAATACAACTATTTAGTTATTTAAAGAATCTAGATTTGATTAACAATATTATAAATTAAATTCTGAAATGAAACTTCACCTGCCGAGCCAGCTTGTAAGACATGTTTGATGAAAGACGTGCCCACACGTTGTCGTATAAGCAAAGTCTGCATTTTCGAACAGCTCCATACAAATTGGACAGTAAAATTCTATAATCATTGTTATAACTTTTAAAAACTTCACGGAAAAACGATAAAAGAAAAAAACTAATTAGAATCAATAAATTTAAAATCAAACGATGAATGAAGAGTGCAACAAATTAAACGAAAAAAGAAACAGTGCTGACAACCGCACAAAAATAACCATCGCATGTCAGGGTTGGAATTTTCAGTACAGTTGCACTATTTCAGTACACTTTTAATAAAAAAATTATGCATGTACCACTAAAGGCCCAACCAAAGTAGACGAAACGAGACGATAGCATTTTGACGAACGTCTGCTATCGTTACGGATGTTTACGGATTTAACCCAAAATGAAACGATTTGCTCAACTCGTCTGAAACAGCTGATCAGTATACAATCGAGTATTATTTATTTATTTATATTGTGCATTTTGTAATTTTTAATAAAGATTTGTGAAAAATTAATGAAATAATGGGAAGTTGAAACAAATTGATGAAAATAAAATAAAAACGCACTCTGCACAGCTGTTGTTGACGAGTTGCTACGCTAGCAGTTCGGTTCTTACGGAATAATACGTCTTGTCAAACTGTTTCGTTTACTTTCGTTCAGTTACGTTTGCTCATTTTGGGTAACAACATTTACTACGTCTCCATGGCTAGTCGAGTTGCAATCGTCAATTTTTTTTAGGTTTTTCCACTTGTGCTCAATATGCAAAATATTTTTATTTACAATGCCCCTTTTCTTAAACTCACTTTCGACAATTTTATATATTTCACTTCTTCTAAATTTTTTCCATCCATTATATCAAGAATTTTCTTTTCTTTAAATATGTCAATCAACAGCAAAGTTTCTGCAGCACTCCAAAAAACTCTTCCACTCGCGATTTTTTTTTTTTAATAAATGAACTTATTCGCTTTGACAGATAGAATCAGCTAATTTTAACAAGTTTCGTGGAGTTTTGTGGATTTAACGAGGTTCAACTCAACTCGCGTTTCCATGGGGAGTTAATCCCTAGTAATCCCGACTCAACTCGCCATGGAAACGTAGAAATTAATATATATTTAACCGAACACTTACGTTTTTACTCGTTACGGAGCAAAACGTCTATTTTGGTTGGGCTTTAAGACATTTTTAGTACATTTTAATAAACTTTATCTTCATCATATCGACTTGATTTTTTTAAAATTCAAAGCTTTTTCTACATGTGAATTTCAGAAAAAAGTTAAATCTATTAAAAATAATTTCAATGAACAACTTTCTTTCAACATTTAAAGAATTTTGCAGAGATTATATTAATTTCACATTCTTCAGCAAATGTTGATTGAATATTGTGGTGGGGTACTCAAGAGACCTTAGTTCCTTCAATATCTCGCAAGTAGTATTTGTAGGTTTGACCCCTTTTACATTGATCAAGACTTGAAGTCAAGTTTTTTTGACGTTCTCTTTTGAACTTGTCGAAAGCTTTCACATTGGTCAAGACTTGAATTCAATTTCTTGTCCTCTTTCCTTGTTTTCTAAAAATAATACGAGATAGGTAGCAAGCAAATGAATTATAGTTTATCGAAATTTGCAACTGAATTTTAATTTTTTACCACGATGGAAGTTAACAAAATGTTTTTGCTTAAAAATTGAATGCAAAATTATATTAAATTAAATGCAAAGATTTTTTAATGCAACCGAAGTCTAACAAACTCACATTGATATGCGAAAAATAAAATAAAAAGCACTGTCAACAACGCGAAAATAACAAAACGAATACGAAAAATTGCCGGTACAGGTTCAAGTTTCTTTTTCCCTTCCGTCGCTTCCGATGTGCGGCGAATTGCCTACAAACTCTGAAACTTGACTTCAAGTCTTGATCAATATAAAAGGGGTCTTTCAATAAAACTAATTTTTTGTTCAAACTGCAAAGCACGAAAAATATTATTTTTTAATATTAATTCAATCAAGAAATCAGAAGCGATCTGAACTTTTTCGAAAAATTTATTTGTAGTATTTATACGACTTCTACTTTTGGGTATGTTATACCCCACCACACTAATGGCGTGACTTTTTTCCACCACTCTAACAGCGGGTTAAAATTAATTCAAAACAACGCGCAGAAATCATCTGCAAGTTGATTCAGTTTCTTCTTTAATTAAAAAAAAATATTTGTTAAAAGTCACTGGCAATGTAGCTATAACATAAAAATTAAAAATGCTTCGCATTTTGAAAATATTTCTATTGAAGAAGATGAAGACGCGTATTCTTTGATTTAATTTTAAAAACTGAATGTTCAGTATACCGAGAATAAGAAAAACGTAAAATCAAAATTCCAACATTAAATCAAAAATAAACAGTAACAAAAGTAGGGTTAAATTGAAAATATTTAAATTTTTTAACTACGATATTTTCATTTTTTTTTTCCTAAAATGAATCATTATATGTTGTATGGGCCAATATTTATAATATGTTATGATTTTTGGTGGTTTTTTGGTTGGGAAAAAATTGGATCATTTGTTTGATTGCAGTTTAAAAACCACTGTCCAAAAACCTCAAAAAAATCATAACATGAATCATTTTTAGTTTTAAATTGTTTTATTTTCAATCAAAAAATAGAAAATTTTGTTTTATAGTTGATACTTTTTGATTTTAAAATACATAATTTTGATTTAAAAATTCACATTTTTGATTTAAAAAAGCACATTTTTGATATGAAAACATATATTTTTGTTTTGGAAATGTTTTATTTTTATTTCAAAAACGTAAAATGTTCTTTCTTAAATTTTTATAGCTTTTTCCACGATATCGCATTGAAATCAGACAAAAAATTTTAAATTTTAATTGTGTTTTTATTAAGTTATTATAAAATAAAAAATATTAAATTAATTATTTTTCAATTTCTTATACCCTTCAAGAACTCCTTACCCTTCAAGAACTCCATTATGTACTCCATATCAAATTCCTTTAGGAGTTCCCAGAGTCTTTCATCATCCTCGCTGGCATCCACTTCTTCGAATGAGCGTTCCTCTAGTGGAGGTGTAGATGATGAAGTGATGTGAGGACTAAAATCAGCCACCTCACCATCCAAAGTCAGTCATTCTTCATCACAGTATTCCATATTTAATAAAGATAATTTAATTTTATTTCACACTAAATGACGCGATGCAATGGATACAAAAAAAAAATCAAAATGGCGTTGTTATTTTTTCTGTATCTGTTTCAACTTAAACTTAAAAATGCATTTTTGGTTTTAAAAATGAACAATTTCAAAATGAAAACGATAAATCAAAAATTAACATTTTTATATTGCAAATGGTCAGACTTGATTTAAAAATGCAATTTTTCGCTAAGTGTACCGTTCATTTGAGCAGGTTCAAGCTTTTTAACATGCAAATCTATTTATTTCGGTTTCATCAGCTCAACTTATGACTTTTTGTATATCAAATGCATATTATTAAGATTTTATAACTATCATTTATAGTAAGAAATGTATAGTAGTAGCCAGAGGAAAAATGAAACCATATCATGCAAAAAGTGGTCCAGTACGTTATGTGTTAAATGCTCAGATAGAACGGAATATTTCTTCAAAACTGGTATATCGAGAAGAGCCCCCCAAAAAGATTCATACATGACCCATTTTGAATGATGGTCTTTATCAGAGAATAGAAAAAATCAACAGGGGTATTAATGTAAATGGGCAAAAATGGCAATATTCGGGAGGAAACTATTAGTCAATTTTAATTAGTAGTCGCAACTTGAGATCAAGTAAAGACAGACTACGTATTCATTTTTCACTTATAACGTCAGGATTTTTGTGAAGGACTTTCGATATAATTTATCAGCTCAAATATTGGTTGAAAGTATCCTTTTAAACTTTAATCCTTACATAGTCATTAAGATTCCTAACGACCTTCTCTGAAAAATACTTGCTGAGGGCTGAGGTGCGACTAAAAGTGTAATCACAGAAAGCATTTAAGTTTGTCACAAATTTTTATCTCATTTTTTTAATGTGTCCATTTTTTCTACAAACAAATATAAAAAAAGTTTAAATTGAAAATTAATTTGATATATTAAATATTAAAATAAATGTTGTTGTTGTTGCCTTTTTAAGAACTCACTTGATCTAGAGCTCGCAATTTAATTCATGTAATATATTATAATAAATTTTATTTGAATTCAGTTCACTTTTAAAGATTTTTATTAAAAGATAACATTTTTTAAATTCATTGATAAACATTTTTAAGAATAAGGTACACTTTTCCCAGTATCCCAGAATTTCATATTGCATTCTGAAAAACAAGAATCTTCTTTTAACAGCAAAATAATTCTTATGTTTTACACAGAATGTTGTAAACATTTGTAGTATGTGTTCATTGTTTCGCACGTACGACAAATTTTTACAATACTGGGAAAGGAAAAAATGTTTATGAGTTTAACAGTGAATTAAAGAAAATGTTAACTGAACACAAAATAATCAGATATTGTATGAAAAATTTGTGGTATGTGCCAGTTGTTCGCACATACGACAATATTTTATTTAAACGATAACTAACAGCTCTATTCTGGCAGCTTAACTAAGCTCACCACATTAACAAAAAAGTAAATATTAACAATTTGTTAAGGTTTCGTATTCTGCTGCAAATTTAAAAGCTCTTTTCCTTACAAATTTTGTTAATGACAGAAAGAGTCTTAACAAGGAATAAAATTGATGTGCTTAGATAGAAAATTGTTGTGCAAGAAATAAAAAAAAAATACAAATTATAATATAATATTGAGTTTAAATACATTAAACTGAAAAATGGAAGAATTTTTACTTATTTTAAGTGTTGATAATTAAATCTTTCAGTAGCTGTGGCAAATTTTTTAAGCGCTTGCAAAGTCACAAGTTGCACTCGAAGCATCTGTTCATATCGCGCATCTCTTCTTTCAATAGGCATATCGTTTTTCACCATGCATGGTGAACTTTAAAAGCTTTTTTAAGCTTTTTTGTTGTAAATGATTTTTAAGAATACTAACATTTACATAACATAACAATCAGCTTAGCAAGAGCTCCTTAACTATTTCTTGTTAAGCTAACAACCAGAATAGGGCTGTAAGTGTCACATGCGACCATCTTTTACTGAATATCTCGAAAACTAAAAGAGGTATAAAAAATGGATGACTCCATTTGAAAGATCTCATTTAAAAATGTGGGATTACATCATTAACTCGAAACACCCCCATTTACACATACAGCCTTATTTTACTCAGGCGACGTAATAATACTCAACTGTCATTAATATCACTATGCTTATAATGAAATATCTGATAATTAAAAGGCTCCATCAATGCTCAGCAGTAGTTTGCAAAAGCAGTGTGTGTCGACTTTTATTACTATTTTACATAAGTATTTTGTACTCAGCACTATCAAAAAGTACTGTTTTTCATGTATATAAAATGCTTCACTGAAATTGATTCATATGTGCGAAAGTGCAAATTTAAGGGGAGTCCCAAACGAAATTTTTACAAAATAAGAAGCGGAGAGTTGAAGTTCGATAATAACCAAAAAAATAGAGATGTCAACTCAACACATAGACGGCTCGCATAAATCAAGCATCTTATATGTGATGAAATATGATGTTTGAGGAATGCCTGAATTTGCCGAATCTTTTATCTCTTTTACCCATATTACACGATGCTCGTTTCCTCGGTGACAAAGAAGTAAAATATAAGGAAGCGGTGTAGTTGAAGCATATAAGTAAAATATAAGGAAGCGGTGTAGTTGAAGTGAAATGAAGTATTTTACAAACACAGTGAAGTTGACACAAACACAAAAATATTCAAACAGGGCCGCATTCAATTATGTAGTAAATAAAGGCGTAAATTATTTTTTATTTTTTAGATGTATGCTTGCTATGCATTTTTTATATAGCACTGTTATATAATATGTTGCGTTACCAATTTTTTTTACAGAAAAAAGGATTGCTAAAATAAAGTAAAAGACATGAACTCAGAATAAGACTGAAACGACAAAAGCTACTTTTAATGATTTTTTAAAAATTAATTTCAAAAAAGTATTTTTTATAAACTATTCAATTGATATTAAAATTTCACAAAAACTAAACAATTAAAATACATACCAAATTAAACTCTTTTAAAATAAATAGTTTTGTGTAGTTTTTTCCGAGCTGTCGGCTTTTAATTAGTTTTTTTTTATAAAAATACCTAGTTATAGCTTGTAACCTCAGGTCGGTAATCCACTTTAATTTCATGTCAAGTTTTCGAAGAAATTGTAAACAAATAAATAACTATTAAAGCTTATCCCAATATGAAAAAAAAATTAAGGCCCTTGCCACCCTAAAAAATGAATGCGCTCATGAAGCAGAACTGGTGTTTTGACAGTTGCTTTTCCTCAAAAATGGCGGGCAACAAATTTTTTTTGCTCGGGAAGGGCTTATGTCAAAAAACGACGCTCTATCTCGCTTACTCAGCGACGAAAATTCCTTCTACACACGTATAGTGTGTGTGAGTTTAACACCACTTCCTTATCTTTTATTTCTATGCTCGGTGAGCAAATACTTTTGTTGTTGCTTCCAATGCAAAACTGTCAAAAATTTTGGAGAATACAACAACAACCATATCGCACGGCCAGTTGCACGCCTAGCAAACGAGCATCGTGTAATAAGGGCATTTGCAAACATAAAAGCATTGGCCGCATTCAGAGCAGACAACAGTAGGCAGCTGTTGTGTAAAAATGTGCTGAATGGTAGAATTTTCGGAGCGCTCTCTAAAACTGATCAGGTAGCGGACGGAATTTAATCGAGCGAAAAATACTATGCTACATGAACACCAGTGGCGTAAAACGCGGACCCGCAGAGCCCTTTAATATGCAATAAAGGGCTGAACAAATGTATTTGCTTCTTTGATTCCACCAAGTACTTTTAGCTAGGCACATCATTTGTAGCAGAATTAAGCAAAGAAATAGCGTAAAACCGTTGCTTGCTGCTCAAAGAAAAAGTAATGTTTTAACTCTCTCTCTCTCAGATCAAATGCATACGCAACTTGCTCTCATCAATTACAGTAATTATCGGTCGCTATCTCGGCAAATGAAAAAAAAAACTGTATAGTTCTGCAAATACTGCAAATACTTGCGTATGCTGAAAGCAGAAGTCATTATCAGTTGCTAATGAAAGCATAAGTAAAGTAAAAATAAAGTAAGAGTTAACTTAAAAAAATGGAAATAAATGAAGTAAGTAAGTATTGAATTATAATTATTATAATATAATTATATTATAATTGAATTATAATCCTGTAAATAACAATATTAATAGAGGTTAATATTAATAACGATGTTTTAAAAGTAAAAATTGTGAGCGGCGATTTTAAACTCATTATTTTTTAAACAAAATTATCTTTTTACATTTAAACATTAATAATAAATAAATATATATTACCACACATAAAGTTAATATTTTTGAAAATTTTTTGTGCTTTCGTTATGCTTATCTGAATGGTTTTTTGTTTTTAATAAAATATATATTTAAATTAAAACATGCAACTGCAAATCCATCTTCAAAATTTCTGAAATAATGTTTTAAGTATTTCAAGTACTTGCCAACTTGTACTCCTCTTGCAAGTTATTTTTATGTACATAACTAATACGCGATAGACAATTTATTATTTGTTTTGCTTTCAACCGGTTTTCCACTTACGCACACTACCTACAATTTTCGCTCACGCCAACGCTATCCACAAATGAGAGTGAGGGAATGAAAGTAATTGCGATCCCCACAAATGTTTTGTACAGCAATTTAAATGTAATTGTGCAGCCCTTTAATATGCAAACACAAAATAACTCAATTTATAAAATTTCCTTGCTGTAATAAAAAAAGCTTACAAATTTAAACAAAAACGTAGTTAACTTGTGTTGGTAGTATTTTTCAAGGCTGAGTTACTAAAATATTATAAATGGGAGTGGCATTCGCCTATAAAATTTTCCATTTATCTATAATCACAAAAGATATTGATGTAGCAAATTTCGCTGTTTTGAAAGAAGACTTAATGAAGTTTCAGGCAAAAATGGGTTTTGTTTATATGGGAGGTGGGTGTGGCAGAGGGCGGATTTGTATAACTTTTTCAAAATTACTTAACTTTGCCAAGAAAGATTTTCGTGCCAATTCTCATAGCTCTACGACCACTCCTTCTCTTTTTGGCCAAGAATGGGGACGTTAGACTGTGCGACGTTTATTTCCAAAAAAATTAAGATATACCAAAATATTTATTTCCTTCATAAATTATAATTGTTTAAAATTAACAACAATAAATGAAAAATAATTTAATAATATGTGCTTAAATAAAATATAAGTCATGTACAGACGATTTCTCAGGGCGCAATAATAGACGTGAAAAAACCGATTTTTTTGAGCAAAAGTCACCTTTGTTTGGCAAAACTTGATTATGGTCGAAGTCGATTTATCCGTTAGCTTTCATATTTTCAGCAAGTCAGCTGCTGATGTTATTTTAATCATTCAGTTGGTCATATTTTGTGAAGTTAGTTAAATTCTTTAGTTAACAACGTCAAATACAAAACATTTAAGGTACTATTACAGTGTGTAAAAAATTTAAAATCCATTTTAGTTTTTCGATAGAATATGGTTCTGTAAGGTCTTAAGAGTACGAATACAAAATTTTAGAAAAAATATCAAATCGATAAAAGTTATAACATATTTTATATTCGCATGTCGCGTAATATTCAAGAACCTTTAAATATTTAATCGCGTTCTTCTGGAAACAAGGTTTTTCGAATTGGCTTCTAAGATATCTGGAATTCTACTTGATTTTTAAAGACTCTGTTAAGCACTAGACCTATAAAAAGCCAAAAACTTTTATTGTTTTTGTATAGCTGAAAGTTTCGGCAAAAAAAGAGAGTTTTTTGTACATTTTTTTTTTCAACGCATGCCATTTTATTATTTTTTTTTTTATTTGCGGAGGTTGAGTGCTCAACTACAACCCTTAACTCAAGAATGCACTTTGATTTTCTACTTTCAGACGCTTGTAAATGCTGGAGACGAGAAACCAATGCTGTTATGTGCAACAATTCTTTAAACACGATAACTTCAACGCCCTGTAGGAAATTAACAACAACTTTAAAGACAAAACATTTTTTTTATTTCCTCATGAATAATTCTTCATCATGTAAAAAATTTGAATCATTAAAGTTAATAATACTAGCTAAAAAAGGTGTTTTTTATAGCTATACACTGTAATAGTATCTTAAACTTAACATCTTAAAATTATCATTTCACCAATAAGAAAAGTATTGATCTCATTTTTCAAATTTTAAGTTAGTTTAACATTTTTAAATAATTGATATATGTTTTCTTTTTACCTAATTTGTGATCAAATATTATAATATTTATTATAAATTGTATTATATATGATATTATAAAAAATGTTTTTTACGTTATTGCTTTTTTTAACAGAATAAATTTTTTAATAGGATTTTAAAATAATACATAAATTTATTTATAAAAAAAGATATTT
The DNA here is from genome assembly GCA_963920525.1 of Dichetophora obliterata. Taxonomy (NCBI): domain Eukaryota; kingdom Metazoa; phylum Arthropoda; class Insecta; order Diptera; family Sciomyzidae; genus Dichetophora; species Dichetophora obliterata. The sequence goes on along the minus strand of OY986436.1, from coordinate 13,343,797 downwards.
ATAATATATAACTGTTGTAATAAATGATGACTAGAGAGGATAAAAATATGCATTTGCATATTGCATCGTAATGTAGGATTTAAGGACATAAAGTCTTCGAAAAATTTTGTTTGAAAACAAACGAGTTTTTAGTGAGTATGCGAGCAAACTTTCGCCCGAAGAATTATCAAACCTAAGATATTGCCCGGCAACATCTTGCGCAAAAATCAAGTTTTATCGTGCATATTTTTATACTCTCTAATGCTGACTATTGAATTAAAAAAGTCTCTTCTTGTTCTCTTTTTTTTTGTTAAGAGTTCTCTTGTTTTCTCCTACGCTTCTAGTAGCCTAACATAGTTTTACTCTAAAAGTAAATAGCAGGGCGCTTTTAGAAAACTGCGGGCGGGCGCATAAAATATAGTTACGCTACTGATGATCACCGTCTGCGCTGAATGCGGCCAATGCTTTTTCTTGATAGCAGGAGAAATATTTGTTTGTTTATTTATTTAGCTATTTGTAAACTATTTCTCGAAAATGACTCAAGCGATTTCAATGAAATTTTCAATATATTTGCTTACGGGGGCAAAAAATCGATCTTACTAGGTCTCATTTCTGAGAAAATTCGTTAAGCAGCGCACATCGTGGTAATTGAGTGATTTAGGCGGCAAAAATTATTTTATTTGGTAGAAAATTTCTATTCCATTCAGTTAAATGATTTTAACCCTGTACTGGGACTTATTAAACCTTATATTGCATTTCAGAAAAGAAAATCGCTTAGCAGCATACATTGGGGTATTTGACCGATTTAGGTGGCCAAAATTATTTTATTCCGTAAATAAAATAATTAATAAAATAATTATTAAATATTAATAATTAATAATTAAAATAATTATATTCAAGTCTATTATCTGATTTTAACCCCATACGACCATTGGGACATATTCTACACTAATCAATAAAGAAAAAAAAAATCGCTTACCAGCGCACATTGGGATATTTAACCGAATAGGTGGCTAAAATTCTTTAATTCTGTTAACAGTTTCTATTTAAGTCTGTTATTTGATTAGAACCTGTACGACCATTGAGACATATTCAACATTGTAAAAATTTGTTTTTTTTTGTCAAATCTGTGATATATAAAATTAATTTTTTGCAGTCTAAACATCATGTACATCATGTATAATTTATTGCAGTCTAAACATCGGATGTAAACATTTTTTGCAGATATACATCCGAAAAGTGTTCATATCCAGAAAATCCCGGGATTGGAAAAGTGTGATCCTGCTGACATTCCTAATTAGGAAATTACGAAAATTTATATTCCAGGATTGACATCCGTTGTCCTAATGTGCGCTGCACATAGAAGTTTTTGACCGATTTTTGAAGCCAAATGTTGAATAGTGTTAAATACAAACGGTCGTACAGGGTTAAAGATATTAAAATTCATATAACAGTTTCGTGAAAAAAGGTAAAGACATTAGTTTTGGCGGGAAGCCGAGTAGAACTTTGTCGTCCAGGTACTAAATAACTTAAATACGTTAACTATTTTTGTTTTAATAATACTGTAACAAAACACAAAACGAATAATAAAAAAATTGGACATACACCTAGTAACATTATTAGTATAAAAATCGGATTTTGGGGCCAGAAAACAGTATTTTTAAGATCAAATTTTTTATATATATTTTCCAGCTGAATTTATACCAGCTGAATTTATTGCCAGCTGAATTTATATAAAAAAATTTTTGTTTTATTTGAGAATAGACAGACCCTTTCAATGATGTTTCGTTTTATTGCATTTTGAATGAAATGTCAAAGTTACAAATTAAGCAATTATAAATCATTTAATTTTTTAAATATTTTTTTTTAACTTTTAAATAAAGTTTTAAAAAAAGATGATAAAGTACCTTTTTATTTGATAATATTTTAATATAATTGCTTGGTTAATTGTGAATAAAAAACTGTGTGTCTATTCCACACGATAACAGTGATAACTTCTAATTTTCCAATTCTAAAATATATATCTATGTAAATAAATAATAACATTTATGTTATGTAATGAATGATGAATTGGAAAATTCGAAGTTATCACTTCTATCGTGTGGTATAAATGCTTGGGTAATTGTAAATAAAAAAATACTGTGTGCCTATACCATACGATAACAGTGAAAACTTCTTAATAAGGCTATTCACAGTTTAAGCGTACTTTTAACAAATCGTATTTATAGCATTTATTATTGTTCAAACTGTGAGCACCTCGCCATGTGACTGTCGTATTAAAAAAGTATGCAAGACCCCTTTTATATTGGTCAAGACTTGAAGTCAAGTTTCAGAGTTTGTAGGCAATTCGCCGCACATCGGAAGCGACGGAAGGGAAAAAGAAACTTGAAGCTGTACCGGCAATTTTTCGGGTTTTTTCGTGTTCCTTTTGCTATTTTCGCGTTGTTGACAGTGCTTTTTATTTTATTTTTCGCATAGACCCCTTTTACATTGATCAAGACTTGAAGTCAAGTTTTTTTGACGTTCTCTTTTGAACTTGACGAAAGCTTTCACATTGGTCAAGACTTGAATTCAAGTTCTTGTCTTCTTTCCTTGTTTTCTAAAAATAAAACGAGATAGGTAGCAAGCAAATGAATTATAGTTTATAGAAATTTGCAAACTGAATTTAATTTTTTTACCACGATGGAAGTTAAAAAAACGTTTTTGCTTAAAAATTTAATGCAAAATTAAATTATATTATATGCAAAAAATTTTAATGCAACCGAAGTCTAGCAAACTCACATTGATATGCGAAAAATAAAATAAAAAGCACTGTCAACAACGCGAAAATAGCAAAAGGAACACGAAAAAACACGAAAAATTGCCGGTACAGCTTCAAGTTTCTTTTTCCCTTCCATCGCTTCCGATGTGCGGCGAATTGCCTACAAACTCTGAAACTTGACTTCAAGTCTTGACCAATATAAAAGGGGTCATATCAATGTGAGTTTGCTAGACTTCGGTTGCATTAAATTTAATTTTGCATTAAATTTTTAAGCAAAAACGTTTTGTTAACTTCCATCGTGGTAAAAAAATAAAATTCAGTTTGCAAATTTCTATAAACTATAATTCATTTGCTTGCTACCTATCTCGTTTTATTTTTAGAAAACAAGGAAAGAAGACAAGAACTTGAATTCAAGTCTTGAACAATGTGAAAGCTTTCGTCAAGTTCAAAAGAGAACGTCAAAAAAACTTGACTTCAAGTCTTGATCAATGTAAAAAGGGTCCAACCCTGTGATGTATGTGATTATGCGGCTGTAGACAGAGCATAAAAATACGAGGTACAAAAAACACGTCCAAGGGCTACTTTTATTTACGCGTGCCTGCGTATTTGCGTTTGTATGCAAAACAACAACAAAGCAAAATACGCTTTCGTAAATTGGCGTACAAATAGCAAATCGTACAAATAGCAGACCAGCGTATTCAAACTGTGAATAGCCTTATTGTCCAATTCTAAAATATATATCAATGTATATAAATAATAACATTTATGTTATGTAATGAATGATGAATTGGAAAATTAGAAATTATCACTTCTATCGTGTGGTCACAGGATTCTGCTTTTTTTCTTTTGTCATAAGTGTGTTTCTAGTGCACCTACCTGATAATTTTGCCATATCTAAGATGATACTTAAATTGGTGTAAAAATAAAGTTTGGTGGAAAATTTGGAAGAAATAAAAACTTAAACCATTTCAAGCTGAATATTTGTTGAACTTTTCACAAATTTAACATAGCAAAATATCAATTATGAAGGAAACATTCGGCAAAAAATGGTAGCTGCGTTCCTTTCGCCTTAATATAATCGCGAAAACAAATTTTCTCAAAGACCCCTTTTATATTGGTCAAGACTTGAAGTCAAGTTTCAGAGTTTGTAGGCAATTCGCCGCACATCGGAAGCGACGGAAGGGAAAATGAAACTTGAAGCTGTACCGGCATGGTAGAACTAGTGAAGGTATATGCATTTCAGACTGCTCTCTTTTTGCCATAGCCAGAATTGTCAAACTCAAGCATTTTGCTATTCTTGCCTATTTTTGCTTTTTTATCGCATTCTCATCGTTTTCAGATTTTGTATGAGCTGTCAACTTCGTTTTGACAGTTCCGGCAGTCTGTCTCTCCGAAATGCATCTACCTTCTCTAATTCTACTATGTGTACCGGCAATTTTTCGTGTTTTTTCGTGTTCCTTTTGCTATTTTCGCGTTGTTGACTGCTTTTTATTTTATTTTTCGCATATCAATGTGAGTTTGTTAGACTACGGTTGCATTAAAATTTTTTTGCATTCAATATAATTTAATTTTGCATTAAATTTTTAAGCAAAAACGTTTTGTTAACTTCCATCGTGGTAAAAAAATAAAATTCAGTTTGCAAATTTCAATAAACTATAATTCATTTGCTTGCTACCTATCTCGTTTTATTTTTAGAAAACAAGGAAAGAAGACAAGAACTTGAATTCAAGTCTTGACCAATGTGAAAGCTTTCGTCAAGTTCAAAAGAGAACGTCAAAAAAACTTGACTTCAAGTCTTGATCAATGACCCCTTGTATATTGGTCAAGACTTGAAGTCAAGTTTCAGAGTTTGTAGGCAATTCGCCGCACATCGGAAGCGATGGAAGGGAAAAAGAAACTTGAAGCTGTACCGGCAATTTTTCGTGTTTTTTCGTGTTCCTTTTGCTATTTTCGCGTTGTTAACAGTGCTTTTTATTTTATTTTTCGCATATCAATGTGAGTTTGCTAGACTTCGGTTGCATTAAAATTTTTTGCATTTAATATAATTTAATTTTGCATTAAATTTTTAAGCAAAAACGTTTTGTTAACTTCCATCGTGGTAAAAAAATAAAATTCAGTTTGCAAATTTCTATAAACTATAATTCATTTGCTTGCTACCTATCTCGTTTTATTTTTAGAAAACAAGGAAAGAAGACAAGAACTTCAATTCAAGTCTTGAACAATGTGAAAGCTTTCGTCAAGTTCAAAAGAGAACGTCAAAAAAACTTGACTTCAAGTCTTGATCAATGTAAAAGGGGTCAATGTAAAAGGGGTCAAAGGAACGACAAAAAACGACTCGTAGAGGGCACGACCGTTGCAGTCAAAATCAAGGTTTATTCAACATGGTAGTGTCGGCATAGAGAGGTGGGTACCGTAACTGTCAAACATTAGAAAAGCGTAAAACACAATAAACAAAAGCTGAGAAAAAACTGTCAAATGTGTATGTGAAATTTATATGGTTTTCATTTTTGTGAGTGCTGAAAGTTTTTTTTGTATTTTTCACGAAGCTATCATCAAACAACTTTTGCGAAATATTTTAAACTGTTCGCAAGTATTTTAATAACATTTCTTTTCTTTTCTTTTCTTTTCTTTTCTTTTCTTTTCTTTTCTTTTCTTTTCTTTTCTTTTCTTTTCTTTTCTTTTCTTTTCTTTTCTTTTCTTTTCTTTTCTTTTCTTTTCTTTTCTTTTCTTTTCTTTTCTTTTCTTTTCGAAAATGTATAAACATGAAAAACGACGTCGGATAGTCTGTTGATTTTTACTGTCCCAGAAAGTGTTATACATCCAACAGAATCATTCCTGCCAAGGACCACGCTTCTGTGCAGTTGTGCATCGTCGATGTTGATGAGAAACCATATGCGGCGAAATCAGATGAATGGTGAATCCTATAATTGCATTGTGCGTTTGGCCAAGAAGAATGGATTAGTAAGAACTTCTAAAGTTGTTGACAATAAAGTTACAAAAATCAATTTAAATAAATCAATTTAAAACATAATATAATTCTATTTAAAGACAAGTTATTGACAACTTTATTTATTTCATTTGCTTTTGTTCGTAAATAACTGATTTTGACAGCTCAGGTACCCACAACAAGAGAGAATTTTATCTACTAACACTACTTTCCTATATATACCTTGGTCAAAATTAAATTCAAACTAGCAATTATGACACAATAACTATAAGGTGTCATGAGAACGTGTGTCGTTCAAAACTGTTGTGAGCTGTTATGGTAGCGATACCTTAGTGAACAATGTTTCTCTCAGAATGTGTTTTACTCTAAACGTCAGAAAAATTGTAAATTTAAAAATTGTGCAATTATTGGCTCCACTGAATGCGTCTAATGTGTGTGACACACGCGGTTTGTTTTGTTTTCTTTTGTTTAACATTCGATGGACGCAGCTCGTGAGAAAATAGGTAGCTGTCATGGCTACCGTATAGTCATTATATCAAACAAACAAATAATTCAAAAAATGAAATGACAACTCATAAAAATATACAGGTGCGGCACCTGTGTTTCAAATATTTTTAAGGCTATATCACAATTTTATATGGATAGACCCCTTTTACATTGATCAAGACTTGAAGTCAAGTTTTTTTGACGTTCTCTTTTGAACTTGACGAAAGCTTTCACATTGGTCAAGACTTGAATTCAAGTTCTTGTCTTCTTTCCTTGTTTTCTAAAAATAAAACGAGATAGGTAGCAAGCAAATGAATTATAGTTTATAGAAATTTGCAAACTGAATTTTATTTTTTTACCGTGTTGGAAGTTAACAAACGTTTTTGCTTAAACATTTAATGCCAAATTAAATTATATTGGATGCAAAAAAATTCTAATGCAACCGAAGTCTAACAAACTCACATTGATATGCGAAAAATAAAATAAAAAGCACTGTCAACAACACGAACATAGCAAAAGGAACACGAAAAAACACGAAAAATTGCCGGTACAGCTTCAAGTTTCTTTTTCCCTTCCGTCGCTTCCGATGTGCGGCGAATTGCCAGCAAACTCTGAAACTTGACTTCAAGTCTTGACCAATATACAAAGGGGTCATAGCAAAAATAATCCTATTTGTTATAGGATTATTATTTTTGTTTTTGCTTTGCATGTAAAAAAAAAATAATCTGGATTATTTTGAAGCGAATGGAACGCAGCTGGTGTAACACTATTTCTTTGAGAAGACGAAGAACGCAGTTGCATAATGATTTGTCAAGATGAAAAAGCCAACATTTAAAATATTTTATATAGAAAAAAAAGGAAATGTACATTAATGTAAGTGATGTGTCCAATGTTTAAGTGCAAAAAAATTTTGATTTGCTTATTTTTTTCGGGAACTACGCTGAAGCAATAGGTGGTGAATAACTGCTTCAGCGTAGACCGGGGAAAAACTCTGCGCCTATAAATAATCGGTACGTGTTTTCAAAGAGAAAACAACCATATACATATACGTTTATAACTTAAATCAAAACGTGTTTTTATACCAACTGAACATTTATTTTTATCACATGATTTTCAAATACAAATATTTAAAAAGAATAACTTCTTTTGAGTTAATTTTATTATTTGAAATAAAAAAGAAAAAGTTCGATTTTCACTACTCGAAAGAAGACTTTTCCATTCTTGGATTATTCATTCTACTCTTATAAAATTCCTTATTTTAATTATATTTCTATGCGCTATTATTAAAATTTTAGTTTCTGACAGCCGTTTTGTTTCAGACATTTTAACAGGTGTCTGGAATGACACTTGAGCACGTGCTGGTCATTGAGCTAAATGACACACCATTTTTTAGCATTTTGTCAGTTCACACAGTGTTTTTATAGCTGGGTGTGAAGAAAGAACAGAAATGTTTTGCACAGGTTTTTGAGTATATTTAATAAGGACAAAAATGGTATCAAGCCTTTGTTGCACTCAAGAATGATTAAAATGTTAAAAATTTTTGAATTTAAGAAATATTATATGTATGTTAAATCAACTAACTGATTAATGCCACTCTTGTATTCATAGTGACTATAAAGATCAAGCTGGCAAAGAAATATAAAATATATAAAAAAAAATTCCAATCATTGCTATAAAAAATATTCTTTAAAATTCTTTCATTCTAACTTTCTTTATTTACGTATTTCCTAAGTTCGCCAGACTGGCGACAATTTAATATGCGTTGCCACAGAGTTGGCACAGCTACAAGAAATAACAGTAAAAGAATAGAAAATTCTATTTTATTGTAGTTGCGCTCTTAATTTTACTTCTTTGAATTTTCTCTTTTTCTCCTTACTTCACGTAATTTTCACGACCAAAGATTAAAGCCTTTTGATATATAAGGCTAATTTTTTAAGTTGGAGAGTTGTGATAAATTTTAAGAAACTGTTGATGTACTGGGCACATCAGTTTTTTTCACACATAAAATTATATTTATGAGATATATTACATTCTGTAATGACTGTTATTTGATATTTGAACTTGAAAAATTCTTGTGTTCCTTGAATTCCACAAATCTGACTTTAGATTTTTTTAAGCCAAAAACCTTCGATGTGTGAAAGTCATTTTTCTTATATAAACTATGGTCCATGCATACAGGGTTGTTGTTTTGTGCTCTGTGTTTCTTAAATTCAATCCTTCCTGCACAATTATGACACACAAAATCGTGAAGCGTTCCACATTTAAAAAAAATTGTTCAGAATGCAAGCGTTATCAATGAAATACTAGGGGTATTCACGATTCAGTGCACTTGCCTGTGCAGTTGAGGACTTGTGCACTTTACAAAAACAAATTGTACGTACGTCAAAAATCTGCACAAGTGCTTTTCTACTATTACCTTCAACTTGAGGACTTGAGGACTTGAGCAGTTGTGCACTTGTATGCATTGAAAAATGTTGACAGCTTTGAAATGGTGATGGTGGTGTGTTCACAAAAACCTAACTGCACAACTGCACAAGTCCTCAACTGCACAGGCAAGTGCACTGAATCGTGAAAGGTTGTTTTAAAAACGTTTCGTTTTACTTTTCTATTTAAAAATGTGCGTTTTCATTTTTGTATGGCGTAAAATATTTTTAAAAATATTAATTTTACTAAAAGTTTTTAAAATGTGCGTTTTCGATTTTTTGTTTTCTCAGTGTAAAAGCGTAAAATAAAAAAAACGCTTTTTGGGCCATTTTTCGCTCATTTTTTAAAGTTTTTTGCGATTTTGACCTTGAAGATGAAGTTTTTTGATTTTATATGTTCACAATTTTTGTTCTTTATGACAAGAGCTACAACTTTGCCTCAGAGAGTAAATCAAAATTCCGAACGGTTTGCAAGATATGAGCTTGAGAAAATGATAATTTTTTTTTGCAAAAATGAGGTTTAAGGTATAACTTCTGTGATTCGACTCGCGTCGTTTCAACAGCGAGGTCGTTAAGTGCGGCCAGTCAGTAAAAACTATAATCGTCCATCTTAAGTGATGTGACTTTTACAGTTAATTATTAACAACAAAAATAATATAACCTTAAAAAATTAATGCACAAAAATGTGTATTAATTATACAACACACAATATAATACTTTATACACCACTTGGAATTCAACTCAGCAAAGACTACAATAAAAACCTAGTGTTTCTCGTAGTCTTTTTTTAACATAACACGTGCTGTTTGCAAGACCCCTTTTACATTGATCAAGACTTGAAGTCAAGTTTTTTTGACGTTCTCTTTTGAACTTGACGAAAGCTTTCACATTGGTCAAGACTTGAATTCAAGTTCTTGTCTTCTTTCCTTGTTTTCTAAGAATAAAACGAGATAGGTAGCAAGCAAATGAATTATAGTTTATTGAAATTTGCAAACTGAATTTTATTTTTTTACCACGATGGAAGTTAACAAAATGTTTTTGCTTTTTAATGCATTTTGATGCAACCGTAGTCTAACAAACTCACATTGATATGCGAAAAATAAAATAAAAAGCACTGTCAACAACGCGAAAATAGCAAAAAGAACACAAAAAACACGAAAAATTGCCGGTACAGCTTCAAGTTTCTTTTTCCCTTCCGTCGCTTCCGATGTGCGGCGAATTGCCTACAAACTCTGAAACTTGACTTCAAGTCTTGATCAATATAAAAGGGGTCCAATAGACAACATATTTTAAGAAGAAGAAGAAGAAGTATAACTTCTGTCACCTAAGGCAGCCCGCAGAGTAAGCGCCGAAGCAGGCAGGCAGGCAGACAGGCCCTGCGAAGAAACAAGATAGAAATAACTTTTTTCTCTCTTGTTCACATAGTTTTCCTGTGCCTGTCTGCCTGCCTGTCTGTTTCGGCGCTCACTCTGCGGGAAACCTAAGAGAATTAACAACATTTTAATGACATTCCTAAATTTGTTTACTTTTATTTGCTTAACCCTTTAAAGACGGAACAAATTTAATTTTGACTAATTTTTGTATGATGCCATTAGTTTTGTGAAACTTGACTTACACAGCGTCTCCACGGGCAATATGTCCGGCAATGAAATATTACCAGAATGGAAATTTTCTAAATATTGCCCGTGGAGACGCTGAATTGCCAGCAAGGAAATGTGTCCGGCAACATTGCCAAACGCTTGCAGGGCAATAGAATGTTTGGGCCTATTCTGCACAATCTGTTATGAAAAAATTCTGTTATTCTGTTATTATTTCCCCATACAAATTTTTGAGCTGTCAAAAAGTCTGTATAGGAAATCATAACATAATAACAGAATTTTTTCATAACAGATTGTGCAAAATAGGCCCAATTGCTCTTGCGAGCAATAAAAATGGCGACAAATGAAGATTGGTGGAAAAGTAAAACTATGGAATAAATAAACTTATATAGAAAACGAGAATGTTTGTGGAAAATGAGTAATAAATTGTATGAAAGCATTTTATACAACTTTTAAAGTTTTCTAGAGACTTAAATGTTTTAATGCAATAATGTCTCAATGATTCAACGCCATATCGAATATAACACATTGCGGCAATATTTTGCCCACCATCGAAAAATGGCCAGATCAAGCAATAATTCCTTGCTCGCAATATTGCCCGAAACATTGCTCGTGAAGACGCAGCGTTATTAGTGATGATGCCACATGACATCAACGTCGTTATTGAATTAAGCTTTAATGGGTGAAAAAAACTAAGACTTTAATTTATATCTATCTTGTTCTATTTGAAATGGTCAAATGGGGATATACTCAGATGTCTTATTTCTAATGACAATACCTTTTCGTCATAGACTCCTTTCAAAAGTGTCTATTTTATTGAAAAGTATTTTTGGCGTAAGTCTTGACATTCATTAACCAAGCACTCAAGATCAAAAGGCAAAACGTGCTGCCAGATTTTAGAACTTTTTCAATCAAATTTTATCAAAGCCATGCGTATAAAATCAAAAACTATTATTCTAAGCATGACAGAGCTGGTAGAGATATATGAGAGTGTGAGTATGACACACACATATGTACATACTCACACATTTACTTACCACCCTCTCGCGCATAAATAAACAACATGATAGACCGACACGTGACAGCAATTTTGACACGTTCAACGTGATGTCAACACTTTGCCAACGCATCAAAAGACATTTTATACATATCATGCGTGGAATTTAAATTTTTCAGTTAGTTTTTGTTGGTCTTATTTTACTTTGTTAGGGCTTTTTTTTAAGGATTTCCTAGTTTTGCAGTAAATTTAGTTGTTATTGCTATCAATTTTTGCCACACACATTGTCCTATGTGGAAACATTTTATTTTTACGAATTGTGTGTGCGGGATTAAAACCTTGGGGTTGAAAACCTTACTGTAAGTATCTATTATTCTATTTGAACCTTTTATTTTCAAAATAACTTCAGACTTTTCCCTTTAATTGACTCGATTTTTTAATTTTTCTTAGCAAATTTTTACGTGAAAGAGAAGAGCACAAATCAAACAAATAGTCAGCAATATTAAAATAAAAAGTTCATTGTGAGCCTACAAAAAGGATATTTGCACACCATGTGTTCGTATCTGAAAAGCTGTAAAAAAGATAAACCGATCAAAGTTCAATATTTGCACAAAGACAGTTGCTACATTCACTGCAAAAACTTGCATAAAGTTTTATTTCATAAATTTACTAAAAGGATAGACAAAAAAATAAAAAATGCAGTTTTTTCAAATTTATAATAATTAAAAAAAACAAGAAAATGAGGGAAATATATGCTATTATATTAAGTGCATTTAAAATATAGGTACACACACACATCAACAATAATCTGATATTTTTCATATTTTCGCTACATCATTGTTGACATTCATGATTTTTGACAATTTATGAAGCAACAGATAGAGATAAGAATATGAATTGCTTTCAGTTTCAGTTTTTGTTACAAAACTTTGAAAATAACTTACATTCTTGCACGCTATAGAATAAAAGCCACTACATGACCATGAGGTCATGTTTGCAGCAAACAAAAAAAAAAAAAAAGAAAAAAAGACATTTTGGCCGCCAAACTGGCGCGCCATCTATCTAAAAGTTTATAGCTGCAAATTGCAAAAGCGTGTTTTATAACTGTTGTTTCCATGTGTGCGTATACTTGTTTACATCTACTGTATATATTAAAGTGGTTGTTCAAATAAAAAGTTTATGTTTTATGCATAAACAGCATGTTGTTGGAAAATCCAAAATGTATGGCGTGCAATGAAAGGACGAACAGATAAATAACAGTATAAATGCACAGCACGATATGCATTTTTATTGATTATTTTCTAAGAGATAAATTATGTCCACTTTGAGTAAGAATTGAATATAGAAATCACCATTCTGATTATTCAGCACTTAACTATCCGCTATAATGTCAAAATATGTATGAAAATAATTTTTTAATAAAGTTCAATGGTAGTACTGAGAAAAATGCCTGTGTGCCGGTAGTCACTATAAAATTCTAATGTTATAGAATTATCTTACTATAAAATAAACTTTTGTTGTTTTAAAAAAATTTAAATTAATAAATTTGAAATAAATAAACAAATAAATAAATAAATAAAATAAATAAAAATTTAAAATTAAAAAATTTTTAATTCTCTAAATAAGTTTTTTATTACATCTAAATTTTTTTTTGTTGAACTATATATTTTTTGTTTTAAAATTCAAAATAAACAAATTTTTGTATTCTCTAACCAATTTTTTTTTCATTTGTATTTTTAATATTTTTTATTTTTCTTATAATATTTTATAATTCTAATAAAATCTATATTTTTAATTTTGAAAAATATATGTGTCTATTTTGTTAGAATTAATTTTTTTAAAATATAAAAATAATATTTTATTATTATTATTATAGAATTATTTTAAGAATTAAAAAATTAAACAAAAAAACTTTTTAGAAAATTTAAAAATTTATTTAAATTTTATATTTTTTTTTTAAAGATCAAAAAACCAAGGCATGCGCCTTATACAAACAAGGTTTGGTCTTTGACCTGAAAGGAAAGGGATAAAATTATTTAGAGGTATTGATTGGAACCATACGTGAATTATTGATTAGGCGAAACAACCCTGAAAGACAGTTTGAATTGCTTTAAACCGAGGCTAGTGTTATGCCTTAACCTCGGCATTTTTAAAATACTAAAAAATATATTTTTTCCTTGAAACCTTGAAAACACTTTTTCTAGAATTTCTTTTTTAAGAAAAGGGTGTAAAATACCAATAAAAAGGGCGCTAGAGGGTAGGAAAATTTCTCATAAATTTTTAAAATAAAAACAAACTGGCTATTGCAGCACTCGGAAGGACTTTGACCTAGCTTCTATTGATCAATTGTGTTGTGCGTGTTATTAAATGTTTGATCACAAATGACCGAGAACTGGACCTACGTGTTTTATGCCAACTCCGAACGGCTTATGTTCTCAAGAAGCTTTACATGACAATTGTTACTCTCTGAGTTTTGCCCTTGTCTGCAGAGAGGTGTTGACAGAACAGAAAAATAAATTCAATTGAAAAAACTTTCTGTCTGACTGTGGGTTTAGACCGCCTGAACGAACGAAAAAATTATCGCGAACAATTTATTGCAATAAATTCTTCGTTCGGAGTACTGTTTAGACCGCACGAACATCAGTCGCGAACAAACATTGGCCGCCACCTTGTTCGTTCAGGCGGTGTAAACAGCAGTTTGTGCATTTGGCCGAACATCAATAAATGCAGGGTTGATAACTCCTTATTTTTATATTAGTACTAAAACTTATACTCCGTTTCTCAACAACAAATGGTTTGCCACTCCATAACAATATATTATTACTCGTATTAGTTATTATAGAAAAGACGTGTGTTTAACTTAAGGGCCCATTTAAGTTTTTCGACGAACAAAAATTAAATGTTTTCACATTTTTCGTGTGTCAATAAATTTCGTAAAATTTAAGTCAATTAAATACAAATTGTTCCCAAATTGTATGCACTTATTAAGCAAATACAATTGATACTTTCATAGCATCTTTCTGTAAAACGAACGTAACGTGCATTTCACGTAGGCTTCGTTCAATAGCCGAATGTCAGCTGTTTTCGCTTGATGTAAAAATAATTTCTCAGCCCAACGAGAACAGCTGATTCAGAAATGAACGACAACGTAACTGTAGTGAAAACTTGGCTTGATGTATTAAAAAAATTTGAAACGAAACGTCAAATATAGACGATGAAAATTTTCTTATCGTTTAGAAATTTGTTGACATGGAAGTTGCTGAAAATAAATCGTAAGTATTATTTTATTAAAAAATGCAAGAATTTAGAATCAATTAATTTATATTTTATTTAGCACACAAAAAAACCACAAGCGAGCAATTTGGAGTTGGATTGGATCTTGGAGTTTTTCCTGCTTTGCAGATTTGCCTGCCTTGCCTGCTTTGTATCCGATTCATGAAAATTGCATAAAGCGATCGTGGAAAACATTATATTTATTAATTTTCACAAAACTTTTCACTATGATCAAATTTGCAGCAAAAATTAATCATATAAGTCAAAAAAAAAAAAAACAAAACAAACAAAACAGCTGATGCAAAAAATGATGCCACCTATTAAATATTGCTTAGAATAAGTACAAAATATTTAAGGTTTTCATCAGCTTTACGCAAAATGATGAATTTTTACAATCTGGTAAAAATTTTTTTGACAAATACTCACGTTAAGAGTATTTGAGCAACGTAAGCAACGTAACAGTGGACGACGACGCAAGGAAAAAATACATCAAGCCAATTTTGTCCGATATCGTCGGAAAACGAACGAAGCTTAAGACGAAGGCTACGTTTTACCTAAAGATGCTATCAGTCGTTTGATTTTTATTTTAGAGAAATCCTTTTTATGTTATAACTTTAAAGAATTGCTTTTAGTCACAAATCGAATTTTCAACTACCATTTTGGTGAACATCCACATTTTTCTAAAATCTTCGATTAAAAACTCAAAAAGTTTCAGCAGAACCTAAAATATTTTTTTAATTTATTTGAACGAGCTCTATTGCGGACTCCTGCTATATTAAATAATATTTGCTATCCATAAACTCAAAATTTTCATTAAAAGTTATATAGTTATTTAAAAAAAAAATTACCTCAAATAAACAGTAGCCTCAAATAAATAAATTAGGGTTTTCCGCTTAAAAGCTTAATTTGGCCCTTTACACAACACAATCATATTGCAGCGAAAGTTAACAGAACACTTTAAAAAACATAAAACTTAATTACTACATATTTTAGTACTTTTCATAAATTATTCTCTAAAGCTACTCCTCTTTGCTACTTTTCTGTTTTTAAACACAGCGCAACACCGGATTCGCCCAAAAAGATCGAAGCTTGTTCAATCAGAGCGAACGAATCTTCGTTCGTTCGCCCTAATTTACTGTTTACACCGGGCAAACATTGTTCGCGATAAATTTATAGCGAATTTATATAAATTTATAAAAGTGTTTAAACCAAGCGAACGAACGAGGTTTCTTTCGTTTAAACACTTTGCCCGAACGAACAGTGTTCGCTATAAATTTATCGCGAACAATGTTTACCCGGTGTAAACAGTAAATTAGGGCGAACGAACGAGGTTTCTTTTCAGGCGGTCTAAACGCACAGTGAGAGCTGGAATTGAACCCGGGCTACCGCGGTTCTTTAGCTTAGGGGCAACGCACTCTACCCACTAGGCTACGGTCATAAATTTTTACTATGCATCTAAACAGACAATTACTCATCTTGTCCTCTAGATAAGTTTTCTGCCTCTGTAGTCTGTAGTCTAGTGAAGAGTGCGCTAGACTATCGACTTAGAGGTCACTGGTTCGAATCCGGGTTCGGGCATGATTTTTTCGCTTTCTTTACTACATTTGAGAATTCTTGAAATAATTCTTGTGGATTCCACAGCTAAATTGTGGAAAATATGGAATTAAAGAACAGGAACAACTGAGGGCTGGAAATGCTTGCCGAGGTTAACACCTAGCCACGGTTATAAGCAATTAAAATTGTTTTCACGTTTGTTTCGCCTAATCGATAATTCACGTATGGTTCAATCAATTCTACCTCTAATAATCTATCCCTTTGCTTTCAGGTCAGAGGCCAACGGTTGTTTGTATTAAGCACATGCCATCCCAATCAGCCAAACAAGTTTGGAATAAGCTTTAAACAAGCTTAGAACCGTAAGCATAAAGCTTGGAAAAACCTTTAGATTACTATTGAAAAATGTTTACAAGTAATTGTAGAATAAACGAAAACGATCCCTTGGAAAAATATTCCTTACTATAAGCGTAATCCAAGTGTTTACTTACAATTGGATATTATATTTGAATAAGCTTAATTCAAGTGTTTCTTTACAATTGGAAATAAGTATTTGAATAAGCTTTTTCCAAGTGTTTCTTTACAATTGGAAATTAGTATTTCAATACGCAACTTTTGCGTATAAATATATTTACCAAACAATGCGCAGCCATCTGTGACAATTGACAAATAAAAATAAAAAAAGAAAATTCGCCAGTTCGAGAAGCTGTATCGTCATTTTTCACTTTCAAACACGATTTGCCTTCAAGAAAACTTGACTTGTTGCATTTAAAGTCCTCAGTTGTGGGTTCCTTGTCCTTTAAATTCAATATTTTCCACAATTAGCTCGTGGATTTCTATGTTTAGTTTCCGTAATTCTTAAATGCAGTAAAGAGCAAAGAGTGTGAGAAGAACCACGAACGAACCCGGACTCGAACCGGGGACGTCTGGGTTGATAGTCTAGCGCACTCTCCACCAGACTACACAGGCCAACAGTTAACAGCAATCGCAACTTTGAACAGCTGCAAAATTATTACCTTGGCTAACATTTTGCAAGTATGATTGGAAAACACTTACTTAAAGCAAGTCTTTCCAAGTATTATTGTATAAAACTTACTTTTTGTTTTTACGCAATAATTCTACAAAGCAACTTGGAAATTTATTACCTACGCAAGTGTTTTACAAGCGTGCTTGGAAAAGGCTTGGTTTTTGCATTGTATATAAGCTTAATCCAATCACTATTTCTAAATGGCTGATTGGAATGGTTCTGTGATCTTTAAAAAAAAAAACTATGTCAAAGACATGTATTCAGCAGCTGTCTTACTTTTTACCCGTCTACGGCGAAGCAAAAGGAGCGGTACGTATGCATATCTGTTTGACCGGTATGTTTTGCATGTATGTATGTATGTTCATCTGTTTCACTCTCACTACTTATCATATTTTGATAAATGAGGTTTCGTTGGAAGTGTTTTGATCGTCTGCTGGTTATAGGTAATGTGACCTCACATTAAATTAAACAAAGCGCCCTCTAGAGGACATAAAGTCATGAACTAAAATTTTTTTTAGTAACATAAGCAAACTAGTAAGCCCGTGTGGCTTTAAAATGCTAAAATCAAACATACCTAGACTTTATTTTAATCTTTTGAATAGATTTTCAACTGATCAAAATTGAAATGAAATTAATTTTGGCCTTTATGCAATATACGCGGTATTGCACTCGCAACGACGATATATTAGGGCAGTTCACGATCTTGTTGCATCGTTGCAAATGCAAAACGAGCAGCTTTTACAAAAAAAAAAACCTTGATATGCATTTGCAACATTCATGCATATGCTATAACAAAAGACTGTTGCATATGCAAATCTAATCGTAGTGCATAACGCTATTGTGAAAGAATATCTTAATTTTGCATTGAACACAACCACCGATACTTTCTGTACAGTCCTAATTAAACAGTTGTTTTTATTGTTTATATTTTTAGCGGCAAAAAGTTTTATTTGTAATAAAAAAGAGCTAAAGAAGTGGAGGGAGTTTTAAAAAGAAAAATTAAAGGGGAAAATACCAACAAAAAGATAACAGAGGGAGAAATTCGCAAAATTTTGGATTTTTGTAGGGGTCCGATGCAAAATGTAAACAAAAATCAGCTGTTGTAAAGCATTTGCAACATCATAATATTAAAGGTGTGCTCACAATCATCTACCCTTGCAAAAACGCATTTGCAACAATGCAACAAGGTCGTGAACTGCCCAAATGTTAGCATATTTAATATCATACCCAAATTTATTTTAAATGTGGAGTTAAAGCAGGAGTAAAAATATTTCTTGATCTCCAGTTGAAAAATGCTTGAACAAAAATGTTTCATTACCAGTTTCCAATTTCTTATTAAATTTTTGTGTAAATTTTTTAAAATTGCAATATTTTCCGACCAACAGCTAAGATATCTGTTTTCAATTGTAAGAAATCATTCCAGTATCACTTTGATATTGAATACATCAATTCATAGTTTTAGCTGTGAAATTATAAAAGATTATTCATCAGTATAACAGTTTCATAGCTATTAGCCGATAGGTGGCGTTAAGTAAATATTTCACATATATTTAGGCATATGCTGAAATTGAGAAGAGAAAAAGCAACATAACAACAACAATTATATGCAAACTTTAACTCCTATAACTTGAAAAATATAAATTTTTAAGAAATAAAAAGTCCAGTTTGCACATTTACAGGTCTAAATCTATCTAATCATACTAAATTTATTAAGATTTGACTTGTACTTAAAAAGCCTTACGCCGTACAAAATTTGAGTTTGCGTAATATATATAAGATGTGGTATCATTTTGCTTGGTTTTCACTATGTCATTTTTATAACAACACAAAAGTTTATCACCTGAAATATCACCTTAATAAAACACTAGAACATTTTCTGCATAGCTCCATTAAAGCATCTAGCAAAGATTGCCAAAGAAAGAAAAAATATCTATATGTTGTTGTTTTCAATTTGATTGACAACAACTGACCACTGAAAATGACATAGTGAAAACCAAGCCTTAGAAGTTTTTTGATCTTCTGATAAAGAAAAGTTTTATAACGTCACATAAAATAGAATAAGGCGCCCTCTAGAAGACAGAAAGTCAACTCAACCTCTCACTTCTCAACTACCCTAGCTTCTAAACCACTTATCATAATTTGACAAATGAGAAATCAATGAACCCGTTTTGATCGTGCGCTGGTTATAGGTTATGTGACGTCATTTAAAATAGAGTAAGGAGCTCTCTACAGGGCAGAAAGACAAATAAACTCCTAACTTCTAAACTACTAGTCATAATTTGACAAATAAGGTATCGCTGGAAACGTTTTGATCGTTTGATAAAGAAAATTTTTATTACGTCACATAAAATTTAATAAGGCGCCCTCTAGAAGACAGAAAGTTAACTCAACCTAAACTAAACTACCCTACCTTCTAAGCTACTTATCATAATTTGACAAATGAGAAATCATAAAAGCGTTTTGATCATTCGCTGGTTATAGGTTATGTGACGTCATTTAAAATAGAATAAGGAGCTGTCTAGAGGACAGAAAGACAAATAAACTCCTAACTTCTAAACTACTAGTCATAATTTGACAAATGAGGTATCGCTGGAAGCGTTTTGATCGTCCGCTGGTTATAATTTATGTGATGTCACATTATATTGAATATAGAATCCTCTTTATGACATAAAGTTAGGATTTTTAAAAAAGTTTTTGTAGTGATACAAGAAATGTCTTTGTTAATTATTGTATAATTTGATCATCAAACAATTGATTGGTAGTTATTACTTCAGATTATATAATAATTGCATCCCCATTTTAATAAAAATTGGTTCAAAAAACTAAAATTCGACTACTAACAAGCTCGCTTTAAAAAATTTTAAACAAGATAATATTCTCATCTGAAATTATTTTGTACAAACTATTCAATATTTTTTGTCTTTTAAACAAACAACTCAATCATAATATATGTATATTGTTGTATTTATAACTAATTCATAGTGATTTTCAGAAGATATCTGTGGTCGTATGCCACCTACATAGTGGGCAATTTAGCTAGTGCTACGCAAAAGTAAGCATGCTAGTAGTGCTATTATTAGCGTCAATATACTTTCCATGCTCGCTGTATTGAGAACTTATGTGAGGCCTACCTTTTGAAGGTTCTGAATCTTTTTATAGCACTTCATACAAATTTTTTTTTTAAATTTAGAAATAATTTTAAATTAACAGAACAATTAAAAACAAAATCAAAATTTAAGAAAAAAAAAAAACCCGAGCTGGGACCTGAACCCAGTTTTTCGATTTCTAACACATTACATATCATATTATATGAAAACTTTTATATGAAAAAATTCAAGTATTTTCTTATATTATTGAAATAAATAATAATGATGAAGAAATTTAAAAAAAAAAATTAAGTGAACAGAAAAATTTGTAAAAACTGTAGATTTTTAAAAAATATACAAAAAAGAAATTCTTTGGCCAAGCTATGTCTTGAACCTGCGTTCCAGAAATCTTACTTGCATTTGCAATGATGCAAAATAAGCGAAATTTTGTTAACAACTGCTGTAGACGAGTGGATAAGGTGTCGGACCGGCACACTAGAGGACGTGGGTTCAAATCAGGAGATGGTCAGTGCCAAATTTGGTATTACGTTTATGTTTGTAATGCCTGAAGATTTCCGCCTGTACAAAAATGAAACAAATATTTTTTTTAAAAAAAAGTCTTTTAACATGCATCCTCAAAAGAGTGCTAAAATTTTCGCATTTCATGCTTTTACACTCAAAAAATTTATTAGTAAAATTTCTACGAATGATATTAGTAAACGAAATATTACTATATTCTACAAATATTCGTATACAAAGTATTTTATTGTGATATCTTTACGAATTCATTCGCAAAATTTTTCTAATACCTGATGTTGTATCTACAAATATATTTGTTTTATATACTAATGATATTCGTAAACAAAAAAATCAATTCGTATTAGTGCATTGTACGAATGATTGTGTACACATAAATGATAATACTCGTAAATTTCTCGTACGAATAACTTCGTAATTTCTTTTATTACATTCGTAGTATTTACTAATGCTTTCCTACTATTTACGAATGAAAAAAAATATTAGTAGAAACAATTCATTCGTAGGCTGACCGTACGAATTATTAGTAGTATGTACGAATTATTAGTAGAGTTTAAAAAATTGAAAACCGAAATCGTTGAGCCTTGTTTGTAGAACATCTACAGAACATAAAGAACTGTATGATTTTCAAGTAACTGTAGCCTACTGGTAGAGTGCGTGGCCCGTAAACTAAAGAGTCGAGGTTCAAACCCCAGCTCAGACAGTATTTTTTTTTAGAATACGAATAAAATATTCGTAATATGTACTAATATACGCCAATTCTACGATCGTGGCTGAAAACTACCAATAAAATTCGTATAATGGACGCAGTTATTAGTAATATTTGCGCACAAATATTTTTGAGTGTAGAGTGTATCTAAATACATCTAGAAGGCGACATATGTTATTGTAATAAAAGGTCTGTTCACAATCCAGTGCAAAAATGGTAGAGTGTATTTTTGCTTTATACTAACAAAATGTACAGGGATACATTTACTATGCTATTGGAAATATGCAACACTAAAACCCACAGTTTATTTATACTATACATATGCAATACTAACTTGCAAACTGACAGCTGATAATGAAAAAAAAGGAAAAGCGAACAAATATGGCAGTTAAGCAAACTAAAAGCAATTTAATTGTGTCTTAAAGCTTTTTTTTCCACACAAAATTGATTTAAGCGAAATTTTCAGAAGAAAATAATTTGTCTTTTCATCAATCGGCTGTGAATTTTATGTTTTGCAACAAGTGTAGCAAAGTAAACTGAAAAAGAGTGTTCACAATTTGAAGCATTATCGCGAATAACGTTGTAAACGAAATTTTTTAGTGTTTTTTTTTGCGAATACCTAGGCCGGATTCTGAAAATCGTCTAGCTAAAGCTAAATCTCTATCGCTAAAATGCTAAAAAAATGCTTCGTTCAATTCCTTAGCGATTTCGCTAAAATGCGATTCTGAGTTTCAAATCGCCTAGCTTAAAAGAATGCTTCTACTACTCGCCACAGGAAGCGTTGTTTTAGCAATTCTTATGTCAAAAAATTGATTTGGTTATGGCTGTGTGCCATTTGGAAACTTTTCACTATTGGTTCTATAGGAAAGAAAATGTTGAGTTGAAAAAAGTTTCTATCTGTTGTATTTAAATTGTCATTTTTTGCTGTGGCAAATGAAACCTGAAAATGTTATCCAGAAATTTTGACGTCTTCTCAGCGAATGAACGAGTTTTTAAGACGCATTTGACTGCCACTACTACTGCAAATAATTTTTGTATTTAAAATAAAAATAAAACTATGTTAAAACTGGTTCAACTTTAAATACCAAAACAGTCGTGGCTTATTGGAGGCTTAGGTTTCATTCAATTCTTCAAAATTTTGCACTCAGAGTACATTTTACATATTAAAAATTAGGTGCAAAATTTCTTGTCAATTATGAAAGATACCAATGATATGAAAGACACAAGAAGCAATACTTTCTTCCATTTAGAATTGTTTTGCTTCAAGTGTCTTTCTTATCGTTGGTGTGCTTCTTCGTGATACAGAATTATCACATAAGAGTGTGTCACAACAATTTTAGCTAATTTGTAAACTACCAATTCATTTAATAAATTTTTATAAAGTTGTAAGAGATGAAACCTTTTTCTAAAAGCATGTTATATGTTATAAATACAATTAGGGCTACGGGCGTGCGACGTGTAAGTACCACTGGCGTGTAGAACTATTGCTGGCGTGTGGAATACAATCTTCGGCTATGTTCAGACGACAATCAAATGATTAAGTCAATCTAATTTTTTGTTCTTTTTTACTCTATTTGACTAATTGATTCTGGTCTTGAGCGTCATCAAAATTTTAACTATGTTTGAAGTTAATTTTCGCTCTCGCATAGTTAATTTTATTAGCTGGAAAAACAAACCACAAATTTGGATTAATTCAATCATTTGATTCTCGTTTGAACACAGCTTTTTTTATTTGTTTTTCAATACACGCCTGTCAAATTAGAAAAGAAAAATTTTTCGGCTGCAGCGTTTTCTGTAGCCGCACGACAAGCTCGGCGTGTGATGTGGATTGTGTTTTTAACATAAGAAATACATTGTTCTATATTGACAGACTACACACCACCAGCCTGCAGTCCCAATTGTGTTTATAACATTACAAAATCAAAATATCAAAATCAAAAATATGCACAAGTGTTTTTCTACTGCAGCCTAAAACTTGAAGATTTGAGCAGTTATGCACTTGTGTGCATTGAAAAATTTGGCAGATTGGAAAAAGTGTTAGTGGTTTGTTTACGAAAACCTAACTGCACAACTGCAGAAGTCCTCAACTGCACGTGCAGTGAAACGTGAATACCCCTAATACTAATACAACTGATAAATACAAACAGCAAGTTTTCGAAAAAGTGCTTTAAATTGGTTTATTTTTCTTTGAAAACATTCAAAAGAGACAAAGCATTAATTTTTCTTAATATATGTATCAAAAATTACGATTTTAATTGAAAAATCTTTTAACATAGCGGCAACAAAATATTGGACTCTAAAATTATAGCTAAAAATAAATTTAGAGTTTCTATAAATCGCTAAAAAAAAGTTAAGAATCGCAGCAATCGCTAAAAATTTAGCTATGACAGCTTTAATTTTATTCTTCGTTAAAGGCTCGTTCAGTCTCTAAATTTTTAGCATGAAAATAAGCGATGGAGTTTTTCAGAATAGCAATATCGCTAAAAACTATAAATTTAGCTTTAGCGGTGGAGATTTAGCTTTAGCATTTTTCAGAATCCGTCCTCAGTTAGAATCACTTTTTTGTATTATATATAAACAGAATTGAGTAAGCAGTTGGGCAGTTTGGGATATTTTTATCGCTATCCAAAAAAAAAAAATTAATAAAAATGAATAAAAGTGCTTCTAGAATGAAAAAAAGTGAACGATTACAATTTTGTCGTTTACAGCGTTATTCGCGAGAGCGCTTCATTTATAGAAAATTTTTACAATTGCACAAATTTTCAATCTCAAATACACAAGATTGTGAATTACCCTAATATTACAGGCGACAAATATATTATGTGTAAGCTGTTTGTTTAATGGGCAAAAAATATTGAATAGGTTGTACATTTCAGTAGTCGGTTTTGAGTTTTTTTGAACTAATTTTTTATGTTAGTAACAGTCAAAATGTAGAGTTAATTTAAAACTGACCTACATATACAAAAATTAGCTCAGATTAAACTTTTGAAATGCCTTTGAAATAGTTTAAAATTATTTTTTATTTCTTTTACCAGAATCCGTAGATCGAAATCTTTAATTTTGAAAAAAGTTTTACAAAAAAGTCAAAAGAAATTGTTCATATTATAATATGAAAAATGTGATTGTATTATGATTTACAGATTTATAAATTTTTATTTATACATACTTAAATACATTGTTTTTTTTTTATATATAAACTTATTGAGAAATCATATAAAATATTTAAATATACATTTTTTTATTAGATATTTTATTGTCGTTGGCAAAAAAAAGCAAGCTGTTATAGTACCCATTTCAAAAAATTCAGAAAAAAAAGAGAAGCTTGCTTTTAACTAACTTATACCAAGCTTGTGAAAAAATCGCCGCAAAAGGGCTAAAAAACAGCTAACGTCGAATAAAATACAAGTTCAGAACTTAGCAAAAGCAATAAATCATAAGAAGCAACAGATCGAATATAGTTGGAGTAGGCTGCGCTTCACTTAAAATCTTTCATTATCTTCTTTTGTTTACTTTACTCTTTACCAATCATCATTTAAAAAAAGTTTATAAAAAAAGTTTTTGATATAGAATATAAGAGAAAAAAATTTAAGGTACTCTTTGAAAGAAAACTTCTGCCAACTACAACAGCTGCAAGAATTTAAGGATTAAATAGGACTACAACTGCAACGATATAATCGGCAATGCTCAAAAAAAAATTTATAAACTTGCAAAACTTTGCACTAGTTTTAATTAAAAGTTACTCATACGCCACGCATGCCAGAATTGCATGAACCAAGTTTGAAGTAAAACTTACTAGAGAGCATCATTTTAATTTCTTCAGCAAATTGCTAGGTACTCCAATATTCAATTCAAGGTGCAGGCACACACTCATACACACACTCATATTATATTCGCGCAACACAAGCTAATCACAACTTACTATATGTCTCTTATGTAGACATTGCAATTTGTTTGTTTCTACCACCAACGCAACACAACCACAACTAACACATGAATTCATTAATCATAAACCAAATTAAGCATTATTAATGTAAGGGCAACGTTGAGGTTTTCTAGATTTTTTTCCATTTTTATTTTCAGTCACTTTCCTGCTTAGCTAACAACATCTAACAAGTTGCTGTACAACCTGAGATAGGTGAGAAAAGCAACAATCACACGAATAGCATCTTCTTAATGGTGTAGCTAAGCAAGTGCTGCGAAATATTCTTGGCAGACAATTAGAACAATATATAGAAAGTTGCAGCCCTCCCCCCCTTCATCACACCCTACACAGCTTATGAAGTGCAATGTTTTTAAATTGCTAAAGGTATCACGTTAAGTGCTAAGATTTTCATGAAATTCTTCCGAGACAGAGCAGTGAAGTCAAAGTTCAATTCGTTAGGTTTGAGATTGTCTGGCTGAATTGCTTGTGAAGAAGAACAACGAAGTGCTTCTGGTTAATTGCTATGAAAGTGGAGAAGTCAAGAAATTTTAATGAAATTAAAAAAAGAAAGGCGTAACGAAGGTGAGTGAATGATAGAAAGTTTACTTTCAGGAACTCAAAAACTTTCAAGAAAGAAATCAGGCTTCAAAACTTAAATATTTATTTCCAACAAAAACCAGCATACGAAAATATTGCCTTTTTCAATCATTAAACTGAAATATGCATTTTAAACGATATCATTTTGCACTCTAGTGCCCTAAGCATTCCAGGCAGCGTAATTGTAAAGCAGCAGTTAAATTTTTATTTTTGCTAACAATGATAGAAAATGACAAAAAATTCCTTTATTTTTGTTTTTACAAACGACTTGTGGAGCAAAAATGTAAATCCCAAAGAAAACGCGCAGCGATCAAATATAATGAGCCTAATTAAGGTCTTAATAATACTCACTCGAGCTGGCAATGTAAACTTAGCGCCCTAGATGCAGATAAAAAGGATTAAGTTAATGTTTTTGTGCGCCAACGATTTTAATTGTGGAATATTTTTAGTACTCTTTTCCTGTTTTTTAAGATCACAGTTATTCTTGGCTGCATGAAAACTTATATACGTTGAAATAAGGAGACAAATTGGAAGTAAGAAATATCGCCAGTAAAATGAAAAAACAGCTAAATGAAAAATTGTCCAAGAACTGAATAAAAATTTCCCAAATTAAAATGAAAAAATTTCCGAAAAATTAAAAAAATAACCTTAAAATGAAAAACGAAATTTAACAAAAAAAAAAAAAAAAAATTAAAAATGCTCAAAAATTTCATAACTTTTGTTTTATAAAAAAAAATGGTATATCATTAAAAAAATTCAGTCAAAAATACATTGTAGAAAGAAAAATGTGTTAAGTATTGATTGTAAGCTTTTTTTTAGCTCATTAAAAATATAATAAATGGAATTATCGAAAGTAGAAAGAAGTTTTATTTTCACTAAGTCAGTTTTATAATGACACAAAACTACATTGCCTCAAATATAATTTATATAAAACTTTAAAACACTTTCTGTATTGCTTAGTTTAATAAATTAGTTCTTTTTAATTTTTAAACATTATCAAAAATAGAAAATATGACAACATGTGTTTAATTTGTATTTGATAAACAAAAACTGACCATTGAAAATGACAAAGTGAAACAAAGCATAAGTAAGGATAGGAGAAATAAATGGTAGGAACACCATATCGAGTAGGGTGAAAAGAGCTAACGAAACACGATCGGTGCTTCACAGAAAAAAATTATTCAATTAAAAAATGCATTTTGTCTAAGACGTGAATTGAGCCTGGGCCACCACGGTTATTTCGCATACGGGTCTACCATACTCTAACCAGTAAGCCAGGACAGCGATTGCATTCAACAGCAAGGCTCATTTATAAGGTTGTGGCACTTGAGAGCAAGCTCGGTCGAACTGTCAGAATGGATGAAAAAAAATCAAGGAAGTTAATGCATAGAACAAAGAAAAGTTGACAGTTCAAGCAAAGGCGGAAAAGAGCTCATTTCTCTGCAGTGCCACAACCTTTTAAATGAACCTTGTTCAACAGTCTAAAATTAAAAAAAGCAATTATGATCAGATAGCAAATAGTAAATAAAGACGCAGTCGGGGAATCCCCGTCAGGAACGAAGTTCCTTACGCTTTTTCTTCAACTCCTAATGTAATTCAAAATAAAAGTAGTATATTTTTAATTATTATTAAAATAAAGCAAATAAAGTAAATGAACAATCAAATCAAAAAGTTTAATTTAATATTTTAGGAAAAAAAAAATTTATTTATCGAAAATTAAGATGTAAAATTCTTATAACAAGATATAAGGTTATAAGACTTATAAGCAATTCAAATTGTCTTTCACGGTGGTTTCGCCTAATCAATAATTCACGTATGGTTCCATCAATTCCTCTAAATAAATCTTTTTTCTTTCAGATCAAAGACCAAACCTTGTTTGTATGAGGCGCATGCCTTGGTTCTTTGATCTTTAAAAAAAAGGCATGCCAGCGATGTTTGTTCCATAACGCAACAGAGCGTTGAGCATTTAATATACATCATGTTCCTCGTATGGAGCTTGAATTGATTGAAAAGCATAATTGATAACTGGACTTTCTTCTGAGTATAAAAAAACACGTTTTTAGGGTCCACCGTAGTGTCAAAAAACTTTTTGTAATTTGTACATCAGATTTGAAATCAGCGACCAGCGCATCTACAAAGAGTACAAAACAAAAGCACATTTTTAGGGTTCACCCTAGTGTCAACAATTTTTTAATTGTAACATAAGATTTGAAATCAGTGAACCCTTAATTCTGCCAACACATACACAAAGAGTATAAAGCAAAAAAAAAAAAAAAACAATTTTAAGGTCCACTCTAGAGTCACAAAACTTTTTGAAATTCTAAAATCGACCACTGCATCTACAAAGAGTATAAACCCAAAAACACACGCTTAGAGACCACCCTAGTGTCAAAAAACTTTTTGAAATTCTTACCTCAGGTTCGAAATAAGCGAACCTCTATACTGCTAGCATATATATGTACAAAGAGTATAAAATAAAAAAAATTGATTAAAAAAAAAACACATTTTTAGTGGCGGACCCTAATAGTTTAAATTTTTTTAAAAATTCGAACATAGGATTTGAAATCATCGATCAGCACATCTACAAAGAGTATAAAACAATAAAACACAAACACATTTTTAGGGTCCACCATAATGTCGAAAAAACTTCTTTGAAATTCTAACATCCCCTGTAGGAAAATCAACTAATTTAAAAGTAGTTGAGAAAGTAGTTTTTTTGTCAACCACAACTAGTTCAAATTCTGACTTTTTTTCATAGAACGAACTAACATATTTTGTATGGTGATGTCCGCTAAATAAGTCAATTGACTTTCGTCTGCATATATTTTCAACAACTTGATAAATTAGTTGAATTTAAATTATTTCTTTAACTACTTTATAATAAATCAATTGAAAACCACATATATTTTCAACTACTTGTTAAATTAGTTAAATTTAAATTATTTTTTTAATTGCTTTAAAATAAATCAATTGAAAACTAGTTAATATTCCACTTACTGAAGATGAGTTTAAAAGCATAAAAATTTTAAATTTAAACATCAAAGAGATAGCTTATTTTACTGTTTTGAAAAAAAAAATACATAAATTCATGTTAGTGAAAGCCTAAAGTTAATTATATTTGATGAAAAAGCATGGTTAAATATATATAAATTTGTAATCTAATAAAAATTTGCAATAAAAACATGTCAAAATCAGAGTAGTCTTAATATAATTCAAAGTAGTTTTTAAACCACTTGTTTTGAAGTAGGTTTTCCATTACTTCATATATAATGCAATAAAAACTATTCAGAATTGAAGTGGATGCCGCCTTAATATAATTCAAAGTAGTTTTTAAGACACTTGTTTTGAAGTAGTTTTTTAATTACTTCACATATAATGCAACAAAAATTATTTAAAATTGAAGTGGATGCCGCCTTAATATAATTTAAAGTAGTTCAGCAACTAGTTTATTTTAAATAAGTTTTTTAATTAGTTGTTTTTAAAAACAAGTTAGTTTATTCCTATAGGGCAGTTTCGAAATCAGCAACAACCACATACACAAAAAGTGTAAAATAAAAAAACATATTAAGGCTATTCACAGTTTGAATACGCTGGTCTTCTATTTGTACGATCTGCTATTTGTAAGCCAATTTACAACAGCGTAGTTTGCTTTGTTGCTGTTTTGCATACAAACGCAAATACGCAGGCACGCGTAAATAAAACTAGCGCTTGGACGTGTTTTTTGTACCTCGTATTTTTATGCTTTGTCTGTAGCGGCATAATCACATACATCACAGGGTTGCATAATTTTTTAATGAGACAGTCACATGGCGAGGTGCTCACAGTTTGAACAATAACAAATGCTATAAATACGATTTGTTGAATGTACGCTTAAACTGTGAATAGCCTTATTTTTAGTTTCCACCCAGTGTCAAAAAAGGTTTGAAATTCTAACATCAGATTATACTGTATTACACGCATTTGCTGCAGTTTTCGTGTTTTTAAACTTAAATGCAATAAAGATTTACACGTATGGCAAACACACAAATAAAAATAACAAATGCGTTTTGACCAGTGTTGCCGTTTTGGCTATTTATAGCCATAAGCGCGTATTTTTTCCACCCTAGAGTCAAAAAACTTTTTGAAATTCTAACATCAGACTCGAAATCCGCGACCAGCGCATCTACAAAGAGTATAAACACAAAAACATATTTTAGGGCTCACCCTAGTGCCAAAACACTTTTTGAAATTCTTTCCTCAGGTTCGAAATCAGCGACCCCTTACTGCTGCCAGCACATATATAAAGAGTATAAAACAAAAACTCAAATTTTCGGGGTCCACCCTAGCGTCAAAAACTTTTTTAAATTTTAGCATTAGGTTCGAAATCAGCTACCCTTTATACTGTTAACACTTATACAAAGAGTACAAAACAAAAAAATAAATTTTTAGGGTCCACCCTAGTGAAAATTAAAAAAAATACTAACATAAGATTTGATATCAGCGCATCTACAAAGAGTATAAAACAATAAAACATATATTTAGGGTCCACCATAGTGGCGAAAAAACTTTTTTGAAATTTTAACATCAGATTCGAAATCAATTACAAGCACATACACAAGAACACATAAACATAAAAAACAGATTTTTAGTGTCCACCCTAGTGTCAAAAAAGGTTTGAAATATCTAACATAAGATTACACTGTATTACACACATTTGCTGCAGTTTCCATTTTTTTAAACTTAACTCTTTCAGTGGATTCGCCCAATATATTGGACACGTCAGAAAGTAATTTTTATTTTTTAACTAGCTGAAACCCGACGCCTTGCTGCCACGCCCCCGTTGCCAAACTTCCATAAAATGTTATCAGTAAACCTGCGTGTGTAAATTGAGTTCGAAAACTGAATTCCGAGGCTGTGCGACCTGGGTTGTATGGGAGGTGCCATGCCTCTTTGTCCAACTCAGATAAAACGTCAACATTAAGACTGTAAGTGTAAATTAAGGTCGAATACTGAATTCCAAGGCTGTGCGACCTATAACTCAAAAGCTATTCGATATCGCAAATTTGGGCTGTATAGAAAGTGTCACTTACCATTTTACAACGCCCATAAAATTTGATCAGTGAAACGGCACGTGTAAATTGTGGTCGAATATCGAATTCCGAGGCTATTCGATATCGCAAATTTGGGAGGTGCCACACTCCCTAGTTTAACGCCCATAAAATTTGATCAGTGAAATGGCATGTGTAAATCGTGGTCGAATACTGAATTCCTAGGCTGTGCGGCCTACAACTCCAAAGCTATTCGATATCGCAAATCGCGTTGTATGGGAGTCGCCACGCCCCCTGAACGACGTGTGTAAATTGTGATAGAATACCGAATTCCATGGCTGTGTGAACTATAACTCAAAAGCTATTCGATATCGAAAATTATGGGAGGTTGCTACACCCACTTGTACTACGCCCATAAAATGTTATCAGTAAAATGACATGTGTAAATTGTGCTCGGATACCGAATTCCGATGCTGTGCGGTCTATAACTCCAAAGCTATTCGATACCTCAAATTTGGGTTGTATGGGAGGTGCCACGCCCCCTAAATTCATGTTTTTTTATGACTTTAATGAAAATAATAGTAAGAGGGTTTAAAAAACAAAGATCTAAAGGGTTAAAAAACCTTCAAGTGATTAAAAAAAATGTTTGTGCCGAACAGGCGCAAAATAATTTTTTCTTTGTACAAGCTTGCAAAACGTAAGTAGCACAGGTAAAAATCAAAGATATGTTTTTTTTCTTTTTAGGACCTAAATGATAGGAATATTAACTTTTAAAAGGGTTAATTGCAATAAAGAGTCTCACGTAGGACTTAAAACAACCACACAAATAAAAATAACAAATGCGTTTTTACGAATTTTCTACGTGTCAGAAACAGAAACACTCACAGAGAGAGAGAGAGAAAAAGAGAGAGAGAGATAGAGAGAGAGAATCTCACTGTTACGTGACGGTTTCTACCAAATCACACCACCAGCTAGTCGCGAATATTAACTTCGTCCCGAAAATAAAAAAATTACTCAACAACAAAAAGTGGACTTTTGATTAAAAAAAATTTTATATAAGAATGACCCTAAAACGAAATTTGACCCAACGAAAATGCAAAATCGCCCAATTCTTTAAATTCCATAAATGTATGGGAAATATTGAGTGATTTAAAATTTTTTTTGAGACGATTTTTCTTTGGGTTTTATTTTCTAGCGGCGCGCAGTGGGTATTGAACCCTGAAAATGGGTATCATTTCAGCTGGAAGAGGGACGGAACTTTTGACTTTGTTTTTAGTTAAAACGGCTCCAAATAAGAAAAACAATTTGTTTCCGTCCGTCCGTCTGTCTGTCGATACGATTACAGCCGTAATTTTGAAGCTATAGTAATGAAATTAGGTTTTTAAGCTTGTATCTTAAATATAAAAATCAAGATCGACAATGAACTAAATTGGATGAAAACCACGCCTACATCCTATACAGAATGACTTTATCAAAACGGTAAAATCTCTTTAAATTCCACAAAACTTAATATATGGACTTGAAATTTTGTAATTGCCCTTTGATTTCTAATATCCGCTTTAAGTATGAATTTTAATAAAATCGGATGAAAACTACGAATACCTCCCATACAAAGTGACTTTATCAAAACTGTGAAATCTCTTGAAATTCCAAAAATGAATAAAGGGACTTAAAATAATGCACATAAGTTTTGTTTTTTATTATGCTTTCTGAGTAAACAACAAAATATATTTTGTACTTTTTATTTGTTTGTTTTTTCTCAAGGAAATCATAGATTTGTGACACGAAGTTATAGTTTAAAAATTTAAATACAGCGAAAGCTAACAGCAATGACGCAACTTTTTTTTACAGAATGTAACTAGAATGTCCATAATATACGATTATCAAAACAGTTTCCCTCAACTTTACTCAACTCACAACTATATCTCTATTAACATAGGAAAAATGCACATTTTTTTAAGGTTATTAAAAAGTTAAAAATATAAAATATATAGAAACGCTATTTTAAAAAATTTTTTTGTGTTGCTGAAATACCTAAAAAAATAGGTTCCATCATAGTTTTATGAAATTGTTTTAAAATAATGTACAAAAAAAAAACTTTCAAAATTGCAGATAAACACGTTTTTCTCTGAGCGCACTCAAAGTGAAAAAAATGATGACTTTCAAAGTGCATTGCGGGTAAACAGTACAATAATTTTCAACAATTTTTTCACCTAGTTTTGCAGAATTTTATCCTCTTTCATAGGGTACCAAATACTACTATATACCTTTAAATTATTTTTTTAATTAATCCTCACTTTGGCCATAAAATAACCCATTGTGCACCGATTATGTAGTTATGTGGTTAAATAATTAAGTGGTTATGTGGTTAAATAGTTATGTGATAATGTGAGTATGTATAATAATATAAACTGGCCGTTTCAGCCCTTGGAAGGACTTTGACCTAGCTTCTATTGATCAATTGTGTTGTGCGTGTTATTTATTAAATGTTTGATCACAAATGACCGAGAACTGGACCTACGTGTTTTATGCCGACTCCGAACGGCTTATGTTCTCAAGAAGCTTTACATGGCAATTTTTACTCTCTGAGGTTTGCCATTGTCTGCAGAGAGGTGACGACCGAACAGAAAAATTAATTAAATAGAAAAAACTTTTCTGTCTGAGCTGGAATTGAACCCGGGCTACCGCGGTTCTTTAGCTTAGGAGCCACGCACTCTACCCACTAGGCTACGGCCGCCACATGTGAGTATGTGGTTATGACTATATGTAGTTTTGTAGCTAGTTAGATATGTTGTTTTGCAGCTTTGCAGTTATGTTGTTATATTATTATATAGTAATCAAAGCTGCGCGATAAGGATTACATGTGTAATTGATTGCGACAAGGATTAGGATTAGTTTAATCCCAATTTCATAATTTTTTAAATTAAAATTGCGACAAATCTTCCATCGAACGATCTAAGATTATGATTGAAGCAATCGTAATTTTGAAAAAGTTGAAATTACGATTACTGTAATCGTAATCCTAGCTCATTCGATGAAGGATTACTTTAATTGTAATCTCGTTTTTTCTTATTGAAATATACTTACTTAAGTAAGCAACAGTGGTTTTTAATAATATTTTATTAAAGTAATCCTTGCAATCGAATACTGTAGTCCCTATAATAGAATGGAATTACAATTAAAGTAAACCTTCATGGAATGAGCTAGGATTACGATTACTGCAATTGCAATCTTAGCTCATTCGATGAAGGACTACTTTAATTGTAATCCCGTTATTTTTTTTAAAGATT
The DNA here is from genome assembly GCA_963920525.1 of Dichetophora obliterata. NCBI lineage: Eukaryota > Metazoa > Arthropoda > Insecta > Diptera > Sciomyzidae > Dichetophora > Dichetophora obliterata. The sequence goes on along the minus strand of OY986436.1, from coordinate 13,309,587 downwards.
GCTGCAATCCATAGTTGTTAAATTGCGATTACGATTAGTAATGAAATAAATTATATTTTAAAAGGAATTGCAATCATTATACAAGCCTAAAGGGAAAAATTTGTGATTAGAAATTTATTACAATTACAAATATTCAAAAAATGATTACTATTACGAATAATAAAAAAATTATTACGATTACAAATAATCAAAAAATTATTATGATTACTTTAAATTACGAAAATAATTAAAAGGAATCAGGAATCAAAAGCAATCAAGAAAAAATAATCCGACTACTTAAAGAAATTTTTTAAAAAATCAAAAAGAATAAAAAATAATTTCTAAAAGTAGTCGGATTATTTTTTCTTGATCACTTTTGATTTTTTTCGTAAACTATTTTTTGATTATTTGCAATCGTAATTATTAGATTACGATTACAAACAGAAAAGAATTGTTCTTCATAAATTTTTCACCTTTTAAAAAAATAATCGAATTACTATTACGATTACGATTAGTAATCATTATTTAACAGCTATGCTGCAATCGTGATCGTGTGGTAATTGTAATCCTTATCGCCCAGCTCTGGTACTAATGTAGCTCTGCGTCATATGAAATAAAAAAAGCCGTAAGTTACCAAACATTTTTAATTGATTTTTTGAATGAGTATGTTGCATCGTATCAAAATACATGTCCTGCAAAATTTTACATTCCTGCAACTAAAAGCGATATTTTTATTAAAAAATTCTAAAATCCCTTAGTGCAAGCGCTTGAGAAATTTAAATGTAACTTAATTAAATTTACTTAAATTTTTGTAGTTTTGTAGTTATACAGGTATATTGTTTTGTAGCTATGAGGCTTTGTTGTTTTGTAGACTTGTAGTCATTTCGGTATGTTGTTCTGTAGCTATGAAGTTATGCTGTTATGTTAAGTAGCTATAAAGTTGTGCTGTTATGTAGCTATGTGGTTATGCTATGCGGTTATGCAGTCATGATCGAGTTTATTCACGGAAGGTTATTCTGGGATTTATATTTTCAATCTATTTATATTAAAACTTTAAATAAATAAATAATTTCTGAATTTTTTAAAAATTTCTTGAAACAATTGACAATTAAATGTTTGTTTCAGAAAAATTTTACTAATTAGAAATTGAAGATTTACAATAAAATAGCATAGGACCTTTTGCATGCAACCGAGTAACCATTGAATATATCTGAAAGAGGGCGTTGTAAAGACCATTTTTGCTAAAATCCAACAGAAAGTAACGAGATTTTAAACACCTTTTATAAATTTAGTTATGTTATAACGATGGATCTAGTTTAAATAAATAACTATGTATACACCTATGTACAGTGGCTCACAACGAAAGTCGGGCAGGCATTTCTTAGCACTTTTGTATTGATTTCAGAAACGAAAATATATAAAGAATATTACAATTAATTTTTTTTTCAAAACGTTATTTTTTGGTGATAAAAATGAGCTCACATTGAAATTCGGGCAAGTAAAGAAAAAATGCAAATCATGGGTTGTAAACCGTTGTTATTCCTGCCTTAAACTTTTTATTACTGTTGGAATAACTTCAGTAAAACGCATAACTTAAAAAAATAAACATTTCTCGAAAAGTGAATTAATCAACACTGGCAGAAAGGCAGCTCGTGATAGATCATTATTTGAAAGAAAAATCCGAGCGACAAATTTCACAAATCGTCTTAAAAAGTAAATCAACAGTGCACGATATAATCAAGCGTTATGTACAAGATAAGAGAATATGCAATAAAGAACGTACAGTAGCAAAAAATAAACTTAGCTCCAAAGATGAAAGGTATTCCTTAAGAGAAATAATAAAAGACCCATTTTATTTGCACTAGAACTAGAGGTCATGTAAAAACTCAATTTGAAAAAGAGTGTACACTCAAAAACAATTTGAAGAGTTTTGAGAAAAAAATGTTTAAATTGAGGAGTAGCACAAAAAAGCACTGTGTTAGAAAGGAAAATGTAATAGAACGTCCCAATTTCGTGCATGAGTAGATGAGCAAGGTTAATAAAAAAGAAAACATTAGGATCTTTAGCACTTTTAAACAATAAACTTTTAGTACAGGTTTTGCTTACCGATGAGAATTTATTTAGTTTATATGGTTCAGATAGAAAGCGAGAACCGAATGAAGAATTTTGCAATAAAAATTCTAAACATGCGATTCAGCATGGTAGAGGATCAGTCATGGTTTGGGGCTGCGTCTGATGTTGGAAGGATTCATTTTATTGAAGGTATAATGGACAAAAAAATGTTCCTCGACATTCTCATGGCGCAAGTAAAAGAAAGTGCTGGTAAATAAGGTATTGCAGACAATTTTTAGTTTTACCAAGACAATGACTTGAAACATACGAAGCTCTTAGTAAGGAATTGCGTACTTAATATTTATCCAAATATCATAAAAACAACCTCACAAGGCCCAGATTAAAATGTTATAGAACATCTATGAGATGAACTTGAACCCTGAGTGCAGTATCAGAGATGGGCAACTAACGATTCAATCCTAAAAAAAAGTATACTAAGTGAAGAGTGGAATCAGATTGGAGCTGAAGTTTTTAAAAATTTGGCTGCACCCATTTCAAAAAGGCTGCAGGCAGTCATATAAGAAAAAGGATTGGCCACAAAGTGTTAAGTTCTTAGTTTTAGCATTAAATTCCTTATCTGCCCGACTTTCAATGTGAGCTCGTTTTTAAAGCTTTGGTTTGATTTAATTTTGTTTTACCGTTATGTTCTAATTTTTTAACTATGTTTCTGTTTAATTTTGCTCACCAATAAAGAACTTTTTGAAAAAAAAATTTTACTCCAAGTTTCTTCTTACATTTTCATTTCAGAAACCAACGCGAAAGTGCTAAGAAATGCCTGCCCGACTTTCGTTGTGAGACACTTTAGTTATAGCTATATTGTTACGTGGTTTTAATGATATTTAAATATACATACAATTTTGTAGCTATGTATTTATGTGATCTTGTAGTTATGTATTTATTTGAATATGTAGTTTTGTAGTTGTGTAGGTATGTGTTAATGAAGCTATATGGCTATGTGTTGATGTATTTATGTGGCTTTGTAGCAATGCGGTTATATAGCTATATTGTTTTGTAGAAATGTAGCTATTTAGCTAAGTGGAAATCCAGCTATGTGAATACATAGTTATATATTTATGTGGCTATGTGGTTAAATAGTCTTGCAGCTAAGTGAGCTCATTTTGTGATTATATGATATTGTATTTATGTAGTTATTTGAATATGTAGTTTTATAGCAATCCAGTTATGTGGTAACGAAGTTATGTGGCTATGTGTTAGTTGTGTAGCTAATAGCTTTTATAAATATTTATGTACCTATGTAGTTATGCAGTCATTATATGGTTAAACGATTGTGGTTATTTAGTAAAAACACGTGCTTTACTCGCCCGATTATAGCTATAACTATTTAATGAAAAAATTATGTGACTATGTAAATGTGGCTAGAGGTAATGTAGCTGCGTGGTTGCAGATGTGAGGTTATGCGGCTATGTAGTATTTCGTTATATGGCAAAAGTTAAGGTTTAGGATTTTATGATGGTCAACATTTGTTTGTTAAATACTTTTCTTAAATCCTTGAAAAATTTGCATAATTTTGAGGTGAGATTTTAATTCATGATTTCCTCATTCACAGCTCCCTGTTCAAATTTTTCGTCAAAGCTGAGTAGTTTTATATCGCATATTTAAGTATGTGAAATGCTTTTAGCTGACTTAATGTGATTTAAAGTTAACGTAACTTTGCCCAATCAAAATTAAATTAAAGCTCACTTCAAGCAATAGTTCAGAGAACGCTGGAGGCACACTTAAGAAACTGAAAGTATTCTCTTAAGCAGGAGTGAAAATAAAAGCAACTGCAAAATGTCAACAGAAAATTTAATTAACTACAAAAACAAAGTTTTATTTAAAGTTAAAAAAACAAAGGATTTTCCCCCCTTTTTCTAGAGAAGGGAACATCAGCAATTAATGTGTTAGTCTTTTTCAAAACTAGACTACAAACAGTATCCTTAACCCTTTCAATGGCTACGCTAAACTAAGAAAAAAATTATTTTTTTGAGTTAATATTCTGAGCATTTGGGTCCTAAAAAGATGCTAAAAAAGATATCTTTGAGTTTTACCTGCGCTTCTTACGATTTGCAATTTTTTACTAAGAAAAAATTGTTCAATAAAAAGATAGCCAAAACTTAAAACTAAAAAAAAAACCAATAATATTCTCTCTGCCAAACACTGTATGATAATTTCGTTCTAGCCAGCCTGGTAATGCTCTCATTTAATGTCGTTTCTTTTTACTTCTAATTTAAATAAAACTTTTAAACAAAACTTTTCTCAGCCTTTTGTCTAAATAGTTTTTTTTTTAATTTCTGAGTGCTTTTGTTGTTGCTTTGTTTTCCACCCGTGTTTTCTGCTGTGCCTTCAGTATTATTAGGAACTCTTGAAAATTTTGAGTAAATTTCTATCCTCAGGGTATTACCAAATAAAAGACATTAAAGTCGCTGCGACAAGAGCAAAGTAGGAGTAAGATGGGTGGAGGGCAAAGAAAGTAGTGAAGAAAAAACTTTCATTTTGAAGTGTTGATGGAACAATTTGCTTCTGGGAATAAAGGTACTTTGGTAGAAGTGGCAAATAGAAGGCTGTCTTCAAACAATGGCTGTAAAGTGACAGCAGCAGAGGCAAAAAGCAATACAATAACAACAACAACAACAAACACAACAACAATGACAACAGCCACAACAACAATAACAATTGTCCTGCTTCTTAGGATAAGAAAATTGTCGGTTCAACAATAAGTTAAATTAAAAGAAATAATTTGTACAAAACATAATAGATTAAAGTGGAGACGCTGAGAATGAAGAAGAAGTACAACAATAAAAGTTGTGCATGTTATTGACACTAGAAACAACAACAAAAGCATGTCCGAATAACAATAACAGCAACAAACAATATTGTTATTGTACTCATAATAGCAATAATTGCTCAGTTTGTGAGTAACGAGCAGTATTTTTTTTTTAATAATATGATATTATAATATGACCTTAGATATTTATTTGACATATGTAGATAGATTTACAAACTGTTATAAATATTTGAAAGCAAATATTTGTTATTCATTAACGGTTAAGAAATAAAATAAAAATTTCAACTATTAATCACCTGAAGTGACAAATTGATCTTAAACAAATAACATATCAGCAGCATTATCGAACAACTTTTGATTCATTTGTCTCAGGACTTCCGATTTTGGGGATTATAAGTTTCGGAAGCAGAAGATAAATTTAAAACAAAATGAGGATATCAAATTTATCTATATTAATATCTCATTCTCCGTTGTTTGTATGTTGGACTGAGCGAAATACAAATCCTAATGGCTAGATAAACTAAAATAAAATTTCACACAGATATTACTTACTCTATGTAATTCCATTCGAATTGACTTAGACCTTGAAAGACCAGCTTTCATAAGGATTTTGAATGAACTTTTGAAATCATTTTAGCCTTTACTTTGCTTTTTTTCAACCGTATTTTTTAAATTACTTTTATTAACCCTAGATTTAAGAAACTGCTGCAGTCTGTAAGGGCTTGGCCCAGTAAAATTAATAAACGAAATGAAATAAAATATTAGATTTGACTATCGCCTCTTTTCATCTAACGAAAATGTAGTTATTAAAATACTGTTTACTATTAAAATTTTTCGTCAATTAAATAAAATTTTTGACTTTCGTTACAAATATTGCATCGTATGAAAAAAAAACTATTTTTCAAAATATTTCAGTCATTTTGTTGTTGTTGAAAAGTTAATTAAAAGCACTTAAGGTGGCAGTCTGGTTCTGTTAAAAAACGACTTTATTTAAAACCTAGTTTTATATATTAGATACCATTAGAAATAGTATATAACATCTTATTTAAGTCGCCAAGATGGAGAAATATGTAAAAGATACTTATTTAGTAGTCGCGTTCTGATGGCATCACTGGATACAAAAAATTTTTAAACACGTTTTTCGATATCATTGACGTGACTACGAAAAACTATTCAACCGATCAGGATTAAATTATTGTACATATGTGTACCTCTATCTCGTAGTAAAATTATAAATATTTATTGATATTTAACCTTTTTTGATAACATAACAAAATGGTTAAAAAATTCAAAACTCCGCCATTTTGTTTTCTTTTGCCCAAAATACTTGATTTTACTACCGTACATATCAAGTTACTTATATTTTAATAGGAATTTAAAATTTTTTGTTTCAGAGCTAAGAAACCATGTCAACCAGTTTTAAGCAGGGTTGCCTTCAGTTCGCACTATCTGCGTCATATCTAAGTTACAAATAAAAAAAATTTTTTTTCTATACTTCAATATGTACACATTAATTGATAAAATATCAGATTGCCAAAATAAGATTGCCAAATCACAGAGTTATTAAGCTGTGATCAACTCACTGTTTGAAGTAGTATATGACTGGGTAGATTTTGGAATTCATTCTTATGAATTGTATGGCTGCTAATCATATGACATTTCAAAGCAGTAGGCTATTTATAGATCACCGCCATCAACTCTACCAAGGTTGCCATCTGCTCTAGTTGCTTCTTTGAAATGTCATATGATTAGCAGCCAAACAATTCATAAGAATGAATTCCAAAATCTGCCCAGTCATATACTACTTCAAACAGTGAGTAGTTGATCGCAAAGACTACTGAAGAGGAAAATGTAGCGATTTCCGAAACAGACTGCCTAGTCAGCTAAGTGATTGACTCTATACAGAGTTGCTGTTGTTGTTGTTGTTGCCTTCTATAAACTTACTTGATCTAAAGCTCACAATTAAATCAAAAAAATTTAAAAAGAAATTGATAATGCAGTTTTTTTTAATTATAAATTTTTAATAGGTATTTGAAGAAAAAAATTGGGTTCAAAATTAAAAATGAGGTTTTGGCCCTCTTTTTCATGTTTGGGACCAATTTGCATCGTTTGCATCACGAGAGAAGCTATGTTTTTTTGCAGTTTCATAGATTTGATAATTAAATGGTTTTTTATTAATAAAATAATTTTTAAATAAAACTTTTAAAGTATTAGTAGATTCAGCGGAAAAGACAAAACTTTTTCGTTTTCTAGAGATAAGCCAAACAAACAAATATTAAAGTATACACACAAAATAAATTTAACAAAATAAATTAATTTAAATAAATTTTTTTTTTTTTGTTCTTCAGACTCATCGAAAATGTTTAGTATTTTAACAATACTATTCTCAAGAAAAACCGAGTATAATTTTAATTTTCATTTTAATGTTGCAGTTCATTGTTATTGTTTCGATTAAATGTTCCGTGTGTGATATTTGTTCTCCGTCAAGTGTTCAAAATGTTTTTTGTCTCTAAACTTACTAAAATAACTTAATTTAATAAAAATTAAAAAAATATTAAATTGCAATAAAAAAGAAAAAAATAAATAAACTCAAAGCAACACAAGCAACAACACCGTGACTCCAGCAACCACATCAACAGCAACTCAGCAGCAAAACCTGTTTTGCAGAGAGCCGCCAGCTGCAACATCAACATCGCTGGACAGCATTTGAGTTTTTTTTTGCTGACCACGCGAGGGGCTTTTCTATGCTCCTCGCCGTGTAAGTTATTGTTGTTGTTTTTTTCGGTTCCGTCAACTCCCCCATCCTTTCACATTAGTTACGTTTGTAAGTAGGGTTGCACGGTGGGCTGAATTGTGCTGAAGTAAAGGCATAACACTTGCTTCAGTACTTTTTATATTGCTCATATTGTGTAGCTCTCTTGCAGCCGTAACTAATTACCTTGTATGCCCTTATTTGTTTGATTTTTGCATGGTGCGGAAATGTCGGGTCATTTTCGCATAGATTTCTGCAATGTTCGTGGACTGAGGGCGAATTTTTTCTCGGTCTATGTACATTGTACTCTACATAGGCCTCAAATAATGGCACTGAGCGAGACCCGGGTGGCCGAGGATGCAGATCCACTGGATTTTCACATACCTGGGTATCGCTTACTGCCATTGTTTTCTTTGCATAGGGGCATTGCCCTTTTTATAAGAACAGATGTAGCGTACCAGTGTGAGCGGAGTCTGAACGTGACCGATCCAGAGTTTAGCTCAATGTGGGTTAGGTTCAGGCTTCGCTCTCACTTGCTACATTTCTGCTTTATTTATAGAAGTCCGAATCTAGGAAGGGAGCCCACTTTTAACAAACTGGACTCTCTCTCTGATTCGATTACGCATATTTTGGGGTTGTTTCCTGACAGTGAGATCGTTGTAGCAGGCGATTTCAATGTCCACAACCCGGCTTGGTTACGTCACTCGGGCCCATTGACACCTGTTGGACAATATGTTGAGCTATTTGCTGAATCGAACCAACTGATTCAACTAGTGAAGGAACCCACTTTTTTCCCCCAAAGTGATTTGCAAAGCCATAATATCCTTGACCTTTTTCTGACTTCACATCATGAAAAATATGATGTGAGTGTCAACGCACCTCTTGGTAACTCGGACCATTGTACCATATCCGCTGTTTTTCCATATTCTAACCCCTGCACCTCTACGCCTAAAGCCCCGAAGAGGACTGCATGGTTTTATGGAAAGGCAAATTGGACTGCATTAAATAATTTTTATCGCAGCTTCAATTGGAAATTATGTTTCGCTGATAGAAATGTGAATGCCGCGGCTGTCATGGTACAAGAAATTATTCTATTGGGTATGCGGTCTTTCATCCCCAATAAGATGAGAAGCATTAAACCAAAAGACCACTCATGGTTTAATGAGACTTGCAGGATTGCAGTCAGGTCCAAAGAGGAAGCTTTTCAGAATTGGCGTTCTAACAAGAATACTGATACTAAAAGACTTCGCATCGAGGCAAGGAATCGCTGTAATGCAATTTTAAAACGCGAAAAGTTTCTGCACGAAGCTCGCATTCGAGAACAGGTTCTTCTCTGCCCCAAAGGGAGCAAAAATTTTTGGTCATTTGTTAAAAGAGTTAAGAACCAGACATCGTCATCGATTCCAGCTCTTTTAAAAGATGACCAAATCTTCACTGACTCGGCTGATAAAGCGAACCTATTGGCTAGATTGTTTGCACAAAATTCCACTCTCTCGGATAGCAATCAGCCACTGCCCTTTGTTGAGGGTGGATCTTCTGCAATGCAGGAGATATACTTTCGAACGAGAGCAGTTAAAAGGGTCCTTACAAATCTCAACGTTAACAAAGCCTCTGGTCCTGATGGCATACCGCCAATTGTGCTTAAAATGTGTGCTTCTTCGCTGGCTCGGCCTTTGCGCAACCTTTTCAACATCTCCTACAGAACAGGAATATTTCCATCTTGTTGGAAGGTGGCAAATGTCCAGCCAGTACCTAAAAAGGGTGATGCCACGAACCCTGCAAACTACCGACCCATTGCGATATGCTCTACGCTTTCCAAAGTTATGGAGAGCGTAATAAACTTCAACGTTATGAACTATCTGGAGCACAACCAACTGCTCAGTGACCGTCAATATGGTTTCCGTAGGGCTCGCTCTACTGGTGATCTTATGGCGTTCTTAACCGAAGAATGGAATAAATGCGTTCACTTTTTCGGCGAGAGCAGGGTTGTTGCTCTGGATATTTCAAAAGCGTTCGACCGAGTGTGGCATAAAGCGCTCGTGTCAAAACTTGCTGCATATGGTTTTGGTAGTAATTTTGCTCGATGGATCACGTGTTTTCTCAAGGACAGAACGATTCGAGTCGTAGTTGACGGTATTTCGTCCGAGAAGCACGCCATCAACGCAGGAGTACCGCAGGGTTCAGTTCTATCGCCAACCTTGTTTCTGGTTTTTATCAACGACCTTCTGTCGTTGACGCATAACCCAATTCATTCGTTTGCGGACGACAGCAGCATTTGTCATTCATATTCATTCAAAAAACGCCCAAGCTCTATGGAGATTGAGAGAAAAAGGCAAACTATGAATGACACACTCCTTAATGATCTACAAAAAATCTCCGAGTGGGGTCTTGCTAATAGAGTAGAGTTCAATGCAAGCAAGACCCAGTGTTGTCTGTTAACCCACAAGCGGATGGATTGCCCCTTAGCTCCCCTCAATATGAATGGTGTGGATCTTGTGGAATCAGCTGCTCTTGACGTTCTGGGCATATCGATCCAATGTGATCTTCGTTGGAATGATCATATTTTCGATGTGTCGAAAGAAGCGGGCAAGTGCCTAGGTTTTCTAAAACGGTGCAAAAAATATTTCACTGCAGCTGATCTTCGCATGATCTACACCTCATATATTAGGCCGAAAATGGAGTACAATTCGCACATTTGGGCAGGGGCTTCAAGATCTTATTTGGAGCTTCTGGACCGAATTCAACGTCGTGCGATATATTTGATTGGAGATGAAAGTATTTCATCCTCTCTCAACTCTCTTGAGCATCGACGTAATGTAGGTTGCCTAAGCCTTCTGTATAGGTATTACCATGGGAAGTGTTCAAGGGAGATACATGGCCTGACGCCACCAGCTCGTGTGTTTCCCAGGTCCACTCGGGCAGCTGTCCAAGCCCACCCCTTTACCATTGCATCGATGCCTAATAGAACCTCGCATTACCGCGATAATTCGTTCTTTAGTCGCGCGGTTAAGTTGTGGAATAGTCTCCCTGCGAGCGTGTTTCCCGGCAGTTTTGAGCTGTGCAAATTCAAAACAAATCTTCACCGACACTACTCCATCTGTCCACCCTCCAACTAACTATCACCCATCTTCCGAATCAACACAATGCTTACGCATTTATAGGGGGCATCCCCTGAGCGTTGGTTCAGTCTAAAAAAAAAAAAAAAAAAAAAACAGGAATTGTAGATATCTTGCCGATATCATGCCTGCGTTAATTAAGTATATATTAATTGATTTCATCTTTTTATTCTGTCACTTAGAAAACGAATTTTTCAACTCAATTTGTACGCAAAAAGAAAAAAAACATGTACCAACAACAGAAATCCATCTACATCATAAAAAAAATACCTACTTAACAATACTGATGACAGCGTGCAGTAAGTAGAAGCAACATTTTTGTCAATTTTTGCTACTTTTGTTGTTTGGATAGCTGCTTAATATGAAGGATATGTAGGACAGCTCATACACAATCCTTTTAATAGATTATTGTGATCTGCTACAACATAGATTTGCGTAATACTTATTAAATGAACCACTTTGCGTAAGAAAGGGTTTTGGATTGGTTGGTAGCGTGTAGAACTATTATTCGAAGGGGTATAGGTTTGATACTCAAGATACTGCTAACATTAAAAGAAACTTAATTGTTCACTTTAGTTTAGTAAGTTTAGTATATAAATATATTACTTGTACCGTTTAATCTTTCATTTATTGCTTTGGTGCGTCAGCGACAACCACAACGTTACAGCTCAAGTTGAAATACAAGCTGCTTTAGCTCATAATGATTTCCGGCTGCTTTATATGCTTCATTGCACATATCCGTTTCCTTTACCGAAAGCGCGCACGACCTTCACTATTGCATGAATGCGTTGCTGCTGCTGCCACTGCTTCATTGCTTAGTTTTCTTGGCATCGAAATTATCCTTCATTTTTACTTATATTGTCTACAGATTCTATATATTTTTATTTTTTTTGCAGCCATCCTTTTTTTATACGATTGCAATTATTTTTGCTCATTTCGGCAGAAGGAAGTAAGCAACATCAGAGCACACACACACAGCTAGATTTGCCTACCTATACAGGCGCACACATCTAGGACAATAACTTTGGGGAAATGCCAATACCGAGTTAACAACTCAAGACGCAACGGAAAAGGACTCAAAGGACCAACATGAAAAGACAGAAAGAAAAAAAGAAAGGGAAGGGAATAAAGCTAAAGCAAATGGAGGAAAGAAGTAAGAATACAATTCTGACGACATGCAATGAACACAAGGCGTACATAACAATTTATATAACAATTTAACAACAACAACTATTGCAGTGACGACATGCAAAAGGATTTCTTGACTGCTATTTCCTCTCGCCACTGTTGCAGAATTGCTTTTTTTTCTACGTAGCTGTGCTTTTTACTTAAAAATAAAGTGGTATGTGTTTCCGGGTGTCCGTCCGTCTGTCCCGTCTGTCATTGCGGTTCTTTCAACTTCCTTATTGCAAGTCCCCAGACGTTATTCTAAACAATTTGTTGTTGATAGACTGTCAAAAAAATAGCACACAAATAAATATTGTGTTTGTTGCTTTTATGTTAAGCAAATAGGTACGAGTTACAGAATACGTCTGAGTCGATGCTTGTTGTAGTTGTTGTTGTTTTAGTTATTGAATTGATGAAGTTGTCTTGCTTGAAATGTAAATTCTAACCGAATGCAGTGGTTTTTGTCTGGGATTTAAAAATTATTTTGAATTATTTTAAATAAATTAACAGAGATGTGAAAAATAATGCTTAAAAAGTTTGCAGCTTTTAATGTCAGCATCAGTATCTGCTAACGTAGCTCGAAAGTTTTTATTGTTTTGTTCTTGTCTGAATGAGTTTAAAATTAAGCGTTATAGTAAGTGACATTACTAAAAATGAAGTTTTTGTGAGACTAACACTCGAACTTAGAATATTTCTGCGAAATGATCGATCGCACCTCGAAAGTCTAAAGGAACAAATAATTGCAAATTAAGTACGTTAAAAAAGGCCGGTCGTTACGTGTCGAACGTCCCACATTTTTCCATTGTAGTTCAAGTAATTAGGTAGTTAAGTAATTATGTAATTTATTAATTAAAAATAAATTTAATGTATTTTTCTATTCTGGCCTCAACCATTTTTCCCATTATCTTAAGCCAATGCTTTCCATTTTTACTAAAACAAAAAAGTTTATGAAACATTTACTAAACATTTACGAAAAAACTACATTTGTGAAACAGTGCATTCAATTTGATCATCATTGTTAATGAATTTATGCATAAATTGCTTAAATTAATAAAATTTAAATGTTTCTCTTAGATAATATCATAAAATAATACGTTTTAATAAGATTTAATATTTTGGGCACGGTTGACTTTTCTGTGGATTTGCCCATATGTTACAATCGATAATTTTCATAACTCAAAATAAAGGTCTTATTGTAAAACAAGATATGCCACATAATAAAAAATTCGACACAATAGATATTAAAAATTTGAGCAAAACTCACATTTGTATGAAAACATGAACTTGTTCGAAGGAACTATTTCGTTCAAAATTTATCGGATAAGATTTGTAAACTCGTAAGCAGATTTTGGTATCTAATTATGGAATGCGCGTAAAGTATCAATTTTGAAATGTTTTTGTAAAATAGATATACGTTTTTCATTTAATTTTATTGAACAACGTTATTACGATCATAGATATTTTAATTCTTTTTTTTACCGTTTTAAATTCAAATGGTCCGGAATTATTTATTTTTAGTAGAATTTTGCATCAAAACAAACTATACTACATCATTGTTTTTGTGTTTGTAATAAATCACATATATCTCTTATAAATCCACTCTATTTTGCTTATTAATTTTATCGTCGCAATATTTACCTTATCCAATCATTTGTATACTAAAAAATCTCTTAGTCATAAAAATCTTCTCTAAAATCCGCGAGCAAATTTTTAGGGATTAATCATATAGAAATTTCTTGCCAAGTTATCTTTTATGATAATAATTTAAAAAAAAAATAAGAAAAACAACCCATTTCCGCAGAACTAAGCCAAATGGCCCACCATGACATCATCGAACTAGGACATCGATACAATTTGAAACTTAAAGTGAACTTTTGCAATAAATCTTAACAAAAAATTGTCCCTCATCAAACAAATGGAAATCGATAAGACTTTCGTTAAAACCAACAACCAGTCAGTCGCTCAAGCTCTACCTCAAAACCGAAGCCACCCCGCTCATTATGGAGTAAATATTTATTTATGCCCGAATAAAATGTAGCCGAAAATAGCGCTCATCTTAAATGTTCACACTTCAGGAGACGACAAAAAGGTGTTAAATCTGGCCAACGGCAACAAAATCGTGGGGAGGCTAAAACCGGAAGCTAAGCCAAAGGCAGAAAGACGAACAGAAATCAATGGTATCCAATCAAGATGGTGCTCCAAACACAACAGCCAGTCGGCAGGCCACTCAATCAAAGACGATGGCGAGAACTGCTCAACTGAAAAAAGGAGAATTTGCGCGGCTGCTTTAGCTGCTGATGTTCGTTTTTTTCTTCATGCGCTATTTTATGCTGCCATTTCAGTGATTCTGGAGCAGTCACAAAAGGGGAGCCAAGCAGCAAGAACAACAGCTACACAAGGAAAAAAATGTAAACTTATTAACATTTAGATGAAAGTCAGGAGGGTTAAATTGAGATTTATGTGGATTGAGTTAAGGGCGAGAATGAAAGTTTGTCGAAATACTTTGAAATCACAAAACAAAAATAATGCCTACGCTGAATGAATGGCTGGTTGGCTAATGAAATAACGGTAATATGGCGCAATGACTTCCGACAAAATTTACGTAGCATTTGCATTTAAAATAAAGTTGACTTGCAACGCGTAGAAAACAGACAAACCAGAGCAAAACAAAAAAATACCACAAATATTTTGACTCATCTTGAAACAAGCATCAAAAACAAGCTGATGATTTTCATTAAGTTAAAATAATTTACAATGATTGACAAAAATCTACATACAATTTAGATGCCTCTCACTCAAGCTCTAATCTGCTTCCGCAGTGTTTCCTTTCTTCGTGCTCATTGATTCAGTGATCAAGTACAGCAGCAGCTTCTTTAGAACAAAACGGAAACGGAAATTGGTCGCGTAGCTGATTTTGACTTTGGAAATTTTTGAATTTATATTATGTGATGATTCTGCTTATGTTGATGATTGCTGTTTTTCCAACTCAAATGACTGCATTTGTATTTCCTCAAAAGAAAATAGGAAATTTTTCAAATTTTATGCAAAGATTTTCTATAAATTTTCATTTTCCACTTTTACTCGGTAGTTTAAAATTCAATTAGTTGCAGTACTTCTGCTACTGCTCCTTGCGTTACTGCTAGCTTGTATTTTGCCCGTCATTGTTGGCTAAATAAATAGCAGTGTTTTTCCTTGAAAATTAAAGCCATTCATCATGGCTTGCCAGCGTTGGTTTTAATTCAATAAATAAATAAATTCCATTCACTGAATTGAGTTGATGCGGAAAAGCTTGGTAAGAGGGAGGTTGAGGTTGGGTTGAAGCCAAGTTGGGTTGGGAGCTATTCCGTTTAAACAAGTTTGAACTCTTTGATAATGTTTAAGATAGACAATACTTAGAAAAAACTTGCAGGTTTGTATCTTTAACATATCATCGATTTTTTCTGAATTTTTGAATGGAATTCTGAATGATATTCTACAAGTGTCATAACATAAACTCCTGCTTACAGCGATGTCAAAAGAGTAAAGTAGCAACTACTTGACGAACGTAGCTGTCTGTCGTAGTTTATATTATGACATTCGACTCGAATGTCAAAAAACAGCAGTGGTGGCAAGAGTTTCCCCTAATTGTTCCAATTTTTCTCTTTGAAAGTTTTTTTTTATTTTTTATAACCTTTTTCTTTTTAAAGTTCTTCAATGTTTATTGTCGTTTTAAGGTCTTACATATGTCCAGCTGCACCAAAAATGCGCTAAAAGGAAACATTTTTTTAGTAGAGATAGCAATATGGGAGTCTCTCCGGTTGTGGGACACCCTTCGTATTTTTTGATAGAAACAAAAAAGCGTGGATTTGAATATTGTCAATTTTGCAATTTTGAATTTTTTGAGAGTGCGACAAATTGAAGTGAAATGAATGTGCATAATATATGCAGTATTTTCATTGTATTGTGTGATGAAACATAAATTTCTGGCAAAATATGTTCACTATCCAATTTCGTCCGTCCCATTCGAAATGGCTACTATTTCCAGTTGTGGGACATCTCATGTAACTGGTTGTGGGACACCCTGTTTTTTACATTTTAAGTACGCGTTTGACTTACAAACTGTTAAATATCATGGTTATTGTCAACATATCATATTTAAATTGTGTTTGCTTGCATTTTTATGGATTTTTAGCAATGTCAACCGCTTAAAGTCAGCCTAATTGGATTTGAATGGGCAAAAGCAGCCAGGCGAGCATCTGTGTCACAGTAGAATAAGCAAGGTAAAGGTAAGGCAGCTCCACCAGCCAAACCAACGCCTGATAAGCAGAAGGCTAGCGATCAGCCAAGCCATTGGCCAAGCGCACTCAGCCGAAGAAGTATCCACCAACTGGTGATGATGTAGACTTAAGTATCATCTGTTTGGAGCTTCTGCCACCGAAATTAACTGGATCAAACTCAATCAAATGCAATGAGTGCTAATGACCAGTGCATTTGAAGTACGCTGACATACAAATCAGCTATTTTACATGCACACATTGCACTTTTGGTTTAGATGATGAAGAAGATGATAAATAACATGTAATAAGTGCCATTTAATATGGTTTTTATGCCATTGAAGACTTCTAAAATGATTAAATTTTGCAATTTGTTTGTATTTATGGTAGTTTTTTTCCCCCATTTTTAGTGGATTGTGTCCCACAACTAGAAATAAATTTTTTGACAAAAAATGAACTCTTCATAAGATTGGTTGTCAAATTTTTCAGGTTGACTAGATCAATATAGTTACTTCATCAAAAATAGCCTTATGTGATAAGCCTTCCATACACAGTAAAAAATTTGAGGGTAAATTTTTTCTTTTTTATAACATTTCAGTGGTATAATCTTTTTTTATTCCAAATAATTTATAAATTTTGTAACACTTAATATTATAAATATAATAAAACAAATAAAATTTAAAAATTTTATATGGATATCATGAGTAAATTAAAATATATTCTGGTTCGAAAGTAAAAAATTGACCGAAATCGGGATATTTAAAAATATAGTGGTTTCGACTGGTCTGACGAGAAAAATGGTCTGGAAAAATTTATAAGATTTGATAGTATACCTTTTAAAACATTTTTGGTTTGGATTTATATGTATACCAAATTGTATAAAATTTATCCTCATATTTTTTACGGTGTAGCTATGCATATGTCTACATATTATACACTCGATCAAAAGTTATGAGCCAAAAACTTCACGTGTCACATTGTTTAAACTTTATAAAAAATTTAATTTCACTTTATTTTTATGAAAATGACTATATAAAAAAATTACGTAATCCAAAACACTAAGGTAAAAAAGTTGCTCCACGGTCGGCTATAATCTATTATTTTTATTATTATTATTATTGTTGGGGTTCGCACTACCACCTTAAGATCTATTGTGCTCCTTCATGGAACTAAAGAACCTCCTTTAGTCTAATCTCTGAGATGAAACCTAGTATAAGTTCTACATCTCTTGATTGAAATGAGTTATCTGGTATTATGTGGTAACAATGATATTTCTGTTGAGCTTGACCAAATTCGGGATACTGTCTCAGAATGGCTGAGTTTCTAAATGCATTTATGCAATGCAGCGGTGTGTTTTATTTTGAATTGGTGCTAAGTTCAATTACAAAAACTGCGCAAGTCTGTTGATGTTCTTAAAATAAGTAGAGTTGCGCAGTTTTGTTTAATAAGCTTTGGACCTTTTTAAAATAAAACACACTGATGCAATGCAGAAGTGCATTGAGGAACTCAGATGATGTGCATCGCAAATTCTTTGCTCATGCAAAACCGACATGAGTTATCACTTAGGATTTCCAGTTTTGTGAGGTGATAGTTCAACTTATAATAACTTGTTAGCAATCCTGTGATCATTCTAATATCATTCTTTATTAGCTTAACGCAATCCTTAAATTTCTTTAGGCCGTATGTTTCTAAGAGTAGTTAAGAGTGCATTAACTATGGTAGATTTTCCCAGTATTTTCCTCTTTTTTTTCTTCATCTTTTCTAATTTAAAGAGAGAGGATCCCTTTACGCATTCCACAGAATAGTTCCGGACCAACCAGAGGAGTTGATGCTCCATTCTTTGCCAGTTCGTCGGCAATTTACTCCCCCTTGTGGACAACCTCTTGTTGTTGTTGCTGGTACTATAAGTAGTTGCTATTGTCTTATGACTAACCATATTACTCATTCATTTCGTAAGGATGTTTGACGGTAGGAGCTTTACTCATGGTAAGTATTATCAAAAGCACCTTCTATATCAAGAAAAGCAAATAGTGCTTTTTCTTTCATATTTAAGGTTTCCTGAAGTTCATTTGTCAGTTGATATAGAGCTCCTTCTTTGTAGGGCGTAAATATCGTTTACTCTAACTGCCTTTACGATCTATAAAGTTACGTTCTAACTTTTTTAAATCTCAGCACACTAGTGTATAGTTCGAACTATCAAAGACAATAAACGTTCCAATTCAAAAACCTTAGCAATCGACCCTACCTTTATTCTCATAATAATGCTTTACAAAGGTCCACAAGGTATATTATGCGATAACAAAGAACTGACAGACTGGAGCCGCTCCGAAAGAAAGTGTCAGCCGTATCAAACAAAAGACAGCTACCTGCGCGGACCAAACTCTCGTCGGGCAGTCACGATAACTTTGGATCTATAAGGAATTTTTGCAATCGAATTTCACAGAAATTAGCCTAAAACTATAGAGAACAAAAGCCTGTTAATAAAATCGAAGCATGTAGGGCCTTAAGTATTTCACTTCGTTGATTTCTTTTTTCACTTGCTCACACTTTTGAAAATTCTGGATGTATGTAAAGCCTTTAATTTTTCATTTCGTTTATTCTTTATCTACTTGCTCACATGTTCAACTTTTCATTGCTTCACTTCTTCAATTTTTCACTTCCTTACTTCTGCTTTTCTTCACTTATTCACGTTATCACTTCTTTACTTCTTTACTGCTTTACTGCTTTACATTTTTACTTCTTCCTTTCTTCACCTTTTTACTTCTTCACTTCTACACTTTTTCACTTTTTTTTCAATTCTTTGTATCTTTGCTGCTTTACTTTTTCACTTCTTAACTTCGTCACTTCTTCACTTCATTACTTTTTCACTTCTTCACTTCTCTTCACTTCTACACTTCTTCACTTCTTTACTTCTTCACTCTTCACTTGTTCACTTCTTCACTTTTTTTCTTCTTCACTTTTTTCTTCTTCACCTCCTTACTTCTTAACTGGTGCACTTCTTATTTTTTCAATTCATTGTTTCTTTGCTTCTTAACTTCTTCACTTGTATACTTCTTCACTTCGTTAGTTTCTTTATTTACTTGCTCACATTTTCCCTTCTTCACTGCTTCACTCCTTCAGTTCTTCACTTCTTTATATATTTACTTCTTCATTTCTTCACTTCTTCACTTTTTCACTTCTTCACTTCTTCGCTGTTTCATTTTTTCACTTCTTCACTTCTTCAGTTCTTTACTTCTTCACTGCTTCACTTTTCACTTCTGCACTTCTGCACTTCTTCACTTTTTTACTTCTTCAATTCTTTCCTTCTTCATTTCTTTACTTCATCATTTCTACACTTCTTATTTTTTTTATTCTTTATTTCTTTGCATCTTTACTTCTTTACTTCTTTACTTCTTTACTTCTTTACTTCTTTACTTCTTTACTTCTTTACTTCTTTACTTCTTTACTTCTTTAATTCTTTACTTCTTTACTTCTTTACTTCTTTACTTCTTTACTTCTTTACTTCTTTACTTCTTTACTTCTTTACTTCTTTACTTCTTTACTTCTTTACTTCTTTACTTCTTTACTTCTTTACTTCTTTACTTCTTTACTTCTTTACTTCTTTACTTCTTTACTTCTTTACTTCTTTACTTCTTTACTTCTTTACTTCTTTACTTCTTTACTTCTATACTTCTATACTTCTTTACATCTTCCCATCTTCACCCTTCACTTCATAACTTCTTTACCTGTTTAGTTTTTTACTTTAATAACTTTACTAAAGAAATAACTCCCAACAAAAAAAAAGAAATAACTCCTAAAATTTCCCATACAAAGTTAGGAGTTATTTCACATGAAAGAAACACCTAAGTGTTAGGTGTTCTTTTACCAATGTTAGGAATAATTTCAACTTTGACTGTTAGGTTTCTGTTCTTTATGTAAACACTCCTAAAAATTTGTTGATGAAATAAGTCCTTATTAGGAGTTATTTTTTATTTTACTAACTTTACTAAAGAAATAACTCCTAATAAAAAAAAAAAAGAAATAACTCCTAAAATTTCCCATACAAAGTTAGGAGTTATTTCACATGAAAGAAACACAGAAAGTGTTAGGTGTTCTTTCACCAATGTTAGGAATTATTTCATCTTTGAATGTTAGGTTTCTGTTCTTTATGTAATAACTCCTAAAAAGTTGTTGATGAAATAAGTCCTAATTAGGAGGTATTTCATTAAGAATTGATAGGAGTTATTTAACTCCTATGGCTCTATGAAATATGGCCATAAAACGATAAAAAGGGCATGTCTAAAAAAGGGCAAAGCCGAAATGATTTTTTATTTATGATATAACGATTTGCTGTTATACAAAAGGGGTTTTAAAATTCCGTACAAGGGAAACCATTTTATCGGCCAAATAGCATTTTATGTGGTGGGTCAATTTTTCATATTTAAAAAAAGGACCCCAAATTTGGGCCCTTATTTAATTTCTCCTTTTGTGTGCATTGTTCAGAGCCTTCCGTGCTCGCTTTATGGTCGCAGCGAGGCAGTCGCGCCGATCGCGGAAGGGCGTGGTCTGTCGCGGAGGATCGCACAAAATGTGGACTGGCAATAATACAGCAAAACACAATATACTTGCTCGCTTTATGGTCGCGGACAGAAGAACCACAATTGTTTTTTTAATATTCTGAAAATTTGGACTTAATTCATCGTTTCCGTTTAGGTTTTATTTCATAATGAACATACTCCTAAATGTTATGTTTTATTTCATATTTTCTTTAGGTCTTTTTTCACCAGGCGTTAGGAGTTATTTCATCTTTCAACGTTAGGACTTATTTCATTCACTGTTAGGTGTTCTTTCATTAGGAGTGACTTTGTTAGGAGTTATTTCGCTGAGCCTTTTTTCTCATCTGCGCCTGTTTTTTCTTACTTCCCTCCTTTTCCTACCTTATTTTTTAACCTCTTCACTTATTTTTTTCACTTCTTGACCTCTTCATTTCTTAACTTTTTACTTCTTCAGTTCTTAGATTCCATTTTCACTTTGCTTCGTTTTTTCATTTCTTCACTGCTCTTCAATTCTTTACCTTCTTCACCTCTTAATTTTTTTCCTTTTTTTGTCTCTTTACTTATTTTTTTTTCATTTTTTACCTCTTCTTCAAGCTTTCACTTTTTTAAATCATTAAATTTTCACTTCTGCATTTTTGCACTTTTTCAATTTTTAACCTTTTAGCTTCTTCACTTTGTATGTTCTGCATTACTTATTGCCTTATTTACTTCTTATTTATTTCTTTACATTACTTTTTTTCTTCCGCACATCTTCAAAATATTTGCCTTGAATTTGCTGTATTGCTAGATTTTTTGTCCTTCAGCTTAATTGAATGCCCGCTGTCGCCTTTTTTCAGGACCACAACACTTGATCCCTGACTTTCTTGTTCATTTATCGTTTGATTGCTTTTGCTTTATCAAATTGCCTCCTTCTCTCTTTTTCGCACTTTCAACATTCAAGCAAGTAGCATGAGTAGTATTTCTTAAAAGCACCTTGGTTTTTTTTCCACTGGAGTCCTTTTCGTTTCTTATTTATATCCTTAGGATTAAGTTAATGTCCTATTGTTGAGCGGTCTTTGTGGTTTATTTTTTGTATGTTGCTTTGTTGCGACATATTTGTTCCATTTGCCTCAAATACAAATGTACCCACACAAATTGTAATAGATTTGTTAATAATGTCTACAAGTGTGGTTTTTTTATTCCTTTCATCGAAAGTGCCTCATTCTAGGGACCTTTTTGTGATAAACATCTTAATTGCTTGGGTTTTTATTAATACACTCAATTTATTGGTGAAAAAAAAGAGGCTGTATTTCACATTGAATTAATTGTTGTTCATCTTAGAAAATATATGAACGAAATCTTGATTGGTCAAGTGAAGTAGAGTGGTAATCAGGTTGCTGCGGAAGTATTTGATTGAGCTGTTGTACATAATAATAAATCAATTCTGGACAGCTTATGTTTCGAAGTCATTAAGTGGTTAATACGAAATGGATCGCAATCCATGATGAAAGATATTAAGATGTGCAAAATGTGTCTGTGCTGAAAAAGTATTGCATATAAATTTTATTAATCAACCTTGTCTTATTTAAACTAAATAGGCACATTGTTTGTTTGGACTTTGCTAGTTAGTTAAATAGGTATATAATTGAAAGTTATTGATTTCTCATAAAATTAATTAAGTAATTAACTGTCATGAAAAATAATTTTCAACAGGATGAATTTTTTATTTTCTTTCTATTTACCCTTTTTCATAATTGACTTTAACAACTACTTGTGCTTCATTATTTTAATAATATGGCAAAAGTTTTAAGAATACATTTTTTTGTACAATTCTGTCTTGTCAGAGGTAAGTTCATGCCATGCGATGCTTGTGCACACTATAAAAGCAGATTTTTCTTCAATCCTGACACACTACAAATTTTTTTATACCTTGAAAGAGTAATAGAGTCAGCTGTTGGAATTGTAACATGAAGTCCATTGAGGATGTGCCACTCTTTAGTACTAGCTTAAAAATTATGAAATTTTGGTCTTTTTTGATTGTGCACAATTGGCGTCGTTACGTCTGTCTGACACCGTATATTCTTATAAATACTTCACAATTTTTGGATATCTATTTTAGTGAGGAATCCATCGATGCCATTATTCGAAATGCATACATAACGGTACTGTTTTTCAATACTATTCTGAGAGCGGTACTTTTGTGCATTAATCGCAAACACTATGAAAAATTCATGGCTGAATTGATGCAACTCTATGTGGAGCTCATGGTGAGTAAAATCAGGAACACTTTTAAAGGGTTTGAAACTATTTCAGAAGTTTACTATTGTCTTCTTTGAATTTCGCACATTTGACTTTATATATATCTAAATATAGGAGTCCCCGGACATGTTATTGCGTCGCATGCTGAACGAAACCACACAGCAGTCGCGTACCTTGGCAAAAATAAATTTTATTATGGGCACCTGCTCCTGCATTGGTTTTGTTATCTATCCCATTTTCGCAACAACAAGAGGTCAGTATTTTGATTAGATCATAAACATGTTCCATGACATTTTTTCTTATCTAATCTACAGTATTGCCTTTTGGCATGTTCATACCTGGCATCGATAAATATGCAAGTCCTTACTATGAGATATTTTTTGTGTTGCAAATTATCATCACTCCAATGGGCTGTTGCATGTATATCCCGTTTACCAATCTAGTTGTGGCCTTTATCATGTTCGCCATTTTGATGTGCAAAGTATTGCAGAACAAGTTGCGTCAGTTGCGTAATCTTGAGTTAGATGAGGTTCGTCCGCAAATAATTTGGTGCATTAAATACCAATTGCAATTGGTGAGGTAAGTTTAAAGTTTGCTATTTGGGATAATATACTGCATTTAAATTTGAATGCGATATCTTAAAAATAGCAAAGTGGTTATCGTCTGTTTGTGTTCATGAATGTCTGTTAACAAGTTTGACTGAAACAAGCAGTAGGGTCTTTTCTCTTTATTTTTAAGGACATGATTACAAATAGCTTCAATTACATCTAAAAACACTTTCTGAAAATTTTTTCCCCGCAATATAATTATTGTAATGCATAGTAAGTATCAGTATTTTGGAAAATAAGGCCACATTTAACCCGAATCATCCTACGTAAATTTTTTTAATTTTCAAAATGTCCTGTTAACAACAAATGAAGACATGCGTGGATGAAGGAGAAATGTCGCAAAATTTTAATTTCGAGAAAATTAAGTTCAAAGTTTCGCATTTGTACTGAAATCTATACTAAATCAAATTTTGCCAAGTAGTTTTTTCTAAGATAGCCACAAACATGGTTGTTTTAAGGTCTAAAATTGTTTGTTTATACATTACATTTTCGATCATGCATAGAACAGCGAAAATCCGTAAATGCGACATATCACCTTCATCCACTCATGTCTTCAAATATGCACACAGTCGGAGGACTTCATACAAGTTTTGGCCATAAATAGTAAAAATAAAGCTAGAGCTTTGAAATTTGGTTCGAACGCTTTGTACAGTTAAACATGAAATATTAATAAGTTTGTATCAAACCAACTCACAGACACGCCCACCTTCCGTACGAACTTTAAAAAAAAAAAAAAAAATAATAAAAATGAGCCTACATGTTTGAAATTAGGTATGAATCAGAGATCTGCAACGAATGCTTCAAAATTAGAAGTACTCGAGTACTATTCGCTTACAACTCAGTGATTCGAATCAGAAATCTGCAACGAATCACATTTTTGAATCAATGAGCCACTTACTCAAAAATGAATATGAATAAGTACAAGTAGTTTCCAAAGTAGTACTCATACACAGTAAAAAATTTGAGGGTAAATTTCATCTTTTTTATAACATTTGTGTGGTATAAACTTTTTTATTCCAAATAATTTATAAATTTTCTACCCTTCAATATTATAAAAAAATAAAACAAATATAATTTAAAAATTGTATATGGATATCGTGTGTTAGTCAAAATATATTCTGGTTCGAAAGTAAAAAACTCACCGAAATCGGGAAATTTAAAAATATAGTGGTTTCGATTGGTCTGTCGAGAAAAATGGTCTGGAAAAATTTATAAGATTTGATGGTATAACTATTAAAACATTTTTAGCTTCGATTTGTATTTATATCAAATAGTAAAACATTTATCCTCATATTTTTACTGTGTATGTGATTGATTCAAAAAAAGTGAACCAAATAAGTAAAAAATGAATTATATATATAATATAATATAAATATTCATATGATTTAGAGTTGTTTGAGGTCAAGCTCATTAATTTTAAGAAAAAAAATAAGTACGTAGAGCATTCGATTCACATTTTCGAACTTTAAAAAAGTTTTGATATCGAAGGTGGACCCAATAAATGTTACTTTTTACTATAACTACATGTTTTTTTAGTATAAGTACATTTTTGACAGTAAAAGGAGGGATTTCGAGTCTGATGTTGTTTGACGCTAGGGTAGACCTTAAAAGGTTTTTTTTTGTTCTTCAGTAGTTTTACATGTTTTGGTAGTATATGGTGGTAGCAGATTTAAATTCTTATGCCAAAATTAAAAAAAATTGTTTGACGCTAGGGTGGAAAATATTTGTTTTTGTTTTTTAGTATAAGTACATGTTTTGACAGCATAAAGGGGTTGCTGATTGCGAGTCTGGTGCGATAATATAAACAGATTTGTTTGAAAATCTGCGACCACCTTATGCTACCAAAACATGTAAAACTGCTGAAAAACAAAAAAAAAAAATTCATATTTAGGGTCCACCCTACATCCAAAATTTTTTTTTGTATTTTCGCGTCAGACTCGAAATTATCGACCCCTTTATGCTGTCAAAACATGTCCTCAAACTAAAAAACAGAAAAGACATTTTTAGGGGCCACCCTAGCGTCAAAAAATTTTAAAAGATTTTGGTATAAGATTCGAAATCAGCGACCACCTAATACTGCCAAACATGTAAAAGTACTGGAAAATAATAAAAATGTTTTCAGGGTACACCCTAGCGTCAGAAATTTTTTTTTATATTTTCACATCAGACTCGAAATCCCCCCTTATACTTTCAAAAAATGTACTTATACAAAAAAAATGTACTTATAGTAAAAAGTAACATTTATTGGGTTCACCCTCAATATCAAAAATTTTTTCAATTCGAAAATGTGAATCGATTATTCTAAGTTCTTAATTATTTTATTAATATTAATGAGCTTGACCTAAAACAACTCTAAATCATATGAATATTTATATACAATTCATTCTATACTTATTTGGTTCACTTTTTTCGAATCAATCACATATGAGTACTTCTTTGGAATCTACTTATACTTAATCATACTCATTTTTGAGCAAGTGGATCATGATTCTAAAATGTGATTCACTTTTCTTCGAATCATTAACATATGAGTACTACTTTGGAAACTACTTATACTTATTCATACTCATTTTTGAGTAAGTAGCTCATGATTCAAAAATGTGAATCACTTTTTTTTTGAATCAATAACATTTAAGTACTATTTTGGAAACTACTTATAAATACTTATTCATACTCATTTTTGAGTTGGTAAGTGGCTCATTGATTCAAAAATGTGATTCGTTGTAAATCTTTGGTATGAATGCTTTGTACAATTAAAGACTATGTTTGGCGAAAAAAACAACTTTTTGTTATGTTATTAAATTGGCACTTTACTTTAACCAATTTTAATCGATTCGATATGAAATTCTTGAATGAAATAGTTTTGGTTAGAAAACTAAGCAAGCCAAGCTAAGGGGTCGTCCATAAACTACGTTACTGATTTTCCGGTTTTTTTACCCCCCTCTCCCTGGGTTACTTTTCGTAGTGCTTTTCAAAACCCCTCCCCCCTCCATAGAGTAACGTGACATATGAAATTAATTCATTCGAATGATTATATATTTTGACTAGCTCTGACAATTTTCACTAGTATTAGTGACTAGTATGACTAGATACATTAAAGGAACAATTGGAAAAAAATCAATAATTAATATCATCTGTAAAAGCTATTCCATCTGCGATCCAAGATTCGATGCTCTCAATCACTGGGATAGAAGAAGCTGGTAGATTTGTAGAGGATTCTTCAAAATAGATTTTTTCATCGGATTCTATGTCGACCCATTCAGGTGAATCCTCATTTCTAACGCAAAGAAATTCACCTGGTCTTTGACAGAGTACCCTTAAAGGCTGCACCCGAGCTGCACCAAGTTCTGTGTTTTTGTGTAAATGCTTTCTGAAAATTGATTTATTTAAATAGTATGTTTTATTCCGATTTATTGTAAACGATATAATACAAACTTATGGTAATTCATAGAAGTTTTAAAAACAAAATAGAAGCCGCAGGTAGGACACGACCTTGAACCGATTTCTTCTTTCTGAGAAGGACAGTACATGTCATACGGTATCTCCTTTGATGAAGAACATTCAGGCCTTAACGTCAAGGCCTGTCGCAAAAGCAAAGACCCTAATTTTTCAGACGTGTGCTGAGATGGTGAAGGAATACCAAAAGGTTCCTGTGTCGAGGGAAAAGATGGTGGAAGAAATCGTTGAAACAAAAGTTAACCATCAATTTAGACGATCAAACATAAACATGTAAGGTTAAACATTTCTGAAATGATTGTGTTATTAACTAGAGGTTTTTCGTCGATTTTTTTTAATTTTTGGTAACGTTACAATATCTAAGCACCTCCCCCCTACCGTTACTTATCGTAGTGCATTTCAAAACCCCTCCCCCGCCCTAAATTGGTAACGTAGTTTATGGACGACCCCTAACATGAATTTTGACCAAGTTAACAAATCGGTCTAGACTGCAAAACCAATGTCAATCGATTCCCTATCCAATGCTAGAATAATATGGTTTTGTACAAAAATTTGACCAAGTTGAAATATTGGTATTGGTCAAATATGTTAACTGTGCACCGAAATATAACAAATATTTTTTAGCAAATTTAGTTTTTTAGTTAAAACAATCTTGTTCTACTTGTTAAAATCGATTCAAAACATTTAATAGAATGACTTTGGCTAAATATAAATCAATTTTGGCCAAGTTAAAGATTGCCCAGAGTTAAAGCCTGGCTAGATCGTTTTACCTCACCCTAAAACCCTCCGAACCTTCAGACAAATCGTTGGAGCTGTTTAGAAAAAAGTTCAAGAATATATATTTATATATGTATTTATTTATAGCGCCCACTTGCGGTTGTTTTTGAAAATACTTATGCCCTATATTCAATTTCAGCAACAGATACAATTGCGTACCAAGTATCATCAAAATTGACTTATCCGTTTGGACGTGATTGCCACAAGCATATTATTAAAAACAAGTGCCCTCTTACTAAAGTTTTTGGAAGTTTAAATTAAAAAAAAAAAAATAAACTGGCCATTTCAACCGTTGGAAGGACTTTGACCTAGCTTCTATTGATCAATTGTGTTGTGCGTGTTATTAAATGTTGAAACATAAATGATCGAGAACTGGACCTACGAGTTTAATGCCGACTTCAAACAGCTTACGTTCTCAAGAAGCTTTACATGGCAATTTTTACTCTCTGAGGTTTGCCACTGTCTGGCAGAGAGGTGACGACAGAACAGAAAAATTAATTCAATTGAAAAAACTTTCTGTCTGAGCTGGAATTGAACCCGGTCTACCGCGGTTTTTCAGCTTAGGGGCCACGCACTCTACCCACTAGGCTACGGCCGCCACAAACTACCTTCGGAAGTTTAAATTAACTTTCTTTTATTTCGGGGTCAGGTTTGTCTTCACACAAGATTTCATCAAAATCGGTGCAGTCCCTTAGGCGTGAAGTAATAAATTCATACCTGTAGCACTTGTGGATATATAGATTACACGGGAAAAAATTATATACAACCGCGTAGAGCAAGTAGGAGCACCTACTAACCTATTTTTTATAAGGTATATATATTTTTGCTTGATATTTTAAAATAATTGCATATATGTTTTTCGATGTTTTTTTTTATTTACCTGCTACAGTTTAAAAAAATTTTCTCTTTTAGCATTAAAAATACAAATATTTATAAAATCACTATAATTTTTGTTCGAGAGCTTATTTCAATATGACCTATCTACAAAAATAACTTCTTCAGGAGAGCAAAAAAACCGTTTAAATCCTTCAAAGTACAAATATTCACCAACCAAAGTACCAAAATATTGTTATTAAAGAATGACAAGATTAGTGAAATCTCGTACTTTTCGTTTAAGTGTAGATAGGTTGTTTTGTATTTCAAAAATTTTTTTCTTAATAGAATCAGTAGATAACTCTTTTTTCAATAAGAAAAGTAAGTTCTTCGTGAATTCAATGACAATTTAATTCAGATTTAAAGAAAACTTTGTTGATAAAAATATTAACAACAACAAGAGAAAAAAAAAATAAAAATATCAGTAAAGAATGCTATTGGTCTATTAAGTTAATTACTTACCTTTTTTCAATATTATCATAAAAATATTGCTATTTTGATAAAATTACAGACTTCAATTCTTGGAAATGGTTGCACTTTTTTGCTCGATAGGCAGCGGAGCAGTATGCAAATTAGAGTCATGATATCTCTTCCTTCTGCGGATAAGTCCCATTGCCGCGTTATCGTTCGAATCTGCATAAAAATTTATTAATAATCTATAATAAGAGAATTTCATTCGATTATAAAAGTACCTGTTTTTTGTCCAATATCTTCCTCCGCTGATGATGCATAATCTACTTATATGCTTTTCAATACATTTCCTTCTCTTTTTTGACCTGCCATGTATTCACAACAGATATCTGCAACGAATCGCATTTTTGAATCAATGAGCCCCTTACTCAAAAATGAATATGTCAAGTATATGTATGTAGTTTCCAAAGTAGTACTCATATGTGATTGTTTAAAAAAAAGTGAATCAGATAAGTACACACTAAAAAATTTCAAAAAGAAATTTACACCGGTGAGCGGATATTTACATTTTTTACACCGAACGGTGTTAATTTACGCCGCTTATGCGGTGTGAATTCTTGAACATATCCGATCGATGTAAAATAAGAAAGGCAAAGAAGAAGAGCAGTATTGAAATCACATTCTTATTAATAAACAAATTAAGAATTGAAATTTTTTTAATTTTTATTGTTCAATTTAATTTTTAAAATCCTGTTTGAAGATTTAAATGTAATTTTTAGCAACACGAAATTAACCCCAAAAAAATTAAATAAGTCCCAAAAAATGTCCATAAATTTTTGGGTGTTACTTTACATGAAATAACTCCCATTTTTCGGAGACTATCTCATAAATTTTGGGAAATATTTCATTATTTGTTTGGGTCTTATTTCATTTGACAACTAACAAATTTAATGACAATTTAATAAAATTGTTAAATACATCCTTTCGAATAGTTAAAAATTACACCGCTCGGTGTTAAGAACAAAAAGAATCATTTTGCGTATTATAAATAAACACCTAACAGATTACAAGACAAACATCCAATCTGATATTTACTTTTTTACACCGTTCGGTGTTAAAAAAAGTATTCTCTTTCGGATATAAAATTCGAACACTTTGACACGGTGTTTTTTAACATCGAACGGTGTAGGACTCCCTGAAACACCAATCGGTACAAAATTTCTATACAAATTTTCAAGTGTGTATAGAATGAATTATATATTAAGGGTTGCCACCTAATAATATATATTTTTAAGAATTTTAAACATAGTTTATCAGTGTTAGGCGGTCGCTGATTTCGAATCTGAAGTCAGAATTTCAAAATTCGATATGGTTAATAGGGTTGCCAGCTTAATTTATTTTATTTTTTCGAATTCGGTGCTGGCGGTGCCATCTTATAATATGTATTTTTAAGAATTTTAACCATCATTTAACAGTCTTAGGGGGTGGCTGATTTCGAATATGAATTCAAAATTTTAAATTTTAATATGACTAATAGGGTTGCCACCTCAATTTTTTTCATTGTTACGATTTCGGTGCTGGCGCAAACACTAGATAAAAATGGGTCGCTTAATCCGAATCCGTTGTCAGAATTTCAATATGATGTAATTTTTTTATAACAGGGTGGCCACCTATTAACCATATTGCATTTTAAAATTCTGACTTCAGATTCGAAATCAGCGACCCCCCCAACACTGTTACACTATGTTTAAAATTCTTACAAAAAATATTATTAGGTGGTAGCATTTAATATTTAATTCATTCTATTCTTATCTGATTCACATTGTTTTGAATCAATCACATATGAGTACTACTTTGGAAACTACTTATACTTATTCATACTCATTTTTGAGTAAGTGGCTTATGATTAAAAAATGTGATTTATTTCAAATCTCTGATTTGAATCACTGAGTTGTGAACGAATAGTACTCGAGTACTACGTATTTTTAAGTATTCATTGCAGATCTCTGATTCACAAAAAAAAAAACTGTGTTGTAGATATGTCAAAAATTTATGGGGGAAAACTTTGCTAAGCTCTCTTTTTTTGGGTAGTGTAAATTACTAATATTTTGAATTTATTTTCGTCAAATAATTGAGATTTTTGATGTCGTTGTGTGTCTAACAGTGCACCCTAAACAAGTGCGCGTTGCGCTGCGTACCCAAACGCCACGCAATTTTATTTTACGCTTAACCTAAACAAGTGCGCTGCGGAAAGAACTGCTGCTCTCGAACTAGCTCAGTCTGATGGTTTAAAAATCTTAAAGAAACTTTTAGAATTGTGTAAAAATCTATTAATATAGCAAATACTTCCATTTGCAATTGAGATTAATTAATTAAAAGCAGCTAATTGCTCTTTGTTCTAATACTTTGGTTTTATGCAGCCAACTTCACATCCGAACGCACTGTCAAAATTGGAAATTCGATTCATGTTGCGGTAGTCCGGTGCGTGTTTCGGTAGGCTTCATACAAAATGTATGTGCATGAGCCGATTTTGACAGTTAAACCACGCACGCGCACTTGTTTAGGGTGGACTGTAAGCAAGAAAAAAAAATTTCTGAACTATTTTTACTCGTTTCTCTTATCGGCAGTATTAACAATCGACAAGTAAACATATTTTTGGAATATCGACAACTTTACTTTTCTATATTTGTGATTTTTCAAATATTCATATATAGAGAATATTAAGATCTAAAGGTCTTACATTACATTCTTGAGGTCGCTAAGCACAATGTGTCTCTTTTTTTTTTTTTTGCTTACTTCGAACCTGTTTCAATGGATTAGGCAAAACACGAATTTTGTTTAAGCAAATTCAAATGTAAAATTCTAATACAGAAAGAATGAAATAAACTAGTTTACTCTCCAAACTTTTCGAGTGGATGTTATTGAGTGTGCTCTTCTAGATCCTGGCAATAGTTTTACATACGATCTTTAAAAACTCTATTATTTTTGAATTTGATAATCTTGTACAAAATTAAAAAATTCACAAAAAAAACTTTGTAAAAATTTAAACGCTTTCTTTAGCTAATTATAAGCATTAGTTTTTCTTTATTAACTAATGGTTTAATTTTGCTTTCATTTTAATTTCTTCTAAAAAATGTAGACGTAACTTTGATGAAAAAATAACATTTTCATAACCCTACGAAATTTCTAGTTAGCTTCTAAACAACAAAAAGTTTGGAAACCCGAGACATAACATTTTGTTTTGTGATATTTGATAACCAAATGAGATGATCCGTTTTTAAGTAGTGATTAAAAATGAACTAGCACCTTTTCAAAAATTGACTTTTTATTTTATAAATATGTTGAAAAAGAACTTATTCATAGTAGCTACCGAAATATTGACAATTTGTTTAATTTTTTCTTAACAATAATAATAATTAACTTTAAAATAATTTTTTTCAGATATATTAACATCATAAATGGCTTGACCACATATACGTATCTGGTTGAGTTTTTGGCTTTCGGGGCCATGCTGTGTGCCATGTTGTTCTTATTTCTAATTGTAAGTTGGTAATGTTTGCAAAGTATTTTAGCAAAGTAACAGAATTTCAAAAGCTTCATAGATATTGGTAAAAATTATGCTAAAAACATATATTAAGCTAATTTCTTCACTTGGAACAGGTCGAAACAGTGGGTCAAATGGTAATTGTTACAGCCTATATAATAATGATTTTCTCGCAAATTGTCGTCATGTACTATTTTGCCAATGAGCTCTATGATCAGGTAAGTATCATATTATTTTGGGTGTAGTTTAACGAGTTCAAAAATCAATATAATTCTCTTCCAGAGCCTAGCCGTTGCTATTGCTGCCTATGATAGCAACTGGTTCGAGTTCGATGTTAAAACACAGAAAATGATGCAGCTCTTTATTTTGCGTTCTCAAAAGCCATGTTCGGTAATACAGTTATGCTAAATTTTAAAATAGTACTTCAATGTAATTAAAGATATGTATGTTTAGATTTTGATTGGCAACGTTTATCCGATGAATTTGGAAATGTTGCAGTCCTTGTTGAATGCCACGTACACGTACTTTACACTCCTACGTCGGGTATATGGTTAATAAACTGACGTTTTTCAGATAATTTATTATTTTTGTTTTAAACATAAAATATTTCTAATAATCCACTTTGATGTTAAAGAATTTTGCACTTTAAAGAAACTTAATAAAGCTTGAATTACTTACTGTTCTCTTTTAACCATAAATGTTTTTGAAATTTATAGGATCGTGGAGGTGTAAGAAAGCATTTTGTCAAAAACACTTTTTATTTTGCTTTGGTTTATTAGTATCTAGAGTTACTCAAATTTGTAGAGAGCAAAAACTACAGAAAACCGCTGCACAGTTAAGCAATTTGGAAATGAACAAAATTATCTTTATAAGATCTCTTTTAGATCACATACAAAAATTTTAATGGATTTTGTAAAAATACCCATAATGCTACCGCGAATCGAATGGACGAACTCTGATTTCAAAGTTTCGAGAAATGTTGTTTCAAAGTTTGCAATCGCCATATAAGTTATACAATGAAGTTATAAGGCCATGCTAATAAATTACACAGTGCAGCACATATTTTCGGGGGTGAGCCAAAACAATCTCAAACGATAGTATTTGACATCAATAACAAAAGCTCAAATCGATTTTTGCTCTACTACGTTACAAATTTTTTTTTTACAGTGGTTTTAAATTGAAATTTTTTTGGGTCAAAATGAAATCAAAAAATATAAAAAAATTATGTGTTAAACTTAACATAGGGTGGTTCTTGTCCTAGGAAGCCTAAATTAAAAATGTCCGGGGAATTTTTTTTTGGGATCACTTTAACCCCCTATCTCCTTCCAGTATGGGTCAATTTGACCCTTTGTTTGAAAAAGACCCTATAAGTCAACTTTGGAGGGAGGTCAAAGGTTAAAACCTTCCTAAAAATATTCTCCAGAAAATTTCACTAGGGGTCATCCAAGGCAAGCAACCTCTACGAGTAAAAAATTACACATAAAATACAAACCAAGAAGATAATACATTTATTTTCATGTTAGGTAATTTTAATATTTTTTTAATGTTTAAAGGGCTAGGGCATCTTAGAAGAATGTCATTAGAATGCGGCAATGGAATTTGAGCGGTGGGAACACTTCGATATTCGAATTTCGACATATTTTTTTCTGCAATCCACACACAGGATTTACGCATGCATAACAGTTCATGCGATCGTGTTCAATTGGGTCATTCCAATCCATAGGAACACCGAACAGCATCGATCTGCGTTTGTGATGTAACCATTCCAACAAGTATTTGTAGCATCTCTTGCAAACTGTTTGTGGCACCCATGGGATATCAGATATAAATTCTTGATCATAGTATTTTTCATACGCTATAATCAGTTATAAGCTGGAATGACCTTGACTGCTTCGAGATGGTGTGAAATGACCGCAGAAACAACAAAATTTCTTTAAGTTTTCGCAGAACTTCATTGAAAATAAAATTTTTCGAAAAAAGACGACGACACTTTCACTTTCACAATTTTAAATAAGTAACTCAATTCCAACTTAATTGAATTTCTAAGCTAAGCCACTTTGTTACTATAACTTATAAAGTACTAGCTGAAACCAGAAGCTTTGCTGCCACGCCCCGTTTCCAAACGCAAATCAAATATAATACTGCTTGTGTAAATTGTGGTCGAATATTTAAAAAATTGTTAAAACTTGAAAAATTCTGACGGAACCAGCAAAATTATTTATGCCATATAAATACCATTTAAAATTATGTTCGTTTTTAATGTGTGACAAAAAAAATTGCTACAAAAGAAAAAGTCATCGATTATCCAGAATGCGTCGTAAAGTAACTCCGTTCAAAATGTATGGGAAAATGAATTTTCTTCATATTTTTTTCTGGGATTTTTCGGGAATTACTTCAAGGTATTCTTCTTGTTTGGCCGGAGACCAGTTCTAATTTGTATGAATCATCGAAATCGGTCCAGCCGTTCTTGAGTTATAAGCGTAGTAACTAACGCCACTCTCTTTTATATATGTAGAAGAAGAAGATTACGAATATAATTATAGCTTTATACCGTTACGGCGGACCGTTATAATATTAAAAATTTATTACTAAATGGAGATATTAGCTGCGTTCCTTTCGCCTTAATATAATCGCGATAAGAAATTTTCTCAAAGGAACGGCAAGACAAACGACTCGTAAAGGGCACTACCGTTGCAGTCAAAATTAAATTCAAACAAGCAATCATGATACAATAACTATTAGGTGTCATGAGAACGTGTGTCGTTCAAAACTGTTGTGAACTGTTATGGTAGCGATACCTTAGTGAACGATGTTTTCCTCTGAATGTGTTTTACTCTAAACGTCAGAAAAATTGTAAATTATTTAATTTAATTATTAATATTATGCAATTATATAAATAACTTAAGTGCAATTGTTGGCTCCGCTGAATGCGTCCAATGTGTGTGACACATGCTGTTTGTTTTCCTCTTTTGTTTAATATTCGATGGTCGCATCTCGTGAGAAAATATTTAGCTGTCATGGCTATCCAATAGTCATTGTATCAAACAAACAAATAATTAAAAAAATTAAATGACAGCTCATAAAAATATACAGGTGCGACACCTGTGTTTCAAATTTTTTAAAGGCTGTATCACAATTTTATATGGATAGCAAAAGTAATCCTATTTGTTATAAGATTATTATTTTTGTTTTTGCTTTACTTGTAAAAAAAATAATCTGGATTATTTGAAGCGAATGGAACGCAGCTATTATTATCGCACGATGCAATAGTTGCTTAAAAATAAATGTATTATCTTTTCGGTCCGTTTTTTATGTGAAACCTTAAACTCGTAGAGGTTATTTGCCTTCGGTGACCCCTAGTGAAATTTTCTGGAGAATATTTTTTGGAGGGTTTTAACCTTTGACCTCCCTCCAAAGTTGACTTATAGGGTCTTTTCCAAAAAAAGGGTCAAATTGACCCATACTGAAAGGAGCTAGGGGGTTAAAGTTTTGTGAAAAAATATTCCCCGGAAAATTTTAATTTAGGCTTCAGAAGACAAGAACCACCCTGCATTAAGTTTAACTTATAATTTTTTATATTGTTTAATTCCATTTTTGACCAAAAAAGTCAAATTTAAAACCACTGTAAAAAATATTTTTGACGTAGTGGAGCAAAAAGGGATTTTGACTTTTGTTATTGATGTAACATACTATCGTTTGAGATTGGTTTGGTTCACCCTCGATACAATGACCCTCATTTTGTGTCATAGCGCTAGCAGAAGAGTAATATTAAGCGCGTTTACTCTTAACATTTATTGCTCTTTAGCCGCCAAATAAAAAGATAAGAGAAAGAAATAAGAAATTGTTTGCTATTAAGTGATAAATACGGTATATCTTTACCAAAATGTAAGAGAAGTACGAAAATAACTCGTGGTCAAATTAATGTAATCAAAGAAGAAGCCAAAAAAAACCGACTAGTTTTGAATTGTTTTTGAGTAACACAAGCTGTTTTCAACGCGGCAGATAGGTATTTCAAAAGGGGGGGGGGGGGGGGCTAACTGAAGCAAAACCTTTTTATTTTTTTTTCATTTCCATAGGGATTTCTGAAAGCCTAAGATCTTTCCAAATTTCTAAACCAATTTCAACATTCGAAGAAAACAAAGTTAATAAAATTTTGAATTAAAATTGTGAGCTTTAGATCAAGTAAGTTTTTTTAAGA
Source organism: Dichetophora obliterata (assembly GCA_963920525.1). Taxonomy (NCBI): domain Eukaryota; kingdom Metazoa; phylum Arthropoda; class Insecta; order Diptera; family Sciomyzidae; genus Dichetophora; species Dichetophora obliterata. The sequence continues at coordinate 13,272,783 of OY986436.1, read as the reverse complement.
AGGCAACAACAACAACAACAACTCTGTGTAGAGTCAATCACTTAGCTGACTAGACAGTCTGTTTCGGAAATCGCTGCATTTTCCTCTTCAGTAGTCTTTGATTGATTAAGCTGTGATCAACTCACTGTTTAAATTAGTATATGAATGTGCAGATTTTGGAATTCATTCTTATAAATTGTATGCCTGCTAATCGTATGACATTTTAAAGCAGTAGGCCATTTTTTTTATAGATCACCGCCATCAACTCTACCAAGGTTGCCATCTGTTCTAGATGCTTCTTTATTTATTTCAATATTATTTCAATAATAAAATTTTATTTATTTTAATTCTTAACATACAAATACTCGGTACAAATACATTCAATAGCTCGGTTTTGAGCAGGACGATAACTATTTGGTTAAGTAAAGCAATGAAAACAGATATTTTAAAAAGATAAACATATTTATACATAGTTGTAGGAACGAAGCAAATTGTGTAGAGCGCTAAGTCAATTTGTTGATAACAGTTTCCTTCTTCACAGAAATATCCTTTTGAGTATTTAATAGCACTAAAGCAGTGAGGCGTTCCGTTCCAGTGGCATTTCGAATCCAATTTTTCAAAAACTTTAATGTGCAAAAATTTAATGGAAGCTGTACTACAGGGCAAAGTAGCAACCATTTCAAGAATTTTGTAAAATTGCGGAAACATCCATTTCTGACAGCTACATTTGTCGCTTAAGTGTTTCAAGAGCTGTTCTGCAACCCTCATTTCTATTGTTGGTCCATTTAGTTTTCTTTAACTCAAGTTTGGATTCGACTTGCATCATTTCAAAGGTGAGGCTGTGAAGTGCAAGCAGCATGCGCTCACCCAGAAAAAAATTTCGGTGGGGTTTTAATATCTTTTTTTTTAATTATTCTATTTGTTTATATTATCTAATTTATAATAATTCAAATTATTCTTTACGTTTGTTTCGCCTAGTCAAAAATTCACGTATGGTTCCAATCAATTCCTCTATATAACACAGTGCTACAAATTTGAATGAAGTTAAAATCCCTGGGAAGTGTTATTGTTTTTGTTGTAGGTCTTGTTGAGTATAACAAGACTGCATATAAGAAATTTGCCAAACACCCGCAAAATCTTGACTTACCGTTAAAAAACCGGTTTTAGGTACCTTTCCGTACTTATAAGCCTGTAACTAAGTTGATAATCAATCTTTTTCTTGTTTTTGACCGGATTCAAGAAAGGGAAAAATAGACCCTTTAAAATATATACAATTTATTTAAGAAAAAATAAAAAAATCTGTTTGTTTTTGTTCGGCAAACACAATTTTTTTTAATATTATTGATTTTTTTCAATTTTGGCGATTTTTGGATTTTTTATATGAGAAGTATGCTTTATGTGAATTTTTTTAAAAAGTATGTTTATAATAAAAAACGCGATATTCTTTAAAAAAATCGATAAGTAATTGACTGAGTGATAAACCTTTTCATGAAGTCAAGTTTTTAACAGAAAAAAAAATTTTTTGACCATTAAACTCAAAAACGTTTGCTTGAACGTTACTTTCTTAACTCAGCATCATCAGTATCTCGTTTCAGTGACCAACAATATTCTGATATCATTTTTATTTTATTTTTTCCTTCGAAGCACTTTTCAATTTTTGTCATTTCTTGGTGAAAATGTTTCCCTTGTTTATCGCTGAACTGGCCCAGGTTATTTGGGAAGAAGTCTAAATAAGAAGACTTGTTGATTTTAGTGCTCAGATGATATTTTTCTGCTTTATTGTTAAATCTTAAATTTTTAGCAGTGTATACAATATTATGTATATTTTTCTCTTAGTGTAATCATATGAGTAAGTCTTTCTTACAATACACAATATCTTAGGAATACGAACGATAAATATACAGTCGTGAATGAATCTGCCGACGCTGGTTCGATTATATGCGGTGTTCGGTGAGGTTCGGTGATTTTCGGTGTTCGCTGAAGTTCGGAGATGTTCGGTGTGTATCGGTGTTTATTCGGTGTTCGGTGACGTTCAGTGATGTTCAGTGTGACAACGACTTCGCCAAGACCCGACTACGCTGCGTTGTTTAATATTTTGTATTATATAATTTGTATAGTGTACTATATATATATATATATATTTTTACAAATGTCTGTATATGTCATGAAGCACCTTGGTATTTATTTTAACGATAGGGTAATAACAATAAAGTAATATACATATAATAGAATTCCTAAGTATATCTCTGTACGTCGGGCTATCGTTTGACAAAAGCCGACGTGATTGACGAAAGAGAATGTTTATTGTGGGCGCCCGACCGACCGAAGCCGACGTGATGGCACCACTAGATAATTAAAAAAAAAAAATACGAGACTCCCGATCGGCCGAAGCCAACGTGATGGTCCCAGAAGCGAATTTTGTTGTGGACGCCCGACCGACCGAAGCCGACGTGATGGTGCCACGAGCTAATTAAAATAGAAAAAAAATGTTGTGACACCCGACCGACCGAAGCCGACGTGATGGTCCCACTAACTACGGTGGACTACCGACCGACCGAAGCCGGCGCGGTGGTCCTACTAACTACTATGGACTCCCGACCGACCGAAGCCGACGTGATGAGCCGAGAGAGAATGATTTTGTTGTGGACTCCCGATCGGCCGAAGCCAACGTGATGAGCCCACTAACTAATTTATAAGTATGAAAAAAACGAGACTCCCGATTGGCCGAAGCAAACGTTATGAGCCGAGAGAGAATGATTTTATTGTGGACTCCCGATCGGCCGAAGCCAACGTAATGAGCCCACTAACTAATTAATAAGTATGAAAAAAACGAGACTCCCAATTGGCCGAAGCCAACGTGATGAGCCGAGAGAGAATGATTGTGTTGTGGACTCCCGATTGGCCGAAGCCAACGTGATGAGCCCACTAACTACTTAATAAGTATGCAAAAAAAAACGAGACTCCCGATCGGCCGAAGCCAACGTGATGAGCTCACTAACTACTGCTTACAATACTTAAAAACTAACTGCATTATTCTGTATCACGAAGAAGCACACCAACGATGAGAAAGACACGAGAAGCAATACTTTCTTCCATACAAAATTGTATTGCTTCTCGTGTCTTTCTCATCGTTGGTGTGCTTGTTCGTGATACAGAATAATGCACTAATAGCATCTTTCTGTAAAACGAACGTAACGTGCATTTCACGAAGGCTTCGCTCAAAAGCCGAATGTCAGCTGTTTTCGCTTGATGTAAAAATAATTTCTTAGCCCAACGTGAACAGCTGATTCAGAAATGAACGACAACGTAACTGTAGTGAAAATTTGGCTTGATGTATTAAAAAAATTTGAAACAAAACGTCAAATATAGACGATGAAAATTTTCTTATCGTTTAGAAATTTGTTGACATGGAAGTTGCTGAAAATAATCGTAAGTATTATTTTATTAACAAATGCAAGAATTTAGAATCAATTAATTTACATTTAGCACACAAAAAACCACAAGCAAGCAATTTGGAGTCGGATTGGATCTTGGAGTTTTACCTGCTTTGCAGATTTGCCTGCCTTGCCTGCTTTGCATCCGATTCATTGAAATTATATAAAGCGATCGCGGAAAACATTTTAATTATTAATGTTCACAAAACTTTTCACTATGATCAAATTTGCAGCAAAAATTAATCATATATGTCAAAAAAAAAAAAACAAAACAACCGAAACAGCTGATGCAAAAAATGATGCCACCTATTAAATATTGCTTAGAAAAAGTATAAAATATTTAAGGTTTTTGTCAGTTTTACGCAAAATGATGAATTTTTACAATCTGGTAAAAATGTTTTTGACAAATACTAACGTTAAGAGCATTTGAGCAACGTAAGCAACGTAACAGTGGACGACGACGCAAGGAAAAAATACATCAAGCCAATTTTGTCCGATATCGTCGGAAAACGAACTAAGCTTAAGACGAAGGCTACGTTTTACCTAAAGATGCTATAAATGTATTAATACGAGCCACCTTGCGATAGCTCGTTTTGAATCAACGGACTTGTTATCGTTTTCAACAAGTAAGCGACGGAACAAAGCACTACGCTCTCGAGCCGTGTCGAAGTCTGTCACAATGCGCCTTACTTATTCATATGTCGCTAGAAACCTTCTGGGAATTAAATCGTGTCTGGCTGTTGCGTGTGGTTTACGTAGACTCGGCTGTTGGCTACGTAGAATGTGCTGGCTGTATGTGTGTGTGTGTGTGGGTATGGCTGTTGGTTGAGTTGAATGCACAGTGGTGTAGTAGAGTAGTGGCGTAGGGAGCGGGGTGCAACTTTGTAACGAGTCACCGTTACACGCATTTAAAAATTCGTTTACAACAGTAACGTAGTCTTCGCTTCAATGATTTCCAAGAAAATTATCGCATAGTGCAACAAAACTCTTCAATTCACGTTTTTCAACCAAACTAAGCTTGTTCATAAAATACACATCGCTTAAAATTTTATGAATTTGAGGTCCAATGAAAATACCTAAATTTAATCAAACGAAATTTTGAAAATAAAACAATATATGGAAAGAAAAAATTAATACCTCCTTTTATTTTCGCTTCACTTAGTTTTGGGAACACCGTCTTAAGATGGGAAATAGCGAAGGCCGTTTATATACACTTTTTTACAAATTTTTTCATGTATCCCAGCTGGAGATGCAGTGGTGGCAGAATAACATTCTCGGCTTTTTTGTTTAAACGTTTAAAACATTTTTCTGCCCTATTAGATGCAACTCACGAGGTGGCCATTCTTTTCGATCATAACGATTCGGTGCGCGACTCACAAAAATAGTTTTGTGTGTCCTCCTTGCATACCAAATAAAATCGTCAACACTTTTAAGTCAGCGACGATTTTCCATTTATGAGTGGCATAGTTGACGAAACGGAGTATTTTTTCAATCACATTGTAGGTTTCTTTAAAGTTAGTCGCGCACTCGATTGAAACTTATGGTAGCTGATTTTCGTTGTGCAATATAACAGCTTTTAAACCTAGATATTACAATGTCGATTTTATATAAAGGAGTACAAAAATAATTTTTTTAAATAAATATATACTTTTACTAGAGCCATCATTTGGCCAGATAATGATGAATTTGGGAAAAGTATGCTGAAAAAGCTGCAAAAAAGCATTCAGATCTTGGAGTTGCGTCACTTTCTATTTTAAATATTCCACAAAACAAGCCAAAGAGTTGGGATGCTGCAGTTAAAAGGAATGAACGTTAAAAAAATTTATAAAACATTCTTCAAGTAGCAAAGTCCGATCACCTCTCCTACCAGAAGTTACAAGAAAATCTTTTTCCACCATATTCCACTGCTTTAATAGCGACGCAAGTATTTCTGATTGTCGTTTGAACAATTGTAAATCGCGTACAAGATCATCGAAATCTGCTTTTGAAATAAAATGTCGCTCCGTTGTCGTTGATCTGGATGGAAGGAACTCTTCTTGTTTTTAATCTTTTTTAGTTGCAACAGTAGATTTGCTCGTTATTGGAACTTAATCATCCCAAGATATTGGTTTAGTAACAGTTACAACATATGCATACGTTATGTTTTTACGAGTTTTAAAACTGTGACCTGAAACATTGGCCTGACAAAAGTAGCAATCATCAGGTTTATGATATGGCTGATGATGCCAAGTCATAGCCTCAGAAAAAGGTAAAGCGGCTGAAGGTTGAACTTTACATTTTTTTATTGTTCTACAGCAATATTCACAAATAAATTCTGGCTCGTACCAGCGACTGGTATTATAAGAGCGATAAAAGAGTTTGTTGTATACTTCCACCGCTCCAAAATTGTTTTTAAAATTACACCGATGACTGAGGTCTGCAAATAAGCCACAAATGTAGCAACATTTATGACGTTTGTCACACATTTTAATTTTAGTTGCTCACGATTTATATAAAACTTGAAATTTTTTCATATAAAATATTTCAAAGTTATAAAGACGTGATAAACAAAAGTCAATTAAACAAACAAACCATTTTTTACATAAGAAAAGCTCTCATTGTATATTGTTGTAGTTCTTACTTCTTCCACTTCTTCTTATTTAAATGTTTCGATTTTTTAAAAGTTTAACTTAAGAGAATGCAAAGAGCATAGAAAGCAAAGAGATTGTAGGTAAAATGTTCGTCAGCGCAACCTGCTGTTGGATTATTCGCGAGAAAAAAAGTTCACAAAAACAAAATGCATCTCTTAAGTAAAGCTTTTAAAAATTGTGCATTTAAAAAAATGACAGCAAGTTAGAATTGTAACCACAATATGCAATGAGAGCTTAACTTATGTCCGGAATATGTAGTTTTGCTTCTTCATTTGACGTTTTGTTTCTCACAGCTTTATCACTTTGAAAACCATTTCACATAAAAAAATTTGCTATTTAATAAAAAATAGTGTGCAACTAATATTAAATGTGCAAAAAACCTAATAAATTTGCTACATTTGTGACTTTTCAATAGATATCAGTCGTCGGTATAGTTTTAAAGATATCATATTAAGTTATCTGTGCTCCTATAAAAAATGTGCAAAAGAACACGAAAAAGTTGTGCAGGCATTTTTGCAAAATTTTGTTTTCATCAATAACTCAGTCAATTACTAGCCGATTTTCACAGGGATTTTGGACTGTTGCACCGTGTAATCTATCACTTTTCTTTGAAGTAAACCACTTAAACATGTTTGTATAAGGCGCATGCCTTGGTTCGTTGATTTATAAAAAAAAACGAGGGTTCGCTTGAAGCGGCTGAAACCGGCAACGTTGCACGAATCTTCAGGAATCGGCTTATTGATGGATATATAACGTATGGATGTATAAACGTTACAGATCGATTTGTCTGATTCAAGCACTGCCTACAAATATGTGGCCAAAATTTTCGAAAATTAGAGACTAGCAGTGACTAAGGGTTAATATTTTGGCATAAAAATTTCAGGTCGGTCTACTACTCAAATACAATTTTTAATTTGTCCTCATGTTTTAGTAAAACTAAATAATTTGGGGGGGCTTAACCCCTGAACTTTTCCTTATCTACGGCGTTGGCTGTTATTGCTTATCGACAAAAAGTTATGTAAGCGGCTGGTTAAAAATTGTATGTATTTATTTTGTTGTTGGTATCACAATAGTGTTCGGTTTTTCAAAGAACGCCTAAAAGTATACTAAAGAAAACATTTTAGAGTTTTAATTTTTTAGTCTGAGCTAGGCCATATTATCATCGAAAAGCATTTAGTTTTGGTCAAGTCAAAGGTGAAGCGCAAAAAAACAGCCCAGTTTATGTTTTGAACCATTTAATTTGAAGTCCAATTTTTATGTTAAATCATTAAATCTATATATTATTACACAAACAAAAAAATTGTGGTACCATTTTACCCGTGTTAACGTCAGCATATTCACATAAATCTTACATCGTTGGAAAGGTATTTTCGAGTACATTTGCAGTATATAATTTATATTCGAATAAGTTGTCATTAAGATAGGTAAAACTAAGCAAATGTAAAAACCTTTTTTCCCAATGGGACAGTGCAAACCAATAGCAACACAGCTCTGTGGAACATCGTTGCTGTAGCATAGACGAGAGAGAAGAGAGTGACTCAGAATACTTCAACAGAGCTGTGTGGCATTGTTGTTGTTGCTGTTTCTTAACCCTTTCATGCCCGATGTTGCCTATAGGTAATAGATAGTATCCGACCGAAACCGAAATTTTGGCCGAAACCGAATATTCGGCAATTTTAAAATATTCGGTCGAAACCGAAACCAAAACCGAAACTGGTTATTAATATGAAAATTTAAGATTTTGCAAATGATTTTTTTTATTAAAAGGAAACATAAGTACTAGTAGTACGAAAAAGTATTATTTGAATATTGAAGTTTATAATAATTAATTAAAGTTTACTATAATAATAAATAAGATAATTTTTTATTTTATTTTTTATTACACTCTTAAAATAGTATACTCCTACAATGTACATATTTTTAGAACTACAAAACAAAATATTATTGTTTGTTTTAAGGGTATTTAAGGGTATAGTATTATACAAATATAAATATGTATTTAATTTTCTTTTCCTTTATTTCACACACACAAAATTCGTTCGGAAGTTTATTTATCAATTTTTGGCTTCAGTTCCTATAAAACTTTAATGTCAATTGCAATAGAGATGATAAGATCAAAAATGATAGTATAGAACGCTTAAAATTAACCAAAATATTTTGCGTTAACACGATAAATCAAATTATAGACGAATTCATCATTTTTGTTTTGTACAATGCGTTGTAAATATTTTTAGTAAACCAAACTTATATATTTGAATTAAATGACTGATGCAAGAAATTTTGGTATAATTCAAGAATAGCGACAACTCTCTTTTTTAATATTTTTTGTTGGATTATACGGATTTTAGCCTCTTAAATTCAAATCCAAATTTCAGGCCGCTGGCAATTAGTTTAGAAGTTATAGGCCTCTAAAGTTGCAAAAATGGCCCACAAAATTTTGCTGTTTTTTTTAGTGTTCCGCATTATGGGTACCAAAAGAAAGGTTATGACAGTATCTATTCAACGAGGTATCAAACATGAAAACTCATTCATAGCTTTTTAGGATATACCTGTTATTATATATACAATTTGTCTAAAAAACTAGTGGTTTCCCTTTTTCGAAACAACTACACTAAAAATGTTTATATCTTTAAAAGTTATGCATGGATTTTCATATTTGAATAGGTACTTAAATTACATTTCTTATGATACCCATAAAGTTTTGATGAAAAATTGAAAAAAATTTAAAAAAAGCAAGATTTGTAGGCCATTTTTTTCAACTTTAGAGGTCTATAACTTCTAAAGCAATTGCGGATGGCCTGTAATTTTTCAGATTTGGAGTTAGGAGGCCAAAATCTATATAATTTACTAAAAAAAATAAAAATTAGTGTTGTCGCTATTTTTGAAATGTTCCGAAATTTTTACCAAAAGTTTCGGCTAGTTTCGGCTATTCGGCCTCAATATGGCCTCAATATGTCCTCAATGTAGCCGAATAGCCGATACTAGCCGAAACTAGCAAAAAGGGCTGAATCTGGCCGTAATCGAAACCGAAACCGAATATTCGGTTGGACACTACTAATAGGCTTCTAAGTCCCGTTATTTTAATGTTTTTGACCAGTACTTTTTGCATAATATAGCCTTAAGTGTTGTGCAAGCTTATAGTTTTTTATCGAAAGCTTTGCACGTTTCCATTCAGTAGCAGTTCTCCGTACAATAAAATGGTCGAAATCAAGATCGGGATCGTTTCGCAAGATCAGTGTTTCTACACCAAGTGCTTAAAAACATTAAATTAATTTTTTAACTGTAAAACCAAGTGCACAGTATCAATAAATAAAGGTAAGAAGATTATATACACAAAAAAAATCAGTAGAAAATTGTTTAGTTTGTCCAATAACTGCCCAACGTGTCAAAGAAGCCACATCCTGTAACTTACGAACACGGGCACCAAGGAATTTCAAATTTTTGTCAGTTCATATTTGAATAAACACTAACACATATCTGACCAAAAAAAATGTGTAGCTCCACCCAATTTAATTCGGGCATGAAAGGGTTAATTACTCTCTCGCAATGATAACCTGAACAGAATGAAGGTATTTCATTCATTGAACCAAGTGGTAAATAGACACATGACGTTACCACTTATTTCTTTTATACCTACATTGTAGCTGTGAGACTTCCAACGCCTGTAGAGTTAATAAATGAGTTTTTGAAGTGAAAACTTCTTCGGGCGCGTTTAGTAATTTCGTGTAGAGGAAAATCTTTAATTTAACGAAACCCTTACTCATGACACGACATCTACAAATTAAGAGAAATGCCATAATTCAGACAGTTTTAGTCGTATTAGCCAAAAATGTATAAAATGTAATAAATATAGTATGTAGTGCTATTTAAAAAGTTGCCATGACTACTTTCTCCGGCTGTTAAACGACAAAACTGTTTGTTTGTCTGTTTGTTTATTTGTTCGTCTTTTATCCCTTTCAGACCTGACGCAAAGCCACTGAGATTTTTTTTATGATTTTTGCAGTAAATGGGCTTCATATGATCTGAAAATATATTCAAACACAAAACTTTGATATTTTCATGTCCGTCAAGGATTTTCAAGAACCAAAATTTGTACTGAAATAATTTTTTTTGCACCAAATGACCTCAAATCAAAATACTTATATTATTTAATTTTTTAGAATGTGTCTGTCCACTCCACTAAAATTGCGCTATTAGTATTTTATTAGATGAAAAAACAACAAACGTCCGATGCTAATTTTTTAAAAAAATAAGTGTGATGCGAGAATTCCGTAAAAATTTAAGAAACGGGAATATGAGAAGCAAACATAAACAATAATCAGTGCAATTGATACACAAAAATTTGTTTTACATTCTGATTCTGATAACAGCGCTGATGAGTTGTGGATATGTATTAGCCAAAAGTATTTATCAATGTAATGTTTTTTAACTATGATAAACGTTTCTCAATAAAAATTAAAAAAAAACCAAAAGACAAATCGATTTTGATATGGTCGAACTTCGACCACTAGTATGGTAATATTCTACTTATCAATAAATTTACTTTTATTTTTTCATATCGACTTTGCATAAGAAATTACACATTTTGAAAGTAAAAATAAAAACCATTTCTTAGTATAGAAAAATGGTTTAAAAAAATATTTTTCGTAAACAAAAATAACAAGAGTGCAATGTTTTCGTATGGTTTGCGTGTTTAAACTTTTTAAATATGCCCAGCAAAATTTTTGATGCATATGTGACATGCATTCTTAGGGACATTGCTTCCAGAAGACATTCTGTGGATCAAAATGTGCTTCTTCTTAGCCTTATAAAGAAGTTTTTTTTTCAAGAGGCATTCTGGAAGTTCTAGAAGAAAAAGTTTTAGAAGCACTTCTGGAGAAGATTAATGAAAGCATTCCTCAAAATGAGATGCATATGTTAAAAGAATGCCTTCGTGGTATGAAAGTGGAAGGGATGGAATTCAAGACTTTGCCTTCCAAGTTAGCTTCTTTTGGAAGCACTTTTTGTGCTGGGTACATTTTTGTGCGATATTTCTAAAGCGTTTGCATTTAATCAAATTTAAAGGCTTAAAAACCTATGAATATTTCTAGAAAATATTCATAGGCTTTAAACACCCATGGTACAATCGAAGACTTATTAACCTAAAAAATTTAAGGAACAAGGCACATTCTAAATTTAAGAAAACCGGGCTTTTAAATGATAAAGCGGACTTTAATATCCGAAGACGCGAATTTGAATTTCTATCTAATTTTTTGTATAAAAATTATATGTCTTCGATTGAATCTGATATAAAAGCCAATCCTAAGTCTTTCTGGGTCTTTGTGAATTCGAAAAGGAAAATGTCTGGGCTGCCCAGTTCCATGGAATTTCAAGGTGTTACCGCCGATAACCCTGCAGGCGTTAGTGAATTATTTGCCAACTTCTTCGGTAGTGTTTTTAAAGATACATATTCTCCTGCGCAACCGTGCGACTTCTCTAGCCCTCAACAACAGCATAATTTAAACATTTTACAGGTATCAAATGAGGAGGTGCTGCAATCACTGATTGCTCTTGACTGCAAAAACAGTGCAGGCTTCGATCTGCTTCCCCCAATAATGTTCAAAAAATGTGCCCACACTCTTCATATGGCCTTGACTAAGATTTTTAATAGGTCTCTTCTGGAAGGTACTTTTCTAAATGAATGGAAGATAGCACATGTGACACCAATTTTCTAATCCGGCCAGAAATATATGATTGAAAGTTACAGGCCGATAACAAAACTTTCGATAATACCCAAAATATTCGATAAAGTTGTAAATAAAATGCTACATAGTGAAGTCCACAACTTGATTTCAGCAAAGCAACATGGTTTTTGCGCAGGCCGCTCCACGAATACAAATCTTACGTTATTCTCCAATTTTTGTCTGAACAGCATAGAAAAAGGTTCGCAAGTCGATGTGCTATTTACTGATTTTTCTAAAGCGTTCGATAGGATACAACACGAAATACTATTAATAAAACTTGAGAAGCTAGGACTTCACGGTCAGCTCTTAAAATGGATAAAATCATACTTGACGGACAGAGTTCTTTTCGTCAAGGTAGGCAATCACTCTTCTAACCCAATAATTGCCAAATCGGGTGTTCCGCAGGGTAGTCATTTGGGTCCACTTCTCTTTATATTATTCGTCAACGATTTGCCGCTAGAACTTAAATATTGTAACAGCTTATTATACGCGGACGACTTAAAAATTTATCATGAAGTTAACAATTACAATGATTGCCTAAACTTGCAAGAGGACATAAATAAGCTTTTAAGTTGGTGTAATAAAAACCGCTTGGACTTAAATTTCTCTAAGTGTAAAATTCTCACGTTTTTCCGGAAAAGTGCTCCTATTTCTTATGATTATAGTTACAGTTCTATTGAAAACTTTTCAAGAGTAAGCCAGTTTAAAGATCTGGGTGTGTATTTCGATTCAAACTTTTCATTTAAAGCGCACTTAGAGTATATTGTATCCAAAGCTAACTCTCAATTTGGGTTCTTAAAAAGAAACTCTAAAGAATTTCTCGATCCATTCACACCAAAGTTACTCTTTCTAAGTTTGGTAAGATCACTTTTAGAGTACAGTAGCGTAATGTGGGATCCATGTTATAATAACGCGGTGACTAGAATCGAAAACATTCAAAAAAGATGTACTAGGTTTGCTCATCGTCGTCTATACTCGTGGGAAAATATGCCTATCTACAGGGTGCGATGCCAGTTACTAAGTGTTCAAAGTCTCGCACAAAGGCGAGTGATGGCTAATATTATGTTTGTTAAAGATTTAATTGATGGAAGAATAGACTCACCAGAATTGTTAGCCCTTATCCCTTTCCATGTTCCGAGTCGTTTACTCAGAGACCAGCAACTATTCTATACACCTCTGCATAGAACAAACTACGGTATAAATGAACCATTAACCAGATGCCTATCACAATTTAATTCTGTTGCTAACCAAATCGATTTCACTATTGAAAGAAACATATTCAAGAGACAGTTGGAGGACATACTATTGATTAACTTTAAAGATGGTATTTTGATATGTTAAACTTATTTCTTAAAAGCTTTATTGTTAATTATTATATAATAGGTTAAGTTTATGTAATCTGTAAGGGTGTAACCCGGTAGATGGTATAAATAAATAAATAAATAAATAAATAAATAAAAATATCTTGTGATCATGCCAAATAATAGGTCATTCTTAAACAAAGAAAAAACTTCCCGAAGAGTTTATGAGTGTTAGTATTAAATTCTACTATTATACTACAGCGCGCTGGTGTAGCTATATAATCTTTAATTAATTACATTGAGTGGTTGTTACAAATGATTTTTTTTTATAATTTTACTTATTATAAAAATATACCTAGTAGGTACGTTATTTTTTAAAATTTATTATAAAATTTATAAATAAAAAGGTTATAAAATAATGTTTCTAAAAAGTTCTTCATTTGTTGAATGCAAATAAATTTGCAAATAACAGTTAATAACTCTTGCAGTTTAAAAATGATTTAGAATTTTTTTATAAACAGCTTTGTTGCCTGTTTTGCTGAAAATAGGTATCCACCGTCTGCTTATTGCTCCATATCAACTTTTCTCAATCTCTCCCACAGGATAACTTGGGATATGTTTTCATGCTACACAGAAAATTATTTTTTATCCATTTTTTCGCCCATTCTCTCTCTCCTCCTTCCACGCACAAAGGAAACATGCAATTTGCCATAAATAAATGATAAAGCAAAAGCATGAACTGGAGCGCCTAGCAGTATGCAATAAATTTGTCGATATTAAAAATTTAAATGAACACAAACAAACGCCTCATGATATGCTTAACAAAAAACAAACAAAATAAAAAAAAACAAAGTAAGAAACCAGGAAAATAAAAAAGCGGCAAAAGGAGTAGAAAATTATATGAAGAACCTAAGAAATTGAACTGAGCGAAAATATACACAACGCAATAAAATGCTGAGATTTTAAGCAGGAACATAACAAAATTGATATTTATTGTCGGAAAACGTGCAAGTGTATTGGAAAGTGGGTAGCAGACAACAATCACATGTACAGAAATAAAGGTAAACACACAAAATTTTCAAATATACAGATGCTTACACACACAAACACACACATATACCCACACACACACACACATATACAGTGTCTCAGAGTGAACAGGTGTAAATTACTTCTTTAGATTTGCTACGATTTGGTGTTGCGAATGTGAAATAAATAGCTGGTAATGCTGCAGTAGCACTTCATATACACCCACACAATCACACAGTTGGTGGCAGCTACAGCAAAAGCGCTCTTAAGGACTCAAGTTGTGCTTGGTTTTTTGTTTTTGTGGGTAAAGAATAGAGCGTCGCTGCGTCTTGAGTGGAAATTAAAATTTAAATGTTTTTAAAATCGACAAATAAACGTGTTTATGTGCTGCAGTTGTTTGAATTAATCAAGCTGTTTGGTTTATAGAGCCTTATAAAAAAGACAGGGAGAGAGCGAGAGATAGATGACATTTTCCAATAAAACACTTTAAGAATTTATCACATAAATCGCTTAAATCCGCCATCATCATGAAGCTTACATTACTCGTATAAATAACTCTTAAACACTTGTATTCTATCCTCACACACCCGCACACTGACACAAACCCACGACTCCACAAACACACACACACACATGTAATCAATCATTTTAATGCCTCATTTCACGCATAATGGCTGCCATTTCCGTTTCGTTGTTTGAAAAGTTTTGCTATTCGTTTCATTGTTTTTTTTTATTCCCTCTCTCATACTCAGAACTTTGATCTTTAAATGCGGTAAATGCATTTCCGTCTTTTTTGTTTTTTGACACTAATGCTCTTACTCTTTTGCACTCATAAATTTTTTCTTTTTCGCACACACTTTTTTGACATCAATCTTTGCATTGGAGTGCTTTTTTAAAGTTGCTTCGAAAAAGATATGTATTTTTTCTTTCTCACACAGCTTTGTTATGCACTTACTTAGCGGAAACGGAAATGTGTGTTTTTTTCGTGGGAAAATTGCAATAAAGTAACTGGTTTTTTCACCACACATTGTATGATTTCTAAGGCACCCATGAGGGAAAATTAGATACTTATAAGTATATTAGAAAAATAATAGGTTATATATCATTACTCATATATCCTTCTGATCAAAAAGTACCCAGAATGTTTTTTCATTAATGCCATGGTGTGTTCCACTTTGAATTTCTCCCTCCAGGCCAGACAGTAAATTAGAATAATAACTTGAGCATATCAAAACGACTATTTGACCAAACCCGCAAGCTCCGTATTCACCCGACATGGCTCCTTGTGGCTTTTTCCTATTCCCACAACTTAAGATACCACTTCTCAAAAGGCGTTTTTAGTCGATTGAGGTGAGAAAGAAAAATGCGCAGAACACAACAAATAAAGACTTGTTTATAACGCTATCATGCACAAACACCCGACAGATAGCGCTAAAACCAATTTTTGAGCGCCGGATGACTGACGTTTCTTTATGGATAAAAAAATTAAAATATGTATAAAAATGTATGATATTTTAACTATTTGTTTAGGCTCTAGCTAAGCATAACATATATAAAAATGTATAAAAAAATGTAAAATTTTAAGAGTTTCCTGTTTTAATTTTTTGCAAACAACAAATGGATGAAATGATCTAAGAACTAAATCACTTGGGCTTAGCCACTTTTAGAACTTAGCATGCTGGACTTAAACACAAAAAATTTACTATTATTAAGAAAAAATTTAGAAAGATTTTCTGTTTGACCAAAAAATTTGTATGCATGTAGAAAATATCGGAAAAAAAAATATTTTTAATTTGATGGGTCTTGAAGTCTCTTTTAATGCCTGCATTTGAGATCTTGCTACAAGGAAAACAGAAAACATAGCAAGCAAAGTGCAGTTTATTTTCTGCCCCCGATTTGAAAAAACACTAACATTCAATAGCTGTATTCCCGTTGTTCTAGAGCGCGGCTCTATTTTATTCACAAAACAAAAACAAAAATTAAAACCAGTTCGATTTCTAGCTCTATTTCCGATATCATCACGATAGTATAAATACGATAGCACTACGATATCGCAACAATATCTAGATTAAAAAAATGCTCGATATAATTTCGTTTGTACCGATATTGAGATAAAATAAACGTCACGATGAGTAACCAAGAAAAAAAATTTCAAAATTTTTATAGGAAAAAATTCATAGTGTTTTCATAGAATTTTGTATAGATATAAAAAATAAATCATGTATTTTAAGCTTGCTGTTATTATTACATATTTTAAGCAAAAACAATTTTGGATAAATAATAAAAAAATTTATAAAAAAATAACAACCTATATTTTACATATATATTTTGCACAGCAACAAAAAAAAGAAAGACGGACCCACGACCGAGGGCTAGCTTTCATTCTTAACG
The DNA here is from genome assembly GCA_963920525.1 of Dichetophora obliterata. Taxonomy (NCBI): domain Eukaryota; kingdom Metazoa; phylum Arthropoda; class Insecta; order Diptera; family Sciomyzidae; genus Dichetophora; species Dichetophora obliterata. Next base: position 13,256,296 of record OY986436.1, on the reverse strand, counting down.
TAATTAAACAATTACGATGATCGAATGGATAAGCTGATGGACTTACACGCACACGGCCGAGGTTCAAACATACGGTTAGATATTATTTGCAAAATCGTTTCGATATCAAGGATTAGTAGGCTTTCGATATCGTTAATGATACTCGTGTGTCCATTTTTATCATAACGTTATCATCTCTTGAAGCGTTACCGATAGAAGTTATCCCCTTTATGATATCCTCTCGATATCGAAACGACATTGAAATTTCGCTATCGTTGCGATAAAGCAATTAATATGTTTTCGATATCGTTTACGATATGTTAATTTGTATCGAAAACAGGACTTTTTCGTCATCATAATGATATCGTCTCGTGTATCGTTACTGATAAAAATTATCACATTTGCGATGTGATCTCGATATCGTTTGGTTTGCTGGATAATATATAAAAAACTAAACTTGAAAATAATATGAAACAAAAACTTGTATATTTTAATTGTTTAATTTTGAATAAAAAAATGTTCATCAAAACTGCCCCCCTAGGTAAATCCTGGTTAAGGCCCTGAACCCTGTAATCTCCTAAGAGTTCAAAAATAGTCCCCCTCCTCCCTTACGATTTTTGGCTCAATTCAACAGCTTCTTTCACCACCGTCCATATATAAGTACTCCCACTCGGAAAACCCTTTATATGTTATCTAGCTATTGTTAGCAAACGTTATTGCAGATATTTGCCGATTACTCATTTAGCTTTCTGTTTTTTCATGTTTCTGTTTTACATATTTACAAAAATGTTTTACACTTTAAATTTTCCAACTGGGTAACCGAAACTAAGAGTTCATCTGTTAGATTTCTTTATAAGTGCTTTCCGTTCTTTTATAAAAATGATTTCTGGTGAACAGATTTTGTTTTTAGTGCAATTTTTCAGTTGCATGAAATCTCATATTTTCTTAACTTTTCGGTCAATAAACTTGAACCATTAAAGTTGGCCAAAAAGTTTCAAAGTGTTATAATAAAATTGACGCCCACTGCTGAAGACAGAGTTAAAAGAGAATCCATTTAATAACCAGACAAGCTAACAACGAAGAAGCTACATAAAGTGCGATAACGTAATGCAATTTTGTAGACAAGGTGTAAAGCATGCAGCTAACGGTAGAAATTAAAATGAAAACTTTGTGAAAGCAGCAGCAGCTGACACAAGAAGTTGCCATAAATAAGAAAATACTGACAAGAATGTTGACAAAAATATTTGCAAAGAAAAAAAAAACACCAAAAAAAAATACCAAATGCTATGAAGAGCGACAAATTTAATTTGGTCACCTTGAAAATGCGGATGTTGAAAATGCTGCGACTGCAACTCTCATTTTGGCTTAGATCATATTAAAAATTTTCATTTCCGTTGCCAAAAGCGGGTTTATCGTTTTTTTTTTGTTTCTTTTCAAAATGTTTAAACCACAAATAAAGCTTTGATGTCGTTATGTAACGGGGGCGCATAAATTTATCAGCTACTAACAAAAATTATTTTCATAAAGTCTGCTGCTTCTTCATCTATTTATTTCCTGTCAGGAAGCGAAGGACAAACAAAAAACAGTAGAAAACTGCCAGCCGTTGCTTGTCTGATGTTGCATCTAATTTGCACACTTTAACACCAGCTTGTACACCAACACTTGGGTATACCATACATCCTTAATATCCTGTCAGTAACTTTGGTTGTTTTTTTTTCGTGTATTTTTATTTAACCTCACCCCCACCAATGATGCCACACTTTTGGCTATCCTGTTGTTGCAGATGATCTTTGTGTTGCATTTCAAGTTGTTGCTGCTGCTCTGCAGTATTTTTCAAATATTTCGAAACATTTTTCCCAGCTGATGTCTAATCATCTGTCTGCCCGTCCGTCTGTTTAACTATTCAGTTGGCTGTCCATCTATCCACTGCTGCCATATGCATAGTTCATTTCTGGCTGTTCGTTCTGGCCTCTCTCTCTCTCTCTCACTGTTTGCCTTCGGGCTATTGTTGTTGCTCTGAATTTTGCATTCATGCATATTTGATACTTCCATCATCATCCGTCATCGAGTCGCTTGATGATGGTCCTTCATTCTTTTGTTAAACCTTTGTCAGATTTTTTTTTATTTGCTTATGAAACGTACTTTTTCTCGAGTCATTTTGTTCTTTAGACTTTAGTCTGGGCCTGACTTTATGACTTTAACCAGGTTAAAACTATTATCACAGAAGGATGCTTCATCAGTGGTGTCAATGGATTTCTCTAGACATTGATTTATGTATTAAAGAAGATTTAATGTTTAGATTGGGAATAACATTTAAGATATCTGCTTAAATATATTTATTCAGTCCTTATTTTCTTTACATAAAAATGAGTGTAAAATCTTGAATTTTTTAAATAAATTTATACTTTGCGCTATTTTATTGAAATTTTGTACATGTTGAGCTGCTGGTGAAACACCTAATTTTAAGCTTAATTGAAAATGTCCTTAATTTATTCTCCTACCTGCCTCTCCTAATAGTCGTTAAAATCCTACTCTAGACAGTTTTATAAGAGATGGAGCAAAGACAAGAGAAAGTGTTAAAACCATTATTTGCACTTCCAAGAAAGTACAACGCATTCTGTATCCTCAAAACCAAGCGTAAGCAATGGTCAAAGACGTTATAATCTAATTCTACACTTTTAGATTTATATTTGCTTAAACAAAACTAATGTTCAAAGTACGTGCCACGCATATACAATAAATAAAATGGCATATAATTGCTTTAAGAATTTTCAAAGGAAAAGACACAGAGCCAGTACCGTGGGTCAGGAGCAGGGTTGGATTTTTCAGTACAATTGTACTTTTTCAGTACAGTTCCATTCAAAAAGTACGTAAGTACCACGCAGACATTTTTAGTACATTTTCATACACTTGATCTTAATCATATTGGCTTGAACTTTTCTTGCTTTTTCTACATGTTAATTTTGGAAAAAATTTAGAGCTATTTAAAATGAATTCAATGAACATTTTAAAAAAAAACTGGGTAATGTTGCTTTAACATAAAAATTTAACATGCTATACATCTTGAAAATATTTCTGTTTAAGTAGAGGAAGACGCACATTTTCTTGATTAAATATTAAAAACTGAATGTACAGTACTTTATTTATTTAATTATTTTGTTAATTTTTCTTAATAAATAAATATATATATATCCAAAAAGTTTCATTATTCATGGAGAAAAAAGTACAATTTGATGCTAAAAAGTACAATTTTTATTTCGGTACTATTTTGAAAAAGTCATTTCCCATCCCTGGCCAGAAACAACAAGAAAAGTCGACGTAAACACTCAAGCACCGCTACCACAAGCAGCAGTCACTGCAGATATTTGTCTCCACATTGTTACCCTTAATAGAGTTGCCAACTTTCATTAAAAAGAGTGGAATTTTCGACAATTATTTATTATTATAAGTAGTTAGTTTTATTATCTACGAATTATTAAATCAAAACAAATTCTACTTGCATATACAGAATCAAAACATATTTCATTAACCCTTTCAGCCCCAAGGTTGCTTGTGAGCAATTTCACTTGTTTGTTGATTTATACCTAATTCTATGAGTAACTTTTTTGTAAATGCAATACAATAGAATGTATAACACAGTGCGACAGCCAAAACGTGAGTTAAAAACCGACAAATGTGTTCAATTATGTCCGGACTCCTTATCACGAATCTGGCACCCAAATTTTTCTATCACCGTGATTCAAGGTCAACAAATTCTAAATAGAGGTCAACAAATTCTACTAAGAGAAATCAACTTTAATCGTCAAAACTAAAAGTGGTACTCGATATTTATGTATGGCTTAAAAGTTTTTTATGTATTGTTAAAAGTTGATAAAAAATGGTCTTTCATCAGCCATCCCCCCACCCCCTTTTTTACCCTTATTTACCAAAAAATCATCCCTATTAAAAAACTTATAGGGTCTTCCAACAGCAAAATTACCCTAGATCCACCATATTCTAACTAAAGTCCCCCAAAATTCAAAATGAATTCAAACTGTTGAGATATGGACAATAAGGCGTATCGAATCATAATTGCTTTCTCGAATTTCACATTCCAAGTGTCAGTTTCTTCACTTCCTGCTAAATCTAATGCTATATCGTGGAAGACTGCTAAATATAGAAGGGATTCAGAATTTAAGAACTCCTGCTAAATATTCATGTTTCTTCACTATAGCTTCTGATTTGGAAGACGAATTCTAGAGTAACCATAGAAGTAGTTTTTTCTCAATGGGAAATTTAATTTTTCTAAGAATTTGACACATTTTGATGGAAAGTTAGAACTTGATTTTGACACAAAAAAGAAAATAATCAGGGTTGCTGCGAAATCCGTTTCGGAATTGGTCTGTTACCGGAATAGCAAAACGATTCCGGAATTAAATGGTGTTGTCCAATCCGATCGGTTTTGACTCTTTTCGAACATAAGCAAATCCGAAGTTGGAATCAGCTGTTCAGCTAAGTTTTTTTCTGAAGGTTTATGATTGATTGCATGAATTGAAATATTTTGCGCTTATTTACTTAAATTTAATTGTGATAAGAAAAAAGTGTATAAAATGAGTTCTGCTGTGTTGGCATTTTTATTTATGGAGGAGCAAAGCAATGAAAAAGTAAAAAGGCGCATTTTAAGAGATCATAGCAATCCTCTAGATCTTTCAGAGTCGGCGTAGGTACAATCCTCATATTTAATTTATACACGGTGATATACTTGGATTTTCTTTGCAGCTTTGTGGCTTAATATCGCTTAAACCAGGATTCATTCATTTTGGTATTAGAAACTATTAAAACTCACATGCTTTCGTCGTCAATTCCTCCAGTGCTTTTATTAGCCGTGACGCTCAGATTTTTAGCAGAAGGCTCATATCAACGATCAGTAGGGAATGATGCAAGTATAAGCTTGAGAAGAAGTACTGTATCTCAAGTGCTATCCAAGATGCTTGAAGTTTTAGAGCGTTTCATTTGCGGGCACTGGGTTAAACTTGAAATGGATTCTGAAGGGAAACGAGCATCGAGAGACCATTTTTACAGAAAATATAGAATTCCAGGTATCACTGGTTGCATCGACGGCACGCATGTTAAAATAATCAAGCCTTACATTGACGAGCATCTCTACTTCAATCGAAAAGGCTATTTTAGCATGAATGCAATGATTGTGAGTGATCAAAAATTTAGTTTATTTGATCAAATGTAATAAACTTCTTTTCAAGATTTGCGACAGTAACATGATGAAACGAGCTGTAGATGCACGGTATCCTGGATCAAGTCATGATGCTTTTGTCTGGAATATAAGTCTTGCTAGATAATATTTTCTGCGACAATATGAAAACGGCGACAGGACATGCAGGCTGTTAGGCGACTGTGGTTATGGTATTGAACCATTTTTGTTAGTGCCATACAGGAACCCACAGTATGCTTCTCAGCAGTATAAATTCAATACAGCTCATTCCTAGGCACGAAACATAGTTGAACGAACCATTGGAGTCTTAAAAGGTCGATTTCGCTGCTTGCTGGGAACATTACACTATCGTCCCCAAAAAGTTGTAAGGATCATCAATGTTTGTTGCGTGCTACACAACATTTGTCGACATTATAAAATTGAATGGGATGATACGCAAAATATAGAAACATCTAACGAGACTAACTCAGATAACTTTGAAATGTCACTTAATGTAACGCTGCAAAGAGAAGCGCAAATAATCAGAGACGATATAGCTAACACCCTCTGATTATAACATATTAATCATTCCGGATATTTGTATTTTTTAATGAAAATATTTAATTTGTTTTGTCATAAAAAATATTTTAATCATTTAAACTAAAAAATTTCAATAATGAGAACAAAAATATTTCAGTTTTTTAAACACAAGCATATTTCAGTTATTTTAACATAAGGCACATAAAAATAAACGGTACATCTTTGATTATCTTTAAATTCAGTCTCACCGTTTTGTGATGGTAATAGTAAGTATTATATTTATGAAATAAAATATTTCACTTCGAAGTAGTGGTGTTTTTTTGAAAGTCAAACTTTAAGATTTCTAAATCCAACTGTTTCTTCTTTATTTCGTTTTTTTCTTGTATCACTCTAAGAACGCGACTACTAAAGCTTACAAATTCTTGTTTGAGATCTATTATGGATTTTGTATCTGATTCCATGCCTTTTTCGATACCGCGACTCGCACGTCTTGTGTTGCTACCAATTTCTTTTTGTGCTTTAATAATTTCGTCCAGTTTTTTATTTAAATCCGTTTTTATTTCTGAGTCTTCATCAAGAAACCTCCTTAAATTACTCGCTGAGGTCTCTGTTCTGCGTCTTTTAGGAGTTCTACATGCCTCTAAAGATTCAATTCTGCGCTTTGACGATGTTGATGGCAATTCTTCAAGAATTTCAATATCAAGGATTTGCAAATCATTATTTTCCTTTGCTTGTTGATCTTCAGGTCCAAATGACACTCCCGGCACACCTTGTACTGCCTTTGCTATGCCACATATGCGCACAATAAATTCTTTCGTTTGTTTCAAAGCATATTTTGAAAAAGGCCCTCCTCCAGTGGAGCGGTTTTCCATTTTGTTAAGAGACAATTTTTTTTTTTAATTTCGCTCTTCCAATCACTCCATGTCTTAAAACAGAAATAATAAATTTAGACCTAAAGACAATACGACTATTTCACTTAAATTTCACCTTTTTCCATCAATTAATGTCCTTATGCGGCGGACCTGCGCTATTGAGCGATTCTGCAAGTTCCTGCCATAAAGAATCCACAAGTGGTTTGTCGCGCTTTGTAAATCCTTTCGCAAGGTCTGAATTTTTTTCCATAAATTCCAGGAGGATATCATTTTGAGTCTTATTTTTGAATTTTCCCCTAAAAAAGAAATAATTAAATAAAATTGAACATTTCCCCATTAAAATGATTTGATCTTTACATGTTATTTAACTTAAAAGCCACTATAAATAAAATAATTAACATTCCGCTATTGAAGAGCTGGCCGGTTTTTTTCCGATACATAATCGATAATATCGGTTTCTGCATCTCCTAAAACCGATAAAATTCCGTTTCGAACTTAAAACCGGAATGTATGACACCTTTAACAAATTCCTACCGGAATCAAAACCGATTCCGGTAATGAACGGATTTCACAATAACCCTGAATAATAAAATTCAAAATAAAAACGGTTTGTCTGTAGCACAAATTTATAGAAAAATTATAACTTACGCTTCAACACCGAATTGTTAAAAATGGTCTGGTATGGGTTGACCCAGGCCAACGAGTAACTATGTCAAGCAATTTTAAATTAGCAGACGCTACCGTTTGCACGTTGAATGAAAACAAACCCTTTCGGTTTCGATGAACCTCAGCATGTTCGCTGAGTACAAGCTGTGAGTACAAGCAATTGCACCGATAGTGCGTGGAAATTTTGCGATTTTGTAAAATGCCGTTGATGCTAAACAAAATAAATAATAATATATCAGCTACTTTTATAATAAAAACAAAGACTGTTTATATGTATGTATCTTCAGCCATTTCTTGTTCGGTTCCTGGCATTCAAGCAAAACCTTTGGAATGTTTGCAAATTGCTTTGGCTGCCAGCGGCAAAATACGGCAAATAGACACTCCAACAAAATAAGCAATCGCAATCTTCATCGAACCTAATACGCAGAACCGCAGCAAAATCAAAAGTTGCGTTATTAGCCGAATGTACCGTGACCTTTAATTGACCAATAGTACCAATTATCATTTTGTATTAAGGATACACTATTTCAATAACTTTCGTTGGTAAATTTCAAATCACTATCAATGAGTGCTAGAATTTTCGCTGCAGTGTGTTTTGTTATGCGAAAGCGGAATAAAAAATCGGTGTCCTCCCATTTATCCATATTAATTCGCAGGAACATTTTGTTCTCCCGACGAGCCGACACTAGCATTTCTTCATCTTCATCCTCCAATCTTCCACCTCCCACACACGATTGAATAGAGACGAGGTCATAATTATTGCAAATAATCGACTGATGATGAAGTAAAATTAAAGCTGATGAAAGATAAAACGTCGAAAATCGCTTTCCAACTCAAAAATCCTCCTTCCAAGTGTAAATAGAAGGCCAACATTGGCCTTCCAGATAAATCGTCTGCTAGCGTTAGCTGACTTCTAACTTAGCAAACGATCGTATTCTAAACACAAGCTAAGTCGGTGAAGAAACAAAATTGTTTTTGAAATTTAGAAATTTCCGCCTAGAACTATTTGAACTCTTAGCAGGAGGTAAAGAAATTAGCCCTAAAAGGTCTCAAAAGGTCTCCCAAAAAATTTTAGGAAAAAAGAACATGTCTCCCTCTACCGCAAGAACAAATTTGTTTCTTGAGAAAAACAGGTAAAAATATAGATCTCAAAATGCTTAGATTTTTGTAAGAAAAACTACATATATCTTAAAGTAAAAGTAAATACAAACTTTCACTAACAATATCTTGCCATATACGATGCCACACTCGTTTTTTACCCACAGTCTCCTGTGAGAAGGATATTCGAATCTAAAGGTACACTCGAGATAGCACAATTATTTATCTAATTTTAACGATTTAGCGATTTAATTCAGAAATTTTAAATTTTTTAAAATCATAATATTCGAATAGTAAGTAAATAAAAATATTGTAACCATATTTTCACATTAAAAGTACATTTTATTGTGAAACTGCTATATTTAGAAAGAATTAAACTTTGCTCAAAAAATGTGGGTATAAAACATGAAAGATGGTTTAAAAAACAACAAAAAGCAAACTTTCGCCAAAAAATGTTTCAAATGTCTTGAAATAGCCCAAATTTGAATAAACAAATTTTCGTTAGTTTTTCATATTATTTTGGAGCAAATGTGATTTTTGGCGATACTACTAATAAATATCTGAATTATAATTAACCTTTTCTAAATTTCAAATGGAATTTTAGTTGTTGGTTTTTTTCAGAATTTTTAATAGTTGCAATTGTATCTTTTATAAATTTAAATTGATCTCTTCTGAATTCTGAATGAAACTTCTGAATTTCTTTCTAGTGCAATTTCAATTTATCTCTTCTGAATTTCAAATGGAAATGGTGAAGGCAATAAAAATATGGGTGCGTATAAAATTTCATCCCATTTAGAAAACTTCTAGTTGAGAACTAGAAAATTTGGTAAATCAAATAACTATTTGGTCCGTTGTTATACCACAGAAGGAAAGAAGGTAGTTGAAAGCTTCGAGCGTGATTCAAGTCAAAGTTATCTGGTTGTCAAAAACTTAAAGGCAAGATTTCTCAAAATTCGAAAGTTATACTTAAGCCAAGAATTATATATTCAACATTCCACCTTGCGCATGTCCGCTCTCTGTGTGAGCACGTGCATGTGACGTCAGAAGTGCAAGAGAAAAGAGAGTCAAACTGACTGAAAAAACGTAGTAAAAAATTTTTAATAGAGGTATTCGATTTAAAAATCTCCTCATTTTCTTATAAAATCTTGGTTTTGAAAAAGAAATAATTTTAAATCAAAAAACAACGCTGTACAGAAAAAATATTAATATTTTTCATTACTATCTTTGATAAAAATTTTATATCTTATTGGGGTGTTGACTTCCGTGTTGACAACTTCACAAAAAATAGCTATGTTGCTCGATTTATTTTGAGAGCAGTTTGACTGTTTCTTTGTGTGTATTTCGTTTGTTTCCCCATCAGCCAATCAGATTCATTTGCTTAGCTTCGTTTGTTGTTTATGTGATATTTTTGTTTGAATGTATTTTCACTTATGACGTAGACCAGCGCAGTAGATTGCCATTTCTGCGCACTTAAGGTGTGATCTTCTTTATATTGTTCTTGTACTTAAGCCGTTATTGATTATCACAACAGATTTATTGGATAATATAATAGTTAGCCACAATATTTTTAAAGGATGTTGCTTTTGCTTAGAAACGATTTTTAAATACAATATAAAATAAGAATCATGGCAACTTTGTGTTTGTCATGCAAACAATACAAAAGCTTATTTCTCATCAGCTCCATCGTTTGTGTGGTACTCTTCCACTGTATTGCAAGTTGCATTGCTTGTGTCATGGTTGCCAGAGAGGTAAAAATAAATAAATTAAAATTTACCATAACAACTTGAGAAAAATTGAACGCTTGTAATATTAAGTTAACAAGAAGTATGATTTTGAGCGTGTGTCTCTGTGCGAATGTGTGCGTATAAGACAGTCTGTGTTTGATTGTGTGCATTTATCAGAAAATGTATGACTGTGAGTATTTGCAGCCGCTTGTATTGTCACTTAAATACAAATGAAGAAAATGATTTTTGCGCAAATCCAGCAGAAATAACAAGAGGAATAAAAAACAATTCATCGTTTAAATAGAAAATAAAAAAATATATAAAAAGAAAGTGGAAATAATGAAAATTGGATTTTGTATTGTAATCCCAATGCATTTGTATGTATATTTATGTTAGTGCAAATGTGCATGTATTGAACAGAGTCTTAACCCTCACGGGGTGCAATACAACTCATCCGTTTTTGTTTTCTATTTTCTATCATTGTAAGTTTTTATGTTTTTTAAACAATTTTTTTAAACAAGGCTTCCATCTACAAGTGATAAAGAAACATTCCCCACCGTATCTTTTGAAAGCTTAAGGGTAGTTTTGTATTTGTATTGTTTCCCCACCGTATCTTTTGGAAGCTTAAGGGTAGTTTTGTATTTATATTGTTTCCAAATCGCTTCTTTAAGAATGCATGTGGAAACTTTTATTTATTGTCAAGCAATGACGATAGAAAATATTAATATCATTGTTTTCCAGCCGTTTATTGTAGAATTCGATAGTCTAGTGGTAGCGCGTTCGACTGTCGCTCAGGGGTCCCGGGTTTGAATCCTGGCCGAATCTATTTTCATTACAAGGGAGAGGAATGTTTCCACATTAATTCTTAAAACAGGGGAGAGGACTGCTTCCAATTCAATTTTGAGGACAGCGGAGAGGAATGTTTCCACATGACTTTTTAACACAGCGGGGAGGAATGTTTCCCTCTAATGACATGCTATGTTAAAAAAGCAATGGAGTGTGCAACAAAGGGGAATGCTTCCTACATTCCATGGAATGTTTCCTGGTAACATCCGGGAATGCTCACATTTCCTGGAGGGTAGTAACAAAATGTTACCCATTATCACCAAATAATATAACAAAAGGTCCATCATAAAAAAAAAAATTAAATGAACTGCCCATTTGCATAGGTTCAAAATAAATTCAATATTTATTTAATCAAAGCTAAATTACTAATTAATTAAAGCTCATTTACTTTAACAATGCAAGTTGACGATCTATGACTTTAATTTGATGCTGCGGCAGAAGTCTGGGCATAAAAATTAAAAAAAAAAATGGTTAATTATTCTATGGGTATTAAACATAAGCAATACAAATTTTTTCTTCTCCACTTTATTTCGAGTATTTGATTTATAAGTAGTTTGTAAAAGCAAAATTTGTGAACGCTTCGTGCATCGATTTATTTCAGGTTAATTACACTGTGCATGTCCAAACATGAATCAAGCTGGAGACATATCATTTCAGCATAATTCGAGGACGCTGAATTTAATGGCGTTTACCGTTTTTTAATCCTTTGGCCCATTTTCGATAAATTGAAGGTTCAAGGTCAAGTACATGTTGATGCAGTTTTTGCTAGAAAAACTTTTTTCTCATTAACTTTATCGACTTCATGTCAATAAGTGAAACATTAAGAATTACCTGGAGAATAATTTTTTTAAACAGTTGAACCCTCGAAACCAAACGCTTATGGTCCAAATTGACCTCATTATCAAAAAAAACCCTTTTTTATATTCGTATAAAAGCTTTGTTCAAACAAAAACAAGTTAGCTTTTTGATGGAGAAATATTCCCCCAAAAAATATTACGTGAAGATGGAAGACTGGGGCGAAACAACATTGTTGAGACACTCTTTTGTGTTTCTAATAGAGAAAGTAGTGCTACTACCGCTTCATATAGAGCAAGAAACAGTCAAAAATTTTATAAAAGCATTGAATCCCGAAGGAAATGCGTTCAACGAATTACACAGAATTTGTCCTCGGTTGAAAATTAAGGAAGGTTGGTATTTACATGATTTTAAATTTCATTTCCTAAAATTTTTTTTACAGGAATACCTAATAGACCCGAAGAATGAGCCATTGAAGAATGAGCCATTTAAAATAGCTCTCAGCCATAATGACTTGTTGGCATGGGAATGTGTCAAAGTGGTAATTAAGAATGTTCTAGAAATTCATCGACCCGACGATTGGCGCTTACACACTGACAGAATGCTTACCGCTTTCCATACCTAAAATGTCGCTGAAAATTCATTTCCAGCATTGCCACGCTGAAAAATTAGAACAACAATCCCCAGACGAATCTACTGAACATTACAGACGTTTCCATCAGGTGACGGCGAGACTCGAGCACTAGTACAGTGGTAAAAAACTACATGCTCTTTTAGGAGATATTTGTTTGAATTTACATGAAGAAGCAGAAGAAACAGATGAATCTATTTGATAAAACAAAAAAAAAAATACGTATGCAAAACTTAGTTTTAATACTTTTCAGATCGTTTTAGGGACACAGAAGGATGGTTAATTTGGTTTAATTTGTAATTTTATTTAGCGCCACTATATTAGGGGAATATTTTTTCACCAAAAAGCTTACTTATTTTTGTTTGAACAAAGCTTTTATACGAATATACAAAAAGGGTTTTTTTGATTTATGAGGTCAATTTGGACCATAAGCGTTCGGTTTTGAAGGTTAAACTGCTTTAAGAAATTATTTTCCAGGTAATTCTAAATGTTTCATTTATTGACATGAAGTCCATAAAGTTAATGAGAAAAAAGTTTTTCTAACAAAAACTGCATCAATATGTACTTGACCGTGAACCTTCAATTTCTCGGAAACGGGCCGAAGAATTAAAAAACGGTAAACGATACCAAACTCAGCGTCTTCGAATTATGCTGAAATGGTATGTCCCTAGCTTTTTTTTTTTTAAAGTGACCGATTCATGCACAGTGGTATCAAAACCTTGAGTTTTTATAAAAGTTGATTTTGGTGTTCTGTGTTAATGAAAAAGGGATTTAAATACTTAAAAATACTTATAAAAATTTAACTCAAATCCGGACTGGTACACGTTTATGTCCAAGTTATTAAAGTATAACCATTAGGCTGGATCGATTTGTATGGAGGCAAAAAAATATTGATGTTGCATGTGCGATTTTCGGATTCGGCATGAAAAGTTATTAAAAAAAGGGGGCCATAGCGGTGCACTTTACCACATCTTAAATTTTGTGAATTTTTACTTTAGGAACTTTTTCAAAAAATTTTTGTGTATAAACGTGCACAGCTAGAACAAAACTGATAGGGAGCGATAGGGGTGCACTTTGCCCTATCACATCTTCAATTTTGTGAATTTTTTCTTTAGGATTTTTATATATAAACGAGCACAGGTAGAGCAAAACTGATGCCAGAAATTAAATCTTCGTACCCGATTCAACCTATAACCAGTCTCAGATTTATGCGTTTTATACAAAAATTTATCGCAAAAAATTCCTAAAGAAAAAATTCGCATTTTCAATTTCACTGTCAGTGTTAGATTCACCCATGATTTTTTAACTGTTGAAACACAACACCTTTTTAATAACTGTTGAAAATTTGTAATGAAACTGCATAAAGATTTCAATTAAATTTGGATTATCAATATCAAAAATATTAATGAATGACGTCGAATTCTGAAAAATGTAATACCTTAAATTTTGTGAATTTTTTCCTAAGAAATTTTTTAATATAAATTTTTGTATAAGAACGTTTATATCTGAGATCGGTTTTAGGTTGAATTGGGTTCGATGATTTAATTTCTGGCATCAGTTTTGCTCTGACTGATATATAAAACTATACAAAACATTTTTTAAAAAATTCCTAACGAAAAATTCAGAAAATTGAAGATGTGATAGGGTAAAGTGCGCCCCTTTTTTTTAATAACTTTTCATGCCCGATCCGAAAATCACCTAGACAACATAGGTTTGCAAATCGACCCAGCCTAATAATCATCAATATAAAAGTACAAAGGTGATTTTTTCTAAAATTTTTTAAAAAGCTTTATGAAAGAAGCTTGAACAAAACACGACTTTAGATTGAGTTGTCTTTTCTTTCCTCAAAAAATTGCAAAACCTTAAAAGTCCTGATAGTCTCGAAAAAGTTCTTGAGATGGTTGCTTTTGGGGCTCTTAGTCGCTACTCTCGAAATACACCCTCTTATGCACGCCACATTCTTAGACTGGCTTCTTATTTGGGCCCCTTTCCTCTTCTCACTCTAATTCCACTTCTTGCACTCTTCTACCTACATATTTGTTTGTGTATGTGTGCTTTTATGTGTCTGAGTATGTGTCTCGTCGATATTTCATTGAAACGGATTTCTACGATCTGATTACGTGTACGTGATTTCATTTTCCTAAAAATATTTGTACAACTTTTTTTTTTCTTCAGTCATTTTCTCATTCCGATGCACACAAACACTCACATCCAAACAAAACAATTGCTTTATCTTGGATGCTGCTGCTGTGTCATGCTTCTCCATCTTCCACATAATCTTTGAGGTAATCTTTAACTCTGGCTCAGCACAACTTCATTAATTTATTAACCACCTGTAATTACTTTTTCCTAAAGCCCACCACCTCATCGCATCAACCTGACTGACTGCGCCCAACTTCCATCAGTTGTCAAATGCAGCTGCCTGCCGCTTCCTTCGCAGTCCTAAAATAAGCCCAAAATAAACAAAACATTCCATTACATACCAAAAATAGAAGAAATGTTTGTTTTTTTTTTTGTTTTGCTGCCACCTTTTTTGGCTTTGCCAAATTATACCACTTCTCGATGACTTTTGTTTGACAGCTCTTTGCGTTTGAGCTGCTCCCCCTTTTTCTATTTGGTTTATCCTGTCGGTTTCCGCCATCGCTTACTTCTTAATATATATTTTCTCGTTTGTTTAGAGTGCGTCGAGCACTCTATCCAATCTGCAAGACCAACAATAAAATCATTTTCTATTTTGTCCTTAAAGTCCTTTTTTCCGTTTGGCATAAGCTTAATAATGCGCATAAATTGTGCTTCTTGACTGTTTTTTGTTTGAGGGTAACTTAAATTTCGTTTAGTCATTGTCTGTAGTTTGGAGTTTATGTGAAGGCACAATGATTCGGAAATGTTCACAAGGGTGCGAGTAGTCTGGAGTGGAGGAGTCTGGAAGGGGCGGTCTAAATAGCTTGCATGATATTTGTTTGGTATTTGAAGAAACCTAGTTTTATTAAGCATTAATTTATTGTTCAATTTCGAAATTAAATTACAAGATGATAATCCTTAAAATATGCCATAATTAAATAGTTAATGACTTTGTTTCATGCTACTTAATTCCAAGCTAAGCGCAATTTTTTTTTTGTTTCATAAAATACAAACTCATTGTATTTTGGGGAGAGAAATCCATATGCAATATAGTATAAGTCTTTGTGCAAAAATTGTGTCAATTTTATTAATGAGTACATACTAGGGCTTTCAATCCCGGGATCCCGAATCCCGAAATCACGGGATCTCAAACCAATTTCTAGTCCCGAAATCCCGGGCTTACAAACCCTAAATCCCGGGATTTTATTCACAGAAAATATAAAAATTTTCAGCAACTTCAAATGCAACTGCAATGTAAGCGATGGTTGCTTTTATGATAACGAAATCACCCTGTTGTTTTTTTATCTCTCTATACACCTTGAAAGTTTATTTTTTAGTTTGTTTTGGTTGTGATCTTCAAAGACCCTGTTTACTAGGAACTGTTTAACTTTCATGGAATTTTGAAAGTAGCAATAATTTTATTACTGTACCATAATATTATTACTACTAGTATCGCCTGTGGTCGAAGTTCGACCATGTCAAAATCGATTTGTTTTTTGTTTTTTAAATTTTTATTAAAAAACGTTTATCAAAGTTAAAAAACATTACATTGATAAATACGTTTGGCTTATACATATCCACAACTCATTTGACGTACTCTGTACCAGAGAACTGCACGAGCTTATTTAAAGTTCAAGTCTTTTCAAGTACTTGAATTCCAGTATGTATCCAAACTTGAAAAAGCAAGCTTTAGCCAGCTTGCAAAAATACCAAACAGATACAAGTCATATTCATGCTTGCTCGTTGGCTTGGCTTGTTTAGACTAACTTTGTCGGGCAGAAACTTGAAAAGCTTGAAACGATCGGCAAAAGCTTGTTAGCTCGCAAGTCTCCAATTAATTGAATTTAAAGCAATTATCCAAAAAATTCAATGAGCTTGAGTAGAGAGAGCTTAAGCGTAATAGGACTTTGAAGGATTCTGTGGACTTCGTGGTTGAAAGTTTTAGGAGTAGATGATTTCGAATCTGATGTCAAAATTCAGAATTTAAGATAGCGGTTAGAGCTGCCACCTAGTTTTTTTTGTATTTTTGCGAATTCTTGAAATTCTGACAACGGATTTGATTTCGAATAAAATGTCAAGTTTTAAAATTTAAGATGGAGGTTAGGGTTGCCACCTTAATTTTTTATTTTTACTAATTCTGGGCTGGCGCGAGCTAAAGGGTAAAAATGGGTCACTGAATCCGAATCCGTGGTCAGAATTTCAATATTATATAATTTTGAAATAGTAGGGTTGCCACCTAATATATATTTTTAAGAATTTTAAACATCAATTAACAGTGTTAGGGAGTCGCTGATTTTGAATCTGAAGTCAGAATTTTAAAATTCAAGATAGTGGATAGGGTTGCCACTTTAAATTTATGTATTTTTATGAATTCGGAGCTGGCAAAAAAATGGTATACTAAAAATGGGTCGCTGAATCCGAAACCGTTGGGGTTGCTTTAACTTTTGAAAATACATATTATTAGGTGGCAACCCTGTTATTATAAAATTTTATAATTTTGAACCTCTGACAACGGATTCGCATTCAGCGACCCATTATACTCTTTAGTTTGCGTCAGCCCCGAGTTCGAAAAAATAAAATAATGAAGGTTGCAACCCCATCCACCTTCTTGAATTTTAAAATTCTGACTGCAGATTCCAAATCAGTGACTCCCTAACACTGTCAGATGATGTTTAAAATTCCTAAAAGTACATATGATTAGGTGGCAACCTTATTATATCAAAATTTTATAATATTGAAATTCTGACCATGGATTCGGATTCAACGACCCATTTTTGATTTACCATTATTTTTTTCTAGCCTAGAATTCATAAAAATACAAAAAATTAAGGTGGAAACCCTATCCACCATCTAGAATTTTAAAATTATGACTTCAGATTCAAAATCAGTGACTCCCTAACACTGTTAAATGATGTTTAAATTCTTTAAAATACATATTATTAGGTGGCAATACTGTGGTAAAAATTTAGGTGGCAACCCTAACCTCATTCTTAAACTTTAAAACAGTGACATTATATTCGAAATCAAATCCGTTGTCAGAATTTCAAAATAAAAAGAATCCACAAAAATACCCAAAAATCTAGGTGGCAGCTCTATTCGCCATCTTGAATTTTAAATTCTGACATCAGATCCGAAATCATCTACCCCTAAAACTGCCAACCACAGAGTCCACAGAATCCTTAAAAGTCATAATACGCTTAAGCTTTTCCTACATAAGCTCTTTGAATTTTTTGGATACTTGCTTTAATTGGATACTTGCCTTCAATTTCAAGCTTTTTGCCGAAGACATCAAGCTTTACTTTACATGAAACTTCGTGCCGTTCGCTTGTAAGCTAGCATACTTGCAAGTCGCAAGCTGTAGTGGGCTTATTTATATTCAATTACAAGCTATACTTGGTTCAAAATTATCAAGCTCAATCTAACTTGAACTTGTATTTTAAGCAAGTACTTGAAATAGACTTCAAGTAGGCTGTTATCAGAATCAGAATGTAGAAGAAATTTTCATATATCGATTGCGCTGATTATGCTTGCTTCTCATATTGTTTCGACATTCATTTTGCCGTTTCAAAAAAAACGAAACGGTTTCAAATGGAGTGGCGATTATAATAGCAACGAAAGAGGAGCTAATTTTTTTCTAAAATATATTTTATTACAAAACAAATTCCATCAATTCTTCTTTTCTTATTATTTTAAAACATGAATTCAATCAAATTTTATCAAAAATACGGAAAACAAAACAAATGCAGAATAAAATTGATAGAAGCATCTGTCAACATAAAGTTTTTGCTCAAAACGTAACGGAACGCTGCGGAAAAATCAAAAATCTATAGATCTCAACGTCACGTGCCGCTCCATTCCGTCTTATTATAATCGAACTCATACGAAACTCATGCAATAGATTGTAAAGTGACATTTCTCAACATTCTATAACGTTCCGTTCCGTCTATTATAATCAGCGCTTTACTTTTTTAGAAAATGAGCAGCGGACGTTGCTATTTTTTTCATTTACTAAAATACTAAAAGCGCAATTTAAGTCAAGTGAACACATTTTAACAAATAAAATAATATATTTTAAAATCGTAATTGATTTGAGGTCATTTGGTGCAAAAAAAAATTATTTCAGTACAAACTTTTGGTTCTTGAAAATCCTTGAAGGACGTGAAAATATCAAAGTTTTGGCCTTGAATATATTTCCAGAGCAAATAAAATCCAATTACTCCAAAAATCATAAAAAAATTCTCAGTGGCTTAGCGTCAGGTCTGAAAGGGATAAAGCACGAACATACAAACTATCAAACAAACAGTGTTGTCGTTTAACAGCCGTTGAAAGTAGTCATGGCAACTTTTTTTAAATAGCACTACCATACCAAATTTATTACATTTTCTACATGTTTGGCTAATACGACTAAAACTGTATGAAATATGGTATTTATCAATTGGAATGGCATGAAATATGGCAATTTGTGGATGTCGTGTCATGAGTAAGGGTTTCGTAAAGTAAAGATTTTCCTCTACACAAAATTACTAAACGCGCCTGAAGAAGTTTTCTCTTCAAAAACTCAGAATTTAACTCCACAGGTATAAAAGAAATAATTTGTTACGTCATGTGTCTATTTACCACTGGGTTCATTGAATGAAATTACTTCATTCGGTTTAGGTTATCAAACAGTTAGGTAACAATGCCACATAGCTCTGTTGAAGTGTTTTGAGTCCCTCTCTTCTCTCTCGTGTATGCTACAGCAACGATGTTCAACAGAGCTGTGTTGCTATTGGTTTGCACTGTCCCATTGGGAAAAAAGCTTTTTATATTTGCTTAGTTTTACCTATCTTAATGACAACTTATCTGAATAAAAATTATATTCTGCAAATGTACTCGAAAATACTTTTCTAACGATGTAAGATGTATGTGAATATGCTGACGTTAACACAGGTAAAATGGTACCACATTTTTTATGTTTGCGTAATAATATAAAGATATCGAAAAAGTGTACGACAGTATTTGATGTTTGCCTATTAATATATAAGATGCAGCTAAGGAAATTGCTTAAAACATAGATTTGTGTATATAACTTTAGAGTGGTTTGAAATATGGTGTAATAATTATACACAGAAAAAACAAATTTAATGAACAGCATACGTTAAAATTAATTCATTGATTTTAATGAAAAAATCATTGAATTTCAATGAATTGCTCATAGTTTTAACGTACTGCTCATTAAAATCAATGAAGTTATATTCATTAAAAATGTCTAAATAAATATCAATGATTTGTTTTCATTATTTTAATGGACTTTTCATTGATATCAATGAAAAGTACATTGATTCCAGTTGTAAATCAAATTTTAACGAGCCATACATTGATTTTTAATGAACAGTTCATTGAATTCAATGTTTAGGTCATAAAATGCAATGTAAAGTTCATTAAATTCAATGTATAGGTCATTAAATTCAATGAATAGTTAATTGAATTTAATGAATGGTTTATTGAATTTAATGCAAAGTTCATTGAATTCAATGTATTGTTCATTGATTTCAATGTATAGTTCAATGAATTCAATGTATAGTTCATTGAATTCAATGCATAGTTCATTAAATTCAATGTATTCAGTTCATTAAATTCAATGAAAATTCATTAAATTCAATGTATATTAATTTATTCCCTTCCCAATTTTGTTTGAAGTGAAACGCGAAGTTGTGAAGACGTGTGGCAATTGTGTGTGTAAATTTTAGATAAAGGTTGATAATAAATTAAATTAAAAGTGAAGAAAATGTTGTGCTTTGAATGCAAAAGAAAATTTAAATCTGTTGAATTACTATTAGTATTAGTAAATAATAGGAAATATACCTGGCATTTTAGGTGACTGCTGCCATCATTTTCAAAAAATGTTTGGATGAAATGGAATGAAATGAAATGGATAAAAACCACATAAAAGATAAAGCTGTGCGGGCAAAGTTGGCAGAAATAGAAGATTTCACTAATTACAGTGGTAAGCTTAATTTTTCTCGAGGCTAAATAAATAAATAGTTATTTTTTTCAATTAATATCTTTCCAGACAGTACTGCTATGAAACTTCTTTGGAGCCTTCATGGGTATTTGGTGCCCACTCAAAAAGTATGCAGTAAGGACAACTTTGGAAGAAAAACTTTCCTATACATACAATTACCAGTTCCCAAGAGGCATTCGTTTTTGTTGGAAGCAGCATCCAGGAAGTCGAAAATATTCAACCAGGCGAAAATATTCAACCAAAAATAAAGGCGAAAATATTCAACCATTAATCTTTGCTGTTGGAGAGAAGAACTTCGCCTCATTCCTCATTCATGAATGGTGTAAAATTTCAATTTGCTAGTTTTATTAGAGCCGTAGATGTGTGCTTTAAAATTTTTCAATTATTTCAATTAAAATATCCTGCGGCATGCACTCTCCTGTGGGAGTTTATTGCCGTATATTTTTATAAATTTAAAAACTATTCAAAACCTTCGAAAATTTGAATTCAATGAACTTCTCATTAAATTCAATGAAAAAATCATTAATTTTGGCATTTTTTAATGAACGTGTTCATTGAATTTAATGAAGTGTACATTGATATTCAAGGAACCATTCATTGAAAATCACTAAGTTTAATGAACAATTCATTAAAGGATGAAGAAAATTCATTGAAATCAATGACCACAGTTCATTGGACCAAAATCAAAGAATAATTCATTGAAATTAATGCACCTTTTCATTAATATAATGTACCTTTTTGGTTCAATGTAGGTTCTCTCATCCCATGACATTTTTCAATAATTTTTCTGTGACATGCTGCCTTATTTTGACAATTGAAAGGGTTTGATATAAAAAATTTCAATAGAATGCAAAAATAAGGCAGCCTATTTTTTCTGATATTCCGAATGAGAAAACCTTATTATGATTACACCATGGTTTGAAATATTTGAAAATTTTTTCACAGAAATTATTTCATGAGCTGTAGAACTTTGTAACAATGTAAAAACAACATTTTGAAAAATTGAATTTTCATCAAAAAAATCATAGGGGGTAGCTCATGAATTTCGATCATAAGAACTTTTTATTGAATTATGTGTCAAAGTGAGGCAATTTTTGCAAATAAATGATATGTCATATGAAAGAGTGTGAAAAAATAAAATTTTTAAAGAAAAAAAAATTACAACAACAAAAACGTTTGGACTATTTTTTGAGCAAAACCTAAATATTTAAGAGGTTTTTTTTAAAACAATATAAAACATTGAATTGATGGAATTACGGTTAATTTTTTCTTATTTCTCCAAAGTCATTTAACTGATCTTTTAGACAAAGAAAATATGTTGAAGATCGATTAAAAAATGGCAGAGATTAAAAAATGGCTTGCAAAGTCAAAACTTGAAATTTCAATAGTTTCTTTCTCATTCTGAGGCGATGGCCTTGCTTCAAGGAAATACGTTGTACTGAGAAGATATAAATTTTTCGAGATATCTAAATAATTTTAATGTCATTTAAAGGGGATTTTTTTTAACATACTATCTGTGGTAAATATTACCAAGAAAGCTTTCGTATTCCTCAACCAACGTCTTTTCATACAAAAATACGTTTTACTGAGAACATCTATAGTTTTCGAGATATCGCTAAAATTTTTATGTCAAAATAACGGAAATCTTTTGAGACTTTACTATTTGTAAGAAATTTCACCATCACAATATATCTCTATTCACTCTTGTTGTATAAAGAAATTCTTATTGTAGGGTATCCGTAAGAGATGGCGCAAAATGTTGCATGTATTTTTTGCACACCTTATCAATGTCTTAAATTCCCTCCTACATTTTATTCTTCCATCTGTTACAGTTTTACTTTGATTTAATAAATGCTGTTTTTATGCTCATATTGCAGGTCGAAGGTCACCAATCTAAAATGTAATCATACTGTGTACATATATAAGATACTATAGTTTTTCTACTATAAAAGGAATATTTTATTCACATCATACTTTTTACTAAAAACTAACTAATTTATTGGAATAAGAAGTTTTTTTAATTTTTTTTATATATAAATTTAGGTTGTTTTTTTTTTGTTTGACTTATTCACGTTTATATTTTTATGTTTTTAATGAAGTTATATATTATTTGAAATTTTTAAATATTTTTGGTTTTCATTCTAAAATAAATGTTTAACTTTTCTAAACTATAAAAAATCAACTTTTTATTAAATAAACTTATTAAATATTTAATTTATATATTTTAAAATTTAACAAATATCGGTAATTTATAATTTTTAAATAACCTTAAAGGTTATAATTTTTATAAATAAATCATATTACCATAAATGCTATTTTCATATTTAATTTTGTTTTTATCTGATCTAATCATGAGTGGAATATTTTTCTATGCCATTTCAATCTTCTATGCCATTTCAATCATAAAATTTTCATGTGTTTCCCCTTAAAATACATACACAGTGGAATTCACTTATAACGACCTCGGTTATAACAACATTTCTGCTATAAAGTTGTATTCTTGAAGTCCGCATTTTGTAACTTATCATTCCTTAGGAACTGCGTTCGCTTTTAACGTCGGTGGATATAACGACGAGTTCGCATATAACGACGCAGTTTTCATAAAATATAATAAATATTTTCACATATAACGATGACGAAAGCAAGTTGAGACTAGATTTGCTTACTTATGAATTTTTTTTTTGTATGTGAACAAACAATATTCACTGAACATATTTGCAATTTTTGCTTTGTTGAAAGGGAAATAACCGTATAAAATTCATTGACAACAAAACTGCATAGCTTCATTTGCGCATGTGATTTTGCTCAGTATACATTTGTTCCTTCAAATGCATGATTGATTTTTTACTGTGTTCAAAATGGCTCCACAAACTAAACGTAACGAGTTCATCATTGAAGAAAGAACTGCAATAATCTGGCGGCTTGAAAACGGCGAGGAATTTCTTGCGTCATATTACTCAATATCCATCATCTGGAAACATAGGAAAATATAAGGATCACACCTCCTGAAAATGTAGAAAATCCAAAAATCGCGATATATACCACTAACCGATCATATTTTACAAGAAAAAGACAATAAGGGTTCTCATCTAAGCATGTAACTGACCTGTAAGCATTGTAAGCCTTGTGAACTTACATGCGCGTAAACTATCTGTCAAAATTTGTATGGGCGTGAGTTTACATTATTTTCGAGCCTATTTTGTAGTGTAAACTAGTATGTAAATCCACGTGTGTGAATGAGGGTTGTCTTTGGCGCTAATCATTACATATTTAAAGTAGTTGAAGTAAATATGAGCACGTTTTATTTATTTTTCTATGTTAATGAAGGTTTTAAAAGGTTTAAAATTTAAAAAAGTCATATTGTCGCAGCCGCAGCTGCCATTTTGTCGACATTTGCGCTATTTACACTTTATCGCTCATCAAAAGTTTAAATGCCATACATGTTTACATGCTTAGATGAGAACCCTTAATGATTTAGTTAAAATTTTAGGTAAAACGAATTTTTCTTGTTTAGAAAGTTTGATTTACCATTTTTGATAGCGACACTGCATTGTAAACTGCAAGGTTTCAGGTGAAGCAGGTGATGTGTCCCAAGGTGACTACAGAATTTTTCCCAAAACTTCGAGATGGCTATTAGGACTCAGAAAAAATGTATAATGCTGATGAAACAAGGTTCTTCTTTAAACTAATGCCCGATAGAATTTTAAAATTTTTAGGTAAAAAGTGTATAGGAGGAAAAGTTTTGACGGCTCGTGTTACAGTTTTGCTTCCTGCAAACATGGATGGATTTTTTTTGAAAAGGAAAATATTTTTTATCAGAAAGTCAAAGAAACAAAAAAACTTATTGTATTTATTTGCCCTAAGTCTTATGTTTTTATTTTTACTATTTACAAGAAATTTTTTTTTCTTTATAATAAATGAATTAAGTTAACAATGAACAAAAAAAAATTATGTGTGCATATAACGACATTCGGTTGTAACGACGAAATGTTCCGGTCCCTTCAGGGTCGTTATAACCGAATTCCACTGTATCTGTGTCGACAAGAAATACGACTAAACTCAAATTATCGTAAAAAACTAAACTCAAATTATCGTAAAAAACGTTATTTTTATTGTCCTAACTCCTACCTTTATTCTAAAATTTATGAAACAATCAAAACGGTAATAGGCGCAAAATTAAGTGGTTATCTATTCTGTGCAAAAAATTGTTTCCTGCATGCTATCAAAGATTGACAATGAATAAAATGCCATATCGCTTTTTTACGATATTTTGAGTTTAGTCGTTATTCCTTGTCGACACAGATATGTTCTTCTATATGTACATTACAACTGCTTTGTAGCATTAGCCTTCATTAGTAATTGTGATTTCAACTTTGTGCTGTCTTATAAACTTTCGAGTGTTTTGAATATTTTAAATATGAATAAGGATTGAGTTTGGATTTCTATTTAAAAAAAAATATGCAATTGTTTTTGCTAAAACGCAGAAATTAAGAGAAAGAGTTATTAACGGTCTTTGGGTTCAATACAGCTAAATGTCATTATTTTTAAATTTAGGCATTTTGGGATCCTGAAAAATCCCTAGATCTTGGCATCATGAATTTCAAATTTCGAAATCCCGGAATTCTCCAACACCCTTCGGGATTGAAAGCCCTAGTACATACTGCTTTTATGCAAAAATATAGTAGGTGTATTAGGGTGGCCCAAAAACTATTTTTTTTTAACTTTAAAGAAATAACTGTAAGTAAAAGTATTCATTTATGTAGGTAGCTCTAAGAAGAGAGCTACAGACCACCAAATAAGAGTCAGATGAAAATGAAATTTGTCATAAAAGACAAAATTTGAGGAGGCACGTCTTTATTTGTAAATATTTTGCTTAAAATATAATGGCTCTAAATTCAATTAACCAGAAAAACGGGTTTTTTCCCATACAAATAATTTGGGAAAATGAGAAATTAATTCGGGAGCTCTAAACTTTTAGATGTTGCTAAGGTCAATTGGAAGTGGAAAAGCCGCGGACACCAAACATGATTTTTGTTTGGGCCACGCTAAGGTATATGTTGTAGGATATATACATTCTGTATTCCATACAAAATTTGCCACCAACATTTTTTCTTTCCATAAAATTTTTGTTATGGTTCATTGGTCAAAAATATTTGATACGCATTTTTTTTATTTCAATATAAAACAAGTAGTTTTCGAAAATTTTCTTTTATATTTTAAGTTTTTAAAAAAGGACTTTTTTTCAATCGCTTATACAGCAATAACTGATGAAGATAGAAAAATTTGTCCCAAAGAAGACATGTGTTTTAGGGAAGTCAATCCCTGGATCCCAGACGATGTAAGCCCCTTCGAATCCCAGGATTTTTAAGTAAAATATTTCTATTACAAATATTTATGTTACCATTTCAATTAATGTTGATATGAATATAGAGTTAGAAAAACCTTTTATTGAGGCTGAAAAAGATTGTTAGGACGATGAGTGTGAATCACTGCAGCTTGCGTTATGATGACGTTTTATACAAACAAAATTTTATTTGCTTAGCTAACACCAGCAATGTTTAGAGGATTTAAGAACATTTTATGATATCGAGAATTTTCTTTTGAACTCTTTTGTTTCTATTAAAAATACTAATGATACAAGTCGGGCCATATTGCAAGCAGGTTGGAAAGAAGTCAATGATACTTTCAAAATCAATTTGTATTTGCGATTTCAGTTGAATTCGTTGAAAGCTTAAATCTTACTTAGATATAAGTTAAGTTTTTCCACCCTTTGCTGTATCTTCATTGCCTTTTACACAATCTCTTATCCTTGCTTTTGACTTAGCATAGTTTGACCTATCCTCGACCTGCCGCAATAACGCCACTCAAGAAGACAACACAAACTGAAAATTTAATCTTAAGTCTAGACACAAACCTTCATTAGGCGAAATACTGTTTACAAAATATCCAACCGACAAGCGTTCATAATCCTTGTGCTTGGCGTGAGATCCTTAAAGTATGCAACAATGAATTTCAATGTTGCCACGAATCTATTTATTTTGCACACCATCATAGAAAAAACACTCATACACACACACACAGAGAGACAAAAACATACCAAGGCTTGACCTTCTGCGGTTCAGCATGCGGATAGCTAAGTCGCCTAAAAGCATGTTGCAAAAAATATAAATTGCATTTAATATGAGCGCAAAAACAAGAGAATTTTGTACAACACCAAATTGTGTGTTTTCATTAAGCTTTCGAAACTTTTAATTGTTGCTGCAGCTTAAATTTGAGCTATGCTTGAGTGGTGCTTCTGTGAGTGTACATGTGTATGTAGTGCAGCAATTTTTCGCTCAATTGCGGGTGAAACTCTCGCAACCACAGTATGTGTGTGTGTGTGTGTTCAAATAAATTGAAATTAAAATTATGCGCCTAAGGCTATGCTACAATTTGCTCATTGTAGAGCAGCAGGAGCAAATCAGGCGCTAGACAGTGAAACCAGTGCTTCGTGGCACTGCTTATGTTTTAACTATAGCTGTTGTTATTGTTGTGTTGCTCGCTTCAATAATATTTTGCTGGCTCATTCATTGACTACTTGGCTCATCTGTTTCTTAGCTTTCTATGAGCGATATTTTGTGTGTATGTATATGATTTTGTTCTTGGTATCTCCTCCTCATCATCATCATCAAGATTTTTTCACAATTCTACTTGGTTTTTTTTTCCTTCTACAACTCCTACTTCTGCATGTTTTTGTCGTCATTTCTGTAGCATGAACAACTTTGATGTTGAAGCCAACGATGGATCGTCATCAGCAGCGGCAACCACTGTCGACGCCGCCGAAGTAATTTTTCATCAGAAAATTTTTGCATACGAAATGAGATAATGTGGAAATTGTTCGGTGAACTGAAAGTCTGTGTAATCAGGATCAAATAGGATTTGTGAAACTAATTTCAATTTGCAGTTAAAATAGTTTTTTGTTTCGTGGCTGAAAATGAGGAGTTGACTTATTGAGATGGAAATTTCTTGCAAAAACTTGTACAATAATTGTTTAAAAAAACTTTTATTTATTGCTCTATTAATACTACTTTAAGAAGTATAATAAAGAATTACATGAAAATTATAAAGCTAGCTTCATACCCAAATTTTATTTTTTCTTCTTTTGTTCCACTCATAGTCCTTATTCAAATTCTTACTTAACTCTTACTTCCGATCTGTTTGTCACTCTTTTGAAATTTGTTCCCTTCAGCTGATGTTATAAGAGTTGACACTTTCACTAGTCTTGTTTGTTTATGTTTTGACTGGAGTTTCACAGACTTGTCGTGTTATTTCTGTTATGTTGCTGTAAAAAGTTGCAAAGATAAAAAGTTTTTGAGTGACAATTTTTTGCATTGCGTGCAGACAAAAATAAATAATACCTGTAAATAGAAAAATATCTTTTTATCCAAGTTAGTAGATGAATAATCTAAGATTATGCTACAATAGAATAACAATTTAAACATTCAGTTGCAGTTTTTTATATCTCTTATGAATTAGAAGTGATCAAAAACAGTTATTGCTCGCAGTACTAGAAATGCTCTGAAAAAAAATTTGTTTTTTTGCTCTCCTGAAAAGTTACAGAAATACATATAACTGTTTTTGTTGATTTTAGCGACGATATGTACCTAGCTTAGCAAAAAATACTAAAAATTCCATTTTTAATTAAAAACTAAAGTATTTTGTACTTAAAAATTGTGTAGTCAGTTTTTGAAAATTTCGTTAAAAATAGTAAACATTGATTCTCCAACATCAAATTTTGAGAATGCATTTAGAATGAATGCCTCAATACGATAATATTTTCAAAGTGGCAAAAAAATAGTGGTGCTGACTATGAAAAATGTGAATGAAATTTTTAGTGGTCAAAAAATTTAAAATTTCTTAAGAAAGTGTTTGTAAAAAAAGACACCGCAATAAAGACCAATTCAAGATCTTTAAAATATTTCTTGAACATTTTCTTGCAGGACTAACGGTTAAGAAGATATAGTTGTTAGAGTACATGTCCGAATGACAATTTCTGATTTTTTTTATAATTTTTCACTGTGTATAAATGAAAAAAAAAAAATTGAAAATTACAAAAAAAAATATGCAAATATTTTTCTTTTTTAAAGCACTATCCACGTGCAAAGTACCAAATTTTTACAGAAATGCAAGTTTTGAAAAGCGTCCGATTTGACATGGAATGACCAATATATACTTCAATATATCATTCAAAAATAGCTGGATAAGTGCTTTTTTGCATTGAATTTGATGCAACGGACATATTTGTATACAAATTTTTCTAAGAAATTCCACGTTGCAAGCAAACAAAAATATAGTGTAAGAGCAATTCCGCCAAAAATGCCTTATTTTATTTATTTATTTATTTATTTAAGTTCAATTTAGACGCTTACAAGAATTAACTTATACACGGTTAAAAATCTTGGAATAAATTTTGTTCCAGATAATATACTACTGCATATTTTTTAACCATGATGCTTAAAATTTAAACTGTCACAAATCCTAACCCATGATTACAACTTTTCTGTACTAAAATTTAAACCAAAGAAATATTAAAATGCTGGATTTCAATATTAGGCTATTAGGCTATGCATAGGCTTGTTTATTGTTTTTGTTTCGTATGGCGCAATAGTCCAGTGGTTAACGTAGTGAGCTTACAAATTGGGTGTCCCTGGTTTGAGTCTCACTATGTCTGTTTTTTTTTTGTTTGTTTTATTTCAATCCAAGCTTGTACTAAATTTTAAACCAAAGCTGTATTAAAACGATTTTTTAGTATTTTGCAAATACTAGATTCAAAACTAAAGCTGGTGTTGTTATACATAAAGTACAGAAAAGTTTTAATTTTATTCCAAGCTTTTTAAGTTATGCATTGATTATAAAAGGTATTCAATTAACAACGCGATAAAATTTCAAACCTAGTTAAACATTTATTTGAAAAATGAATGTGTAAAATGAAATGTAAAATAAAACGTGAAGCTAGAATTATGGTTTCTTAATACTATATGGCCGCAAAGTAAGTTAAAATTGCTTGAGGCTATACGGTATAACGTCTTGAAATTGATTAGTGTGCATTTTGTGTTTTTTGAGTTGTTACAGGAATGACACAAAATGTCTGGAATGGCGGTTACAGAAATGAAAAAGTCGTATACTTAATTTCGTTTTAGTCTATCACTAACTGAATAAACAGTTTGTTGCAGAAATGACAATTACCCAGTAGCGGATGGAATATATTCCGAATATATGAAGCATCAATTACCTTGTAATGACCACTACTTCCGACTATATTACCTTACTATGCATAAAAGGCCTTACATTTAACATTGAATGAGATAGGAGGTAAGTGATCGCCTCCCTTCAGCATTACCTAGAAGTTATGGAGTAACATACTACTTGTATTAAGTTATAAAAATCACTGCATTACTTTTCCTTGTATGCTACATTACAGGTAATGAGGTATGATTTAATTACTTCTGCTATATGCAGACGTATTACTTTTTGAAAAAAGTAATGCTTCCTTACCTGGTAATTTATTCTGTATTAGTTCTATGGTAGCCACTGGCAAATCCGCTGCTGGGTATTTTGTTTTAAATATTAATAATGCGTAATATTTTGACCTTGTCATCTAAAACATGCAGAAATAAAAATTGCGGTAGCTACACTCTTTGAATTGTTATAATTTTAATCGAGGAAAGGTTACGGCTCTTTCAACAGACAAGAATTCTTTCATTGATTGCTTAAACGTATTTCTAATTTTTTACTCACTTTTCAGAGTTTTTACTTTCCATTACACAGAGAAAATTCTTTGCGCGCAAGTGATGATCAAGCTGATCAATATATGCAAAATACGTTTATTTTAACCATTTATAAGTTTTGATCATGTATTATGGACTATGCTCACAGTTCTTGCTATATCTATATATATAAAAATGGATCGTGATTTGTTCGGATGCTTAAAACTTGAAAAAGACTGGACCGAATTGGATACTTCCTTCTGCGGATTTGTTCGTAATTGCTACGCAAAGGTTTAGGAAAAAGAAAATGTTGCAACACCCCCTTTTGCCACCCACAAATCAATAAAAATGCTATATTTCAGATGGTTTTTGTCGTAACTATCGGTTACTATACTAAAAATGAGCGTGGCCCCACTATAGCTACGCCTACTTTTAATAAAGGATAAAAAGACCTCGAAACTACTAGCCCGATCGAGCTAAAATTTTGGCAGTGGATTTGTTTCGAGTACGAGATGGTTTAAGTAATAACTGTCACACCCCTTTTTACATCACACAAATATATAAAAAATTTGCGATATCAAAATGCTTTGGAGTTATGGATCGCACAGCCAGAAAATTCGGTATTCAACCACAATTTATGTATGTCGTTTTACTGATGACATTTTATGGGAGTAAAAAACGAGGGGGAGTGGCACTTCCGATACAAGTAAAATTTGCGATATCGAATAGTTTTGGAGTTACAGGTCACACAACATCGGAATTCAGTATTCGACATTAATTTATACATGCAGTTTCATTGATAACATTGTATGAGAGTTGGAAAAGGGAGAGTGGCATCTCCCATACAACCCAAATTTGTGCAATCGAATGCTTTGAAGTTATAGGAAATAAAACAACACAGAAGCTTTGTTAGAAAATAAAGCAATACAGAAAAGAAAACATGTGAAAAATTTTGGCTACAGCCTGGTTTAAGCGTAAGCAAGTAAATAAAGTTAGTAATAAAATTAATAAAAGTGAATATATTAAGGTTAAAGTTTATAAAAAATTTTTATTATATGTATGAAGCAGTAAAGAAAAGAAAAAAATGTGAAAAATTTTGGCTACAGTCTGATTTAAGTATAAACAAATAATTAAAGTGAATAATAGTGAATATATTAAGGATATAAATTATAAGAAAGCTTGATTATATATATACAAATAAGCAGATTTTGTAATAAAATAACAAAAATTTTTTCATTTTTCCTAAAAAGTTTTATTCAATTCAATATCATGATCCATACACACTTTTGCAACATGTCTTTTACCAGTTGCTCATACAAAATGAACACTTTGGTAATACATCTGACACAAGTTGCTCATATATAATGTCGGCCTTTGAAGTATAGTGGAGAGTGCGCTAGACCATCAACCCAGAGGTCCCTGGTTCGAACCCGGGTTTGGGCATGGTTCTTTTCACTTTCTTTTTTTCTTTCCTTCATTTAAGAATTATGAAAAACTAAAAATTCACAAATAAATTGTGGAATTATGGACAGAAACAACTAAGGGCTGGAAATGCTTGCCGAGGTTAAGGCATAACACTACCCTTGGTTAAAAGCAATTCATATGGTCTTTTACGTTTGTTTCGCCTAATCAATAATTCACGTATGGTTTCAATCAATTCCTCTAAATAAGCTTTCCCTTTCCTTTCAGGTCAAAGACAAAACCTTGTTTGTAGAAGGCGCATGACTTGGTTCTTTGATCTTTAAATATAATGGTTTTCTCTTGCTCTGCATTTATGAGCACAAATGCTTTTTTAGCAAAAATGTATATTAATTTGAAAAATTTGTCACCTCTTCTCCAAATTGCTATCAATCCTCCTTGATATATACAGCTTCGTACTAAAAAAACTAAGTTTAGGTAGAAATTTTTTTTTTCTAAAAACGAAAAAGTTATGGAAAATTAACCTTTTATATTTTTTTTTTCGTTTTAAAAATATTTTTGTTTTTTAACTGATTATTTTACTTCAATACCATTTTACGGTATGAAGGACGATAGATAGCAATTTTGGGATTAAGGACTAATATATTTAATTTGCTATCAATTTGCTAGTTTTGGGGTGTGGAATTCTTACTTTCGTAAAAAAATCACGATTTTTTGCACTTTAGCTCGAATGTAGGTACCAAGGACGATAGAGCGGGACTTGAGCATAGTGCCGTTCGACAAAGCACATAAATATACATTTTTAACAAAAATGTAGAGTGGAACCTTTTAACCTTATATATTTTTTTCGTTTTAAAAATAAATTGTTTTTTAACTGATTATTTTATTTCAAGATCATTTTACGGTATTAAGGACGATAGATAGCAATTTCGGGATTAACGACTAATATAATCAGTTTGCTATCTGCTATCACATATTAAAAATTCAGGATGGAAACTTTTAGTTTTGGGCAAGTTTTGGGGTTTGGAATTCTTACTTTATAAAGAAATCACAATTCTTTGCACTTCAGCTCAAATTGAGTGCCAGTTAATGTGTAAGATTAAAATACATTTTCGATAAAAAATGTGGAATGGAACCTTTTCTACTTCTTTACTTTTTTCGTTTAAAAAAAATTTTAAGTTCCGACTTTCACACAAAATATTTATTTTTTGCACTTCAGCCCAAATTTTACTATTTAGGTTGTATTTTTGAATTATTATATGTATTTTCTTAAACTTGTCCGTTTAAAAGAAATTATTTAGCTATTTTTTGCCACTTTAAATAAGCTGCGGCGAATTAAAATATTTGGGTCGAGTTTACGGCGAATTCAAAAGTTGGGCTGAGTTAAAAAATTTGGGATGAAGATTTTGGGCTAACTTCACACCCGTCAAAAGAGCCGTTATCTTAAAGAGACATCTTGTTTGTGATATAAAGTCCACACGCTCAGGGAAAAGAACTCTTACCTGATCCAGGTTATTTTTACCTGACGAATTTTGTTAAGAGAGTTAGTTAGTTAGTTAGTGTAAAGTGGGCATATGTGCACCGCGACCCATAGGATCTATAGTGCATGCACTCCAGATGCACACATAACACTCCAGATTTAGGCTTTTTATATATTTTAGCACTATATTTTAGCACATATTTTAGCACTATTTTGTTAAGAGAGTTAACCATGTCGTATTTACCTGATTCACGTCACTTTCACCTGAAGGATCTGGTTTACATAAATACAAGCACTCAGGGGAAAAATACTCTTACCTTCTCCAGGTTATTTTCACCTAACAAATTTGGTTAGGAGTGCCAACAATATCGTAATAACGTGATAAACATTACTTTTACCTGACGGACCTGGTACACAAAAATACATGTAGAAAATTCTGCACTAGTGATGAAAGGCAGGTGAAATGTCCAGCGTTTAAATTTTTAACTTTATCTAATTGTGTAGTCACTTGGGCTTTAAAAATATAGTGACCATGATCAATTTTCTCTAACTCTTCCTCCTGCCCCTATTATAAAAGCCTAATCATTGACATTTGGTTAACTAATCTGATTCAATTCGATTTAACCACAAATAATGGTTAAGATAACCACATTTGTCAGTTTCATTAAACCAAAAAAACAGGTCAAATTGACCTGAATGGCATGTGGTAATCTAAACATGACGATTCACGGTGTTGGCAAATTTTAACTTGAAATTTAGTTAAAGTTTGGTGAAATTAACCAGATTTTTTTTCTGGGTGTGTAGAAAATACCGGAAAAACATGGTAGAAAAAACCTACCAGCTATTAAATTCGGCTCTACTGGTGCAGAATTTTTAACAAAGGGTGCCTCGGGACAAAGTAGATGAAATGAACATGTCTTTAAGTTTTCATTTTTATCTAATTCTATGGTCATTTGATCTAAAAAATTGTTTATTTAATAGAGAGAGCTACTCTGGCCCCCGCTGTAGACCAAATGGGTGTTTTTTTATTCTTAACTTTGTTGCTCGTGACGTGATTGTTGAAAAATTCCAAAACTGACATGAAAGTGATTGAAGTAAGAACATGTTAACCTAGCATTTGGTTAAATAAACCTGATTCAGTTCTATTTAACCACAAATAGTGGTTAAAATTCAGTTAAGATAACCACATTTGTCATTTTCATTAAACCATAAAAACAGGTTAAATTAACCTGAATGGCATGTGGTAATCTTAACTTGACAATTCATGTTGGCAAATTTTAACCTGAAATTAAGTTGAAATTTAGTAAAATTAACTAGATTTTTTTCTGGGTGTACTAAGAAAAAAATTTCCAGAAGATCTAGAAAACTAGCATCCAATCGTTTTAAAATCGGGCTTCATTTCACGCCATGACCGAAATTCTAAAAATGATGTATATTTTTACCGTTAAATTGACACCAAAAGTGGGAAATAGTTTAGGAAAATTATCCAATCATTTACGAACTATTTTGATAAATTGAAGAAACTTAGCGCAATTGTGTTGAAATCTTATTACATTTGAGTAAGTTTTTCTACCGTTTATTTATCATCGGATTTAATTAAGAGTTTCTCTTAAAATACGAAATTTTCTACAGTTTATTAATAATCAGCTATAGCTAAGAGAACATTTTCTCTGAAAATAAGAAATTTTTCATCAAATCCCTGGAAAAATTTTGGAAAAAAAAACTCTTTGTAAGATTTTAAACAGCATCCTGTGAGAATTATGATTTTTGTACTGACGAAAAACTAAAAATATTATTATTTTTATTATTATTAACATTAATTAAATTAAAAAATTACCATTATCCGGAGACTTGAACCTCGGCCACGTGAGTGTAAGTGCATCAGTTATACATTCGACCACCGCAGTTATTAAACAATCTTCGCTGAATTTGCTTCATTAAGCATCGTTGTAAGTAATTTTAAAGCATTTTTTCTAGAAATATAAGAAAAGCATCTTTAAAATAAATTACTTGTGGTGTACAAAATAAGAAAAACTTACATGTTTTTCTATTAAATAGCCATGTACTGTAACTAATATTTCTCTAAATTTAAGAAATGCTGTAGAATGTTGCAAGCGGACTTAACATCAATACAGCTTTTCTTCAAATTATTTCTGCTTTTATATAATTTTTGGAAATTTAACTTTTATCATACCTTTATCTCATATATTTAAGTAAAAACTTGTCTTCAAAACTAATAAGCTGCTTTGATAACCTTGCAACGACATCATCATGTTAAAATTATTTACATTAAGGAGAAACCTCTATTGAATAAAGAAAAACCCATGCCTATGAATTGCAGTCACAGTTTCTTAATTTAAGGGAAGCAGATTTTTTAATGCATAAGCAGAAACGTTAGGAATCTACAAGTTCAGTTCTAGGTACATTCATCCAGTAGTTTTCACGTGATGAACGTATAAACAGACGGACAGACAGACAATCTTTTTAAAAATTACGTTTCCGTAGCCTAGTGGGTAGAGTGCTAAAGAGCCGCGGTAGACCGGGTTCAACTCCAGCTCAGACAAAAAGTTTTTTCAATCGAATTAATTTTTCTGTTCGGTCGTCACCTCTCTGCAGACAACGGCAAACCTCAGAGAGTAAAAATTACCTTGTAAAGCTTCTTGAGAACATAAGCCGTTCGGAGTCGGCATAAAACTTGTAGGTCCAGTTCTCGGTCATTTGTGATCAAACATTTAATAACACGCACGACACAATTGATCACGAAGAAGCTAGGTCAAAGACCTTCCAAGGGCTGAAATGACCAGTTAATTTTGTTATATTAACTAGCTGATATACCCGGTGTTACTCGAGAGTCATTTATATAAACATTTTAATATACACTTCTCGATTAAATATTTTTTAAATTCTGGAACAATGAAGAACATGTTGAATTTTATTTTTAAGCTACCGTTAGAAAGGAAATTACACATATTTTAAAAATTAAAAATAATTTTTATATTTACTTAATCTTAAAGCTAGCAAAATTACTTTTTCAACAATGTAAAAATTATGCTGGGACTCAATGCGTCCTTGAGATATAGACATTTGAACATCTAAACAAAGATTTATAATAAAAAATATATTGAACCTTTTAACAAAAAAAATTTCAATGAATTATATTAAAAACAGCAGAGTTTTGGCATTAAAAGTAGAAACTTTGAGTTTCATATAATTTTTTTCTCATTATTAGCTATCAATGTTTTATGAAAAATTCGTTGTACTTAAATGATTGTACTAAAATTTATACTAGCTGCGTTTTTTTATGGAATATCAGAACCATATCATCGCACTTGCAAGCAAAGCAAAAACAACAAATAATCCAGCAAGTGAGTTGGACATTTAAATTGATCCAACTCTATGTTTTTAAGTGTTGAAAGTGCAATTGTAAAAGTAGACAACACTTAGTCGTTATTGACGGCTAGATGACGCTGCGACTGAAAAACTGGCACTACTGCATTATTTGCCATTTTAAAAGTTTCGTAGCAATAGCATTTTCGCAAAACTTATCTGCGACTTATAATGTCGCAAAACTTATCTGCTAGCTACATAAGAATGTCAGATATTCTTTTGTAAGCATAAAATAGCGCCACCTGCCTGTAATCCCAAACGTGTGTGGTTAAATTTGAAGAAAATTTGAGTAGACATCATTCGGCTATTCACCGCAAGGTGTATAGTTTGTGCCCACAGTACTTACAAATGCGGCGCCATCTATCTGTGAATTTAAAAAACAGATCAAACCAATGAAATAATTGTGCCAACCAGATGCGTATATGTTTTATTATATCGACATATAGCTGAAACTGATTACATGAAAATATTAACTTTTACAGCATTCTTATTCACAGTCATCTTTTCGATGAAATGGTGATATATATACAACATTTAAAGTACCATTGATAAAGAACTGAGTGACAATGGTGACACAATAGTGAGAAGAAATAGAGCTATCAAAACAAATTTAACAGGAGGGTGGGGGTCTGGAGGCAAAAACTAAGTAGATTTTACTATAAGGAAGATTTTATATAATCCAAAATGTTCGTAATTACTCAAGACACACAACTGCATTCTTAACGATAAATGGGAACGTTTTTTAAAACAAAACTCAGTTCTATTAATAGTCTGCTAAAAACCAATAGATTTTTAGCCATAAATTTTGATTGGAAAGAGATATTGGGGTAATTTTTTCTCATAAATTATTTTTGAGACTTGACTTTTTTTGTAGAAAATATAAATACAACATTTTGGAAAAAATAAATTTCGCGAAAAAAATCAAAGGGGGACCCTTGTTGTTTGATGACAAAAACAGTAAAATAATTTTTGCGCTTAGCTGGAAGAATTTTGCAAATAAATGCTATGTCATATGAAAGGTAGCCAGATGTGCAGTTTTTAGTTGATTTCATTTTTACAACAACAACAATTTTTGAGTCATTTTTTGAGTAAAAAGTCAATATTTTTTAGCTTTTTTGCCATAATTATAAAACATAGTTTCACTGACTTAACGGTACAATTCAACCTATTTTTGTGAAGTATTTTTATTGAACTTTTGAACAAAAAAAATTTGAATGAAATATATTAATTGACAGCGGAGATATTTGCATCGAAAGACCAAACTTTGATTTTCATGTCGTTTTTTTCTCATTGTTAGGTAATGATGTTTTATGAAAATGTCGTTGTACTGAAAATTTCTACATTTTTGAATACATGTGAGTATTTTTGATATCAAAATAACAGAATTTTTTTAAAATGAAATACACAAAAAATTTCAATGGTAAAAGTATTATAATAACAAAATTACCGTTAGTTGAAAAATTTCAGAGGGGGTGTGGCAAAAAATAAGTATGCAACATTTTAAGTTGGGATGGATTTAATATGTGTACCTAGTTTGAGTGAAATCCGTTGAGTCATTTAGATTTGTATAAAGGCCAAACAAACAAACAAACAAACAAACAGAAAATGAGTTTTATTACTATAGATTATAAATATCTTATTTTTATATGAACATATCGCTCATTTCGTGCAAGACCGTCGCAATTAAAATTTGGGTTTTTTGAGTTAAAAATACAGAAATATGCATTGTTTTCATATCTTTAATTTGAGTAAATTCCAGATCGATTTGCTGTTAGTTGACGATTTTACAGATACTTGTGTCGTTTTGACTTTTGGCAATTTCTTCTCTGTTTTTTAGCAATAACGTTTTATTTATATTTATACCAAAATTTATTTTAAATGACTGCATAATTTTCCAACAACAATGACTAATTATATCATAAACCATTTTTTAAATAAAAATCCAAGCAAGTAACCAAATAATATTTGTAGTAATAAAGTACCAATTCAAAAGTGACATCTCTCTAACTCAAAAGTATATTATCATATTGTAGCAAAATCGTCACAACTCAAAATGAAACATTTTTCAAAATATGTTTTTGTTGTAACAACTCAAACAGACACTTGCAAAAATATTGCTTAAAAATTCACTATTGTCTCAAAATTAAAAATTCATGATGTTTTTGGTAGAAAATATAAAGACCTACAAATATTCTTTACAATTTTCAGTCTACCAGTTTATTTACAATAAATGGCCGTGATGTCATTTTAAAATTTCATAAGGCTCTCCTGAAAAATACCTAATTTTTAGTTGTGACAGTCTTGCACGAAATAAGCGATATGTATTTCGAAATTTAGCTTTTTAAACTAATTACAGATATTATGAAATTTAGAGCAATTAAAACGGAAAGTTATAGAGTTTGGCACAGTACTGTATCTGATTTTTAACAATAAATTTTTGTCGTATTTTTTCAAAAATATTTAAATTTCGCTTTCATCGCCTTAAAGCCTTCAATTTTATCTTCCTACCAAATACAATTTTTCCCCATGACATTATTTAATTTCAATGCAGTGCCTAAAGGTGTCACGAGACCGTTAGATAGTGTGAGTATGTGTGTGTTTTTGTAAATATTCCGCCATCTATGTGTGCTGCATATTTTAAGCTGACTTCCGCTTTCTAACATCTGACGACAAGCACATGCAAAAAAGCTGGTGTAGGCGTGTATGTGTGGGTGTTTGCTATTTTTAGAATTCCCGTATTTTTTTTGGAATTTTTTTTCTTTTTCATTACAACACTTCATCGACAGCAAGTGACAAAAAATGGCTGAAGGGGATTATCAGACAAACGCTGCATAATTTAAGGCGCTTTAGCAGAGCTGCGTGAAAAAAACTAAAGATATGAAATGTTACACACAACAAAGATTTGCACTGACATCATTGGAGTTTGACTATTGAAGAAAAGTTGTCATGTTTTTTGTCAAAAATTTAGGCGGAAGTTTTGTTTTTAAAGCCGTATATTTTTTCTGAAAATACTTATCCTTTAAGAAGAATAATTTTGATAAAAAGAGCCCTTACCACATGCAGTAAAAATTTTTTGTGTGGAAATGTTAAAAAGGTTTGTAAATTTTTTGTTTTTGGGAATTTTAAGTATGAGAAAATTATCCACGCAAAGATAAAGGCAAATAATTTTGCTGCCATATTCTTTGTGATGTGATGTAATGTGATGAAAGGACGTGCTGTAATTTTTGCAGCAATTTTTATTGTCACACTGAAATTTGTACACCCTTTTTTTAACTTTCGTGCCTTCGACCCTTTGGATTAGCCAAGCTTTGTGTGTGTCTGGGTCAAGCTGATTAAAGGATTTTCCAAGCTAAGCACATTTTATAACTGGGTCATGATGTGTGTGCGGCTATTTTTTTGGCTTGATATTGGCAAATATTATATATTTTTTTTATTGTTGGTGTTGTACACTTATTTATGCAAGAGAATTATTATTTTTTTGCTGCTCTCTTTGCTGCTTTAAGTTTGTGTATTTTGAAGATTTGAGAATATCTTTTTAAAAAAGACACATCCTGCTGTCGCCATTGCCTTGCATCTTTTAAAGCTCAACTGTGCCTGTAGCTAAGTAATGTCCTGAGCTGTGTAAGTCGTTAAATCTTTATGAGCCACAAAATGAAATGAAAACCTTCACAAGTACTTCACGCTGTCGTTCTTTAGCGATTTCAGCCTCCATTTCAGCATCGTGCTTTTAATCCTTCTCCGTTGGCTAATCCACTTTTAAGCCTCCAACAGCCACAGCTGCCTTGCATATGTAAGTAGTACAAGCTCGCAATAACTACAACAACAACAATATGAAACATTCATTGGCTCATTGTCACCCGCTGTAGAAGAGTGGAAGTAGTGGTGGGGGTAGCGGAAGTGGCGCCATTTGCAAACCTCACATACACTAGCTGGCGCTGCACATTCATTTTTATTGCAAATGAATAAAGCAACAAAAAACGTTTTATTTGTTTTTGCTTTGTTTTGTTTATTCTTGTTGTCGTTGTTTTTTATTGTATTTTAGTTATTTGGTTTTTGTGTTTTTTTTTCTCGCTTGCAATTGGTAACTGACTTATTCCCTCATGGTCGCATGGTCGCACAGTGTAAGTTTTGAAATTTCACTTAGACAAAACTCATATTAAAAAAAGACATGAAGGACATTAAACACAAAAGGTAAATTTTCAACTTTGGAAAAAAACACAAAAAACGAAGAAGCACGTAAACTTGTTTGTTACGTTTTTCAATTCAGAATAATATCTCGAGATACTCAGTTTTTTGATATTTGACCTTCATTTGACCTTCATGTAAAAAATTTTTATGGACTTTTTAAAAATAACCCCAACGTGAAAATCAAATGAACCCTAATGAATCTATAATTATTCAAAATTTAAGCAATTTTGCTTTTTCATCCATTTTGACAAAATTTTAATGTTGTATGTAAGAACTTTAAAAAAAATCTTAGCATTTTTTTACACAAACTAGTATTTTTATTTCATAAGTAGACTAAAATCTGAAAGTTTAAGCAAAATTGAAGGTGGTCAACACTTTTTGTCTCCAAACATAAGGGAAATATAGCTAAAAATGGGTTTAAAAGTGACTGAATTTCAATCACAAATATCTCGAGATTTTGATGTGATTCAGAAAATCTGAGTATGCCAATAAATTCTACAACCAAAAAATAAGTTAACGTATTTCGGCATTTTGTTGTGTCTTTTTGACGTGCCAACAGTAAAATAGGCATAATAGATCAACTACTACTTACTATCTCCCTTAAAACTTAGAGTGAAAAAGGACGACACAAGATGACATAGAGCTGGGTTGTAATGATTCCTTTTTAATTTAATTCCACCTCAATTCCAATTCCTTGGAATAAGGAATTGGTAATAGTACATTTCAATTCCTCAGGAATTTAATTGGAAAGTTTATCCAATTGGAAAGTTTATCCAATTACATTACAGGAATTGTAATTGGTAATTGGACATCTCATTTACTCAGGAATGGAATTGGAAAAAATGGCCATTTCCATTACAGGAATTGTAATGGGTAATTGACCACTTCAATTTCTCAGTAATGGAATTGACAAAAAATTGTAAATTTCATTACGGGAATTGTAATTGGTAATTGAACGCCTCAATTCCTTAGGAATACAATTGGAAAACATCGCTTTGTTAGCAGATTAATGAAATTTTGCACAGGAGTGTGTAAGTTGTGTACCGAACACCTTGCAAAAAGTCGGCGGTATTGAATCAGGTAGCGTAGCAGCTATATATTTTGTTCTGTCTCAAAATGTGGTATTAAATAAAAAAATTGGTATCTTCGATAATACATTTTTATGTAAATATTTCATTAACCGACTAACAGTAGGAGTCAAATAAAGTTTTCTAATACATAATGAAGTAGTTTTGAGTTAATGAAAAAGTAATTGAAATTTTAACTTAAAATTACAAATCCTGTAATAAAATTGACGGTTTTTTCATTCAATTTATGAGGAGTTGAAGTGTTCAATTACCAATTGCAATTCCTGTAATGGCATTGACGATTTTTTCCAATACCATTCCTGAGAAATTGAGGTGTTCAACTACCAATTACAATTCCTGTAATGGAATTTACCATTTTTTCCAATTCCATTCCAAGGAATTGATGGGTTTAATTACCAATGACAATTCCTGTAATGGATTTGACGATTTTATTCCAATTACATTGCTGAGGAATGGAGAGGATCAATTACCAATTCCTAATTCCAAGTTATTGGAATTGAATTGTAATGAGTACTTTTTGGCCCAGCCCTGTATTCTATTAAGGTTGAAATCGGTTTCTTTGTTTATAGTATCTTCTAACTAAACTAAAGGAAGTGAACCTAATTAGGCAGTTGGAGAAATCAGTGAATTCTTGAATTTCCAGTGTAGTAACTTTAAATGCAACACTGCTCCTGTCAGCTACTATCACTGTAAAAACTAAGTGTTATTTTAAACACTGCCTTAAAATCATCAATAGCCTTTGTTTCATCGTCGTCGTTATATTAAGTTTATGCAGCCCTAATTTCAGACAGTAGCAAGTTGAAATTCAAAATTTTAAATCATGCCTGTTGAAAATCATGCAGTCTTACTCTTATTTTCAGCGGGGCTCTCATAAATTTACGTGTAGGGTTAAATTATTGATTTGATATTCAATGAAACAGTTTTTGCTGCTTCTGAAGAAATGTTCTTGAGCTTCAGCTTAAAAATAAAAACTCCCTTTTCCGATTCCGTGCGAAAACTTATTAATGATAGGGCTGAATATTTACGTAAAAAATTATTTAAATTTTTTATGTATTTTAATCCATTCATAAATGTTGAAAATTTAGTCTTTTTCTTTTTTTTTTTTTCAAATGTGCAATGTCACTTTAAAGTCTTGGTAGCTATTAATTAATTTGTTTTAAGGTGGTGTTAATTATTATTATTTTAAATAAAATGTTGCGACTGATTAGAAATTTGTTTTATTTCACCTATTAAAGGTGTGTATGTACTTTCAGGTTGTGCTGCTTTTTCACTTATAATAAGGTTTGGAATTCAGCGAAGCTACTGCTGTTTTACAATTTAACTGCCTTAAAATAAGACAGTATTGGATGCTGGTTTGCAGCAAATAAAGGCGAGTGTAATTTCACCGAAAGCTGTCTGAAAACTATTGCAGCTTACTTTAAGACAGTTTTTTCACCTAATAATAAGATTTACTTTTTATAGTGATCTGTTCATAGACTACTGTCAAATTTTGAGCAAGCTGCGTCATCAGGAACTAATTTTTGCGTAAAAAACCATTACCGTTTTGGCTAAATAAATACTAAACCTCTGCACAAATGCACTCGTTTTTTCTACAACAGTAGAGCCAACAGTGCCGAGTTCAGAACATAACATAACTCTGATAAGTCAAGCAGAACATAACCAATTCATCAGAGCTGTAAAGTCTGCATTCATATTCAGAATTTTAAGTACAACTGAATAACGACATAAGAATGCATTCAATGAATGCAAAATTGATTTATACATAAAATTTTTAATTCACATTCAATTTTAAAAAAATGATTAATTAATCATTTCAATTATTCATTTTCGTTATTCAGAATAATGAATAAATTTTTTTATTCATTTGAATGCTATTCACAAAGAATGCCATTCACAAAGAATTACAGAATTTTCAATTATTCTATTTTTATTCATTATTCATTTTTTATTCGTTATTCATTTTTTATTCTTTATTCATTTGTTATTCATTATTCATTTTTTATTCATTATTCATTTTTTATTCATTACTCATTTTTTATTCATTATTCTTTTTTTATTCATTATTCATTTTTTATTCATTATTCATTTGTTATTCATTATTCATTTGTTATTCATTATTCATTTTTTATTCATTATTCATTTGTTATTCATTATTCATTTTTTATTCTTTATTCATTTGTTATTCATTTTTTTGTCATTGCTTAGGACTCGGGCTGTGTTTTTTTTTTTATAGCAACCCTATTATGGCAAATTAACAAATTGTTAACCAGTATTTTGAATATTTCTATGTGTTTGTTGTAATTTTTTTATTTCAAAACAAAATTTGAAGCTCAAAAATAAAAAATGTTGATAAAAATTGTCAACTGCTTTTCAGATATTGATAATTTCATTAACAAATTTTGTTTTTTGAGCTTTAAAATTTGTATTGAAAACAACAAACACATAGAAATATTCAAAATACTGGTTAACAATTTGTTAATTTGCCAGAATAGGGCTGTTAATTTGACGATATAGATAACAACAGCAAAAAATTTTTTATAAATATCTTAAGAAATCAAAAAAAAAAAACATAACAGACAAACCTAAATCGTCGTGTCTAAAAATCTGTTAAAAAAACGCAACAAAAAAATTTTAGGAAATTGGTGAGAGAATTCGGTGGCATTAAAAGCATGTTTCATTTGGGCCTTACTAGTTTCTAAACGTACGCTTGATCTCTGTTGTCTTAACTTATGAAGAACCAATTCCTCACACCCCGCTGGAATAAATATATAGTTTATGACATACATTTTAAGAGTATGTAGTTGGTTACTTCGGTTATCCATTTACCACTGGGACGAAGAAGCAAGCTCGGCATTAATTCGCTGGAAATAGTCATGACTGCGTGCTTACCTTACTCTGAATTTTATTAACACTCAACCTA
Organism: Dichetophora obliterata; assembly: GCA_963920525.1. NCBI lineage: Eukaryota > Metazoa > Arthropoda > Insecta > Diptera > Sciomyzidae > Dichetophora > Dichetophora obliterata. The sequence goes on along the minus strand of OY986436.1, from coordinate 13,211,604 downwards.
CCGATATTTCTTCTATACCTTTTCCTGAACCTCATCATCAAATTGCTGGTGATTAACATATCCATCATTTTTATTATTAAACGCAGATAACGGTTTATTTATTATTAAATGTATTTAATGTATTTATAATGGTATAGAATGAAAAACCATGTATAGATTCGAAAAACAATAATAGCAGGTCAGATTTACCGATTGCGGTCAGTTTAGTGTTAACCTAGTTTGTGTTTGCAAGCGTACGATTCTAAGTACTTGAAGTTATTTCATATTTAAGGGGGTAGTTCGGTTACTTAGATTCCTTTTTTCAAAATGTTTATTTCATGTTTCATTCAGATGAGAAACTCAATTTTTTTACATATCGATGGCTTAATATAGAAAAGGCGTTTTTCTATAGAAAACTTTTTAAATGCAGATTTTATATAAAATGGGCAACAAATTTACAATTGTAGCTTTCGCAAAAAAAAAACGAGTTACGCATTTTCTATATTAAGCCATCGATATAAAAGTATAAAAAATTATTTTGAAGTTCTTACCAGTTTTTGGTAATTTAAATTGTACATACTTTTATTAACAGATATCTTTCTGTTCCTGAAGTTAGAGTACGACGCGTTTTATATCAAGTTTTATATTGGATTTCTTAAACCAATTTTTGAATGAAAATACTTTAACCCGAATCACCCTGAATAAATTTTTTGTTAAATTTTTAGAATGACCTGTTAACGCAAATATAAAATGGTTTAAACTAAAATAAGCACATTTTAAGTGTTTGTGTTAAGGCAACAACAACTCTGTATATATGTATATTAACTTTTTAAATTTTTTTTCTGTTCTTATCAATATCGTCAAATTGATAAGCAATGACAAAAAAATGAATAACAAATGAATAATGAATAACAAAGGAATAATGAATAAAAAATTAATAATGAATAACAAATGAATAATGAGTAACAAAAGAATAATGAATAAAAAATGAATAATGAATAACAAATGAATAATGAATAAAAAATGAATAATGAATAAAAAATGAATAATGAATAAAAAATGAATAATGAATAAAATATGAATAATGAATAACAAATGAATAATGAATAAAAAATGAATAATGAATAAAAAATGAATAATGAATAACAAATGAATAAAGAATAAAAAATGAATAACGAATAAAAAATGAATAATGAATAAAAATAGAATAATTGAAAATTCTGTAATTCTTTGTGAATTGCATTCTTTGTGAATAGCATTCAAATGAATAAAAAATTTTATTCATTATTCTGAATAACGAAAATGAATAATTGAAATGAATAATAAATAATTTTTTTTAAATTGAGTGTGAATTAAAAATTTTATTTATAAATCAATTTTGCATTCATTGAATGCATTTTTTTTTTTCGTTATTCATTGATTCATTTTTTTGTGATTTAAATCAAATTGAATGCATTCTTTTACAGCTCTGCAATTCATTAAACGACAAGAACCGAGCAGTGCAGAGCACTCGTCGGCTTCAAAGCAGAACTTGTTCGCCGCTTGCTTTACCAGAACACGATGTTATTTGTTCTATAAAACAAAATTGATTGATAACAGCGAGAAAAGCATCGATCACACCTAACGCAGCAGAACAATGGCAAAGATTAAGGGCTAGAAATTTCATGCAAATGCAAATTTTTACTGGGCATCTTAAAGAGCAAATGGTTAAGTTATCTTTGCGAATCATGAAACATCCTTCTAAATGGCATTCAATAGTAAGTGCATATTTTTAAATATTTTGCAATAAATGCATGGTTTTGCATATTTTTAAAAAAAATGCTTATTTTTGCATATTAATTGCGTATATTTTTTATACAAACTCATGTAGTTTTTGCATATTTTGCTTTTTTTGATTTGCAACCATTAAAATTTAATACGACATATTTTGGAAAAAGATAACTTAGAATTATTAGGTACTTTTAAATGCACTTTTTTTTTTTTTGATAAATTAAGTTTATATGTATTTAAAAATTAATTGTTTTTTTTTTGTTAATTAAATGCAATATATATTTTTTAACAGATAATAAAAAATAAGAAAAATATTTTTAATTGCATATTTTACCTTTTTTTAGCGAATATTTTAGAGTTTTAAGTGCATATTATATGCGCATATTTTCGATTTTTCTGTTCAAATCGTGATATTTTGCAAATTTATGTATTATTTTATGTGATTTCGGAGGGTATTTTTTGCATCATTTTAACGCGAATTTTTGAGAAATATTTAAGGTACTTGAAAAATAACGCCAGTATTTTATGCCAGGGCCGTAGTTAAGATTTACCCTTGGGAGGGGATTATTTTTTACTTTAAGTTTGCAAAAACTATTACACCAGCCAATATATTTACGAAAAACATGAGTTTTGGAGGTTTTTGCAAAATGGTTTAGCTCACTAGCGATTATCGTAAAACAAAAGATACAAAATTTGTTGATATTTCGTTGGATAATCTCAAAATTTTTGCCCCGCTACCGCACATGACACGATAGTGTTGATATATGGATTGAAGAGCTGATATTTTTTCTAAAATACAAAATGATATTTTTAATTTTATGATGAGTAGTTTAGATTATAGATCAATAATACTTAACACGTGCCAAAAACGTTAAACACCCTGTAAATTGAAACTGTTACAATATAGGAGGAAACTGAGTACAGATTTGAAACGAGGGTTAAACGGACATATACGAATAAGAATGGGTTTACCAGATACGAAATTTATAGACTAGTATTATTTATCCAAACATATCTGAATATAAGACGACTGCTATTATTCGTAACTGTATATAAAATATAAAAAACTAAACGTAAAATTGAAATGAAACAAATAATTGTCCCTATATTTTAATTTTGAAAAAAAATTACTGACTAAGGCCCTGGCATAAAATACTGGCGTTATTTTTCAATTACCTTAAATATTCCTACAAAATTAGATTTGACATGATTGAAGAAATACCCTCCGAAATCACATTTTTCTAGTAGATCACTCAGTTTTACTAAGATATACCACAAAATAATAACAATGAAAAACATAAACATCATCGCAATAGACCAACAACAACACCAATATTACCATAAACAACAACGCCAACAACAAACGTAATCACATCATTACTAGTAATCATATTTACAAATTAATAATCATTATAATCATCAGCAGAAAAAGCAACAATAACAACAATCCAACATCATAAGAATGCAAGAAACAATAATCAACAAAACTACCACCAATAGTAAAAGTAAAAACAACAAGAAAATATCCCCATAAGCAACACAATAAAATTTAATTAATATTTTTGTTGTTACTTAAAAATATTTTTATTTTTAATTCTTTAATAACTTTTATTGAATTAAATATTGTAAAAATTAAAAAAAGCTTCGCTTCAAAAAATTAATTTTTATAATAAATAAAAAAGTCTCTTATTATAATTTCAATAAATAATAAAAAAATTCCTTTTTTTGGCGTTTTAGATAATTTTTACTTCAGAAGGAAATGCAGAAACTATGAAACCTAAACAACACATCATAACTCCAAGCGATCTGCATTTCATCACATCACTTTCAAGTCATTTCGTTCTGCTGCGCTCTGCTCTGTCGACTCAAGCATAACATTGATTCGGTTTTCTTTTGTTTTTGTTCTGCTCACGCGACGAGTGCTCTCTGTAGTGTTGCGTTTGTTCTAATTAATGAAAGCCGAACATAACCAACGCTTGCTCCACAAATCAGTGTTCTGAAATGCATTTCAAGCGCACTCGTGCAGAGGTTTAATAAATACTATGGAGACTCTGCACTGTTTGCACAAAGAGTGCTTTACTGAACTACCACCGCAAGTGACTCTGAACGTTCAGGTCGTCCAATAGAGGTCGTCAAATCAGAAATCTTTGATAAAACCCATGGAATGAATTAAACGATCGGAAAATGAAAGTGCGTGAGATGGCTAAGACTGTAGGCATCTCAACTGAGCGGGTACAAAAAAATCCAAGGTGTTTTACGTAGACACCTGTCGTTTAGGATTAATTCTACGTTGCTCCATGGCGTGGGACCGAAATATTGCGTCGGCCAGCGCTCTTTGAGGGTTCAAAGGTACCAAATTAGTTAAATGTTGTGATGATATGACTTCTTCTTCTTGTTAACGCTGATTATGAACAGCACTTTAAAAATGTTTTGTTATTTTAGTTTTTGTCACGCCCCTTTCGAAATTTTTTAATAAACGGTAATTTTATTATAATACTTTTTACTATCGGATTATTTTGTGCATTTAATTTTTAAAATTTTTTGTTATTTCGACATCAAAAACACTCACATATATTCTATAGCAAATTTATTCATTAAAGCAGCTACTAAACATACCGACACACATTCCGGACAAAGCAGCGACAAAGCAAATAATTCTCAAGTACCAAAGACAAAGAAAATGAACGCATAATTACCAACTCGTTTTCACGCCATATCAAATAAAAGGGCGACACAAAACCAATCAAATTAACATTGCTTCAGGTAAGCTCGAAGTAGTGACTCTATAACGAGCCAGCTTGCTGGTTCTTCCCTTAAAGCCCGAACAGAACCAAAGCGGATGGCGGTCCTCTCTCGGCGAAACGAGCTGAGAGCCCGTGTAGAATTGCAGTGGTTGTCGGATCACGGTTGCATTTCATTTTGGGTATGATGCAAATTATTTTATATTATGCTTTGAATTCACATGAATGCAACACAGGCACAAAAACAGAATGTAAGATCATATTAAAAACTAAGAAAATAACACTTAACGTACCCAATCTTTATCAAAAATATGGCAACAATTAAGCCACTCAGAGAGAGATCCGCCAGCCGTCAGAGAAAAATTAGAATAGATTAGAATTTGGCGGCTGCATATATTTTCATGTATTTTGTTGCACGGCGAATCTGACAACCGATATCCGCTTTGGTTCTGTTCAGGCTCTTAGAGCCTCTGCTTGAGATGCCACACTTGCGGTGAGAACTAGTTCTTGGTTCGTCCAACACAGTCGGCATACTCTATGGTTCCTGTTCAACGCAACGCGGCTTTTTATCGGAGACTTGTTGCATCAGTTTGTTTGTTTTGTGAATTCAATTATTTGTAGTGCAGTATGCTATATATTAATCAAGGTGAATAAGTTAATTAATTAGTTCCTTATTTCATTAAAAGAATCCAAAAGAAGAAGAAATAGTTTGCAAGTGTTAAATATTAAATTAGTGCAAGAAGTCGAAAAACATGAGTTATTATATAATTACAATTATTATATGTTGCATGACTTTTGAAGCAACTCTGAAAGCATTCGGCTTAAAGTTGCATTGTTTTTCAACTTTCTCGCTGTTGCGTTGAAGTTGCGTTGGACTTGCGTTGACCAAGTGTGCAAAAGGCCTTACACCATTTAAAATACTAGTTTTATTTCGTGTCATGGTTTTTTTAATAAAATAAATCAATGATAGTACTTTCAGAACGAAAACTGTTTTTCATTCAACAAAAATTTTGTGTAACATTTGACCTACTAAAATTTAAAAATCACACTGTGCGCCGTTACCACTTCCGGTTGCGTGTGTATGTGTGATATTTTCATTGCTTTGTTTTTATTTTCTTGACGCCAGCACAAGGCGCCAAATTGTGTTGAGCAAAGCTACTTCCAAGTAGTTTGAAGATGAAGACGTCTCGTAAGGGGCAAACTGGGCCCGTGTCTTGATTTACCCGTATAGGTAATTTTGTCACTGCGTCACATACGCGTCATCAGCAGCGTAATCAACATTTGCAGGCACATCAAATGAAAGTGGGCGGCATAATGGTGGGCACATTTGGGGTGTGGGCTGTCTTCGGTCGTTGAGCACGCTAAAATAAACGCTGATTTAGCAATAATTGCCTTGCACGAACGCGCGTCCTTGTGTGTGGGTGTGTGAGTGTATGTGTTTGTTTTGGTGCCAAAGTCTGTCAATGTTTCTGTGCGTGCCGGCGTCTCATTGCAGCTAAATGGCGCTGCTGTTGCAAACGTGCAAATGTATCTTTCTTTGTGTCTTAAATTGTTCCAGTTTTATTTGCAGTTCGATTTTTATGGCTGGCTCGAAATCTATCGACGACCATTTTATTATTGACATAAGAGGTGCTTCAAAGTAGCGCGTGAGTCATAGGGATTTATTTGATTTTGGTGGCAGCTTTAAGCGCTTGGGTCTAGTTGCTAAACATTTGAAGCAAAGCATTTTGTTTTATGCGACACAGAAAATTAGAAAAAATCATAGCTTTTTAGTATATACGTAATACTAAGAATTTTTTTTCGCAAACTCTAATTATTTTTTAACTTAAAAATCCTCACAATGCAATATACAATAAAAACAATAGAGGAACATATTTCTAATAGCTATGAGTTCATTCGTAATAGAAGTAAAGGCAACATATTTTAGTAATAACAAAATTATTTTTTAATAATATAAGGATTTTATTTTAAAAAACATTTTTCTTCAATTTCTTTTTTATTTTTTTTATGTTATTCTTGTATAGTGCTAAGTTCTTAAAAAGCAAAAAATCCTAAGCTTTCCTTTAAAAGCATGGAGAAAATAAACACAACTCAGTACAAAACAAAAATGTAAAGCATTGTTTGATATATAGCTAATTTGCATATTATTTGGCACAAAATGCGACAATAAGTTTTTTCTAACTGCTCTATCTTGATTTAGGTGGCAATGCTAATTTTTTAAATTTTTACAAGGATGCAGTTTTGCATCTAGAGTAATTATTTTTTATATACACTAAACGGGCCTTTCTTTCAAAAAACCATCGGTTTAGGTGGCAAGGATAATCAATCAATCAATACAGTCATTTTGGTGCTCTGTCCAATGTGGCAACACTGTTTATTTCATATTTATATTATTGCATATTGATATAGAACACTGCTGAGAAACAAAAAAAAATATATTTATAAACTTGTTTAAATCTGCAATCACTAAGATTTGAACCCAGGTTTCGTCGCACTCCGATGCAATGCGATTCAGCTAGGTCATTATAATATGTAACTATTGTAGTATTGTAGTATTAAATGCGTATTAGTATTAATATTGTAGTATTAAATGCGTGTCAATTCATACTGGAAATAACCATACTGGAAATAAGATCGCTCGCTAAAAGTTAAAACTTGCCTTTGCACATAATAAACAGTAGTGTCGAGGAATAATTATTTAAGCTCACGAGGTAAAACTGCTTCAAGGTAAGGATCACAAACCCAAATTTAAAATTTTTTCAAATAATAATGTTGGCATTTAAGACTTTAGTCTTTTACATGTCTTTATGTCTTTAGTCTTTAACACAGTATAAATAACAACTAAACTTGCTCACTTTATTTTAAAAATTGCATTCACAAGTACTTTCGAAGTTTTATCGAGAGAGAAAATTTCAAACCTGCACTCACAAGTTTTTTGAAATTATATCATGGAAGTTTCTAAGAATATCTAAGAACCTCTTGAAAGTTCAATTGTTATTTTGGTATGCTCTCATCTACACTAAAAGGCATGCATGCAGTTGCACAATAAGCTTTAATTTATGCACAGTTCTAAAACTCAGGAGAATTTCGAAATTTACAATACTTGCGCAATAGAAGGAATTTATTAAATCTGCAGAATCTCAACTGACCCCTAATGAAGCTTGAGGTTTTCCACACAAGCGAGAAATAAGTGAGTGCTTGTGGTTTTGGCAAGCAATTTGCATAAATTGAATTTAACATACAAATCTTATAAGAAATTGCTGAACAGAACGTTGCAAAGATGCAGCATGCAGCGTTAGAAAAGAACATATCAAGGACAAATAGTATAAATGAGGAAGGCAAAAATTTCAATAATCTGTGGATGCATTCTTATAGAATGAAAAATTATTGTATGAATATTAAGTAAGTCTATACAGCTTAAAGCTTAAATTCTTGTGCAGTTCAAAATTCATGTACACTTTCTTAACGTAACTTAACTTAACTTAACTTAACTTAACTTAACTTAACTTAACTTAACTTAACTTAACTTAACTTAACTTAACTTAACTTAACTTAACTTAACTTAACTTAACTTAACTTAACTTAACTTAACTTAACTTAACTTAACTTAACTTAACTTAACTTAACTTAACTTAACTTAACTTAACTTAACTTAACTTAACTTAACTTAACTTAACTTAACTTAACTTAACTTAACTTAACTTAACTTAACTTAACTTAACTTAACTTAACTTAACTTAACTTAACTTAACTTAACTTAACTTAACTTAACTTAACTTAACTTAACTTAACTTAACTTAACTTAACTTAACTTAACTTAACTTAACTTAACTTAACTTAACTTAACTTAACTTAACTTAACTTAACTTAACTTAACTTAACTTAACTTAACTTAACTTAACTTAACTTAACTTAACTTAACTTAACTTAACTTAACTTAACTTAACTTAACTTAACTTAACTTAACTTAACTTAACTTAACTTAACTTAACTTAACTTAACTTAACTTAACTTAACTTAACTTAACTTAACTTAACTTAACTTAACTTAACTTAACTTAACTTAACTTAACTTAACTTAACTTAACTTAACTTAACTTAACTTAACTTAACTTAACTTAACTTAACTTAACTTAACTTAACTTAACTTAACTTAACTTAACTTAACTTAACTTAACTTAACTTAACTTAACTTAACTTAACTTAACTTAACTTAACTTAACTTAACTTAACTTAACTTAACTTAACTTAACTTAACTTAACTTAACTTAACTTAACTTAACTTAACTTAACTTAACTTAACTTAACTTAACTTAACTTAACTTAACTTAACTTAACTTAACTTAACTTAACTTAACTTAACTTAACTTAACTTAACTTAACTTAACTTAACTTAACTTAACTTAACTTAACTTAACTTAACTTAACTTAACTTAACTTAACTTAACTTAACTTAACTTAACTTAACTTAACTTAACTTAACTTAACTTAACTTAACTTAACTTAACTTAACTTAACTTAACTTAACTTAACTTAACTTAACTTAACTTAACTTAACTTAACTTAACTTAACTTAACTTAACTTAACTTAACTTAACTTAACTTAACTTAACTTAACTTAACTTAACTTAACTAAACTTAACTAAACTTAACTAAACTTAACTAACTATTACATTTCTGTAATGAGTCTTTGTAATGAGTAATTTCTGTAATCACATCCTTCTATTCACGATAAAGTTAACTGATAAATATATATTTGTACAAAGTATTCTGTATTGGCCATATTACTTCTATGTTATGTTACTATTGGGGGTTGGAATTAATTTTAAAGGTTTTTTTTCGGTTTTTGAGCATTTATTTTGAAACAACGGTACAATGTATATTATTCAAAGTATTGTCCATCGTTAGCTACAACATTTTCCCATCTTTCTGGCAGCATATGGATTCCGCGCCGGAAGAACGATTCGTCTTTTGAGGCAATCCACGAATCGACCCATTTTTTGGTATCCTCGTAAGAAGTGAAGCGCTGCTCAGCCAAGCCATGCGTCATCGATCTGAATAGGTGGTAGTCGGAAGGGGCTATGTCTGGGCTATAAGGCGGGTGGGGTAGCACATCCCAATTCAGCGCCTCCAACGTTTCCTTGACGGTTCTTGCAGCATGTGGCCGTGCGTTGTCATGTTGAAAAACCACTTTGTCGTGTCTTTTGGCATATTCCGGCCGTTTAACCTTTAATGCTCGGCTCAATTGCATCAATTGTTGTTGGTAGCGTTCGCCAGTGATGGTTTCGTTAGGTTTTAGCAGCTCATAGTACACGACACCCTTCTGATCCCACCAAATACACAGCATAAGCTTGGCGCCATGAATATTCGGCTTGGCCCTCGATGTTGATGCATGGCCGGGTGGTCCCCACGATTTTTTTCGCTTAGGATTATCGTAATGGATGCACTTTTCATCGCCAGTGACAATACGATGCAAAAAACTCTTCCTTTTATGCCGTTGAAGCAGTTGTTCGCACATGCAAAATCGCCGTTCAACGTCTCTCGGCTTCAACTGGTACGGCACCCAATTTCCTTGCTTTCGTATCATTCCCATGGCCTTCAAGCGTTTGCCGACCGTTGATAAGTCGACTCCCAATGATTCTGACAATTCTTGAAGGGTTTGACACGGGTCTTCATCGAGCAAAGCCTCCAATTCCTCATCTTCAAACTTTTTCGGCTGGCCCGGACGCTCTTTGTCTTCCGTATCAAAATCACCACTTTTAAACCGACGGAACCAGTACTCGCAAGTAGAAATCGATGGAGCATAGTCCCCGTAAGCCTCAGTAAGCGTGCGTTGTGCTTCAACCGCTTTTTTCTTCAAATGGAAGCACAAAAGTAAACCTTCCCGCAAATTGCGTTTTGTTGGAACGAAAGTCGACATGTTCACAGAGAAAAAAAATATATGTTGTTTACACTTCAGTGGAATGACACATACTGAAAAATGAAGCTTAGACAATGTGCTTTGAAATGAATATAGTCACAGGTGTGCCCGATGCGATCTATTGATAGTTACGCCATCTCTTAGAAAACCTTTAAAACTAATTCCAACCCCCAATAATTCAGATTTAAACATGTATTCAATACAAGGAAAATGTATGTTTGCAGAAATTTATGTCATGGGTACATAATTATATGTAGTCATTACACACATTTTTCTTCCGGTGTTTAGAATAAAAAACCATCATCCCATACAATAGTTGAACAAAAAAAGAAGGAGTCGTAGACAAATAATTTGGAATATGAATTAGAAATGGCTACATGAGATTACAGAAAAAAATTTATTTAAGTCTAACCACACCTACGCACACCTTCCATACAACACAAAAATATAGAACGTTACACTTTTTCTCATCAAGAATTGTAAATATAGGTGTACATATCCAAAGAACTTAAAAATATGTGGAGATAAAAACAAAATAGTTTTTGCCAAGTTTAGCTCAAATACAAAATATTGAAATTTTTTTTTAATTTTAAGCTTAAAACAGGTATGTCATTTAATAGCTTGGGGGACTACGATAGAAGGAGTTTCCGCATGATTGTAATTTGTTGTACACTGATGTGACATTAAACACAGTATTTATTTATCTATACATAAATAGACGTCAGCAAAACCACTTTCTCCCGTATTTCTCAAAGTATTTTGATGCTTTGTTTTTAAATGAATAAGAGTAGCGAGAAGAAGTGCACAGAATATTAATACACTCAGAAACAAAACACTTGATCGGGCCGATTGCTTGAATGTAAAATTCTTAGACAGCCAAAATCTTGAAAAAAAAATTTATTGAAAATAAAAACATCTAGAAAAAAATATTAAAAAAATAAAATCTTGAAACAAAAATCTTGAAAAAAAATTTAGGAAACAAAATATATGCAAAATCGGGTTGGGTCCTTTTCGCAGAATTTCACAATCTTGAAACCAAAATCTTGAATAAAAAAATCTTGAAACCCAAATCTTAAAAATAATCTTGAAAACAAAATTAAAAAAAAATCTTGAAACGATAATCTTGAAAAAAAATCTTGAAACTCAAAATCTTGAAAAACCTACGCATAGAATGTATTCTTTAATTCGCGCGAGTTAATTAAATACAGTTTTATTTCAGATTCAGAAGATGAACTTCTTTTCTTTATTATCAATTCTCAACTAAACTCTAACTTAAAATATATCTTGCTCACCAGCGGAGCTTTACATATATTTCTTAGCTATATATATTATGCATGCACAAAGAATTGCTGACACTGCATATAAGCATGTTAGACATACAATGTGTGCATATATATGTTAGTATGCTAACTTATGTTTATTATTTATTATTTAGCAGCCACCAGCACAATTGCTGACACTGCATAATAGCATATCGAACATATACAGTATATATATATGTTAGTATGCTAACTCGCGCGTGGATTATAAGATTTCTTAGTTGAAAATTTGACACTATTTCGAAAAGTGTCCAATTTCGAAAGAAGAAGAATCAAATTTTTCGAAATTATCAAAATAATGAATAATTGTCAAGTGACAGAAATTGTCAAATTTTGAAATAAATGTCTAATTTTCCATTTGTCACAATATAAATGTCTAATTTTCAAATATGTCACAAATCGAAAAAATTATAAGATTTGGCATAAGTGCCAAAATTTGAAAAAATTGTCAAATTTTGAATAAGTGTCAAATTTCGAAATGTACAAGTTTTGCAAAAAATGTCATATTTAATTTTGAATGAGCGCCAAATTTCGAAAAGTGAGAAATGTTGCAAAAAAATGTCAAATTTTAAAAAATTTGTGTTCACAAATGGACAAAACACCACCATGTCCTCGTCGTTTGTCTGAATGACGCTAAGTGTGGAACCATAAATATTTAAGAAAAGTTGTATATTTCGACCAATTCTTTGTTTAAAATTTGCATATATATTGTGCTTGGGCTCTTTTGGTCAGTTTGATTTTTTTAAATATTCATTAAATTAAAAAACTTTAATAATATTTAATTTTCCTGACTTTTGTAAGGTTTCTTTCCTTCTTCTTCAGGGGATTATATATTTTATTAAACACTGTAATTACAAGAATACATATTATATTTTCAATTTTTCTAACAATTATATATTTAACAAGAAACTCACATTTAATTTAGCATTATTTTACGTAAAAAATCGAACTAAATTTAAACATTTGGCACAACAATTAAAAAATTTATAATTTTGCCAAAATTTGACATTTTTGTTTTCGAAATTAGACATGTTTTCGTTTTTTTCTCAAAATTACACATTTTACTCGAAAAAATAACATTTCTTAAAATTTCAAGAATTTTTCAAGATTTTTTCCAGATTTATACATATTTTGTATTTATGCATATTTTGTATTTTCTTAAGATTTTCGTTTAAGATTTTTTTTCAAGATTTCGTTTTCAAGATTTTTTTTACAAGATTATTTTTTTCAAGATTTTGACCTTCAAGCATTCGGACCGCTCCCAATTAAAGAATACATTCTATTCGCAGGTTTTCAAAATTTCTTGATTGAAAATTTTACACTATTTCGAAAAGTGTCCAATTTCGAAAGAAGAATTACATTTTTCGAATAATGTCAAATTTCGAAATCAAAATAATGAATAATTGTCAAGTCACAGAAATTGTAAAATTTTGAAGTAAATGTCAAATTGTCCAATTATTTCAAAAAGTTACAAATTTCAAAAAGTGTCAAATATCGAAAAAAGTTTAAAATTCGGAATGAGTGCCAAAATTCAAAAAAATTGTCAAATTTTGAATAAGTGTCAAACTTCAAAAGGTACAAGTTTTGCAAAAAATTTCATGTTTAATTTTGAATAAGAGCCAAATTTCGAAAAGTGACAAACTTTTCAAAAAAATGTCAAATTTTAAAATATATGAATTCAAAATTAATAATTTATTTTTTTTTTAATGTTATGAATACATAAGAGTTCATATATGGACAAAAAACCACCGCGTCCTCGTGGTTAGTCTGGATGACGCTGAGTGTGGGACCATAAATATTTAAAAAATTAATATTTTTGCCAAAATTTGACATTTTTGTTTTCGAAATTAGACACTTTTCGTTTTTTTCTCGAAATTAAACATTTATTCGAAAGAACAACATTTCTTAAAATTTCAAGATTTATGCATATTTTGTGTTTTCTAGATTTTTTTTTCAAGATTTCGTTTTCAAATTTTTTTTTCAAGATTTTTTTTTTTTTCAAGATTTAAGTTGTTTCAAGATTATGACCTTCAAGCATTCGGACCGCTCCATCAAATACATATAACAAAAATGTTAAAAAAAAATAGAGCGTAGACCCTAAAGTGGAATCATTCCCTTATTTGTTCAATTTGGCACATATTTGAAATTTGACACTTTTTAAAGGGATCGTCCGATTGCTTAAGTGTCAAAATCTTAGACAACCAAAATCTTGAAAAAAATCTTGAAACAACCAAAAAAAATATCTGGAAAACAAAAAATATACATAAATCTTAAAAAAAACCTTGCAAAAATCTTGAAATTTTGAAAAAGGTTGTAATTTCGAATAAAGTGTAAGATTTCGAGAAAAAAAAACGGAAAAGGTGTCAAATTTCGAAAATAACAATGTCAAATTTTGGCAAAAGTATGATGATTTTTCACGAATCTTATCTCGTAACTACTTGCGAGCGTGCTCTTTTTTTTTGCATATTTAAGCTTAGAAGGTCCAAATACATATAATAAAAATATTTGAAAAAGAACTAGAGTGTGGACCCTAAAGTAGAATCATTCCTTGATTTGTTCAATTTGGCACTTATTCGAAATTTGATACTTTTTAAAATTTTGACACTTTTCCAAATATAACACTATTTCAAAAGTTCACATTTTTTACAAATTTGAAGAATTTTTTGCAATATTTTACACTATTAGAAATTTGACACTTTTTCAAAACTTGGAAAATTTTTTTGGAATTTAACATTTTTCGAATTATGACATTTTTCAGTATATAACACTTTTCGAAACAGTGTAAAATATTCAATACAAAATTCTTGAAAAGGGTTGGGTCCTTTTCGCACAATTTCAAAATCTTGGAAAAAAAATTTGCAAAAAACATCTTGAAATCAAAATATTGAAAAAAAAATCTTGAAACTCAAATTTTGAAAAACCTACGCATTCCGCGTGCGCGAATTAAAGAATACATTCTTTGCGTAGGTTTTTCACGATTTTTTAATTGAAAATTTGACACTTTTTCGAAAAGTGTCCAATGTCGAAAGACGTATCAAATTTTTCGAAAATAATCAAAATAATGAATAATTGTCAAGTCACAGAAATTGTAAGATTTTGAAATAAATGTCAAATTATCCAATATTTCAAAAAGTTACAAATTTCAAAAAGTGTCAAATATCGAAAAAAGTGTAAAATTCGGAATAAGTGCCCAAATTCGAAAAAATTGTCAAATTTTGAATAAATGTCAAACTTCGAAAGGAACAAGTTTTGCAAACAAATCATGTTTAGTTTTGAATAAGTGCCAAATTTCGAAAAGTGACAAATTTTGCAAAAAAATATCAAATTTTAAAAAATATGAATTCAAAATTAATAATTTATGATTTTTTTTAGGTTATGAAAACATAAGAGTTCATAAATGGACAAAAAACCACCACTTCCTCGTAGTTTGTCTGGATGACGCTAAGTGTGGGACCATAAATATTTAAAAAATTTATATTTTTAAAAAAATTTGACATTTTTATTTTCGAAATTAGACACTTTTCGTTTTTTCTCGAAATTATACCTTTATTCGAAAGAAACACATTTCTTAAAATTTCAAGATATATGCATATTTTGTGTTTTATAGATTTTTTTTGTCAAGAGTCTCGTTTCAAGTTATTTTTTGTTCCAGAATTCGTTTTTCAAATTTTTTTTCAAGATTATTTTTTTCAAGATTTTGGTTGTTTCAAGATTATGACCTTCAAGCATTCGGACCGCTCCATCAAATACATATAATAAAAATATTTAAAAAAAATAGAGCCTGGAGCCTAAAGTAGAATCATTCCTTTATTTGTTCAATTTGGCACATATTCGAAATTTGACATTTTTTTAAAGGGATCCGTCCGATTGCTTAAATGTCAAAATCTTGAAACAACCAAAATCTTGAAAAACAACCACAAAAAATATCTGGAAAACAAAAAATAAACATAAATCTTGAAAAAAATCTTGAAATTTTGAAAAAGGTTGTTATTTCGAATAAAGTGTAAGATTTCGGGAGAAAAAAACGGAAAAGGTGTCAAATTTCGAAAATAACAAATTTTGGCAAAAGTATGATGATTTTTCACGAATCTTATTTCCTAACTACTTGCGAGCGTGCTCTTTTTTTTGCATATTTAAGTTTGGAAGGTCCAAATACATATAAAAAAATATTTGAAGAAGAACTAGATTGTGGACCCTAAAGAAGATTTGGCAGTTATTCGAAATTTGAAACTTTTTAAAATTTTAATACTTTTCAAAATATAACTATTTTAAAATATAACATTTTTCAAAAATTTTAAGAATTTTTTGCAATATTTCACACTTTTAGAAATTTGTCATTTATTCAAAATTTGGAAATTTTTTTTGGAATTTAACATTTCTCGAATTGTGACATTTTTCAGTATATAACACTTTTCGAAACAGTGTAAAATATTCAATACAGAATTCTTGAAAAGCCTACGCATATAATCTATGCGGGAGCGGTCCAAATGCCTGGAGGTCAAACTCTTGAAACAACCAAAATCTTGAAAAAAAATTTTGAAAAGAAAAATCTAGAAAACACACAATATGCATAAATCTTGAACAAAATCTTGAAATTTTAAGAAATGTTGTTCATGGTAGCGGTCCGAATGCTTAAAGGTCAAACTCTTGAAACAACCAAAATCTTGAAAAAAATATTCTTGAAAAAAAAGAATATTGAAAACGAAATCTTGAAACTAAAATCTTGGAAAAAATATCTAGAAAACACAAAATATGCATAAATCTTGAAAAAAATCTTGAAATTATAAAAAATGTTGTTCTTTCGAATAAAATTTATAATTTCGGGAAAAAAAAGGAAAAGTGTCTAATTCCGAAAACAAAAATGTCAAATTTTGGCAGTATTATAAATTTTTTAAATATTTATAGTCCCACACTTAGCGTCATCTAGAGAAATGACGAAAACGTGGTGGTTTTTTGTCCATTTATGAACAGATATTTTTTAAAATTTGACAATTTTTTGCAAAATTTGTCACTTTTCAAAATTTGGCACTAATTCAAAATTAAATATGACATTTTTTGCAAAACTTGTACATTTCAAAATTTGACACTTATTCAAAATTCGAAAATTTTTTCGAATTTTGGCGTTTGTTCCAAATTTTACACCTTTTTTCGATATTTGACCCTTTTTAAAATTTGAAACTTTTTGAAATAATTTCACATTTATTTCAAAATTTGACAATTTCTGTGACTCATTATTTTGTTTATATTCGAAATTTGACATTCGAAAAATTTGAAACTTTTTTCGAATTTGGACACTTTTCGAAACAGTGTCAAATTTTCAACTAAGAAATCTTAAAAACCTATGCATAGAATGTATTCTTTAATTCGCACGCGCAGATTAAAGAATGGGGTCCTTTTCGCAGTATTTCAAAATCTTGAAAAAAAATCTTTAAAAAGAATCTTGAAAACAAAATCTTGAAAAAATCTTGAAAACAAAATCTTGAAAAAAAATCTTGAAACGAAAATCTTGAAAAAAAAATTTGAAACTCAAAATCTGAAAAACCTACGCATAGAATGTATTCTTTAATTCGCGCGAGCGTGCATTCTATGCGTAGGTTTTTCAAGATTTCTTAATTGAAAATTTGACACTATTTCGAAAAGTGTCCAATTCGAAAGAAGTATCAAATTTTTCGAATAATCTCAAATTTCGAAAATAATCCGCGTGAACGAATTAAATAATACATTCTATCCGTCAGTTTTTCAAGATTTTGAGTTTCAAGATTTTTTTTTTCGAGATTTTCGTTTCAAGATTTTTTTTTCAAGATTTTGTTTTCAAGATTTTGTGATTTCAAAATTTTTTTTCTAGATTTTGAAATTCTGCGAAAAGGATCCAACCCAATACATTGTATGCGTAGGATTTTCAAGATTTTTTTTTTAAGACTTTATTTTTTCAAGATTTTCGTTTCAAGATTTTTTTTCAAGATTTTATTTTTTCAAGATATTCGTTTCAAGATTTTTTTCAAGATTTTATTTTTTCAAGATTTTTTCAAGATTTGGCCTTCTTGATTTTAGTTCAAGAATTTGATTTCAAGATTTTTAAAATTTTGGTACTTTTTAAAATTTAACACTACTTTAAAATTTCGCATTTTTTAAACTTCACAGTTTTTTGCAATATTGTACACTTTTCGACATTTGACACTCATTCAAAATTTTATAATTTTTTGGAATTTAACTTTTTTCGAATTATGACATTTTTTCAATATATAAATTCAGTGCTTCACTTTTCGAAACAGTGAACAATTTTCAATACAGAATTCTTGAAAAGCCTACGCATAGAATAAACTTTTTAAATTTAAATAAAATAAAATTTTTTTAAATTTTACAACTTTTTGCTACATTTTACACTTTTAGAAATTTGATACTTATTCAAAATTTGGAAAATTGTTTTTGGAATTTAACTGTTTGTTTCGAATTATGACATTTTTAAACATTTTTTTCAATATATAACACTTTTCGAAATAGTGTAACATTTTCAATTCTTGAAAAACCTACGCATAGAATGTATTCTTTAATTCGCGCGCGCGTGTTTCAAAAATTTTGAGTTTCAAGATATTGTTTCTTAGAATTTTTTCAAGATTTTTTTTTTTATTTTGTTTTCAAGATTTTGAAATTCTGCTAAACGCCCCCAACCCAGAAAACACCTATCCTTTGTGGTAAAAAATTTCTCTATTTTCGATTACAGCAATTTTCTCATTTTTCAATTTTATTTCAAATAAAATTTTCTTCAATTAGAACAAATGTTCACATATTCGAAGAAATATTTCTTCATTTGTGGGAAATGAAAATTGTTCATGTGATAAGTATTTTTCTTGCACTAAAAAATTCTCATTTTTAGAGAAAAATTTATAAAATATGTTCTCTATTGTAGAATATAGACTATGCGAATAATTTGCTTCAATAAAAAAAAAAAAATCCTTTCTGAAAAATAAAAAGTGTACTTAAAGTCTACTAAAGAAAAACGATACATTTTTCTTATATTAATTTAAGTAGGAAAAAATAGAAAGCGTGAGAGCGAGTGAATGATGTTGTGAAAAGCAAGTGTTGAATATTCTGCATATTATGAAGTTGTTCTTTGAAAAAGATTTTTTTATTTAACATTGCTTCACAAAGCGATGTTGTTTATTACCACTGGTTCTTTGGATGCATTTATAAAATCGTTTTCCATAATAAATTTCTGGAATATTTATAAAAGGTTACGAAAAACAATGCCACATCAATAACTCTACCTTTTAACATATTTTTACAACTGAATCGCAATACCATATTAATACTTTTACATTGCGTATAACTGAGTAAAACAAATGTATCACATAAATAAATTTTTAATCGTAATTGCAGATATACTTCTATCTTTTAGAGCAAAATGTACGTAATAAAGAAATGTATTGTACTAATATTAATAAAATAATCTCTCTTTTGAAGAGAGTGTTCTTTTTTTGTGAGAAACTATGCACGCAATTAAAAGAAAAGATATATTAAAATAAAATAAATATATCTCTATTTTCGGGAAAAATTGATACAATAAATAAAACGGTTGAACCTATTATAAAGAAATATTTTTCTTTTAAAGACCAGGGGTTTTTCTTGATGAGATAATATTTCTCTTTTTCATGGAAGCTATTTACCATTTTTAGGAAATTTTTGGGATAACATTTAGAGAAAATCATTCTATGGAGAAAAGTCAATACCATTTTGCTCTAAATATGATGCCTTTTTTCTCATATTCCGAGAAACTTTTTTCTGAGTGTAAAAATTCACCTGCTTTCAACAGGTGAAATGATGTATGATGCATTTCACGTATTGTGGATTCATATTCACGTAGAAGATCCGCACAAAAAGAAGAAAAAAAACGTTCGACAATGTTTCGTTACGTTTTTTTTTTTCTTTACACTCTAATATGAGTTCGGTTACGTTTACGCATGAGCAAAGAAGAAGGAAAAAATCAATTTATTTCTATTTTCAATATGCCGCTCACATTGCGCTCTCTTCTGAGCGAGAGAACTGTTGGCTTATTCGTCAGGAAAGTAGGAGTAATGCCAAATTTTATTGAAAAATATATGTTTTTCACATTAATTTTATATCGAAGCAACAAAGAATGTATGCAAAAAGGTGGAATTTCAACCACAGGTGAACTCTATTACTACACAGTAAAAAATATCAGCATAAATTTTATACTATTTTGTATACATATAAATCCAAACCAAAAATGTTATAAAATTTATACCATCAAATCATATAAATTTTTCCAGAACATTTTTCTCGTCAGACCAATCGAAACAACTATATTTTTAAATTTCCCGATTACGGTGAATTTTTTTCTTTCGAACCAGAATATATTTTGATTTACACATGATATCCATATGAAATTTTTAAATTATATTTGTTTTATTATTTTTTTAATAGTGAGTGGTATAAAATTTATAAATTATTTGGAATAAAAAAAGTTTATAGCACACAGATGTTATAAAAAAGATAAAATTTACCCTCAAATTTTTTACTGTGTATTAATATCACTACCGTTCTCTATTTTGCCCTATATTAATTTTAAGTGTTATAATTTGAAATGTTAAATATTGAATATTAATTTTAAATAAGTAATATATATTAGAATTGTCATTTTACCAATAATGGAGTTTGTGAAATAAAACTAAACTTAACTAAAAACTCAGTGCTTTTAAAAATGAGGAAAAAAGTTCAACTGTCTAACATTTACCTTACTTTAGACGAGTATATTTTTTAACTTTTGTTCGATAAAATAAAGTTCGCAGCGAAACGCTGTCGCTTTTTTTAAATGTTCAATAAAATGCTACTTTTTACGATTATGCTAGCTCAAATCTTAGTTCAATTTAATACTATTAGTTCTAGTTTTAAACTGACCTACCTAACTTAAGAAACTGGAAAAAAATTTGATCTTATTAAAATGACTTGCATTAACAAAAGTATACGAACAAAATATTTATTATTAAAAAATTTATTTTTAAATATTTGTCTAAAAAATAATTTATTAAACAAAAACACTAAGTCAAAGCAGTGAACACCTGACGATAAAATTTAAAACTTTTATAATATTTTACAATTTTCACAGATCATCCACAAAAATTGAGGTGACTTTTCTAGGAAATTATTTAGGAAATTATTTTGTAAATATTTCTAAACATTTCCCCCCTGAAACATTTCTAAATTTTAATATTTAAGAAAAAAACATAAATATCAAAACAATGCACCGAAAAGAATATTCTTTTTTTAATTTTGTCTTTTAGATGTTTATTGATTGAAAAATTTATTGCATTCAAACAAAGAAAAAATACAAATTGCCCTATTTTTGTTGGAGAAATATTTTTATATAGAAAAATAAGGTTGATTTTAAGCTAAAAAAATCAGTAAAGCTAAAAAAATGTAGAACTGAGTTTGGAATCGTTTGTAAAAAACTTAACAGCAAGTAAAACTTTCAACACCCGAGAATACAGATACCTTATTTATAGCTTATATGATAAATTTATGACTTGGCTACACAACGCCAAAATGTGTTTTCAATGCGTGCATTTTCGCTTACTTGTTGTACAACTCTGAAATCAGAACTTAACTTTTGACCCACTTCGAATGTTTTAGGCTCAAGTTTTTATTTCTTTTTCTTAGTTGTTTTTGGCTACAGTTTGATCTTAGCGCCGGTTATAAAAGCTGATGTTGTTGTTGTTGTTGCTGTTCCTGAGAATTGTATCCCGCATCTGTGCTGAACGTTGTTTGCTGCCCCTGGTTAGCCATAAATCACTTAAGCTTTTGCCATACCAACAACGACCCCATGCTTTTATCTTCTTTTGCTTATTGCTTTTCTTGGTCATAAATTCGGAAAATCTTTTTTAACTTTGACTTTTGATATTTAGCAACAGTTTAACTGAACTGGCTTAATAATCCTATTGATGTTGTTGCTTTTGTGGATGTTGTTGTGGTTAAGTAAATGGTTTTCTCTGCAATAAGTTCAGAGTTTTATGACCTGCTTCAATTTGAAGTTTACAGTTTAATTTGTAAGCTTTACATAAGCTTACAATGAGTTAATAGAGGTCGATGTTGGACATTTAAGAAATTGCTGGAGTAACTGCTGGAATACATAGGATATAAAATATTTAAAAAATAAAAGCTGTCTTAATTTAGACAAGTGTCACACATATAGTACTTTTGACTAATTTTTTAAACAAATTATAATTTCTCAAAGGATCTTTATGACTTCTCCAAACATGAGGTCTAGGGGTTACACTGTTTGGCAGCTTATCTTATGTTCTTTACACAAATCCATACTAAGCAGACGCATACGTTAATATGATATGTGGGTCCAGGCAAGTATCCTATTTGTTCTGTTATTACAAAAAATTCTTGGTACCAGTATAATATTTTATAGATGGATACTTGGTTCATTGTGCAAAATTGTAATCTAAAACAAATTTTTGAATATGATTTACTACTTACTTACTTAGTTGGCGCAACAACCGTATGTCGGTCTTGCCCTCATCTAAGAATTTGCGCCAGCCATTTCTGTCTTTCGCTTGCTGGCGCCAGCCGAAGCAACCATTTGAATGAAATTATTTTTCATTATTAACCGGAAGGATTGTACTTTCAAATAAAAAAAGGAATTTGAGAAAATATCCAGTAGTTTTTTTTATAGAATTTTAAAAAAAAAAGTTATTTGGGTGACCCTGTATATAACAAAATAAAGTATTAGATAATGCAGCGTAGTCGGGTCTTGCCAAAGCCGTTATCACACTGAATAACACCGAACATCACTGAACTTCACCGAACACCGAATAACACCGAACATCACCGTATTTCACCGAACACCGAATATCATCGAACCAGCGTAGGCAGATTCACTCACGACTGTGTATTTATCGCTCGTATTCCTATAATATTGTGTTTTGTAATACGAAAGACTTCCTCATAAGATTGAATATTGTATACACTGCTAAAAATTTCAACTTTAACAATAAAGCAGAAAAATATAATCCGAGCATTCGAACTCAACAAGTCTTCTTATTTATTTTGGACAAAAGCTTGAGGGTCTTTTGTTTGACCCTGGAGCCGCTGAGCATACCTTAGCCTTTGACTAAAACCCCCTTACATATTCTAATATTAAAAACCTTCAAATAATATTCAGGGAATCTTGGGGGTGAACCTTTACAACGTAACATGTATGACTGTCTCAACCTGGCGAGGCCAGCATAATCTTTGTGAAATCGCCTCAAGTCGACTCAAACCTCCACGTGGTGTTTCCTGGGCAACGCCAAAACTGACAACCGTTAGTTTGGCGGCTAATCTGAGCGGCGGGAACCCCTAGGCTTAAAATAGGTTGTGCGTCGGGCTTGAAGCCCACCCGTAAAAACCCATTTCAATCAAAACACAGAAGAATAGAAGAAAACTGATCCCAACTCTGATGACGACTACCGCAAACGAAAAACTGATAACGATTTACGGATATGCACTTGGAACGTCCGAACCCTTAATTGGGAGGTGCCTCTATCCAACTGACTGATGTCTTGGAAAGATACAAAGCTGATATCACTGCTATCCAAGAAATGCGATGGAAGGGACAGGGTTGTATTCGGCATGCACCCTGTGATATCTACTACTGCGGCCATGCGGAGAAGCACGAGTTTGGATGCGGATTTGTAGTTGGCAAGAGACTACGGTCCCATGTCTTGCGATTCACACCTGTGAACGAACGACTTGCCATAATCCGCATCAAGGTTAAATTTTTTAATATAAGCCTTATATGTGCGCACGCTCCGATAGAAGACAAGGACGATGAAATCAAGGAAATGTTCTACGAGCACTGCCCCCGTCACGACGTTAAAATCGTGCTTGGTGACTTCAACGCTAAGATGGGCAAGGAAAATATTTTTGGTCCAACAGTCGGAAAGTTCAGCCTCCACGACAACACCTCCGATAACGGAATGAGGCTGATTGACTTCGCCGCAGCACGAAACATGGTCTTAAGTAGCACTATATTATATCCCCTGATCAACAAATCAAAAATCAAATTGATCACGTTTTGATCGACGGAAGGCACTCTTCCAGTGTATTGGATGTACGCACGATCCGTGGTGCAAACATTGACTCGGATCACTATCTTGTTGCAGCCAAGATCCGTACACGTCTGTGCGCAGCTGAGAATACACGCAACCGTACACAGAGAAAGCTAGATGTATACAAGCTGCAATTGAAACAGACAGCCGATACTTTCACCACTCGACTCTCACTCCTGCTTCAAAGCACTCCTCCAATCGATGATATATGCGCACGGTGGACACACATTTCCAACTCCATGCGTGCAGCTGCTGAAGAGGTGATTGGCTACCACCACCCTCGCCGAAACCAGTGGTACGACCAGGAGTGTAGCGACGCCACTGCAGAGAAAGACGCCGCCTACAAAGCCACCCTGCAGTCGGTTGCTAAGGAGCGATACAAAGAAAAGAGGAGGGAAGAGAGACATATTTTTTTAGGCGGAAAAAAAGAGAGGCAGAAAAGTGCGAGCAGGAGAAGATTGAGATGTGTGGTGACATTAATGAGGCCCGAAAAAATAAGACGCCTTGCCGATGGTTTTAAAACCGGGGCCTCTTCCTGCAAGGATGAAAACGGGAATCTAGTGACAGATGTCCAGAGTACACTGACGTTATGGAGGGAACACTTCTCTAAGCTTCTAAATGGCGACGCTGACAACGATCCCGCCAATGGAGATGATATTCCGGAAACCCCAATTTCAGATGACAGCGTCGAGGTTCCGCTGCCCGACTATGATGAAGTTCTGACATCTTTAGCTCGGCTTAGAAATAACAAAGCCGCGGGAGCTGATGGCTTACCTACTGAGCTGTTTAAGATCGGAGGCAGAGCTCTGCTTAAATGCATTCAAGAGCTTCTATGCAGAATATGGTCGGAAGAATGCATTCCGAATGATTGGAATCTCAGTGTGCTCTGCCCAATCCAAAAGAAAGGCGATCCCACTATCTGTGCCAATTACCGTGTAGAAGGATAAGCCTTCTTAATATCGCATATAAGGTGCTGTCGAGCATTTTATGTGAAAGATTGAATCCCATTGTAAACAAACTGATCGGACCTTATCAGTGTGGCTTCAGACCTGGAAAGTCCACCATCGACCAGATTTTCAGGCTACGACAAATCTTGGAGAAGACTCAAGAAAAACAAGTCGACACCCAAAGCCGCCCAAAGACTACAAAGCCGCTTTCGACGGCCCAATAAGAAAGCACCTGCACTCCATGTCTAAATTTAGTGTACCTGTAAAACTAATATGAATTTGCAGGATGACACTGAGCAACATCAGCAGCGCAATTAAAATCGGGAAGGACCTCTCCACACCATTTGGTACCAAACGAGGTTTCAGACAAGGTGATTCCTTATCGTGCGACTTTTTCAACCTAATGTTGGAAAAGATCATTCGAGCTGCTGATCTGAGACGTAGTGGCACAATATTCTACAAGAGTGTTATGCTGCTTGCGTATGCTGATGACATCGATATCATTAGCCATAATACGCGCGAGGACAGTGCAGTATTTTCCAGATTAGAAAGAGAGTCAAGTCGAATGGGTCTGGCAGTGAATGCAGATAAGACGAAATACTTGGTGTCAACAAACAAACAGTCCCAGCGTCTTGGAACCCACGTTACAGTTGACAATACCTCCTTCGAGGTTGTGAAGGACTTCGTTTATCTGGGATCCAGCATAAACTCAACCAATGACATCAGCATTGAGATCAAACGAAGAATAACTCTTGCCAACAGGTGTTACTTTGGGCTCAGTAGGCAATTGAGAAGCAGTGCCCACTCTCGACGAGTGAAAATCACGCTCTATAAATCGCTCGTGATGCCCGTTCTACTTTATGCATCACAAACCTGGACGCTGAGCAGTTCAGATGAAAAGACTTTAGGAGCATTCGAGAGAAAGATTCTTCGTAAGATCTATGGACCAATCTGCGTCAATGGCGAGTACCGAATACGGTGGAATAATGAACTATATGAGCTGTGCGCTGACATCGACATAGTCAAGCGCATTAAAATCGAGCGGCTTCGCTGGCTTGGTCATGTTCAGCGCATGAAAGATGATACTCCAGTGAAGAAAACATTCGGTTCTGTACCCAGCGGCGATCAACGCAGAAGAGGACAACCGCATCTTCGTTGGAAAGACCAAGTAGAGGACAAACTGACGGAGTTTGGAATTTGATTTGTTGATCAGGGGATATAATATAGTGCTACTTAAGACCATGTTTCGTGCTGCGGCGAAGTCAATCAGCCTCATTCCGTTATCGGAGGTGTTGTCGTGGAGGCTGAACTTTCCGACTGTTGGACCAAAAATATTTTCCTTGCCCATCTTAGCGTTGAAGTCACCAAGCACGATTTTAACGTCGTGACGGGGGCAGCGCTCGTAGAACATTTCCTTGATTTCATCGTCCTTGTCTTCTATCGGAGCGTGCGCACATATAAGGCTTATATTAAAAAATTTAACCTTGATGCGGATTATGGCAAGTCGTTCGTTCACAGGTGTGAATCGCAAGACATGGGACCGTAGTCTCTTGCCAACTACAAATCCGCATCCAAACTCGTGCTTCTCCGCATGGCCGCAGTAGTAGATATCACAGGGTGCATGCCGAATACAACCCTGTCCCTTCCATCGCATTTCTTGGATAGCAGTGATATCAGCTTTGTATCTTTCCAAGACATCAGTCAGTTGGATAGAGGCACCTCCCAATTAAGGGTTCGGACGTTCCAAGTGCATATCCGTAAATCGTTATCAGTTTTTCGTTTGCGGTAGTCGTCATCAGAGTTGGGATCAGTTTTCTTCTATTCTTCTGTGTTTTGATTGAAATGGGTTTTTACGGGTGGGCTTCAAGCCCGACGCACAACCTATTTTAAGCCTAGGGGTTCCCGCCGCTCAGATTAGCCGCCAAACTAACGGTTGTCAGTTTTGGCGTTGCCCAGGAAACACCACGTGGAGGTTTGAGTCGACTTGAGGCGATTTCACAAAGATTATGCTGGCCTCGCCAGGTTGAGACAGTCATACATGTTATTGGGGGTTGGAATTAATTTTAAAGGTTTTTTTTCGGATTTTGAGCATTTATTTAGAAACAACGGTACAATGTATATTATTCAAAGTATTGTCCATCGTTAGCTACAACATTTTCCCATCTTTCTGGCAGCATATGGATTCCGCGCCGGAAGAACGATTCGTCTTTTGAGGCAATCCACGAATCGACCCATTTTTTGGTATCCTCGTAAGAAGTGAAGCGCTGCTCAGCCAAGCCATGCGTCATCGATCTGAATAGGTGGTAGTCGGAAGGGGCTATGTCTGGGCTATAAGGCGGGTGGGGTAGCACATCCCAATTCAGCGCCTCCAACGTTTCCTTGACGGTTCTTGCAACATGTGGCCGTGCGTTGTCATGTTGAAAAACCACTTTGTCGTGTCTTTTGGCATATTCCGGCCGTTTAACCTTTAATGCTCGGCTCAATTGCATCAATTGTTGTTGGTAGCGTTCCCCAGTGATGATTTCGTTAGGTTTTAGCAGCTCATAGTACACGACACCCTTCTGATCCCACCAAATACACAGCATAAGCTTGGCGCCATGAATATTCGGCTTGGCCCTCGATGTTGATGCATGACCGGGTGGTCCCCACGATTTTTTTCGCTTAGGATTATCGTAATGGATCCACTTTTCATCGACAGTGACAATACGATGCAAAAAACTCTTCCTTTTATGCCGTTGAAGCAGTTGTTCGCACATGCAAAATCGCGGTTCAACGTCTCTCGGCTTCAACTGGTACGGCACCCAATTTCCTTGCTTTTGAATCATTCCCATGGCCTTCAAGCGTTTGCCGACCGTTGATAAGTCGACTCCCAATGATTCTGACAATTCTTGAAGGGTTTGACACGGGTCTTCATCGAGCAAAGCCTCCAATTCCTCATCTTCAAACTTTTTCGGCTGGACCGGACGCTCTTTGTCTTCCGTATCAAAATCACCACTTTTAAACCGACGGAATCAGTACTCACAAGTAGAAATCGATGGAGCATAGTCCCCGTAAGCCTCAGTAAGCGTGCGTTGTACTTCAACCGCTTTTTTCTTCAAATGGAAGCACAAAAGTAAACCTTCTCGCAAATTGCGTTTTGTTGGAACGAAAGTCGACATGTTCACAGAGAAAAAAATATATGTTGTTTACACTTCAGTGGAATGACACATACTGAAAAATGAAGCTTAGACAATGTGCTTTGAAATGAATATAGTCACAGGTGTGCCCGATGCGATCTATTGATAGTTACGCCATCTCTTAGAAAACCTTTAAAACTAATTCCAACCCCCAATACGTTGTAAAGGTTCACCCCCAAGATTCCCTGAATATCATTTAAAGGTTTTTAATATTAGAATATGTAAGGGGGTTTTAGTCAAAGGCTAAGGTATGCTCAGCGGCTCCAGGGTCAAACAAAAGACCCTCAAGCTTTTGTCCAAAATAAATAAGAAGACTTGTTGAGTTTGAATGCTCGGATTATATTTTTCTGCTTTATTGTTAAAGTTGAAATTTTTAGCAGTGTATACAATATTCAATCTTATGAGGAAGTCTTTCGTATTACAAAACACAATATTATAGGAATACGAGCGATAAATACACAGTCGTGAGTGAATCTGCCAACGCTGGTTCGATGATATTCGGTGTTCGGTGAAATACGGTGATGTTCGGTGTTATTCGGTGTTCGGTGAAGTTCAGTGATGTTCGGTGTTATTCAGTGTGATAACAGCTTGGGCAAGACCCGACTACGCTGCATTATCTAATACTTTATTTTGTTATATACAGGGTCACCCAAATAATTTTTTTTTTAAATTCTATAAAAAAAAACTACTGGATATTTTCTCAAATTCCTTTTTTTATTTGAAAGTACAATCCTTCCGGTTAATAATGAAAAATAATTTCATTCAAATGATTGCTTCGGCTGGCCATGCAGTAGCCTACACGATCGGTTCAATTTTTAAGCACATTATCGATTGTGTGCAGCTGTATTTCAATAATGGCTTCACGAATATTGTCCTTTAAAGCGTCAATTGTCTCTGGCTTGTCGGCGTAACACATCTTTGAGGGCACCCCACAAATAATAGTCCAACGGTGTCAAATTACAGCTCCGAGGTGGCCAAACGACATCAGCTCTGCGGCTGATAATGCGATCTTCAAAAACAGGGCGCAAAACATCGAGTGTAGCTTTGGCTGTGTGGCACGTAGCGCCGTCCTGTTGAAACCAAATGTTGCCAATATCCTCCTCTTCAATTTTTGTGAACAAAAATTCGTTCAACATGGCCCGATAACGATCGCCATTAACTGTAACGGCCACTCCTTGTTCATTTTCGAAGAAAAATGGCCCAATTATACCTCTGGACCAAAATCCGCACCAAACAGTGACTCGTTTTGGGTGCAGCGGCTCTTCAATGTATGCGTGCGGGTTTTCTGTGCCCCAAATGCGACAATTTTGCTTGCTTACATACCCGCCAAGATCAAAATGAGCTTCATCTGAAAAGATGATTTTTTTGGCAAAATCGTCATCTTCTGTGAGTCGATCACAGGCCCACTTAGCGAAGCGAAAACGCATTGGAAGGTCAGTTGGCTTCAACTCCTGAACCAATTTGACTTTGTATGGCGTCATACCAAGGTCTTTATGCAAAATTCGTCTCAATGATGACGTTGCATTGATGTTGATGGCGCTTCACGCACACTTTCTGCCACAGCAGCAATATTCTCGGGCAATATTATCTGCAGCAATATTATATGTCAAATCAGACATGAGCTAAGTGTTACCATTCACAAAATAAGCACTAGTTAAAAAAAACGTTAGATGGCGGACCCTGTATATTTTTATAGTGTAATATATATATATATATAACTTTACAAATATTTGTGTATGGCGTGAAGCGCCTTGGTATTTATTTTAACGACAGGGTAATAATAGAAAAATAAAATACAATAGAATTCTTAAGCATACATCTGTACGTCGGGCTACCGTCTGACAGAAGCCGACTTGATTGCCAAAAGAAAATGGTTTTATTGTAGACGCCCGACCGACCGAATCCGACGTGATGGTACAACTAGCAAATAAATAATAAAAAAAATCGAGACTCCCGACCGACCGAAGCCGACGTGATGGTCCCACTAACTAACTACTGCTTATAATACTTAAAAGCTAAATGTATTAAAACGAATGTATTTCGTTTTGAATCAACGGTCTTGTTATCGTTTCCAAAAAGTATGCGACGGGACAAAGCACTACGCTCTCGAGCAGGGTTGCCACTTATAAAAAAATTTAGTTACCAAAATTTTATCAAAAAGTTACCAAAATTAAATAAAAATTAATTAAAAAAACAAACATTTTTAAAAGTAAGATAATCAATTAAATTATAATTTTTGTTAATAAAAAAATGTATTCAACATTAAATTACTTAAAATTAATAAACGGGAAAAAAGGTAAAATAAATTTAGAAAGTATTAAATTTTTTTGTTTAAAATTTCTTATTATTAATAACTAAAAATCACAAAATAAGTAAAATTCATTAACTCATATACTTATAAAAATGAGACGTATATCTTTTTTTTTTTTGAATTAGATAAAAACATTAATAGAAAAAGTACAACTTTTTTCTTGTTTAAAATTTATTTATTATATTAATATAAAAATCACAAATTAGTAGTAAATTGAGGTAAACGTAATTTTTTTGTCACAAAACAAAAAATTGTAAATTAATGATATAAAAATGAGATCCTTATCTTTTTTATTTGAAATAAGTAGGAACTAAAAAAATATACCGCATTCATTGGCAATGAATATTGATGTTAAGAAAGTAAATGAATAAATACAAATATATGGCATTTAATGCTTTAAAAAATTATCGGTTTCCTCAAGTTTAAATTTTAATCATTTTTTAATAACTAAAAATCAGAAACTACACAGTTCGTTTGTTTTATGGGATATCAATTCTAACTACGGGCACTGATTTTAAATAAAAGGAAACTTTTTCACCATCACCTCAAGTTAATGAGTTATGAAAAATATGATATACAGTTCTTTTTCCAATAACTGCTCCTAAGTGCAAACTCTTTCAAAGTATTTAAAGCTTTTGCTGATATCTTTTTACGTTTTAGAAAAACATATTGTGAAAGTAACGAAAATTTAATTAAATTTATTCAAAGCAATTTTAAGCGGCTGTAAATATATCTGTAGCTGTAATAGCTGTAAAAGTATATCTGGAATTATCCGCAATATCTGCAAAGGTGAAATGAATGCTTAAACTTCAAAGACAAAAGATATTTTTATGATTCAGACATTTCGCGGTAGCAAATATGTTTATAATGAAAAAGTTTTAAAATTTATGATTTTCAAGGTCATTATCTTCAAAACAAAAGCTGAAAAAAAATTGTTTAGAAAAATGTTTAGACCTAATCAGCCGTATTATGAATAACTTTTCAAGTAGAATTGAAAAATGTTTTAGAGCTTTATCTTAAAAATAAAAACTCCCTTTTCCTATTCTGCGTGAAAAATTTAGCATGATAGGGCTGAATATTTCCTAATCAAAGCTGTCAAATACGATCGAAATTGACTGATGCAGTCTAAAGATATTATTCTGTTAGAACATAACAGGTTTTTACATTTTTGCCTGTAACTCCTTAACTAGAGTTGATGGCGAAAAAATCTCTATTTTAAATCTAAAAATCTTCTTCTGGTGACCACACATAATGAGGCTTGTCTTTCATTTCGCAGAGTTCCTTTGAAATCATTATGCTATTATTGTATTAAAACCCAACTTGTTTTGTAGCTTCGTTTTTATAAGAGACTTCTTTGTTAACGTAAAATTTCGAAATTGTAATATTTTGACATGAATCGCAATATTTTCATATGATGCGTTCGGAAAACTTAGAGAAATGTTCAATACAAAACATAAAGTTTATGCTGCACTAAAAAATGTTTAATGCAATATTAAATTCAATTTTTTATGTTGATCTTGCAAACTGATTATTTTGAATTTTTTGGAAAAACTAAAGGAAAAAAGTTACCAAAACTATAAAAAAATTACCAAATTACCAAGTTAAAAATTATCTACCAAATTTGGTAATTAATTACCAAACTGGCAACCCTGCTCTCGAGCCGTGCCGAAGTCTGTCACAATGCGCATTACTTATTCATATGTTGTTAGAAACTTTCTGGGAATTATATCATGTCTGGCTGTTGCGTGTGGTTTACACAGGCTTGGCTGTTGGCTACGTTGAATGTGCTGGCTGTGTGTGTGTGTGTGCGTGGGTTTGGTTGTTGGTTGAGTTGTATGTGTAGTATGGTAGTGGCGTAGGGAGCGGGGTGTAACTTTGTAACGAATCACCGTTACAGGTACTTATATTGTCTGATCGAGCTAATTTTGAGAAAGAGCTTATTTTTTTTTATTGAGTAACACTAATCTTAATGTAGAAATTTTTTTTAATCTTTGAAAAATATACTTGTGAATAATCTTGTTAGGTCACTTCTTCAAATTTTTTTTGAAATCGTCACCAAAAGCCCAAAAAATATTTTCAGGGGCCGAAACTTTCAGAAAGCTTTTTTTTTTTAGCACATTAACATTTATTTTTTCAGAATTTTTTTTTAATGCATGTCGTTTATCAAAAAAGTATTACAATGTCCCATATATATGTTTATAAACATACCTCCTTTTTACCTTGAGTTCGTGTGAAGATTTCGTTTTAGTCTAGAATAATTACAAGCGCACCTAAAAATAGAGACACAGCCAAAAACAGTAGTGTGAGAAAACAACCCTCAAGCAGATGCTGTCTAAATGCCCGTTTTTGTCTTTTAGTATAAAAATAAAATCAACAAAAATCGCAATGACAAAACCAACTCCTTCTCACATTTGGCTAATGAGCTCCTTAGATAGGCGCAAAAGTGAGCTAATTCAATGGTTTTAGCTTAATTAGAAGTTGTTTATTTATAACGTCCTGTTGTTTGCTTTGTTTTGTGATTATTAAGGCTATTGCTGTTGTTGTTCTGCTTGCTGTTGTTAATGACAACACGTTTCTTACTTTTGTTTAACAAAGCATAGTTTTCGACATTATATTAATACCTAATTTGATTGCAAGAAGTTGTTGCTCTGTCCAAGTTTGCACATCTTCTAACTTCTTTTGACACTTGAAAATTGCTTTAATGCTTGCGGTTATCCTATCTTTTGCGCCATTACATCATCTTCTCGCTTACTGCTATTGTGTCTATATTTTTATTTGTCTTGAATGGGTGTCTAAAACTGTTGTTCGTTATCTGCTTTTGCATTAAGAACGCTAACCACGTCTGATTATGCCCCTCCCCCCTCCCCCCTCACTCGCTCTTTATGCCAAATTCATGCTTACAACAAGAAATAGCTTAGATATGCCAGCAAGAATGTATTTCATAATGCTTTGATAGCATAAAACGACCTGTCAAAATGTTCTTCAGAATGCATTTGCTTTTTGCTACTCATTCCAACAATAATTGCATTTCTGTTTGTGAGGTCCTTGTTAACGCCATAACTTGAAGTTATTCTCGACTTAAACTATCTCGTATATTCGACTGCATTCAGCGATAAGCGGAGTTGAATTACAACAGTAGAACGATGAATACAGTGAAGCCAAACATTCAAATCCAAATAAAATATTCTTTGAATTAAAAAGTTTGTATAACTGCAGTATGGGTAAAATTCCCTTTTTTTTGGCCAAAACCCCAAATTTAAAGTTTTTAAAAAAGCATTACTCTTATTTATTTTAAAATATAGACACTTTAGATAGAAAAAAACCGCATTTTTTATAGAGCACTGTTAGTTAGCATGTTGGTAAAGTTGACTTTTGTTTATCAAACGTATTTTTTTCACTGAGTAAACAAGTGTAGCAAAGTTTAAGTTTGAATTATTTCCGACCATAACCAGTCGGAAGTAATGATGGTTAGTGAATAAAATTGTGAAAAAAAACAATAAGTAACTGCATTCAGAAAAGTGAAATATTTAATTATTTGAATAAATCTTAATATTAAGTAAAAAAATTTTAAAAGTTGATTTTAATAAGTAATTAAAAAAATCGCATAGAAATGCAGATCGTGCGAGAAGAATTTCTTCTTAAAGCATTTAAGTCTACATTAAAATAACCTAATTTTATTTGCAACATTTTGCGTTCGCTGAACAATTTTTTCTTTTCTTACGCAAGTACAACCCCAAAAATAAGCAATTATTCTGGAAATCCCTGGTGTTGATATTGATTTAGTTTTTCGCTTAAAAATTGTCCTTATATCTTTATCTTGTCAACTCCTATTACATTTGGATACATTTACAAGGTTACTGCTTCCAAAAATCCAAAATAATTATTGAAAATTATCCGTGGTTGATAACACCAGCCAACAAAAATTACTTTTTTCTCTGCAAATTAAATTTAAGAACACTTTTTCCATAGATTAATAAATAAATTTTAAAAAATTTAGAATGGTGCCGTTTTTGAGATAAAATTCTTTGAAATTTTTTTTTTAATTTTTGGAGGTGCACTTACTATTTTGGGTATATTTTGGGCAGGGTTCAGAATATTCACACACCTTCACTCACAAACATTTGCTAGAAGCACACAACACACAATTTTATTTTTATTTCATTTTTGTGTGTAACGTAGTTATCGTGTTGTTGATCATCCAACATGAATTCTTCGTTTTAATATTTGCTTGTGCGTCACAAACTCAAACAATGATCGATCTCAACAATTCTCTGTGTTTCAGTTTTACACTTATGTTTGCGTCAAAATGTTCATGTTGGAGAATTCAGGCCTTTGTCAAAACCAAAACAAAGACAATTTTTCCAACATGAATAAGTGGTGTTTGCAAAATTGTCTTTGTTTGTGTCGGTCATTAAGATCGATCACTACCGTCGTGTGGCGTAAAAAACAAATGCTGTTCTGGTTGCTGTGCAGCGTATTGAACTGGTTTTTGGCCAAGTGTAGCAAATTTCGGCGTCAATTAGAAAATATTTTAAAATATTAAAATAACAACCTAATAATATGTTTTTTCAAGAGATTTAAACGTCATTTATCAGTGTTAAGGGGTCGCTGATTTCGAATCTAAAATCAGAATTTTAAAATTCAAGATGGTGGATAGGGTTGCCACCTTAATTTTTTGTAGTTTTATGAATTCGGGGCTGGCAAAAAAAAATGGTACACCAAAAATGGGTCGCTGAACCCGAATCCGTTGTCAGAATTTCCAAATTATAAAATTTTGAAATAATAGGGTTGCCACCTAATATTATATCTTTTCAAGAGTTTTAAACGTCATTTATCAGTATTAAGGGGTCGCTGATTTCGAATCTAAAGTCAGAATGTTAAAATTCAAGATGGTGAATAGGGTTGCCACCTTAATTTTTTGTAGTTTTATGAATTCGGGGCTGGCAAAAAAAATGGTATACCAAAAATGGGTCGCTGAACCCGAATCCGTTGTCAGAATTTCCAAACTATAAAATTTTGAAATAATAGGGTTGCCACCTAATATTATATCTTTTCAAGAGTTTTAAACGTCATTTATCAGTATTAAGGGGTCGCTGATTTCGAATCTAAAGCCAGAATGTTAAAATTCAAGATGGTGGATAGGGTTGCCACCTCAATTTTTTTAGTTTTATGAATTCCGGCTTGGCAAAATAAATGGTATACCAAAAATGGGTCCCTCAATCCGAATCCGTTGTCAGAATTTTCAAATTATAAAATTTTCGAAATTCGAAATCAGCGACCCCTTAACACTGAAAATGACGTTTAAAACTCTTGAAAAGATATAATATTAGGTGGCAACCCTATTAATCCTATTAATAATTAATAAGTTTAAGATAAGAAAAAATTGTGGTTATAACGTTGGCGAATATAGTGTAATACTCTATACAGTTTTTTCTGAACTAAGACCTCATTTGCTGAATACCACAAGATAGATTGCAATTAATAAATAAAAAAAAAATAAAAACTTTGTAATATCAATACCCAAATCAAATAGAAATGTCATTCCTTCATAGTGATAAGCATTATGATTTCTTGAAAATGTACAAAAAACTTGAAATGGACGTAATTTTAACCGATTTTGCAAAGGATTTTAATAAAGTTAATCACAAATCTCTCTCTTCTTTATAAAATTTCTGCATTAGGGTTTCACTCTCATCTACTTGATTGGATTGAATCCTATCTTTGTATCTATTGAATTGTCGTCAAAAGGTTAAAATTATTTCTTGCTATTCATCTTCTATATTAGTTACGTCAGGCGTCTCCCAGGGTAGCCACCTAATCCCTCTTCTTTTTCTTCTTTTTATCAATGATCTTCCCCATTTCATAAAGCACTCGAAATGCCTTCTATTCGCTGACGATCTTAAATTATTCTATTCTATAGAGTCGGTAACTGATTCTACACTACTTCAAATGGACATTGATTCTATCGCTACTTGGTGTCTCCTAAATGACCGTCCCCTCAATATAAAGAAATGTCAGGTGCTAACTTTTTCAAGGGTTAGCACCTCCTACTTCTTTCTTTAACTACAAGATACATGCAACTATTTTAGATAGAGTTTCAATGAAAAGACTTAGGTGTTCTTCTTGATTCTAGTCTCAACTTCGAAGATTATATTGATTTAATTATTTCAAAAGCTAACTCGATGTTGGAATTTTTAAAAAGAAACTCAAAAGATTTTTCTGACCCGTGCTCTCTTAAAATCCTTTATTCATCGCTGATTAGACCTCATCTTGAATATTGTTCTACTATTTGAAATCCTTCCTATCAGCTTC
Organism: Dichetophora obliterata; assembly: GCA_963920525.1. Taxonomy (NCBI): domain Eukaryota; kingdom Metazoa; phylum Arthropoda; class Insecta; order Diptera; family Sciomyzidae; genus Dichetophora; species Dichetophora obliterata. The sequence continues at coordinate 13,175,017 of OY986436.1, read as the reverse complement.
CCTCTAAAAGAACTCAGGCAGTTCAAAGACATTTTTCGAGGCTTATGTGGCATTAACTTGATTAGCATGTCCCAGAAATGGTTTTATATGATACGCGTTATTCACTTGTTAACTTACTCCACTTACGATTAGACAAAAGATTTTTTTCCATCAATTTTGTATGGAACCTCATACACTTTAACATCAAATGCCCTGAACTATTAGTCCAGCTGGATTTTTTTACTCCTTCTCGTCATCTTCGCAGTCAATTTCATTTTCGTTAGGCGGTCTATAGATCTAATTATGCTCAAAAGAAACCAATAGAGCGTTGCATTGAAGTTAGCTCATTCTTATCTATCTCTGATATCTTTAGAAATGTTTTACGTAAATCCTTTAAAAACAACCTAACTCTAATCATTATGGCACGTGATATATAATGTTAATAAGTGTCAATTTGTTATATTATTTTTTATTTATGTAATTTAAGTCAACATGTTGTTTACATATTTTAACGTTATAATTAGTTTTCACTGCGGTTGATGAATAAATAAATAAATAAAAAAAAAATGTGATTTGATTTTTCTAAAATATTTTCCCCGTTGCTTTGTTCTAAAATTAAAAAATTTGAAAACAATAGAATTTTATTCCTTTATTAAACTATTAAAGCTATTGAATGCTTTTCTTATTTTGCTATGAAATAAGTTTTTCTCATCACATCTTGCTTTATAAAGGTTACCAAAATTTTGTAAAGCAAACAATTTTCAAGCTTACATACATATTTCGATTAGAACTATTAATTTCATCTAATTAAGCCTCAATTACCGCCATTGTTGTCAACATTGTAGAACAAATGATACCACAATAAAAATAGGTATAAAATTAAACTGTTTTTCTAAGCACCAAACAAAAGCAAGCTTTGTACAATAATATAACAAAATAAGGAGAAACAATAACAAAAAGAAGCAAATGTATAAAAAAAAATAAAATGGCTTAATGTGAACGCCATTTAAAAGCTCAAAATAATCGTCTTGCTGCTACTTGCTGTTGTGCAAATATGAACGGCTAAACATAAAGGGCGACTTTTTTCACTTTTAGCAAAGTCGAAAAAGCAAATTCCGTCTGTCTCACTGACTGGCTCTTTGACTTTTTTCTACACTGACGCCCGCCCGACTGTCTGCGTTGCGTAATGCAATTGTCGCAAAACTTTACTTAATATTCAAAGATATTCACAATGTGACTTTATTTGTGCACGCATTTCCGTTTCCGTTCTCTATCACGTTCATAGCAAAAAAACTAAATTCATGCTGAATTTTAAACAGTTTTTGCGCCATTTTGCAACAGTTTAAGAAAATGGCAAGAGCTTTGAAGTTGTTGACTATGATTGAAGCAACAAAAGGATATGTTAACAATTTGCAGTGTCAGCTGGTTTTTAGAGTTGCCACATGTTCGTTTTTGTTTTTCGTTATTTTTTTCCCCTTTTCTATTTCCATTGCATTAATAATGTTGCCACTTCTTGATAGCTGTTGCAGCTATTTTGCAATAATGCTGTGTTGAATTATTAAACTCTCTCTCTCGTCCAGATGAACTTCGAGCAACTTCGGCAACTACCGCGAGCACTGACTGTCTATTAAACGCAATTTTAATGTTTTTCGCTCTTAAATAAAAATGATTTAGAGCGCTTTTTATATGAACAAACTTTGACCATTTCACTCACGTTATAACTGCTTATTACTTTATACATTTTATACATATATATATAAGGGCGGGTCAATTTGTATGGACGAATTTTTTGGAGGTCTGGCTCAGCGAAATTCGTAAAATACATGTAATTTCAAGACTTTTTCTCCACTACAGCATATACAAATTCTGAAAAAAAGCTGTGCGGACTTTCGTAAATAGATTTTTTTCTCAATTATAAAATATGAATGTATGAAATTTTTAATATTTTGTATGCATGAAATTTTTAATATGAAATTTTTTTATTTTTAATATTTTATTTTTAATATTACATTTCAGAATACAAGCTATATCATGGAAACCTCACCGTCATCATCACAACCCGAGCTGGACCGTAAAATAACTTCAATATTGCAGCATGATAAAACTTTATTTGGTGAAGCGAAAGAATTGAACGTTGAACGTCTACCGACGTATGGCGATATTTTGTTACATTATTTTTTCATGCAAGAGCACTATTTCGAAGACAACCCACACATTTCATTCCAATCAATTACTCGTCATGTGGCGGATAAAATTGTTGAAATTTGGAATAATCTTCCAACGCCAATTATTCAGAGAAAATCCATTTGCAACAAATTAGACCGATTCATGGCTCAATATAGAGAGGCATCAAAAAACAAATCCAAATCACCCGATGTTCTTGTTGATTTTCGTGGTTTGCTAGGAAATTTGTTTTGGGTTTCAACATGTAATTGCAATTTATTAACAACGGATTGCAGATGTCAAAATACACCACTACCACTATTCATGAAAACATTTTTTGTGGACCAGATGACAGATAGAAATGTCACTATTACTGAATTTCTTCAAACGCTACCACAACCAAGTTTAACAACAGTAACAACTACAGAAGTGACTAGATCAGAGGTGGTTTGGCAACCTGAATTATCAATGGGTGCAAGTAGTATGGATTTTGAATTTGAAGAAGGAGTGGCAGCTCCAGGTGCTGTTCGAGGGCCGTATATGCAAAACGTAACCTTATCAAACTTTGCTATGGAATGCGATAGATACGGTATATCAAATAGAGCTGCGGCTGCACTCGCATCTGCACTTTTGAAAGATTTAAGCGTAAAAGATAAAAATGATCAAACGTTAATTATCGATAAAAATAAAGTTCAAAGAGAACGCAATCGTTGTAGGAATGAGGTCTTGAAAAAACGATTAGACACTTCCACGTTATTGGCATTTGCTTTCGATGGCAGAACAGACGAAACATTAGTTACCGAATTTATCAACAATAAAATTCATACACGCAAAATTAAAGAACCGCATATAGTTGTTGTAAGAGAGCCAGATTCCAGATTTTTGGGCCATATTATTGTGGAAGAAGAAACCGCAGAAGCAAAAACGCATAAACTTATTGAATTTTTTGATAAAAACGGCTTGTCATTAGATAATTTGGTAGCTATCTGTTCTGACGGTGAACCTGTTAACACTGGAATTAGAAGTGGTATAATAAGACTTTTCGAACAACATTTACAAAGGCCATTACATTGGAGTGTATGTCTGCTGCATTTCAATGAGTTACCGTTTCGTCATTTATACAATACACTAGAAAAAAGTTTCACGAAAGGGCCAACTACGTCAACAGGACGATTAGCAGCGGTTTTAGGCATTTGCGATACGATACAAGTAAAATACGATTATTTTGAGTAAATAAATTATATAATTTAACGAATTAAAAAAAAATTCTGCTTTTCAGGTTGTCAATAATTTTGAGATAATTTCACTCCAAAATATGCCACCATCATCACCAGATTTTGATGAACGTTCTTTCTCAACAGATGCAAGAAATCTTCTCAAATTAGCAAACGCGATTTCAACTCGCTCAGTATCAATTGATCTAGCAAACATCGACCAATACATCATGCTAGGTGGTTAACAAAAGCTGCTCGAATTTTACGTACGTACATAACTACGGACAAACCGTCAAAAAACTTGCGAATTTTGGCCACATACGTGATGAAAGTGTACATTCCAATATACTTCAACGTTAAATATTACAATTCAATGGCATACGGAAGTGTTTTGTTCTTCAAATTTATACAATGGACGAATTATCTGCCACCGAATTTACTTTCCGTTGTTCATAGTGTAATGTCAGCCAATTGCTACTTTGCTAGCTCTGAAAATGTTTTGCTAGCAATGGTTTGTCACAATGTGAAACCTATACGTCAAATGGCAATCGACAAAATAAAACATATCCGAAGTGATCTCGATCGGACAACATTGAGAGAATACAAAAAACCGAAAATCAATTTTGACTGCACCCACTTTTCCAACATGATAGATTTGAATGATGATGATATTCTACACGAGCCGCCATACACAAGAGACATTCCATTGCAACATTTGACTGAAGATTATTATGATTCTGATGAGGTTATGATTAACGTCGAAATACCATGCCACATTCAAAGCACCGAACGAAATGTCCAAGAGATGACTAGAGCATCCAAACACGTTACTGAAAAACACAAAAGTGGTTTTATTGCGACATCGATGGAATCGAGAGAAAAAAGGCCCAAAACTGAGAGCAAACGAGACTTGGAGTACTAGAATTGGTACTAAATAGTACTAAATAGTAAACAAGAATTGGAGTAATTTAAATGGGAGATTTGAATTCAGCGCCAAATTTTCCAACATTTTTTTTATTTTTTGACCAAAAATCACGATATTTTGATAAAAAATCACGATTTTTTCTATTGATAGTTGGATTTAATGTATTTTTAATGCCAGATTCAGATTCAGCGCCCAAATTTACTTTAGAAATGACAGCACAAATAATCTTTTTTATACACATTTTATACACTTCTTTCAAATTTCATACATTCATATTTTATAATTGAGAAAAAAATCTATTTACGAAAGTCCGCACAGCTTTTTTTTTCAGAATTTGTATATGCTGTAGTGGAGAAAAAGTCTTGAAATTACATGTATTTTACGAATTTCGCTGAGCCAGACCACCAAAAAAATTTGACCCGCCCTAATATATAGAGTACACTGTGGTTGGCTTTAGTTAGGCCAGAAGCTGCAGGCAATTCTGCTGGCTTGGCCAATAATGCGGTCATTTATTTTATGTAGCAGACTTTATAATTTGCTTTCTTATGGCTTTATTATAACCAAAGCATTTGGGCACTTAAGCTCCTGTTAAAGGCGATGCACATTGGAACAGAAATGATGTTTTGTTTAAAAAAAAACTTTGAGTTGAATTGCGCTGGGTTTTAGGTATCTAAACAACTAAATTAAACCAAAAACTCTTAAAATTGTTCATCACTTTATTGATAAAAATTCTCAATACAAAAATGTTTTTTATATGTCTTAGCTGCACTAAGAAAAGAAAGATGTTTGCCACAAGTATTTAAAATAGTCTTGAATATGAATTTATTATTCATTTATTAATTCAATTAGCAACGCTTTTACTTATCGTGGTACTGTTCATATCAGAAAGTAAAAAAATGCTGATAGTATATTCATATCCAGTATTGATGAACTGCGTAATCAAACCTTGGAAGCTGTTACTGCTGGACTTTAGTTTTTTGTATTTTATAGCTATTGTTCTCCTAAACGTTACTTTTAATTTACTACAACTTCTAACCTTTCTCATTTCTAAACACCTGTTCTCATGTATATTGCCTATATTTTTCTTCCCTTTAGTGATACTTTATGTTAGAACCTAATAGGTCGTCTCTTGGCTTTAATGAAAATCAAAAAACTTTAATTCAGGTGTTATGTAGACAACATGGTGGTCTTAATGTTGTCCATTTTAATGCCCGAAGCTTAAATGCGGCTAAACTGGATTATATACGATATATTTTGGAAGAATCATCGGTTGACGTTATTTGCATTTCTGAAACGTGGTTGTCTGATGATATAAGCGATGCAACTTGTAGTATTAACAATTACAATGTTTTTAGAAATGACAGATCTTATAAGAAGGGAGGTGGCGTTGTGGTTTACTGTAAATCTTATCTGAATTCCAAAATTGTAAGTAAATCAAGTGGCACTAGTATTGAATATATAAACATCTGTATTTCTGATAAAAGCACCAAAATCCTCTTGTCATGTGTGTATAATCCCAATAAATGTCATCCTGTGGACCCATTGTTCTATGAATTGTCAAACCACATTCTGAATAACGACACAATTTTGGTATGCGGCGACTTCAATATCAACCTCTTAAATAATGATCCTTTACAGCAATCAATGCATGATAAAATATCATCAGTAGGTCTATCTGTAATAAATGTTACTGTACCCACTCGGTTTTCTAATAATACTACTCCAAGTCTACTGGATTATTTCATTGTGTCAGACACTTCGCTTGTTCTTCTGTTTGACCAAATATTCTTCATATCTGATCACGATTTAATCTTCTGCACGTTTAATGTAAATCTATCTCGTAATGTGACTTCTACGTCGTTTTTGTATCGTGATTTTAAAAATATTAATTATTCCTCCTTGCTTCTTGATGTGTCTATGTTCTCATTCAATGATTGCTGGCAACTAGTACTGTGGATGACAAACTTAGTTCCCTTTTAAGCCCTGTCAAATATTTGTTCGATAAGCATGTTCCTATCCGCACAATAACATCCGCACAATCCATGGTTCTCGCAGGATGTCCTTAATGCCATAAACAAAAGAAATAAACTGCACAAGCTTTGGAAATTCAACCCATCTTCAGCTAACTGGGAGATTTACAGAATGGCCCGAAATGCGGCTGTCAATCTTACCAGACTGTCCAAGTCCCGATACTTCTCTTCCAAATTGAATCTTTTCCTTCCTAATAAAACTCTGTGGAATAATATAAAAAGACTAGGAGTACGTAATAAGACAACCTTGGCATGTCAAATTGATCCAGACTTACTAAATAATTTCTTCTTAGATAATACCTCTAATTTTAGCAATAACACGATTTCCCTTACACAGTTTCATGTTCCTAATCTCTTTGAATTTACACCTGTTAGTGAACTAGATATTGGAAAATGTGTTATGCAAATAAAATCAAATGCAATAGGAGAAGATGGCGTTCCGATTAAATTTATTAAAATAATCTTACCACATATAATAAGACCATTAACACATATTATTAATCACTGCCTTATATCTTCAACATTCCCAGCAACATGGAAATCTGCAATTGTGCTACCTGTGGAAAAAAAGTCGAATCCATCTAGTCAAAATCATTTCAGGCCCATAAGTATACTGTCCCCGTTATCCAAGGTCTGTGAGAAAATAATAAGCCTACAAATCAATAAATTCTTACATGAAAATAAGCTCTTGTCTCCATTTCAATCTGGCTTTCGGTTAGGGCACGGGTGTAATTCAGCAGTAGTTAAGGTTATAGATGGATTACGGCCTGCATATGACTCTGGTTCTATTTCGTTACTTTGCTTATTAGATTTCTCAAAAGCATTTGACAAGGTAAGCCACAAATATATATGTCTGAAACTCAAGTCTTTATTTGGGTTTAGTGATAGTGCGGTGAGTCTCATATCAAATTATTTGTCTAATAGATTGCAAAAAGTTCAAGTCGGACAAAAATTTTCCAGCTATAAAACGGTAATAAGTGGTGTTCCTCAAGGGTCGATCCTTGGTCCCCTCTTATTTTCTATCTTTTTAAATGATATTTTTGCTGTTTGTAATCATTTGTAATCATGAATTGCATACATGCTTATGCGGACGATATTCAGATCTATCACTCAAGTAGTGTTGATCTACTAGATACCCTCTGCTACAGAATTAATGAGGACCTAAGAAACATTTATCAGTGGGCAATTAGCAATTGACTCCAACTAAATGCTGCCAAATCTTATATTCTCCCTATCTGTAAAAATAAATCTTTCCTTAATAACATTCCTGACCTCTACATTGGCTCAAATAAGCTAAGTGTTGTGTCAAAAATTGTAAATCTGGGTTATTGTATGAATTTTTCTCTATCTTGTGTTGATCATGTTAATAGTGTTGTTAGTAAAGTTTATTATATCCTGCGAAATTTAAGAATGTCTGCTTGTCTTTGTACGCTTGATCTAAGGCGAATGCTAGTAAAGCAATTTGTCTTACCTGTTATAACATATTCTGACGTGGTGTACAGTAAACTCGACTCATCTTCCCTGCTAAAACTTAATATTGTATATAACTATGCCACGCGGTTTGTTTTCGGCTTAAAAAAGTTTGACCACCTCTCTCACTTCAGAAATGCATTACTTGGGTGCAGTTTGGTTGATTATTTAAATGCTAGAAACTGTATCTACCTTCGGAATAATAAATAGTTCCAAGACATGGCTCTCTAACTTCTTCCAATCTTTTTTTCATTAATGCCATAAGACTGTGGAATGCGTTACCACGTAACTTAAGAGAAATCGAACGGGCGGAGAATTTTAGGCAATCTATTTTAACTCACTTCTCAACTTCTTAACTTCTTCAACTTAATTTATTTTTCTATCCTTTCTCTTTTTTCTTTACATATTCTTATTTTTCATTCATTATATAATATTCATCATATTATTATTCTTATATTTATTGACACAAGATTTTTTATTTTGATTTTATTATTATTAATCTCTTAATCATTATCTAATGTTATTCATTATCTTATTTTTAGTCACTGTTATTAATTTATTGTTATATATAAACAATTTTTTTATTATCTTAACTTATTTATAGGTATTTTTACTTGTTGTACTGTAAAAGAACTTAGTTCTTATTTGTACTAATGTCTTATAAATAAATACAAATAAAAATACAAACATAAATACAAATTAAAAGTCTATGCAACAATAATACTTATAGACTAAATGATATATGTATATTAGACCGACCCAAAAAAAACTTTGATCCGCTTGCTAGATGTAGAGATATTTTAGAAAAAGCTGCAACAATAAGAAAAATAAAATTTCATGTTCAAGGCTTAATACTTCTTGTAAAAAATTTAAATTTTTTTTTAATATCCACGTTTGTAGCCAACATTTTTACGGAAAAGATGAGTGATCGCACACAATCCTACACCTATGTTTATTTTTTCAGCGTTAACTAACGTCTTTGGTCGAGTACTAAACATCAATATTTATGTACCAAATTTTAAGGGCTTGTTTTCGATACATAATAGAATATTTTTATCCCTGTGCTCACAAAAAAAAATCACACTTCCTTTTTTTTGGGTCAGTCTAATGTATATGAACGCATTAAACATAAAAATAAAAAGTTTAAAAAGGATCATAATTCTTCATATCCTAGCAGGAGCATTAAAGTCAATCATTTCCTCTAGTGTAGGGCAATCTGCCAAACCATTAATACTATCGAATAAAAGAAACAAGGAAAAAATACTTCTTCTACTCTCTAAAATTATTATTCCTATTATATGCAGGACATACACAATCTATATTAAAAGAGCGCAAGGCAAACTTCGTGAGAGATTTCTGTAACCGTTCAATTGATTAACAGATGCCCTTTTGCTCTTTTATCAACGCCATTAAGCTCTGGAACTCACTTCCTCTAAACATTAAAACCATAACCAGCACGAACAAATTTAAGCTATCAATCATGTTCTATTTCTCTAACCTTTAATGTTTCTTTAATGTTTTAATTACTGCCTTTCCTCCTTCTTTTATTTTGTTAAGTTATGATAAGCTAATATTTAGTTAAGTTGTGAAATTAACTGTAAGGCCTTTTCCACATGGAGAAATTGAAAACTAATGCAACTGCAACAAAAGTTGCTAACCAATGTATTTATACCGAAACCTTCACATGAAACAACTTGTACTCAACAAGTTCTTAACGCATTCGCAACCAGTTTCATGCAACACGGCGTGCTACGATTTGAATCGGCGATTTGTTACGTTTCCGATTTGTGTTGTGTGCTATGAAAATAATTAATCAGTTAATAAATATGAAATAAGTGCAGGAAGTGAAGAAATATCCTTTTTTATCCTGAAATAATTTTTTATATCTATTTAACAAAGCTTCCATTAAATAAGTGTTTGTTTTGTTGTGAATTTTTCAATGGTGCGTTGCGAAGTGACTTGCTCATCTGAAAGCGTAGGTTGCAGTTCAGTTTAAAATTTAAGTGTTTTGAAACTTTTTAAGCTGTTGCGTTGCAGTTCTATTAGTTTTCAATTTCTCCAAGTGGAAAAGGCCTAATTCTTTTATTTCTCCAAATTAGTTTGTTTTGCAAAATTATAATTATATTTACTAGTTTTAAGTTTTGTTCGCATCGTTTTCTGTTGACTATTAATGTTTTTAACTGTTGTACGCTAAAAGACCATATCTTACTGTTCTAATTCTTAATTTAAATAAATAAATCGAAATCGAACAAATCGAAATCGAGATGCCAAGGAAGTTGGAAATAGATAATCAACTTCCTTCTATAAAAGTAAATAATTTAAAAAACTTATTTTCTATTTAGAGGCAAAAACTAAGTAGAAGATTTTATATAAACCAACGTGTTCGTTATTACTCTAGACACACAACTGCATTCTTAGAGATAAATAGGGACGTTCAAACTGTATAGAGAATTTTATAACAAAACACTCAGTTTTATTAATAGTCTGGGATGAAAAAAAAATTTTTAACCATAACTTTTGATTGGAAAGAGATATTGGGGTAATTTTTTCCCATAAATTATTTTTGAGACTTAAGTTTTTTGTAAAAAATATAAAAACAACATTTTTGAAAAAATAAATTTCGCGAAAAAATCAAAGGGTACCCTTGTTGTTTTGATGACAAAAACAGTAAAATAATTTTTGCGCTTAGCTGGAAGAATTTTTGCAAATAAATGCTATGTCATATGAAAGGTAGTTAGATGTGCAATTTTTAATTGATTTCATTTTTACAACAACAACAATTTTTTAGACATTTTTTGAGTAAAAAGTCAATATTTTGGACCCTTTTTGACATAATCATAAAACATATATACACTGACTTAACGGTACAGTTCAACCTATTTTTGTGAAATGAATTTATTGAACATTCGAACAAAAAAAATTGAATGACATATATTAATGGACAGCGGAGATATTTGCATCGAAAGACCAAACTTTGATTTTCATGTCGTTTTTTTCTCATTCTTAGGTAACCGATGTTTTTTAAAAAAGTCGTTGTACTGAAAATTTCTATAGTTTTGAATAAATGTGAGTGTGTTTGATGTCAATATAACAAAACATTTTTAAAATTAAATACACAAAAATCTCCTATGCTTTTATAATAGTAAAGCTTTTATAAACCGAAAAGTTTTATAATAACAAAATTACCGTTAGTTGAAAAATTTCGGAGTAGGCGTGGCAAAAACTAAGTATGTTACATTTTAAGTTAGGATGTATTTAATATGTATACCTTATTTGAGCGAAATCCGTTAAGCCGTTAAGATTTGTATAAAGGCCAAACAAACAAACAAACAAACAGAAAATGAGTTTTATTACTATAGATTTAAAAATAGTCATTAATAAATAACACACAAAGAAGAGGCTCCAAGATACTACTTTGTGGAACACCTGAAGTTGTCAAATAAGTAAAGTGAGAAATTTTATTAAACGCACTAGAAAAGTCTGCATAAATAACATCAACCTGACATATTTGGACAAAAACTGTTTTACAATATTCCGGAAACAACACTAAATTTGTCATAGTAGAGCGACCAGATACATAATCATGCTGAAAAGGAGAGATAATACTCTTTATTCAAAGGAACTTTTTTTAATTATGGGCTCAAAAAGCTTAGAGATAGTTGTGAGCTTAGAAATTGATCTAAAATCTGGAATTTGTGGAATACTTCCCTTTAGCTTAGCAAACACTCTTAAATATAAAACTACTTGTGCCAAACATTTTTTAAATATTTTCCAAGCAGGAACGTACCAAACAAAAAATGGTCAGAAATTTGAAAGTCCAGTTAGAGATGACGACAATCACAAGCAATTAGCATGCACATTTTTTTCTAATGTTATCAAAATTAAGCAAACTTAATTATGTTTTAACTTTACTTGAAAACATCGGATATTATTATCATGGCTTTGACCCGAAAAATGGGACTTCTGTTTCCAATTTTTAAATGCATATAAAAAGTATAATTAAATGACCTGTTAACTTTTTCTAAATTAAAAATATTTTGAAATTTCAATTTTTTTATTATTTAAATTCAAAATTTAATATTAATGCTGATTCAAGGCTGAAATTTTTTAAATACGTCTTTAAAAATGTCTTATAAAACCTAATTTATATTTTACACTATAGAGTCTAAAATCAAATCAAGTTTGAAGTAAGTATTGTTTGAAATATGTTGTTAATGCAAGTTCCGTGCAAACGTAATTTTTGTTGATTTTGTTTTATATACATTTAAAAATAATTTTTTTTGCATGGTCTTGATTGGTAACCTTCATTGCGGGTTTTAAAACTTTTACCTTGTATATGAAATAACACCTGATATGATCTTATTTACACGCGCATTTAGGCTATATCAAAAATTACCTCAAATGTACGGTCTCCATCAGAGAACTGCACAAGCCTACTTGAAGTTCAAGCTTTTTCAAGTACTTAAATTCAAGCATGTATCCAATCTTGAAAAAGCAAGCTTTAGCCAGCTTGCAAAAATACCAAACAGATACAAGCCATATTCATGCTTGCTCGTTGGGTTGGCTTGTTGCGGCTTACTTTGTCGGGCGGAAAGTTGAAAAGCTTAAAACGATCGGCAAAAGCTTGTAAGCTCGCAAGTATCCAAAATATTGAATTAAAGCAAGTATCCAAAAAATTCAATGAGCTTCTTTAGAGAGAGCTTAAGCGTAATAGGACTTTAAAGGATTCTGTGGACTCCGTGGTGTGAAGTTTTAGGGTAAATGATTTCGAAGATGCTGTCAAACTTTAAAATTTAAGATGGCGGATAGAGTTGAAACCTAGATTTTTTTTTATTTTTGCGAATTCTTGTAATTTTGAAATTCTGACAACGGATTTGATTTCAAATATATTGTCACAGTTTTATAATTTAAGATGAAGGTTAGGGTTGCCACCTAAATTTTTACCACAGTATTGCCACCTAATAATATGTGTTTTTAAAAGTTTTAAACATCATTTATCAGTGTTAAGGGGTCGCTGATTTCGAATTTGAGGTCAGAATTTTAAAATTCAAAATGGTGGATAGGGTTGCCACCTTTATTTTTTGTATTTTTATAAATTCGGGGCTGGCAAAAAAAAATGGTACACCAAAAATGGGTCGCTGAATCCGAATCCGTCGTCAGAATTTCAAAATTATAAAATGTTGAAATAATAGGGTTGCCACCTAATAATATATCTTTTCAAGAGTTTTAAACGTCATTTATTAGTGTTAAGGGGTCGCTGATTTTGAATCTAAAGTCAGAAATATAAAATTCAAGATAGTGGATAGGGTTGCCACCATAATTTTTTTTAGTTTTATAAATTCGGGGCTGGCAAAAAAAAAATGGTACACCAAAAATGGGTCGCTGAATCCGAATCCGTATAATTAAAAAGAAATATAAAATTCAAGATAGTGGATAGGGTTGCCACCTTAATTTTTTTTAGTTTTATAAACTCGGGGCTGGCAAAAAAAAAATGGTACACCAAAAATGGGTCGCTGAATCCGAATCCGTCGTCAGAATTTCAAAATTATAAAATTTTGAAATAATAAGGTTGCCACCTAATAATATGTATATTTTAGAATTTTAAACACCATTTAACAGTATTAGGAAGTCACTGATTTCGAATCTGAAGTCAGAATTTTAAAATTCAAAATTGAGGATTCATAAAAATACAAAAAATAAAGGTGGCAGCCCTATCCACCATCTTGAATTTTAAAATTCTAATTTTAGATTCGAAATCAGCGACTCCTTAACACTAATAAATGACGTTTAAAACTCTTAAAAAGACATATTATTAGGTGGCAACCCTATTATTTCAAAATTTTATAATTTTGAAATTCTGATGACGGATTCGGATTCAACAACCCATTTTTGGTGTATCATTTTTTTTGCCAGCCCCGAATTTATAAAACTAAAAAAATTAAGGTGGCAACCCTATCCACCGTATTGAGTTTTAAAATTCTGACTTTAGATTCGAAATCAGCGACCCCTTAACACTGACAAATGATGTTTAAAACTCATAAAAATACATATTATTAGGTGACAATACTGTGGTAAAAATTTATGTGGCAACCCTAAACTCCATCTTAAATTTTAAGACTGTTACATTATATTCGAAATCAAATCCGTTGTCAGAATTTCAAAATTACAAGAATTCGCAAAAATAAAAAGAAAATCTAGGTGGTAACTCTATCCGCCATCTTAAATTTTAAAATTTGACAGCATCTTCGAAATCATTTACCCTAAAACTTCACACCACGGAGTCCACAGAATCCTTAAAAGTCCTATTACGCTTAAGCTCTCTCTAAAGAAGCTCATTGAATTTTTTGGATACTTGCTTTAATTCAATAATTTGGATACTTGCGAGCTTACAAGCTTTTGCCGAAGGCATCAAGCTTTCCATTACTTGAAACTTCGTGCCGTTCGCTTGTAAGCTAGAATAGGTGCAAGCTGTGCGTGGGCTTATTTATATTCAATTACAAGCTGTGCTTGATTCAAAATTATCAAGCTCAAGCTACAATAGCTTGAACTTGTATTTTAAGCAAGCGCTTGAAATAGACTTCAAGCAGGCTTGTGCAGTTCTCTGGTCTCCACACAGGAACTTTATATTGCGGTAATTCACGATCTTGTTGCATCTTTGTAAATGCGTTTTTGCAAGGTTAAATTTTTGTGAGCAAACTTCACATATTACATACGTAACAGCCTTTTGTTATATCAAATGCATGAATGTTGCAAATGCATATCAATACTTTTTGTTTTTTAAAAGCAGCTAATTTTGCATTTGCAACGTGCAAAGAGATCATGAATTTCTGTTTTTTAAGATTTGAGTCTTGGATTTAAATAAGAGCTTTTACAAAGTTTTGAATACAATTATTAAATATTTAAATTAATAAAATCCAATCTATAGTAATAAAACTCATTTTCTGTTTGTTTGTTTGTTTGGCCTTTATACAAATCTAAACGGATTTCGCTCAAACTAAGTACACAAATTAAATTTATCCCAACTTAAAATGTTACATACTTAGTTTTTGCCACGCCCCCTCTGAAATTTTTCAACTAACGGTAATTTTGTTATTATTAAACTTTTTACCATCGAAGGTTTTTGTATATGTAAATTTAAAAATTTTTTTGTTATTTTGACATCAAAAACACTCACATATCTTCAAAATTGGAGAAATTTTCAGTACAACGACTTTTTCATAAAACATCGTTACCTAAGAATGAGAAACAAACGACATGAAAATCAAAGTTTGGTCTTTCGATGGAAATATCTCCGCTATCCATTAATATATTTAATTCAAATATTTTTTGTTCAAAAGTTCAATAAAATCACTTCACAAAAATAGGTTGAACTGTACCGTCAAGTCAGCGTACATATGTTTTATGAGAATGCCAAAAAAGGTCCAAAATATTGACTTTTTACTCAAAAAATGACTCAAAAATTGTTGTTGTTGTAAAAATGAAATCAATTAAAAATAGCAAATCTGACTACCTTCCATATGACATAGCATTTATTTGAAAAAATTCTTCCAGCTAAGCGCAAAAATTATTTTACTGTTTTTGTCATCAAAACAACAACCTTTGATTTTTTTCGCGAAATTTATTTTTTCCAAAATGTTGTTTTTATATTTTTTGCAAAAAAGTCAATTCTCAAAAATAATTTATGTGAAAAAAATTACCCCAATATCTCTTTTTCCACTCAAAAGTTATGGCTTAAAATCTATTTTTTCATATCAGACTTTTAATAAAACTGAGTTTTGTTTTAAAATTCTCTATATAATTTGAGCGTCCTCATTTATCTCTAAGAATGAAGTTGTGTGTCTAGAGTAAGACCCCCTACTGTTAAATTTGTTTCGTTGTGATTTGTCATTTTTCTCACTATTGTTGCACCGTTGTCACTCAGCTCTTTATCAATGGTACTTTAAATGTTCTATATATATATATATCACTATATCATCGAAAAGATGACAATGCTGTAAAAGTTAATTATTTCATGTTTAATATGTTATTTGAACAATATTGTTGAAAGTCAAATTTCCACGCCAATTAAATGTACCGACATATAAAAGACAGCGAAATTTTGACATTTTAACTCTCCAATCATGGTTGTAAGCTTGGCTGCATTGAACAAATTTTTCGGTTCAATTGCGTACTAACCGAAAGTATGCTGAAAAGTATGCTGGAAAATATTATAAATTAGAAATAAGTACTGCATTACCATTACACGATTCCAATATTTTAGAAAAGTCAGTTACTGTTACTCAATTTAGTTCTTTTCGCACACAGCGTAAACTTGCAGCAAATAACATAATGGGACTTTTTGCAGATTTTTCAGCTGAATTTATGTCGATCAACTGTTAACGTCGATAATATTGTTACAGGTTGCTGAATATACTATAATAAAAATTACACCTTTTTACTAATTTACATTAAAAAACGACTGTACAATTTTTCGTATAAAATAGGAATTCAGAAGATTTAAGAAATTGCATCAAATATCAGACGCAATTTACATTCATTTTTAATTAAGAGACAATCCAATTGTTATTTTGCAACTGGAAAAACTACTTAAAAATTTTGGAAAGATTTTTATAAATTTGATTTTCATTAGCGAAGTGCAAGTAACATGCTTACCAATAACCAGTAAATTCAGTTAGAACTAAAAAACAGTTTTTGATTGTAAAAAAACTGTGATAAAATTATTTCTTCGTTAAAAAAGCTTGGCAAATTTTTTAACTAATATTTTTATAGTGGTCTTAAACTTAAATTCAACACGTTTTTACAAAATTCCAAAATTTACAAAAAAATTTAATCGAAAAGTGTATATTAAAATGTTTATATAAATGACTCTCGAGTAACACCGGGTATATCAGCTAGTATATACCCAGCAGCGGATTTGCCAGTGGCTACCATAGAACTAATACAGAATAAATTACCAGGTAAGGAAGCATTACTTTTTTCAAAAAGTAATGCGTCTGCATATAGCAGAAGTAATTAACTCATACCTCATTACCTGTAATGTAGCATACAAGGAAAAGTAATGTAGTGATTTTTATAACTTAATACAAGTAGTATGTTACTCCATAACTTCTAGGTAATGCTGAAGGGAGGCGATCACTTACCTCCTGTCTCATTCAATGTTAAATGTAAGGCCTTTTATGCATAGTAAGGTAATATAGTCGGAAGTAGTGGTCATCACAAGGTAATTGATGCTTCATATATTCGGAATATATTCCATCCGCTACTGGGTATATATATTTTAAATAAAAAAGTCCAGATCAAAGATTTTTACATTGAGGTAATGCCTATGGTTTGTAACAAGCCCTAAGCCTCTAAATTCGGAAACTCTTCTTCGAGTTTTATAACGTTAACCTTAGATTTGCCATGCTAAAAACAATTATTAATGCAAATTCAGTTCGAACTAAATATTTTTAATAACTATGGGACTTGGGAATTCCATGGACCTTAATTTTTAAATTGTGAGCTTGGATTGAAAATAAGTTGATACCATTTCAGATATTTTTAGAAAAATACTAAAGTTAAATTAAATTTTTTTAAATTATGTAGTCTTGGCACGTGATGATTATCAATAATTTCTAAATTAACCCACTGAACTATAGGCGAAGGTTTTGAGTAAGATGAGAGTTTTGCGAACGTTTTTGGATATTTTTTTTTAATTTTTGACTTTTTATTTTGTCGCTTAAAAGTGCTTGCTATATAAGATTGAATTCGTTAAAACTTTTCCCATAAATTAAAACTTTACTTATTTTGCATAATTCATATAAAACTTATTTTGAGTCCAAAAAGAATTATTTTAGAAGGTAAAAATTACTCGTAAATTAACCATTTTTGTTCATAAATGAGTTCATCAACGAGTTCATAAATGAGTTGAGAAGTGAATCATAAATGTTTCTATTTTGCATTCTTAAATGAGTTCAATTTATTAATATTGTCACAATATATTTATACTACACATGCATATTATTTATGTATATGATAAGCTAAATAATAATTTTTTTAAGCAAAATTTGTTTAAAATTAATAAAAATAATTTAATTATCGCTATGTTTTAATATGCAATAATAAAACTTATAATTCAAAACGATTAATTTTTTAATTTATTTCTGAACAAAAAAGGTCCGTTTTCGAAAAACAATTCAGCCCGCCGATTGATACAAAAAGGGCTTTTCTATGGTTCATTTTCTAATTCATTTCCGAAGAAAATAGGTTCGTTTCTGAGAGACATTTTCGTCCAGCGATTAATTAAAAAGGATTGATTATTCCGAGTGCCGAAAAATAACTTTTCTATGGTTGCATTATTAACTCATATCCAAACAAAAAAGGACAATTTATGGTTCTTTTTTAAATTATTTCCGAACAAAATGAGGTTCATTTTTGAGAAGCATTTTAATCTGACGAATGATATAAAAAGAGTTCATTTATGAGTGCCACAAATAAACATTTCTACCCGGAAAGGTTCATAAATGAATTCGAAAATGGTAGTTTTGGTTCACTGGGAAGATCTCGGATTTGAAATAACTACTGTAACAAACTTTTAACAACTCAATTTTTTTTCGCAAATCGAATATATTTAATAATGCTGTTTTAATCTGAGTCATGCATAAAAAAGTTTTCAAATTCGACATCTAAATCGATATAAGAAACATCCGAAGCCTATATATATCAAAATTTAATTGCAACACAGAAGCTGTAGGTTAAATTATGTGACAATTTTGATATGCACTACCCCAATGTGCGTTGTTTAAACATTGTTTTATGTATTCAGTTTACGTGTAACAAAGAAATGTGTAGGTAAGATTTTAAGTTAAACTTTTTAATGCATTTAAGGTTTAAACATAAACCACTTGGTTCGAAGTAAAACTTCGGCGGATTTCAATTAAATTTACTCAAACCACTTGGGAATATTATGTATCAGGTTTTAACGATTTTTTCCATGTGGGGAAATATATGCAACATTGCCAAAACAACACGACTGCAACTTTAGAAATATTCAACAAAAGCCATCTATGCCAAACTCAATCAATCGCTAACAACTAGTCTAGCTTACTCATGTCACATCTTTACAACATGACATCATCCCCACCGCACCCAACTTGCCCCAATTTAACTCAATTCAATTTAATTTTCATTTTCCAAATAAGATGACTTTCACTTAAAATACGATTACGCAAATTTTCGGATAATGATAACGATAATGTTCGACATGTAAACCTGCTAGTACTCCAGAATAGAAAAAGAAGTAAGTACCTTTGGGAATTTGCACTTTTTATTTCTTTTTATTTAATTTTTTTTTAAAGGTATAAGAAAATAAACGAAAATTATTCATGTCACTTCTTGCAAAAGTAAGCAAAAAAATAAAAAGTTTCAAAATATAATAAAAGGAAGAGGAAAAGCAAAAAGTAGCAAGCAAAAAAAAACTTCTAATTCAATAAACAAAGAATGTCAGTAGAGAAGAAAGTTAAAAAATGGTAGAGCACAAAAAAAAAAGAATGTAGTACAGACAAAGAATAGCAATATTACGGAAAATTGTTAAGAAAAAAAAATATAAGAAACTCCACTCAGCGCTTAAACGAAAGCAGGCAATACTTAAGCATTCACTTTTTGCTCAACTTAAAATGTAAACTACAAATAAATAAATACTTTAGAACTTGTCGTTCTAAGCAAAATAAACAAGTAAAAAGGTTGGGGAAAAAAGCCCTTGTAAGGCAGAATAGTAGCAAAAGCACAAAAAAGCCTTTATAAAAACACAGCAGCGCGAAAGCTTCTTGAGTAAGAGGTAAAAGTAAAGAATGAAAGAAAGAAAGATACTCAAGTTTTCCTAACTTTCCTAATTTTCATTACTTAAGTTAATGCAATCATTCTCCAGGGAATTGAGTGGTCTACGTATATGTGGCACATGCTGTAATAGTATGCGTGCTTAATGGCATTTATCACAAGCTTAATGCTGTTGTTGTAGTTGTTAGGTTATTGATTTTTTGTCTATAACTTTGTTGTGTTGTTATAAAACACCTTGTAAAATATCAAGAAAATTAAGCAAGCGTTTTTAAAGAATTGTTTTGAATAATTATGTGTAAAATTTTGCTAGGAATCGAACTGTTTTGATATAAAAAATGAAAGCTCTTTAAAGTATAGTAAAACAACATTTGTTTTTGCAGACTAGTAAAAAAACATTGCTTTAAAAGGCAAGGTGCAAATAATTATGTTTTAATTAAACAGAAGTCATGTGTATAAGCTAATCAAAGTGGATGGACTGCAGAAACCATCGAAGAGTAATAAAGAGTATATGTAGCGATCATAAGTCACATCATATTTTTTTAACCCTTAACTGGTACACCTCAAAAAAATAACACTAAAAGCACATCTGGTCCCTGAGACCACGTCACTTAAAATGCTAAAAAAACACAAATTTAGTTAGAAATGTATTTTTTTTGTGTTAGGAACGTCTTAAATAAAGTTTTTTTTTTCCTATTTAGAAAGAATTTTTACAATTATTTTGAATAATTGAATTGAGTTGAATTGCATTTTAAATTGAATAATAAGCTTATTATACTCTTTTGTGTTTTTGTTCCGGTCCCACAGACCAGGTGTACCAGTTAAGGTTTAACGACATTTAAAATATGTACTTAGATTGCACAGTAGGTTAAACGGCTACCAAAACTGTGCTAAAGTCCAATTTTTCAAGTGCAAATATTGCACTTTTCTTAATGTCATTTTGTAACCAATACTTCAAGTTAACTAAGTAAGCTTTTTGTTTTTGGTTAATATTAAATTCCGTTTGACAACACGCAGTCGAAGTCATTGCATTGTAATCACTTAATAAATTTTGTTGAAAAGCCTGTATTGCTTTTAAAGATTCAATTGCTTGTTTAAATAATTTCGCGAGTTGTAAAGAAGAAAGTGAAAATGGAGAACAATAAATTAAGTAAGTTTTAATGTTTTTTGTTAAAAAAGGTGATAAATTTGTTTGACTTGCTTGAAATAAAGCCACGTTTTTAACATAACCTTAAAAGTACTGCGATTGTTTTCAAACTGTAACTTCGTGGAAGCTTTTAAAATTTCGGCGAAGATCGGCGGATTGAATGCAATCATAAATGAATATATTGAAATGTTATAAAGCAATTCCCATTTACATTTAATAGCCATTTTTAGCCGTTTTCGAATAATTCCATATTTTTTAGGTTATTGCGTTTTAAAAAAAGCTGAGTTGTTTGAAATTTGGTTTAACGAAAATTCAAGGCAAGACAAGCAGGATAAACTTGTGAATTTTATAGTCGACAAAATTGGTAAAAATGAAATTTCCGATGACTGCACCAAATGTATTAAGGAAAAAGTGCGCCTTTTCTGTAAAAACATATCAGAAATGTGGGCGAAATATGGCAAAAGTATTGGGAAGGACAAAAAGGCTGAAAAGTTTCGAAGTGAGTATGTCACTTGGCTCAACGCTGAAATAAGCTTCGAAAATGAAATTAAATCTGGCAAAGTGACTTTTTCTGCTCTTGGACGTCCTCAACTTGCATTTTGCGAAAAGTCTGAGTACGGAAAGAGGAAAGCAGCAGCAGACCTTTCAAGCAGAACAAATAATGAAACTGAGCTATTAGTTCGTGCGGCAGCAACGTCAGCTCGAAAACAAGGAAATGCAGACTTAGCGGTGCTTCTTAAAGGATCACTAGCAAGCCCTACAAGGCCTTCAAAAATAAAAAAATTGTGCACTGAAGTCCATCAAAAACCTGTTGTATTTTCTGCGGGGGAAGCATTAGCTTTTTTGCTCGAAAATAATTTTACAAAAGAACAATATAATTCAATACGTGGAGAAAGCAAATTAAGGAACTGCGACATTTATCCCCATTACAACGAAGTTGCTGCTGCAAAATTGATGTGCCGACCTGATGGAATAATAGCAAGCGAGACAACAGCAAGAGTACCCTTGGAATCGCTTCTATCACATACTACTAAAAGAATTGTTGAAATGCAGAAGGAGGTCTTTGAATATGTAATGGATAAGGAAAATACCAATTATTTAAAGTGTAAGCTGATATTAAGTTACGGTTTCGATAGTAGCACCGGTCAAGCACAATTTAAACAAGCTTTTAACGAACCAAGCACGTCGAATCATTCCGATGCGTCGCTTTTGGCAACTACAATTATCCCGTTAAGACTTTTGGTCACGTCAGGACAGCCTATTTGGAATAATCTTACTGCGCAATCGACAAGGTTTTGTCGGCCCGTTAAGTTAGAATACGTCAAAGAAACAAAGGAATCTATCTTGAAGGAAAAATCAGACTTGAAAAAAGAAATTGACGCATTAAAAAGTATACACATTACGATCAGCGAAGGGAAAATTGTGGAAGTGTCCTTTGATTTGTATTTAACACTTATTGACGGGAAAGTTTTGAACATTTTGACTGGAACCAAATCAAATCAAACTTGTCCTATTTGCGGTTCCACACCAAAAGACTTCATGAATATAACTAATTACACTTCTGAAAGATTTCGTGCAGAAGATTCTAATTGTAAATTTGGTTTAAGCCCATTGCATTGCTGGATTCGATTTTTCGAGTTCATATTACATTTAGGTTACAAATGTGAATTGCAAAAATGGCAGACACGATCTGAAACCGACAAATTGGCTGTTTCAAATAGAAAAAAAAATATTCAAGACGCTTTTTGGAGAGAACTGGGTCTCCGTGTGGACATGCCAAAAGTTGGCGGCTTTGGCAGCACAAATGACGGAAATACTGCGCGTAGAGCATTCACCGATCACGAAATCTTTTCCAACATTACGGGCGTTGATCAGACATTAATTTTCCGTTTTAAAATTATTTTAATTTGTTTGTCATGCCAGTATCCTCTGAACTCAACAAAATTTGAGACGTTCTGCTTTCAAACAGCGGATTTGATCCAAAAGCTTTATTCTTGGTTGCCGATGACAGCTACAGTCCACAAAGTGCTT
This sequence comes from Dichetophora obliterata, assembly GCA_963920525.1. Classification (NCBI taxonomy): domain Eukaryota; kingdom Metazoa; phylum Arthropoda; class Insecta; order Diptera; family Sciomyzidae; genus Dichetophora; species Dichetophora obliterata. The sequence goes on along the minus strand of OY986436.1, from coordinate 13,152,247 downwards.
GTACATTCCAAGCAGATTATTGACAACACTGTGCTTCCGATTGGATACTTTGGAGAAGCAGGTGCTGAGTCCAGGCACAAAATTTATAAGGCTGACAGATTGCATCACGCTCGTAAAAACAGCCGATCTAATAATCTTTTGGACATATTTAATAGAGCTACTGATACGTCCGATCCGCTTATCTCATCAAAATATTTAAGCAGACGCATGCGGCAACAGAAGCTATTACACTTTCCACCTGAAGCTATCGAATTGTTAAGCATTGAGAGCCCAAGACAAGACATCAACGAAGATGAAGAAAACAATGAAAATGAAATTTTATCACCAACATCTGTGGATGTATTAAATAATTTATGTTTGCTGAATGAAATTGAGGACTAATATTACGATTGAAAAATTTAAGTTTTTTGTAGGGTGTTTTTTATTCGGATTGAATGTAATTAAATTTGTTTTTATAAATTTTGGTTTCCTTTATACCTTACCTTCCTTTTTGTTTTAATTTCCCTTAAAATTAGGCATTAATTTAGCTGTTATTAATTTTGCACAGAAAAAGTAGTCATTTGACCTATAGTGGATTGTAATGAATATTGTGTGAATATGCCGTAGAAACTTTTCCTTTTTTTAATTTTGATTCTGATTCTGCTTGTTTATTTTTATTTGTCTCTCTTACTTGGATGAATTCTGATTTTTAATTTGACTTTCACTTTAAATCTTAGACATTGGGTCATACAGATCAAAGACCTAAGCGAAGAATTTTAAATGAAAAAATGTCAAAAACAAAAACCTTTCAACTTCCTTTCTGAGTGCATGTATTGCATACAAAAACACACACACGTACTCAAATTTCAATTCCAACATTTAAACATAAAACAATATATCTTACGCTACTTTCTAGGAAATAAAGAAAAATGGCGTTTCAATTTCCGTTTATTTTTAATGCAATACTAAATATTTAACGCAATAACAAGAGAAATAAACAGAAAAAGCTACAAAATGTGTTCAAACGGAAACACGTTCCATTGACACACACGCAAATAAAAATGCTGAACATGTGAGTGAAAAAAACCAAGCAAAAAACGAACACAACAAAATAAAAGCAAAAATGATCCTTTTAAAAAGGTACTCCCTAAGGATAAATTATTATCTTTTGACATTGACCCAATGACAGTTGGTATGTTTCCGGTGGCTGTTGTCATTGTCGTTGTTGTTGAATTTTTTTTTTTTGTATTTTTTTGCTCTGTCCGCTGTTCTGTTAAACACGAATGCGCATTGTTTTGGTTGTTATGTGTTTTATAGCATATCAGGCGCCAAGCCGGAAGTAAAGGTATTGAAAACATTGGAGTAAGTGTGGAGGTTGGAACTGTTGGATTCTCTAGCCAACTATTATTTACGATTTACTGAACTTTTCAACTGCTGTTTAGTTTCGTTTTATTTATCAAACCCGTGACAAAAGCAACGGTTCAATAAAAAAAACATTTCAAGAGTTGTGAATAATCTAATAAAAGAAAAACAAACAACTTTAAGTTCTTTAAAATTATAACAGCTAAATTCTACATTTGGATGCTTCAGCAAACTTTGAGCGATATCTAGAACCAGTTCATGGAATATTTGCAATCATGTCTAGGTTGCGTGTCCTGTGAACATAAAAAGCCCACTAAATAACGCTTTTCTATGATAAAAATCGAAAACAGCAACGAAACTGAATTTAAAACCAAACCTCTAAAATACAGCTAAAAGTGCTGGCTATAACGGCCTTAACCCTGCTGTTAGACTAAAAAAAATGTACGAATGGTCCCTAATCCAAAATAAGTAAGTTTTAATTTTTCTCAGTCTTGTTTTATGACAGACAGCTGAATTTATGGAAACAACACTGTTTTATAAAAAAGTTACGTGAGCCTAAATTTATTGGCAATATATGCCTCCATTCAAAAGTTATAAACGAAACAAGCCAAAAAATGGAACAAATAGTCCTAATCTAACAGCAGGGTTAACATAAAAAGTAAATTTTTATTATACAACAAACCGGTAGACTATAAAAAAATCAGCCCTCCCAGAAAATAAAGCCCTTGAATTATTGTGATAATTGTGAATTGAGCTACATCACGCTATATCTACAGCAACTAGGTGAAGGGCAAACGTAAAAAATCGACACTCAAATTTAAGCTGTTGGAAAAACTTAACCGCTTCAACTTTTATAGACTTAATTTGAGCCTGCAAGCTCATTAAGTGCAAAATTTAATTACTTTTACACAGTTTCACGCCGAAAAACTTTTCAAATAAATCAAATTTGAAATTTCCGTCAGCAAACTTTAGATCGGTATTCAAGCCGGAAGTGGCTGCAAAAGTTTTTGCCAAATCATGGCTGTCAGAGGTGGCGTTAAAAGCGTAAAATAGAAAGTTGAAAAAAGTGCCTACAAGGCGTAAAACATGAAATATTAAACGATTCATTGGGTTGCCTTCACTTAATTTTTGCAAACATAGTCAGGGTTAACTAGATGGCGTTGATGGCCTTCAAAGTAATTAGCGCCAGAAAAACTTGCTGCAGACGCTGAAATGTTTATGGTTAACTTTTCTTTTTATTTAACTTTTTGCAACTTCTTGGAGCTCTTGAGAAAATTCGATTATTTATGTTGCTTAATTAAAAACGTCGTTTAAAGGCAAGAGAGTGGTTAAGAAGAAGTTAAAAAGTAGTAAGGAAAGAAATGATATCTTTATTCATTGTTCTTAAATCTCCAGCCTTCAATTCAAGTCGAAAATAGAATGGCTGTAAAAAGCAAAGCCGTCAAAATCAAAAAATCAAAAACAAGGCAAAATCAAAATAAAAATTAATATGAAAACAGCAATAAGAAAATAAAAATAAAAAAAAATTAAAAATAAAACAAAAATTAAAAAATTAAAAACAAAATGAAAATGGAAGTGGAAATAAATTTAAATGACATAAAAAAAATAATGGTACTTGGGTTTAAATATTAGCGTTCGAACAGTGGTCGAACATGTGCAGTACAAGGGTCGAACATGGGCAATACAAGGTCGAACAGGGTCTAAAAATAATCCAAAAAGACTTGCGGCAAAAATTTGGTTTAAACAACGACCGTACTAGGCCGAAATTAAATCTATTATAAAATAAATAACTACATCTTGGTTCGATGAGTGAAATGTCAGTTCATGTATCTTACCGTTATGCATCTTTATTCAACATTGACTTATGTTTTTCTACCGATTGGTTTTGATTTTAAAAATCTTTAATTTTAACAATTATTCTTAAACAAATTGCAAATCTGTGTCGATAAACAATAATCGCTTAGGTCGACTTAAGACGGAACTGAGTTACTGCTGCTGCTATGTTCCACGCATGAAGCACTATAAACACCCAACATATGGAACATCCAGCAAGACCTTTTCCAAAGCTATGGCACAAAAACTAAAGACCCTTTTATATAACTTATATGACAATTGAAAATTTTAAAGCAAGATTTCTTGAAACTTTAAAAAAAACTAAAGCTGTTATTGCTTATCGACACAGAAATAATGGTAATAAATAGAGATTTATAAAATACAGAAAATTTCCAATATTTTTCATTAATTTGTGATAGGAAGCATACATATTAGAGTGAGGCGATTAGTATGGAAGGAAAAAAGTGTTAATAGGCGCTTTGCGTTTCTGATTTTTGGGATTGTACTGAGCAAAAAAGTCCACTAGACCATACGTCTACGGTGTAAATCGAGCTTCCAGATTATGACTTGCAGTTTTTTCTCAGACTTTTGTCACGTTTTTTTTTTTTGGATATTTTGGCCTATAACAGCCAAACCATTGAGATCTTTGTATTGGATCGAAAATCTCAATGGTTTGGCTGTTAAAGGCCAAATCGCATTGAACATAGGTTCAAATCGCCCCACCCTAATACATATATTAACAGCTCTATTCTAGCATCATCGTCACAATCAATTTATTCTAAAAAGTTGTGAAAATTTTGATCTGGTCTCTCTAGTCAAGTCTAGTCAAGTCTAGTCAAGTCTAGTCAAGTCTAGTCAAGTCTAGTCAAGCCTAGTCAAGTCTAGTCAAGTCTAGTCAAGTCTAGTCAAGTCTAGTCAAGTCTAGTCAAGTCTAGTCAAGTCTAGTCAAGTCTAGTCAAGTCTAGTCAAGTCTAGTCAAGTCTAGTCAAGTCTAGTCAAGTCTAGTCAAGTCTAGTCAAGTCTAGTCAAGTCTAGTCAAGTCTAGTCAAGTCTAGTCAAGTCTAGTCAAGTCTAGTCAAGTCTAGTCAAGTCTAGTCAAGTCTAGTCAAGTCTAGTCAAGTCTAGTCAAGTCTAGTCAAGTCTAGTCAAGTCTAGTCAAGTCTAGTCAAGTCTAGTCAAGTCTAGTCAAGTCTAGTCAAGTCTAGTCAAGTCTAGTCAAGTCTAGTCAAGTCTAGTCAAGTCTAGTCAAGTCTAGTCAAGTCTAGTCAAGTCTAGTCAAGTCTAGTCAAGTCTAGTCAAGTCTAGTCAAGTCTAGTCAAGTCTAGTCAAGTCTAGTCAAGTCTAGTCAAGTCTAGTCAAGTCTAGTCAAGTCTAGTCAAGTCTAGTCAAGTCTAGTCAAGTCTAGTCAAGTCTAGTCAAGTCTAGTCAAGTCTAGTCAAGTCTAGTCAAGTCTAGTCAAGTCTAGTCAAGTCTAGTCAAGTCTAGTCAAGTCTAGTCAAGTCTAGTCAAGTCTAGTCAAGTCTAGTCAAGTCTAGTCAAGTCTAGTCAAGTCTAGTCAAGTCTAGTCAAGTCTAGTCAAGTCTAGTCAAGTCTAGTCAAGTCTAGTCAAGTCTAGTCAAGTCTAGTCAAGTCTAGTCAAGTCTATTTGAAAATTCTAGTTAAGTCAAATAAAATCAAATCAAATCAAGTAAAGTTCAGGGGCTACATAAGGTACGAGATTTCAAAAATAAATTTTTTTAGTTTATTTCCGTATTGTTTATATATTTAAGTACACACAAAAATGTTACCCCTGTAAAAAATCTAGAAATTACCATTACATTTGTAATAATTATTTCCATTTATAAGCAATTGTAGGCCTAAATTTTTATTAAAAATCCATTTTTTCAAAGCCGCCATTTTGTCAAAAATTTGTATTTTGCCTATTTTTTTGATCAATTGCAAGTTATAACATTATACTATTGTATTATTTTGGTTTTTTCATTTTAGATTATCCAGTCTACGGATATCTTGCACACTGCAAGACCCCTGTTTTTAGAGGTGCTCCTGGAGATTAATTCAATATCTTTTAATAGAATTAATTTTACAAATATAAATCATTAAAATACATTGAAAAGTTATCATAATATATGTATATATGTTTATTTTCATAAATTAGAAAGTTATCTTAAGAAAAAGTTTTGAAAAATTTAGTTTGTTGGTCCTCTTGACTGTATATAACCCCTTTACAATTAATACATATCTATGCCTTTTTAAAATTTCTATTTAACTATTATAAAAAAGCTTTTCTTTGCACATTCTCAGTGCTTAACATTCAGTTTATATCAAAGCCACAATACATAATTTCAAAATAATACAAATGCCTTGAAGCCACACGGGAATTGCAGAAATTATTAGAAATGTTGAATTATATGCAAATTTTTGGGTGCTATCCGCAGTGGAGTGTAAAAAAGTTCCCCTTCGAATTTATATCCTCAATTTTCTTATGATGTACAAAAATGGATATCTTAGAATTATGAAAAGTTATTTCATGCAATCAAAATTGGAATGCAAATAAACCGTTTACACATTACTCTCTGCAATGTATTGGTGTCAAATAAGCAGACAGTGTTTTGCATACTTTTAGGATGGCAAATAGATAGTAGTTTATATTAAAGTCCTGACTAGAAATACATTGTACCCATTCAAATGCTATTATTTGACAGCGAATATTTGATTAAAATATTCCCATGCATCTTGTTTAGATAGCTTTATAAATTAAATGTTACTCATACGTGACGCTGTACAAGAAACGCAAAACTATAATAAATGAGAAATAAAAAAAGTTTCTTGAAGCATTTGAAAATACATGAAGAATGAAATGCTGCTTTATCATCAACAACAACAACGACAATAATGCAACATACATTTTTAGCTGACAAATTTTGCTAAAGTAAGCAAAAGAAACTTTTGCACATTCACACACTCTCACGCACGCACACACACACTCACACATACGATCATGTTGAACAAGTAATTTGCATCCGATACGTGTCACAGTACACGCCGTATAGGTAACCACACTGACAACAACAACAACGACAGCAGCTGCACAAAATTATGGCAAGAATTGCAGGAAGAAAAATAAAAAGAAAAAAAAACAACAAGCTAGCAACTTCATAGTTTTAGCTTCAAGCTTGTCTACAAGGGATTTCATAAACTTTAACAGCTAGCTTAAAATAAAATCCTTTTTCGTGCTCGGATGCATATCAAGGAAGCTGCTGTTGCATATGCAAGAAAGTGTGTGAACGTGAGTATGTGTGAAATTTTGTATAACAGAGTGTGTATGACTATGTGTATGGCTGTGTTAACAGTGAAACCATTTGAATGCTTAGAAAACAAAGAAGCAACACAAAAACCTCAACAACAACAACTGCAGCAGTAGCAGCAGCAGCAGCTATGTGCACGCCTTGTTAAAGTTGTTACAAGGAACTATTCTTGCTCTTCTTCTTGGATAGCGTCATGTAAGCAACTCAAGCAACTCACATGAAGATAAAATCAAACGCGAACATTTACACTGCGCTCATCTTTGTGTGCTAGGATTAAGTTTTAATGTTGTGGCATTATGGTCGAGGATGAGTTACCTGCTTTTGTCTTAGACGTTCGGCAAAACTTCATTTAATATGATAGCTGGTGGGTATTGTTGTTGCGGAAGTTGTGGCAGTTAAGAAGAGCGTTGGTATAAAAATGTTGATAAAGAAACTTTAAATTTAATTATATCTTACCTGTTTGTACAATCTGTCTTAAATCAGTTGCAATAATTCGTAGCAAAAATTAAAACTTTTCACGAGTTTACCAATATTTTGCAGCATTTTTTAACTGATATTTTCATTTTTAACTTTTCTTTGAAATTTCATTACTCTTTCTTCAAACTTTTTTAACACCTCGTTTTTAGCTCTCATTTTACGGCTTATAACTTGGTTTGTATTAGAAAGCTTAAATTTTTAACTTTGTTAAATTTTCAAATAATTATAAACTTCAAAGCTGTACCAGTCAATAAGTTAAATAAAAACTTATCCGCAAGAAATCAATTGCTTAACAAAACTTGATCATTGCAATAATCTAACTGCAAGGTAAAACTTTGACAAAAGCTGCACTGAAGAGAAATGATTTACGAAGCTTTTTGTATATTTAACACGTTCACTGTTTATTAGTCACATGTGAATCATTGATAATATATGTTAGAACTTCTATGAATCATATGTGATGCATGAGATAAAATAGGGGTAAGGAAAAAAAACGTATGTACGTTCATGGCTTAGACAGTAAACATGTTAAAAATAGTTATTTTCGCAATACCTTGCTCCGATAGAATTGCGATATCTTAACATGTTCTCAAAATATCGAAATTTGAAAGTTTTAGTTCCCTTCAAATAGTCCAATGTTTCTTACTTCTTTACTATAAATATTTTTGGGAACTAACAAGTTCACTTCCCATGATCGGCACGTGACTCACTGACTTTATAAGCTTACATGCCTGTGAAGCATATGTGATACAAGAAATATTCACACAAAATGTATGATTTTTGTTCGTGAGTCTACTGATTTTGCTTAATTTTTTGCTTAAAAAAAAGCTTTATTTTTCAATGATTGCTTCGCTCTCGAGATAAAATATAAATTTGATAGTTTTAATTAATAAAAATGTTTATTTTTGTAATTTCGATAAAAATATCTCCATATCTATTATCAAAAGAAATCTTCATATGGCTTAAAAGGTTTATTTTAGCAATATCTTGCTACGTTTTAGAATGTTAGCATTTGAAGTTCTTGCATGCAAAATTTTATTCCGCTATATTTTGCAGCGTTTTTTAGATGTCCACCTTTGAAATTTACAATACTTTTTAAGATATGAAAATTTTTCATTTACATTTTTTTTTTAATTTTAGAAAATTAGCACTTTTACTGTCCATGAGTCACATGCGACTCACTGACCAATATGCTTAGTATGTGTGTTTTTAATAATTTCTGTTAATATTTATATTTTCTCATGAGCCAAATGTGAACACACAATTTTCTTATAATGATTCGTGTGAAAAAATGCTTATATCACTATATCTTACCTTGTTCTCAAGACATCAAAATTATGTTAAGATTCCTAAAACTGTTTAATTTTGCAAAATCGATAAAAAAAATCTTGATATATATCATTGAAAAATATCGTTATTTAAAATTTTAGATACTTTTAAATATATTTTAATATATTGTTAATTTTATTTGGCTTCATATTTTAGGAAAAATATACGTTTAGTGTTCATGAGTCACATGTGACTCACTAACTTTGTAAACTACATATCTGTGAAGCATATGTGATACAAAAAGTATACTCAAAACTTTTATTTTTTTTTTTTTGTAAGAAATAATTTTGCTTAATTTTTTTCTTAAAAAAATGTATATTTTCGTAATTTCGATAAAAATATCTCCATATCAATTGTCAAAAGTATTCATTCGTTCTGATATTTCAAGGATATTTAAAAAGTTCATTTTTGCGATATTTTGCTACGTTTTGAAATGTTAGCATTTGAAATTTATTATAATGCAAAATCGTATTTTGCAATATCTTGCACTGTTTTTGAAAGTTATAATACTTTTTAAGATATGAAAATTTTTCATTTAACTTTTTTTTTTAATTTTAGAAAATAAGCACTTTTAGTCACATGCGACTCATTGAGCAAATATACTTACACGTACGTATGTTTGTTTATAATTTCTGCTAATATATATTCTCATGAGTCAAATATGAACATAAAATTTTCTTATAAAGATTCGTGTGAGAAAAAAATGATGATTCTTAAAAATGTTTAATTTTGCAATATCGATAAAAAAATCTCGATATATGTTATCAAAAGATATCATTATTTAAAAGATTATATACTTTTAAAGATATTATAATTTTGTGTTAATTTTATTCGACTTCATATTTAAGAAAATATACACGTTTAGTGTTCATGAGTCACATGTGACTCATTGACCATATATGCTTACATGTACATAAAGCATATGTTATACAAAAAATATACACAAAAAATTAATGTATGTTTCTTCATGAATCACATGTGACTCATTAACCATTCATGTTAACATATGTGTGAAGCATATGTGATACAAAATAAATACATACGTGTGGAAAAAATGCTTCTTTTCGCAATTTCCAATATTATTCGTTATAGGGATTAAAAAATTTAAATGTTTTGATTCATAAAAATTTATTTCTGCAATACCGATAAAAAATCTCGTTATCGTTATAGTGTCGAATAATATCGGTGTTTAAAAGTTTTGGTACTGACTAGCGAATACTTTATACCGTATTTGAAAGTTTTAATACCTTTAAGATATTAAAATTTTTTATTTTTATCGTGCTTTATAGTACAGGAAATCAACACGTTTAGATTCCATGAGTCAAATATAATCCATTGGCCATACATTTTCTTGCACGTTTGTGAAGCATATGTGATACAAAATATATACACAAAAAAATTGGCGTATGTTTGTTTATGAGTCAAATCTTAATCTACACTTTTTTGTATGGATTCGTGTGAAAAATGCTTATTTTCGCTATATCTTGTTTCGTTCTCAAGATCTAAAAGTTTTAATGTTTTTATTCGTAAATATGTTTATTTTTTCTATACAAAATTATTGAAATATTTTATCAAAAGATATTGGCATTTAAAGGTTTTTATACTTAAAAAGCTTAGTTTCGCTACATCTTGCAATACTTTTAAAATATTGAAATTATAAAAAGATTGGATTATAAAAAATCTTATTTTGTGACATCTTGCACTGCTTTTGAGATATTCGCATTTGAGGTTTTAATACTTTTCATGATATTGTATGACAATTTTTTTTATTTTTTATCTTGCAGTATATTTTTGAAAATAAACACTTTTAGTGTCCATGAGTCACATGTGACTCATTAACCAAATATGCTTACACGTATATGAGCATTCTTTAGTGAAATAGAGTACGAATGCATACATGAAAATTAAGATTTGTTAATTTTTGGTTAGCTGCTCTGCGCTTCGTTCGGATGGAATACTATATATATACATATGTCTTTACGAAGAAGTTATTCTGAATTCATTTATGACCGATATGATTATTTCTCTAGATAAAAAACCGATTAAGTAAGGACATGGTTTGTTCCCCATTTTATAGGTGAGTCTAAATGGCGTTATGATTTTTACGACATAACTCAATATACGCTACCGAACTCAACACACTTTAAAAATTTCCAAACCTTGCTCATCGCACTATACAACTTATCAATGAACTGCGCTGATAATCCTTTTGTTGCTGTAGAAACTAAAATATTGCAAGGTAAGCATGGCGCAAATGAGTTAGCTCAATTAGCTAGTTCAGTAATCTGCGTTTGAATTGGTGTGTCAGCGCTGATTTTTTGCTGCGTTAGCCTGAATATGGGGTCTCAAAACTGTAAAAAATACAATTTTTTTTTATGTACAGAGCGAAATTCTATGAATTCAATTATTCATTCATCTGGTGCTTAGCATTTTTCATTTAATTTTTAAAAAAAGAAAAACGTAGAGGAAATTCTCTATTAATTAGTTTTTATGATCTATTGAATAATTACATGAATTAATATTGTGAGCTTTAGATCAAGTGAGTCTAATTAATGTCAAATTAATTAAATAATCTAATAATTGATCGATTTTTCGGTCAAAGTCATGTGTAATTGAACATTTGGTTGTGAAAATAGCCACCTTTCAGTTAGAACACTAGCTTCTGGCGAAGCAAAAACTCGTTTCATTTCTATGGTGCATTTCGACAAATAATCGAACACCAATGAATATTGAAATAAATGAAGAAGCAACTAGAACAGATGGCAACCCTTGATAGAGTTGATGGCGGCGATCTAAAAATGGCCTCCTGCTTTGAAGTGTCATATGATTAGCAGCCATACAATTCATAAGAATGAATTAGAGGATCTGCACATTCATATGCTAGTTTAAACAGTGAGTTGATCACAGCTTAATCACTCAAAGACTACTGATGAGGAATATGTAGCGATTTCCGAAACAGACTGTCTAGTCAGGTAAGTGATTGACTCTATACAGAGTTGTTGTTGTTGTTGTTGCCTTCTTGAAATCTCACTTGATCTAAAGCTCGAAATTCTCTAATGTTATGAAGAAAATCCAACTTTCACTTGTCGGCCTTTGTAGTCTAGTAGAGAGTGCGCTAGACTATTAACTTAAAGGTTCCTGGTTCGAATCCGGGTGCGGGCATGGTTTTTTCACTTTCTTTGTTCTTTTCTACATTTAAAAATTATGGAAAACTAAAAATCCACAACTAAATTATGGAAAATGTGGAATTAAAGGACAGGAACAACTAAGAACTGGAAATTTTTGCTGAGGTTAAGGCATAACACTAGCCTCGATCAAAACCAATTCAAATTGTCTTTCACGGTTGTTTCGCCTAATTAATAATTTGCATATGGTTCCAATAAATTCCTCTTAATAATCTATCCCTTTTCTTTCAGGTCAAAGACCAAAACTGGTTTGTATAAGGCGCATGCCTTGATTCTTTGCTCTTTTTTTTAAATGAGTATTTTTTAATGTATTATTCTATATTTATTACTTTTTACACACTATTTTCTTCTATATAAAATATCAATTCAAATTTATTTTTAGTCGAAAACTCAATAATTTTATTATTGTAACACGGCTATTTTTCGCACAATTTTACAATTCCAAATATTCTAAAAGAAGAAAAAAAAATTCAAAATTTATTATTAACTGTTCGTTTTATATTCCGTGCATAGTAAATCAATAATTTGTTTGCTTGCTTTTAATGATAATTATATTAATTCGTTATTAATACTTGATTTTTTTAAATATAATTTCATTCAATATTGTAATGTGCTTCAATATTTTACATATGTATAGTGTTGTATGAACGTACAAACACAAGAATATGCGGCTATAACCTGTAGGAATTCGGAATTTATTTTAAATCTACATGCTTTTGTTCTCTTCACAAGTTTTCTGATGTTCCAGAAGATTTCAAAACATGTTATTTAAATTACAGCTCTTAAGAGATATTTAAAAAAAGTATATATTCAAAAAAATGTTTACTTAATGATTAACTTAAAAATATGATTATTTTTCCTACTTGATTTCAGAGCGTTATGGCTACAGGGTCATAAGGTAGCATTGTAGTAATTGCAATAAAACACTGTAATAATAATAAAAAACCAATCCAAGCAAAAACAACTGCTTTGGTTTTAATAAATTTTAAATGCATTTTATAATGATTAGTTTTGCAGTTTATGTTTATGTTTTTAATTAGTTGCAGTCCATCAACCACGTAAATAAACACGTTAAATGCATTAAGTGGTTTATTTTCAAAATTTCGATTGTATATGCTTTCAAATTATGTGCAAAAAATAAACATAGAAGCGGTATGCGGATGAGTCAGGTTGAACAAATTAAAGGTAGGACGCTTTATAAATGCTTTACTTACGTGACTTTAGTATATGATGAATGCGAAATAATTTTATGTAAGTCCTAGCAACATGTATAAGTGCTATTCTGATAAAATGAAAGTCTGAAAATTGCTACATTCTACATTAAAAAAACTGTGAACTGTCATATGGGTTAAAATTTTCCCAAAAATGACAGAATAGTTTTTCAAGCAAAGTTTTCGATGAAAAAATTGGTTTAACTTGCAAAAAAAGCTACAAAATAATTTACGCGTTCACCGACCTTTTAATGCAAAACTTTTTTCATATGAAAAGTTTCCATTGTTACCCTGAACAAAAGACGGAAAAAACCAACAGTCGGCAATAGAATTAAAATCAAATAAAATCAAGTCGAGTGTGCAAATGGAATTTTCCACTCTCCGAATCAAACAAAAGCAATGCAATGAAAGAGTATGTTAGTGCAACGTACTTACACACACGCTCAAACACACATGCACACATATGCAGCGGCAACATAAGTTGGCCAAACAAATATAGTAAAGCAGAAGAACGCTAAGATTTATGTGGTGACCTGATTTTTGTTTCCGTTGCTATCGCAGCTAAAACAAGGATATTGTGTTAACCAACTTAAATATAAGGCATTGCATACATTGCAGCGCAATACAGCAGTGACAGCAACCTTGGAAAAAGAAGAAGAAAAAAACACAACAAGAAAAACAGAAAAAATGGTTATCTATAAAAAAATGCTGAGTATTCGCAACAAAGCTGAAAAGAAGGCAGCATGTTTTAAATGGGATTTTTCAGGAAACCATTAATTTCTAAGTTCATGGTTTGTTTCAAACTGTTGAAAGAAATCGCAAAGATTTTAATAAAAATTCTAGAAAAAGGCACTCTATGAAAAGATCTTCAATTTAAAGTAAATTATTTTTGCTCATTCGGTTATAACATTATCTATTTTTAAAATAGTTTTTAGTGTTTAAACACACTCGTATATTCAAGAACAAGGTAGAAAATTGTTCACGCGTACATGACACACTGTCTCCACTTACAATATTGCATGCGAACTGTCAAATTGAATTTCATGCTATCCAAATTTCATGCTATAATATTTAGGTGGGCACTTCATCTCATGAAATTTCATGTTGTAATTGCTTGGAAAAGTTTATTAAATTAATAATTTCTTCCATTCGCCATTTAATTTATGTTTTTTCTTTCTTTTAATGCTTTTGCAATATTTTTTGCTTGAAAAATTCTTAAAAATGCACACACTTATATATTTTACTGAAAAGTGACAGCTCATCTCAATATATCTCAAGAAATATTTCAAGAGATAAATTTCATGATATGAACAGTTTCATGATATGAGTAATCTACACTTAGGCCTTTTCCACATGGAGAAATTGAAAACTAATACAACTGCAACAAAAGTTGCTTACCAATGTATTTATACCGAAACCTTCACATGAAACAACTTGCACTCACAGAACTGGCGATGCTATCAAAACTTCGCTTCTTCTAGCCGTAATATTACGGTTCTCAAAAAATTTAATATGCGAGGCTCTGACAACTTCCATAAGGGCTGTTAGATTCCTGTTTAAGAGATGCTCTGCCGGTTTTGAGAACCTCACAGAAAGTTGTAAGAACTTTTAATGGTGAGAGGAATTCGGTTTTGATAGCCGAATTGTGGAGAGGTCATAACAGCGCCTTTTGCGATGGTGAGAGGAATTCGGTTTTGACAGCCGAATTGTGGAGGGGTCATAACAGCGCCTTTTGCGATGGTGAGAGGAATTCAGTTTTGGCAGCCGAATTGTGGAGGGGTCATAATAGCGCCTTTTGCGATGGTGAGAGGAATTCGGTTTTGACAGCCGAATTGTGGAGGGGTCATAACAGCGCCTTTTGCGATGGTGAGAGGAATTCAGTTCTGACAGCCGAATTGTGGAGGGGTCATAATAGCGCCATTTGCGATGGTGAGAGGAATTCGGTTTTGACAGTCAAATTGTGGAGGGGTCATAACAGCGGCTTTTGCAATGGTGAGAGGAATTCGGTTTTGATAGCCATAAATCCTTATGTTGAGGTTGTCAGAACTTTTTCTATTTAAGCTACTTACCTCTGCGCTTTTAAGGTTATCACTAATTTCTTAATGCCGTTTGCTAAATAAAAGTGTTATTTTCAAATATTTTTTAAATTTTTATTTCAAATCATTTGAAAAATATTACTTTTTTGATCAAATAAATATAAAATTTTAATTGTTCTTAGAACTTTACAAACTATTTTTTTAAAATTTTTTTTTATAGAACTTTAAAAATCGCATATTATAAACGACAAACCATTAGCATGCATCTGAAACATGCTTACAAATAGTCCTAGACATTGGAATTGTGAAATAGTCCATGCCTTTTTCAATACAATAGGCATAATATTTATTATCAAAGTAAAGCGATTATCAAAGTAAATATCGATTAACTTTAAAAACAATTTGTTTTTAATATTTGCCAACAAGCACGCTGCAAAGCCAAAACTAAAATGGAGAAATTTGTCTTTTGTGGTTTTAGTATCTTCAGTAAAAGCGTGAAAACCGTATTGAGGCAACAATAGCCGTATTAGAGTTTCTCTACACGCAAGATTTAAAAGAAGGTTGCAGTAGCCACAATACTGAATGTTTCACAACTGTAACCACAGCTCTTATTTTCAAAAGACGCTCAACATAATTTTTGTTTTTTTTATGATTATTCCAGATTCAATTAGGGTTAGGAGAGCTCATATAAAGTGCTTGCAATAAACTTTAAGCTAAGGTGACTTCATTTCATATATTATAACTCTAGTATGGCTACTACAGCCTCATCTTTTTCATGGCAGTCGTGTACGAAATTCAATATTTCCCTGAGTGTGTACTCAACAAGTTTTTAACGCATTCGCAACCAGTTCCATGCAACACGGCGTGCTGCAATTTGAATAGGCGATTTGTTACGTTTCCGATTTGTGCTATGAAAATAATTAATCAGCTAATAAATATGAATTAAGTGCTGGAAGTGAAGAAATAACCTTTTTTATCCTAAATTAATTTTTTATATCTATTTAACAAAGCTTCCATTAAATAAGTGTTTGTTTTGTTGTGAATTTTTCAATGTTGCGTTGCGAGGTGACTTGCTCATCTGAAAGCGTTGGTTGCAGTTCAGTTTAAAATTGAAGTGTTTTGAAACTTTTTAAGCTGTTGCGTTGCAGTTGCATTAGTTTTCAATTTCTCCATGTGGAAAAGGCCTTAAGATGAAGTGGGCAGCACTGCTTTAAAATCGTAAAATGTAACTCATACGCCATGATATACGTAAAGTTGATTATTTAATGTTACTCATACGCCATGTATTATAGGTTTTTGAGTTAAAGGGCTTATGCACTAAACACATTCACGACTACACGACATAACGACTGCACATGAAGAAAGAGTCAACAATATGGAAAAATCATACAATTGTTTCATTCTTCCATACGCTAACCCTTATATTTGCGCTGTTGTCGCCCGTCAAATTAGAAATAATTCTATACCGGCGACAGCAACCTTGCAATGTAGCTGCGACATTTTCACCAAATTCACCTCCATAAGAAAAGCATGTAAAATAATCTTTTGTCGCGTCGTAAGGTCGTTTCCGTCTTGAATGTGTTCAGTGCATTACACATTATGCAACCTGTTCGTCAAACGGTGGACATGTTCGAACCAATTTGATAGTAAAAAAGCTTATTTGACGGTTTGTGGAACCTGTAGGCAAAAATTTTTGATTTTCTTCTTCAAACCAGGGTTGTGATAGAAAATTATGACGAAAAACAACAAAAATTCTTCTCTTGTTTGACGAACACGTTGCTTTAATTTGAAAGCTACCTCTTTTGAACAAGTAAGACCCACCATTTTGTTTGAAGAACAAGTTCGCTAATGTGTAAGCTGCTTTAGTGATAAAGAAATGCTTTTAAATTTTGTTTTTTTTTTTCTTTAAGATGGTTTTATTTAAGAATGTATATCCTTTAATTTCACACTAACAAATGTCTAAGCATGTTAATGAGCTGCAATAATGTATTGTTTCTGAAACAAAACATGTCTTCATTAGCTCAATAAGCAAAGAAACAAATTTATGTGCACAAACATATTTGCAAACACACATTTACAAATAACACTGTACCCATAAGCACTTATTAATAAATATATATGCATGTGTAATAGTAGAAAAAAAAAAACGTAAAAAAAATCGCTATGCTGCCAAAGCAGCCACAAGACAAGCTCGCCACAAATCCATTTAAAACTTATTAGTTACCTAATGATTAAGCTTATTAGTGTTTGTGTAAGTATGCTTAGCATTTGTAAACGGGTATGTTTGTATATAAATTTATAAAGTTATAAGTGTTGATGTTAATGCTTCTATTTGTGGTTCTAATGTAATGCTAGTTTAGCAACAGTAAATCATTTAACTATAAATATAAAACACTTGAGTGCAAATGAACTGCTTTATGAACCTGCTCAAATGATTGTGTGCAAATATGTGTTTATGTGTATAATTCTACTCATGCGTGAAACATCTTACAAAACACATGATTTAACAAATCAATCATTATGAACTCTAGACCTGACAAATGACCCAGCAGAAAACAAAAGTACTTCCGAACAAGTTCTGGAATTACTTCTTTGCATATGCAAGTTGTTCTCATTCTGATTTAACTCACTACTGTAGCAGCATGAATTTTATCATATTATTATAAAATACTAAACACCCTTTGATTTGTTATTTTGTGTGCTAACCACAGATGGCATTAATCTTTTGTTTTATGTTCTAACCACAGATGGCATTAAATGTTTTAAATATTAGTTGTCCTTTTCTAACACACTATAAATATTTGTGAACATTCCAACCCTTAAAATGATATATGTTCTGTTTGATTGCTATTTGCCTATAAAAGGCTGAACATTGTAAAATTCTAGTCATTCTGTGTGATCGATTGGTGGCAAAGGTTGGTCTGCAATACTGGACAGCGATAAGCTGGCCTTATTGCATACTATCATTTTTATAGAGAAAATCCAACTGAGTCCCAGTTGACTGTTGAACAGCGACAAGCTGGTCACAGGCAACGGATGCTCAGTTGTTTGATGTGTGCATTAATTAAAATGCCACCGACCGCTCACACTGAAAGTTTTTCTTCTAGCTTACGCAAACTTTAGTAGTCATTTTCTATTTAATTATTGTTTTAATTTAACTTAATTCAAATAAATAAAACTTTAATACTACACTACTATTTTTACAGGAAATGTGTACGGAAAACATACTTATGCTTTTGTACTTGTTCTCACGCTTCTATCGAATCCAAACAATAACTACTAATTATCAAGCCGAGACCGATACAACATCTTTGTTTGCTATTTGTTTTTTCAGTGTTATTTTTTGACACCTCATGCGTGATTCGTAACATGTGGCAAAGCCAAAAATGCTTAGTAAGGTTTGCCATTTTACCATGAATAGACTCACAAATGAACAGCGCTTGCAAATCATTGAATTTCATAATCAAAATTCGTAGTCTGTGAGAGGCGAGTTTGGTGAGCAATTAATTCCACTTTTTGGAACAGTCGATTCACCGCAAAATTCATGAGATTTGACCCTACCAGACTATTTTTTGTGAGACTACGTGAAGTCTCTCCTGTACAGGGATAAGCCAGCCAAAATTGCAGCCCAGGAAGATAATATTACAGCTGCCATTGGTAAGATACCGGTCGAAATGCTGGAATAAGTATTCCATAATGGGAGCTTACGGATGAACCACCTAAGGCGTAGCCACGTGCAATATTACACATGAAATAATCTTGAAAAAGTAGTTGGCAGGCATTGATGTATAACTCCAAATTGCAAATTTTTTTTTTTTCAATTTTCAAAAACCAAACGCTTAAAAAATCATCCTTTAGAAAGAAATTCTTTTAACATGTAGAAAGATTGACAGATTGAAGAATTGACAGATTTATAGAAAAGGAAAATATTTTACTAGTAATACGTTGAAACACAACAAGTTTATTATAAAAATATTAAAAAAATACTTGTACTAATGTTATTCTCTAATGTTTTTCTGACTGTTTCATCTTCTTCTTTATATTAAGATGAGACAGATCCTGCAACACAGTGCTCAAAAACTTTGCACTGATGAAAATTAATTCATTTTTTTTCTTTAACTAGCTACTATACCCTACCGTTATTATTAAATAATGGGTACTTAACAGAGAACAGCTTGAGTGCATTCAAATGGCGTTTCGATTGTCTCGTCAATAAATGAGCACCGAATGTGCTTACTGCATTTAAATTAATGCGCAAATGCATGTTACCAATCGCTGTTGATACGACTGTCTAGAATATGAGTGCTAGCGATTACGAACGTCTGCGACACAAGAATGACAAACAAGGCAAGACATGAGGAACAATCGCCAAAAGCAAGGAAAATCCATGCTTTTATGCTCATTCGCACAAAGGAAAAATATTAGTTGCAGTACTGCATTTTTGCATTTTGCGAATTTTGTTACCAGACACAAAAATTGCAATATTATAAAATAAGATTTTAATTGGAGTTATTATTTTCGCACAAGTTGGCGAAAAAAATATGTCAACAACCACTTTCTATGCTAATTTGACTGCGAGTTGGATAGCAGGAATTGAATACGATGAGAAGTGGAAATTACTTTTATTAATATAGCCAATGGTATAAAAAAATTTGTTTGAAGCCATAACTTTTGATTGAAAAGAGATATTGGGGTTATTTTTTCATGTCAATTACTTTTGAGACATTAAATATAAAAACAACATTTTGGTATAAATAAATTTCGCCCAAAAAAATCATAGGGCAAAAAAGAAAAGACAAAAACAGTTTAACAATTTTTGCGCAAAACTGAACGATTTTTTGCAAAAGAATGCTGTGTCATATAAAATGTAGTCAGGAATTTTATACAATAGTATAGATGATTCCCCAAATATTTCGGCTGTCCGTGAGCTGGAATGGTTTAAAATCAACTTTAAAAATCAAGTTTTTTGTAAAAACATTGGCTGGTGTGGTAGTTTAAACATATAAACGGTCAGAAATAATGGCTATGAAAAAGTTTTGCATTCAGATGAATGAAAATGCTGTTTTTCGTGTATTTATTAATTATTTAATTACTTATTAATTATTTTTAATTACATACAAAAAAACATAATTATTTCAAATGCTATTCTCACTTTCAAGATATCGTTGGAAAGGTTTTGAGTGGCTGCAGTTTATTGATTGATTCCTGGTCAGATTTCCATATATTGATATATATTAAACTAAAATATAATTTATAAAATAAGCACACACTGAAAAATATTGTAAGAAATTAAAAAACATAATACAACTTTTGAAGATATTTTAATTTTTAAAGTTTTGTATAAATCACATTAATAAGATTGCGAGCTTTAGATCAAGAAAGTTTTGTATCAATATTTTAAAATAAAATATATCAAAAATATGTATGAAAAAAGCATTATCTTTTATCCGATTGCATACATTTTAATTGTTGATGCAGATGGACAGAGTTTTTTCGCCATATAGTTTCTGGCAGTTTATTTTTTAAAACTATTAGACCAACCAATATTTTGACAAAAAACTTTACTTTTAGAGGCTATTTCAAACCATTCCATCACACGAATGGCTATCACTAGAATCGAAATATTTGAGGAATCTTCATAAATGCTATTGTAACCAAGAATTTTTTTGAGGAACTGACACAAACAACTTAACCTTCAGCCTTTAATATTCATCGCACAAAGAAAAAATATATAATAAAATATAATAAGTTATGTGGCGAATGAAACGAATATTTTATTAAATATTCTTATAAAAAATTTAATATAAATTTTTTTACAATATATTTATATTGTAACTAAAATGTTATTTCATTATTTCCTATTATGTATTAAAAAATTAGTTTATTATAGAAACAATAAAACAGTTGCAGATCATAGAAAAATATATATGTATAATAAATATATTAATAATCAGGACTCGTACACTGATAACCTAAAAACTGACAAAAGTGACATAAAAGACGCAAACAATTACATAAAAAAATAAAGAAAAAAAAGCCTTTAAAATAAAACATTACTAAACTCGTATTGCAGTAAGAAACTTAAGTAAGTTTGCAGAATAAAGTAGCACTTTCAAAATTTTTCTAAGCATAGAATTAGTGAATGAAATTAATAAAAAACTATTTATAACTAATAAAAAGGGTTTAACTAATTTTGAATTTAAAAATTTTTAAGATTTATACACTTGAGTTCTATAATTGTGAGTTTCATTTACGGGTGTTTTTATAGGTAAGTAAACAAGGGTTAAGCAAACTCTTTTATATATTAAACTCATTTTTATTTTAAGTTTTGTTACGGGTTGAATTTTTTTCGATATATATGTATGTATATGTAGGTATATAAATAAAAAAATAAACAATTAAATAAAAAAAATATTATAAATCAACTAAATCCTAAGATTTGATTAAGTAGGGTGAAATTATAATAATAATAATAATATTAATAAAAATAATAATAATAATAATAACAATAATAATGATAATACTAATAATAATAATAATAATAATAATAATAATAATAATAATTATAATAATAATAATAATAATAATTATAATAATAATAATAATAATAATAATAATAATAATAATAATAATAATAATAATAATAATAATAATAATAATAATAATAATAATAATAATAATAATAATAATAATAATAATAATAATAATAATAATAATAATAATAATAATAATAATAATAATAATAATAATAATAATAATAATAATAATAATAATAATAATAATAATAATAATAATAATAATAATAATAATAATAATAATAATAATAATAATAATAATAATAATAATAATAATAATAATAATAATAATAATAATAATACTAATAATAATAATAATAACAATAATAATAATAATAATAATAATAATAATAATAATAATAATAATAATAATAATAATAATAATAATAATATTAATAATAATAATAATAATAATAATAATAATAATAATAATAATAATAATAATAATAATAATAATAATAATAATAATAATAATAATAATAATAATAATAATAATAATAATAATAATAATAATAATAATAATAATAATAATAATAATAATAATAATAATAATAATAATAATAATAATAATAATAATAATAATAATAATAATAATAATAATAATAATAATAATAATAATAATAATAATAATAATAATAATAATAATAATAATAATAATAATAATAATAATAATAATAATAATAATAACAATAATAATAATAATAATAATAATAATAATAATAATAATAATAATAATAATAATAATAATAATAATAATAATAATAATAATAATAATAATAATAATAATAATAATATTAATAATAATAATAATAATAATAATAATAATAATAATAATAATAATAATAATAATAATAATAATAATAATAATAATAATAATAATAATAATAATAATAATAATAATAATAATAATAATAATAATAATAATAATAATAATAATAATAATAATAATAATAATAATAATAATAATAATAATAATAATAATAATAATAATAATAATAATAATAATAATAATAATAATAAGCCCGCAAGGGCATCTTTATTTAAGATGACGGGTGTGACAACCCTGCGGACCCTAGTCATCCATTTTACGGGTTAACCACCCGTTTAATGTGTAAGGCGGTTACAGATGTAAATGAAGCCTCGGACGAGCGGCGCAACGGTCGGGGGCGTCGCGGGAACAGACAGCCCGATCAAGATAACCACACCGGAACGAATAATGAACAACGATTTACAACTCCTCTTGCAGCAAGTGTTTTGGTGGTACAACAGCCACCAACCACTGCAGCAAGCACCTCAAGGCAGCGTATGAAATGGACGACTGATATGAATGAGCACATCATGCGTTGCTACTACAAAATCACAAACAATGAAGCAAACAATGTTTCTTATAGAAGAACACTACACCAGGCTTTCTTACAGCACTACCCGCACCTTAACGTAACGGAGCAGCGGATAGCAGACCAAAGACGAGCAATTGTTGTGAGAAACCTTATACCTCCACCTAGACTCTTACAGATTCAGGCAGAAGTAACTAGAGAATTAACGGAAGAGACTGCACCAGACCCAGCGATGGACACTCACGAACGAGTACAAGAAAATGAACATATACCGCAGAACAGACGACCCGATGATGAAACAGTTCAGCATCAACATGCTGCCACGGAATACCGCAATACCTTCGAAGAAAGAATCTTCACGGAATTCCAAACAGCAAATCAACAATTCAAAGGCACAGACCCTTTAAGCCGACCAATGATTCGTAGACCAAAAGCCCTAAGGCAAGCAGCTATAGCAACGAACTTCATAAATACCTTTATTCTCCCAACATACCTAGCAAGTAATGTAAGGAATATTGAAGACACACAAACTGCCCTTTACATAGCTGCTTCTGCTGTAAGCCGCTCGTTGGAAAGTAGAACAGTTAACAGAAGAAACAATACAGTACAAAACGACCTAGAACCACGGTGGAAAACACGTCTGAAGCGTCAAATAGAAGGACTGAGGAAGCAACTAGGCAGGCTAACACAATATATCGCTGGAAACAGAAGTAAAAAAATATTACAACATTACGAAAAGATACGGATAGCAATCAATATCCATTCTCGTCAAGATCCAGAAAATAATACCCCCACTCTTTATTTAGACACCCTCCGACAAAGACTGGCAGTAAAATCAAATAGACTTCGTAGATACGAGACATCGGAAAAAAGGAGAAAACACAATGCGCAGTTCTCCAAAAGTGAGAAGCATTTCTATCGATCACTCCGGGAAGAGCGTGGAACAACAATTGATCAACCTCCATCAGCTGAGAGTGTAGAAACGTACTGGAAAGGTCTCTGGTCTAATAACTTGACCCACGAAGAGGACAGAGCTTGGATAAAAAATGAAGAAAATAAAGCGAGCACTCTTCCATGTATGGGGCCGACCGATTTTACTGAAGAAGAAATAGCTTTAGCCATTAATAAATCACATAATTGGAAGGCACCAGGGCCAGACAACCTACATAACTACTGGCTGAAGAGATTTAAGTGCGCGCATGCCTATATAGCACGTTACTTCACCAATATCCTGCAACACCCAGATGAAGCGCCAATGTTCCTGACAAAAGGCAATACATATCTCCTCCCTAAAGATGTCAACAATACAAGAAGCCCATCAAAATATCGACCTATTACTTGTCTTTGTACGCTATACAAAATTCTTACTTCGTCACTAGCATCAAAAATCTACCAACACCTTGAAGACAACAAAGTCCTGGTTATGCAAGGAACAATTAATCATTGATGCTGTAGTCATGGAACAGGCCTATGCAAAATCGAGAAATATATTTACAGCTTTCATAGACTACAAGAAAGCTTTTGATAGCGTGCCACACTCATGGTTAATCAAAGTTTTGGAGATATACAAAGTATGTCCATTTATTATTGCAACTCTCAGGCAACTAATGTCCTCATGGGAAATAACTCTTCACCTGTGTCACTCTGGCGGACGGATTACTTCACCAAAAATCCGCATCAACCGTGGCATCCTTCAAGGTGACAGTCTAAGCCCGTTGTGGTTCTGTATGGCTTTAAACCCACTTTCCAATACTCTCAACTCTACTAGATACGGCTACCAAATCAAAGGTGAAGATGGGCACCAACATAAACTTACACACCTATTATACATGGATGATATAAAACTCTATGCTGCAACCGAAAGACAAATTCAAAGCCTACTGCAATTGGTAGAAAGCTTCTCTACCGATATTAAAATGTCTTTTGGAATAGAGAAATGCCGACGATTAAGTGTAGTTAAAGGGCAAATTCAGCAAAGAGACTACGAGCTCACAACAAGAGAAACGATAGAAGCACTGAGCCAAAGGGAATCGTATAAGTACTTGGGAATCAGCCAAGCCCGGCGGATACAACATAAAGATATTAAGCAAACAATATCAAGTGTGTACCTACAAAGAACAAGGGACTTACTCCGTTCTCATCTCAATGGAAAAAATATGGTAAAAGCCATAAACACCTTTGCTGTACCTGTCCTGACGTACACATTTGGAGTTATTAAGTGGACCCATACGGACCTAGAGGAGCTAAAAAGATCAACGCGCAGGTTAATGACGAAGAACAGAGCCCACCACCCTATTTCTGCTCTTGAGAGAACAACGCTTCCTAGACACCTTGGAGGCCGTGGAATGATAGACATCAGTCACATGTGTAATAAACAAACAGCAAACCTCCGTAGCTATTTTCATGACCAAAATAACGAACTTCACCAAGCGATAGTACAGAACGACGACAACTATACTCCACTAGACCTGAAACACATAAGAGGTATCGAATGTGAAACGGACTCTGCCTATATTAGTCGTAAATTGCAGGAATGGAAATCTAAGGAAATACACGGCAGACATGCCTACATGATGCAACAACCCCACATCGATATAAATATGTCAAATGCATGGCTCTCGAATGCAGATATCTTTGTTGAGACAGAGGCGTTTATGATAGCAATACAAGACCAAGTCATCGCGACAAAGAACTACTGTAAATACGTGCTGAAATACGCAATGGAGAACGATACATGTAGAAGGTGCTTTCAACAACCAGAAACAATACAGCACATTACTGGAGCATGTACGTCGCTTGCTGCTACAGACTATCTGAAGAGACACAACCAAGTTGCAAAAATCATACACCAAGCGCTGGGGATAAAGCACGACCTTATTTGGATGGAAGTTCCGTTCTATAAATATAACCCAGACCCTATTTTAGAAAATAATGTTTGCAAGCTCTATTGGGACCGTACTGTTCTAACTGACCATCTTATTGGAAACAACAGACCAGACATAATCTTAGTGAAAAAGCAAAGCAAGGAAACTTTTATCATAGATATTGGAATCCCAAATAGCCACAATCTGGAAAATTATTATCGAGAGAAGGTTAGCAAATACCAGCTTCTTGCAGAAGAAATAAAACATATCTGGAGGCAGGATATTGTAAGAGTCATACCGATAATTATATCTTCAACTGGAATAGTTCCCAAAAACTTCATTGAAAACCTTAAAACATTAGGTGTCGAAAGAAAAGCCACAACAATACAAAAATCAATAATCCTATCTACAACAACGATAGTGCGTTCAATAATTTGCAGTGCTTAAAGCTCTACTATTAATATAATATATATTAAATAACAAAAACACAAAAGAAAACAGTGCTGAAGTGACTTGCAGGCGACTGCCGTCATGTTCAGCTAAAAATGGACTCCCCCTCGCGCGGTATGGGGAGGGGGAAGAGGCGTGGGAATAATAATAATAATAATGATAATAATAATAATAATAATAATAATAACAATAAAAATAAAAATAACAATTCAAAATTAAAGAAACAAAAGTATTCAGACGTTTTTGTACTCGTTTGAAAAAGTTTCCATCACTACCGCCCCAGTTTATCTGTGTTCATATTGATCTATAAATAGATCACAGTCAGTGGTCGCATGCATGGGAGTTGGCGGTGAAAAATGCAGCAGGCAGTATCTGCTCATAAAGAGCGATGGCACGCGGAAGGTGTCAGGTTCAAGACCAGCTAGAGGCCAAGTCGTAGTTTTTTTCTTTTTTGGGTTTCTTGGTAATTTAAGCGAATATTGTAGTAAGGAAATACTAATTATAAGGGGAAAAAATATATATTGGGGTTGGAATTAATTTTAAAGGTTTTTTTCGGTTTTTGAGCATTTATTTAGAAACAACGGTACAATGTATATTATTCAAAGTATTGTCCATCGTTAGCTACAACATTTTCCCATCTTTCTGGCAGCATATGGATTCCGCGCCGGAAGAACGATTCGTCTTTTGAGACAATCCACGAATCGACCCATTTTTTGGTATCCTCGTAAGAAGTGAAGCGCTGCTCAGCCAAGCCATGCGTCATCGATCTGAATAGGTGGTAGTCGGAAGGGGCTATAAGGCGGGTGGGGTAGCACATCCCAATTCAGCGCCTCCAACGTTTCCTTGACGGTTCTTGCAACATGTGGCCGTGCGTTGTCATGTTGAAAAACCACTTTGTCGTGTCTTTTGGCATATTCCGGCCGTTTAACCTTTAATGCTCGGCTCAATTGCATCAATTGTTGTTGGTAGCGTTCCCCAGTGATGGTTTAGTTAGGTTTTAGCAGCTCATAGTACACGACACCCTTCTGATCCCATCAAATACACAGCATAAGCTTGGCGCCATGAATATTCGGCTTGGCCCTCGATGTTGATGCATGGCCGGGTGGTCCCCACGATTTTTTTCGCTTAGGATTATCGTAATGGATCCACTTTTCATCGCCAGTGACAATGCGATGCAAAAAACTCTTTCTTTTATGCCGTTGAAGCAGTTGTTCGCACATGCAAAATCGCCGTTCAACGTCTCTCGGCTTCAACTGGTACGGCACCCAATTTCCTTGCTTTTGAATCATTCTCATGGCCTTCAAGCGTTTGCCAACCGTTGATAAGTCGACTCCCAATGATTCTGACAATTCTTGAAGGGTTTGACACGGGTCTTCACCGAGCAAAGCCTCCAATTCCTCATCTTCAAACTTTTTCGACTGGCCCGGACGCTCTTTGTCTTCCGTATCAAAATCACCACTTTTAAACCGACGGAACCAGTACTCACAAGTAGAAATCGATGGAGCATACTCCTTACGGGGAGTAAGCCTCAGTAAGCGTGCGTTGTGCTTCAACCGCTTTTTTCTTCAAATGGAAGCACAAAAGTAAACCTTCCCGCAAATTGCGTTTTGTTGGAACGAAAGTCGACATGTTCACAGAGAAAAAAATATATGTTGTTTACACTTCAGTGGAATGACACATACTAAAAAATGAAGCTTAGACAATGTGCTTTGAAATGAATATAGTCACAGGTGTGCCCGATGCGATCTATTGATAGTTACGTTATCTCTTAGAAAACCTTTAAAACTAATTCCAACCCCCAATAAGTCAGTAAATAGATTAGAATATTTATAAGGGTACATAGAATCATGTTTGGGCTATTTATTCAGCAGCACAGTTAATAGCTAGCCTATCGAGGAGCTCAGGCAATACCAATAATGAAGATCAAGATCAGTTGGCGGTTAAATAGAGCGATAAGAAGTCGAGTTTTTTTTCATATGGTGACAGTGTGACTATTTCTGCAAGGTGACGTGAGTGTGTTCTTTCTGGATAAGTTTCTTTTTGAAGGGTTCCGAAAATTGTTGTTTGTTTAGAAGAAAAGGTGATTTAAAGAATTTAGAAATAAATTATGGCAAATTAAAAACAGAAATTTATTTAGAATTATTTAAGCAGATAAGGGAATTGAGTCACTTACATCGAGGAGATAAGGTATTGGAGTCACCTGCTCTGAGGAAATCACAGCCATTGTAGGCTGATGAGAGAATCCAAGTGCAAGGTAGGAAAACTAAAAGAAAGCCCCAGGACATAGATTGAAAAGTGGCTAACACGTATATTTTCTTTATAGATACGATTAAAACGTCCTGAGGTATTCCCATTAAGTGGATTTTTATGTAATTCCGTATCACGGCGTGGCTTAATCGTGGCTTAATATCGTTAATTAAATGCCGACCTCCGCTCGGTTACAAGCAGCCTTAGACCATCGAGCAACAAGGGTCACGGTAGACCAGAGGTTCCGTCACTTGCATATCACGCGGAAGTCCCGGGTTCAAATTCTGGTCGTGGAATTTTTCCTGTAGATATTTTTATTAATTGCGGTGTTATTTTTTTAATGTAATATTGATTTTTGCAATCTGCAGTCGCAGATAATTTAATGCTCTCGCTAGAGTTGGAAATGGAAATTTTCTTAAGCTAAGTCTAAATCCAAAATTAAGTTACTTCATTATTTAACCTTTTGTTACACGGAAAGAAGAATATAGTTAACATCCATGAATTTTATACGCGTCAAATTTTTAATTTCATTTTTAAAATATTTCACAATTTTTTTGTTGTGGAACTAAAGATTCCAACTATTAGCCATTAACCTTTTTTTTATTTTTTTTCCTAAATATTATATATGGTATAACTTATTTTGATTTTTATGAAATTTACCCTATACTGAGATTAAAACTCAGAGTATTATTAAATATTTGATTAACGCCATTTTTTTCTTATGTGACTTATGATTATATTCCCATTATTAGACATTAAGAAATTATTTTGGATTTTTATATGGTAATGAAAATTGTGAGCCTAGGGTAAACAATCGATTGTTTGCGACAGGAGTGTTATAGTTAGGGTTAAGGGTTAATTGATTATTTATAAATAAATTTAAAGATTTTGTATTTGGACTTAAATTTAGAATTGTTTTTATTGAATTCGCTACGGTTCTCAAGGATCACGATAATTGGAGCCGGTCGGCATTGGGTGAATCGCGTGGCGCCCAAAATTATCAACAACAAAAAATACCCACGGCCTCATCCACTGAGTCGGCCAAACTCGATTTCGACAAACGAGAGATTTTGCGCGTAACAGTTTTACTGAATCTACTATTTAGCATAACCGATTTTAATTTAAATGTAACACAATTTTAAATTGTCCATATTCGCCACTTTTGATAAATATCACAGACACCTAAAATTTTTAACAAATCATATTCTACGCCTTTCTTGGACTTTTCTAAACATATTCTGGCACCAAGTTCTTGTAGAAATTTTGCAGTTATTACACCCGAAATTAGAGGTATTTAATTAAATGAATAAAAATTAAAGACTAAAGTGTTTTAATCAGTTCGACTACACAACATAACCTAAAATTTAGCCATTCTTTGACAAGTTAACAGTTGTAAAAAATTTGTTTTATTAATAAATACCTGCTCATTTTGAAAAACTGAATACATTTGGGTTGAATACTCATTTTTCTGGGCTTGTTCTATAAAATTGTTTAATAAAAATTTGCAGCACACGTCGCTTCTTTACAACAGTTGTCAGAAGGATTTCTTTCTAACTAACACAACAAAGCTCTGCTCGTGACATTTTCTAAACGTGCACTTTCTCACATTCATAAAAGATTGTGTTGGTTTTCATCAAACATTTTTTAATTGTGTTGGAGCTTTGGTTACGCGTGTCTTGAAGGGATAAAGAATGTTCATTGAAAGTAAAACATTGTTTTTATTTTACCGACAAACTTTCAATAATTTAGGTCGCTTTCAAGATTAACTTTCATGCTCTCTTGGTCCAAATTTTAGCTCAGGTTACTTTAAAAATTTACTGTACTAAAACTTGCTACTGGCAATACTGATTGCTCCACAGTAGAGAAAAGAAAACAATAAACTAAAAGGAAACAAACAGAACGCGCTGCTAGAGAAGGTCAGAGAAGTATGGAAACAACAAAAATTCATGTAGCAGCCGACACTCGAGCTTTAAGCGAAGCATCCGAATAATCTTGTGGTCTGGAGGCTGCCTTGCATCAATTCGCAATCGTGACAAAGTGTGCTTTGCAGCAATCGTTGTTTACGAACTCGAGCGGTATATATGCATTTTTTCCTGTGTGCGATTACGGCTGACGACGATTGTTTCTCGAGTGGCAAAAACTGACGAATGGTCTCATGCAAATCTCTGGTACTTAATATTGAAATAATTTTAAAAATTATATATAATTATATATAACATATAGGCCTTTTTGATGGTTGCGTAAAAGAATTGCACTTATGCGCCCTCTGGTGTTAAAAACAGTTCAAAATTGATTGCACCAAAACACTTTTTATACCAGAAAAAAATTTAATGTAATCGGCCAAGCCGTTTAGGAGTAGTTCAGTCACATACACACGAACAGAAGAATTATATATACAAAGAAGATCTATTTAATACTTACAAAGATCTAATGGGTACCAAAACAATCACACAAGAATACAAATTGGAATAAATTTTGTCCTTCAAATTTTTCCTATGAGTTACTTTATTCGTTTTCAAACTTTTTTTTGCAACGAATCTTTGCGACAACAATTTAAATCTGCGAGAAACAAGAGACGGAGAACTTTTTTATGAGCTCTAACCACAAATAATTGGTATAGCTGCATTTTTTAATGCAAAAAAAGCTGGGCGAAATTTTAAAAATATTATTTCAAATTAATTTTTTAGATCTTACAATATTTTTTATTGAAATTTAATGTTTTTTATACAAGAAAACCTTTAATAAATTTCAAAACAAAAACGTATAAAATATCTTTTTAATATAAATTTCCTTCAGTTTTATCCTTAAGAAAATAAAATAGATCGTTACAAATTTATACAGCAGAAAAATAAGAGTGATACTAAGTTCATTTGACGACGGCTATCATTCGCCTTGACATTGTTTTAATGAGTTCGTGACATTTCTTCTTATTTGTAGAATTTTTATTTGTCGAATTTGGCACTCAAACTGTTAACAGTTCTTTGCGGATCACTGCGTAATCGGCATTTTTAAAATTTTTTTTATA
Source organism: Dichetophora obliterata (assembly GCA_963920525.1). Classification (NCBI taxonomy): domain Eukaryota; kingdom Metazoa; phylum Arthropoda; class Insecta; order Diptera; family Sciomyzidae; genus Dichetophora; species Dichetophora obliterata. Next base: position 13,121,032 of record OY986436.1, on the reverse strand, counting down.
TCAACTAATTTGGTCTTAAGAATATCTTATGAAAATTTTTAGTACATCTATCGAATTTTTTTGTGTTGGCATGTGAAGCACAAAATCATGTCATAAGCACATATTTGGTAACCAACCCTTTCTTATATATTGATAATGTATTTCTACTTCCCCAATAACACTCAGTTTGTACTCCTGAATATTTTTTAAAATACACACTTTAAATTTTCAATTATATTAAGAAATCAATGTTTTTGATACAAGAAAAATTGTATTCTTAAAGCTTTAAATTTCATTTCTTAAGTCGGGTTTATAGCTTTTTTGCAGAGCTGAGAAAAATTTGTTGAAAAATTCTTTGTGTATAAAACTACAGAAAAAGCGTAATGTTTATAGTTTAAGCTGACTCTGAGCATAAAGCTACTTTTTAAATGATTTTCAGCTCGTATATCTCCATCTCGCTTGATCATACAAGCAAAAAGCACGTACTATTAACACCAATAAGCTCAAGAAGCTGCTTTGTGGAGCGTTGAGTATGCGTTCATTATGATTAAAGAAAGATCGACAAAGCTGCTTTATGAGCCAAAGCAACCACTATGAACGCGGCCTTAGACATGACATTTCAAGCTTTAAGAACACAACAAACATAGTTATATAAAAAACATTGATTTCTTAATATAAACAAAAACTGAAAGTGTTTATATTACACTGAGTGTTGTTAGGTAGACGTGAGTAAACTAATAATGAAATGTTGTTACAACATATTTTTATGCTTTTATTTATTTGTTATTTTTGAAGTGAAAACTTCTTAAGGCGCGTTTAGCTATTTTTGGTAGAGGGTAAGGCTCTGGTTTGCGTTATCATTGCAGCGAGTAGCTTTCATCATTAAGACAGCGAGTAGTTTCGACTTTAAGACAGCGAGTAGCTTTTGTCAATAAGTTTGAAACTGGTTATTACAGTGCTTTCACAACGTAGATTGTGTAATAACTCCAGTGATTTTATAACTTTTCGGATTCGATTTATTCCAGTGCTTGTTAAACTGCTATTCCTGTGACTTTCAAACTGTTACTCCAATGTCTTTTGAACTTTTGGATGTAGTGACTCTCAAGCTGTTAGACTTTTCACTTTGTGAAGGGTGTCACGGTCTAAATGACGCACTTACGTTTCTGAATTGTGTAGTGTTCTTATTATAGTGATTTTTGTAGCTTGTTTTTCACTTTGTGCAGGGTGAGTACAATATGCCGCCTAAGAGCGACCCCAGCAATTGTCCAGGCAAAGCTGTTCCTGCTTCAGGAAAACCTTTAATGGGTAGGGTGTAAAAGAGCCAAAGTATTAGTTGATGGTAAATGTGGACCCTGGTTTCATCCAAGTGTTGGAGAGTCCGGCATTCGTACGGGGCTAAAAGTATGAGGTGTTGGTATGGGTGTTAGTTCTAGTAGTTTTCGTGCAAAGGGTGCCTCTAAAAATCAATTTAGTGGAGATGAGGAGCCTATGGAGATAGAACGTCGAAATTTGAAGACCCTAAAGCTGGATAAGTCCAATATTTCGGTTGGAAAGGGAAAGGCTGTAAAACGAGTTTGTGGATTGTTCCGGTCTCACTCTGCTAATTCAATGGTAGGTAAGACGACCCCAAAAGCAAAAGACGATGTGAAATTTTTGTCAAAGCTTTCAGAATCAGCGGAAAAGGCTGTGAACAAGAAAGGTAAGAAAGATGTGGTTTTTGGCATGGATAAAGTCAGAAAAAATTAAATAAATTTCCGGTGACCTACTTAAACTTGCACTCGAATGTTTAATGAGAGGTGATGTTTTTTGAAATTCGGGAGCTACAGTCCCGGTATTTTTTTAACGATAATCTTAATTGAAATTCCTACGATAACGACATTAATTCTAAGCATGTTTTCGTTTACATTTTTGTTTTCCGATGATGCAGAAAAATTTTTCATTACAACCAATGTAACACAATTGGTTTTTTTTTATCTATTCTGACATGGCATACAACAAAAACGACAATGGTAATAACAACAAAAATAAATTTTTTATCAACTTTGATGCTTTATCTATTTAATAAAAAACGTTTGTTGATATTTTTCATATTTTTTATGTAATTTTATTTTTTTTTTTTTATTTCAAAGATCAAAAAACCAAGGCATGCAACTTGTACAAACAAGGTTTGGTCTTTGACCTGAAAGGAAAGGGATAAATTATTTAGAGAAATTAATTGGAACCCGTGCCCATGCCCGAACCCAGATCCGAACCAGGAACCTTTGGGTTGATAGTCTAGCGCACTCTCCACTAGACTACAAAGGTTAACAATTGTAGCGAGCCATTATAGTTTATGTCGCAAGGAGAGAAGGTGACCTTAAAGCCCAGAGTGATATGATAGAATAGGTGTCTAGGCTGAATGAAGGCCATGCCAAACCTTTATATAGGTACTTTAGTTTGCTAGCCAGTTTTTTGTTGTTTTGGCGGTGTGAAATCGATGATCGTCTTGTTGGATCGAAAATTTTTCAAGAGAATTAATATGAGATAACGATAGTAGTAAACGAGATAATGAAAGCAATAAAATGCTTTCCAAAATATATTTTTTAACATTGATGATAATTCCTACACCTTTTGGAGACATACATCCCCCTACCATGTCACTCGCTGTAAACTTCACAGTACGCTTTAATCAATTTTTATGTTATGCCTCATTTTTCATTCGAATGGCCCTTTTTCTTGAATCGTCAATGCACACAGCGAATTTGGATTCATCGCTAAATATTATGGTATCCAAATGCTTTTGTATCAAAATAAATATAATTATTCTGGATACCTAACAAAAAAAAGTAAGCTTAAATATCATAAAAGTATCACAGTTCCACTTATGATAAAAGATAAAGCCAAATAGTCTTTCACCAATTAAATACTTTGAGAACATTACAGTTGCTCTTCAGTTATTACCATTTTTTCAATTTTTAGTGGTCATTTTCATTTTCTCAAGAAGTCTGTTGTTTGATAAAAATTATTGTGATGACGTTACACACGTTCAAATTTTCAAACCAAAATTTGTTTATGTGATCTGGTAGTTGGTAATACGAAATTAAAAAATTTAAAAATTATAAAAAATTTAAGTTTTTTATATGGCCTTGTTATTTATTATGTTGATTTTCTATGATTTAAATACAAATTCCTTTTCATATTGAAAATGTTGTTGTTTCATTAGAAAAATTTGTTAGAGCAATTAATTGTTCTAATCTGACCTAAAGCTCAATAAACGATTTTAAAAACTATCAAAGAACTAAAACTTGTATTTAAAATCAAGAATGATTTAAGCTATCAAACATTTAGAATTTGTATTTAAATCATAGAAAATCAATATAAATATAAAAAATAGTTTTTTTGTAAGTTGTATTTTGTTATTCGACCTTAATTTTTTAAAGATTTTTTGTTTGTTGTTTTTCAGGCTCTAGGTCTCAAAATTTATAAAAACTTTTTGTTTTGTTTTCATAGTTTTTTTATAAATGTCTAAAAATATTTCAGCCAAATGTTTGCCCACGACTTCAGCTGGACCTATTGTTTGTGGATAGAGCTGCTTTTAATATCGGTAGAAGTAGTAGCTTTCACATTTTTCCTTTGTCTTTGTCAATCGCTATGCTGAAAAATGGGTTTTTGTTACTCATGAAAAAACTCTGTGAGAAGCAAGATAAGAACAAATCGTCGCTGCGCCTAAAAAAATGGTAATGTGACTTTTGTCAATTTCTTTTATTGCACTTTTTATTAACACTATCTATCGCTCATATTTCTGCATTTTCCGTTTTTTTAGATCTCTTTTGGTTTAAAAGTCAAATGCTCTGAAAAAATCAATTTTTTTGCTCTCCTGAAAAGTTGCTGAAAAACACATAACCATTTTTGAAGGCACAGCGACGAAATTCTAAATCAAGCTAGAGTGAAAGCTAAAGTACTTTTCAACGGAACTACTTCTCTTTTTTCTGAAAGTGACTGCATAGAACACACACACGCACATTCACTTAAATTTTGTCTTAATTTTTGTTTTCTGTTTATTTTGTGGAAACAACCGTTATACTTCACATGCACGCTGTAAGGCTTTCGTGCTCTAAGTTTTTTTTAGCTTCAATTAATTAAAGTTAAATAAATTCTTGATTTCATTGTTGTTTAATACTTTACGCTCGCAGCCAACTAATGGAAATTGTTTTCCAAGAACTTCTTAGCTTGTTGCATTTGATGTGAAGCTATAGAGTGTAGAGCGAAGCACAGGATAGTAAGTGAATAATAATATTGCCAATGCTAGTTTTTACTTTGCTAGAAAAGTTGATTGGTTGCTATAAAAGTTTGCTAGAAAAAAGTTGGATATATTTTATGTTCAGCATGCAGAATAAAGAAATTGTAAGTTCTAGAAATTAAACTTTTCTGATCGACTGCCACCTTTCTACAGACAATGCAAAGACTCAGAGAGCAAACACTATTTACTATGTCAAGCTTCCTTAAAACTTGAGCATTTGAGTACAAAGTCGACATAAAACTTGTGGGTGCATATTTCTACAATAATTTTTGTAACAAACACTTAAAAACACGCAGAACACAATTAATCATAAAAAGTTCGGTCTAAATCTGTCTTAGATTTTGTCTGAGTTGTTTTATTTTCATTGTTACATACGTTTTTTATCTGTTAAGATTTCAAGTTTAATTTACAACTCGTATTCCTTACCCTCTGCTTTCAGTTGCTTTATAACTTTAACGGTATGTATGTTTAAATCTTTATACATATAAATCCAATATCCATTAAAATATTTTGTCTCTCCTAGAGTTTTTAAAAAGATTTACAACGACAAGCGACTCTCAAACGATTTTAATGAATACCGACAAGTTTTTGGTCTGTGTGAAGAAAACGTATGCACAGGTATTGTGTTCACACACTCAAACATACATTTAATACAAATTTATACAGGTATGCAAAATACATGTAATGAGATGGCAAGCGTGCCGTTGACTTGCATTGTGCGGCTGTGTTTTGCAGGTGGCACACACAAAAGATATAAGTGCATGAGTGTATGTTAATGAAGTAATGGCTTATATGTGCGTGTGTATTTATGTGTGCGAAAGTATTTGCTTGCCTGTGAGAATGAATGTTGGAATTATTGTGATTGTGTAATGGCAAATGCAAATACAATTAGTAGCTACTGAAATTGGTTTCTTGAAGTGAAGTTAAAAGCTTTCTCACTTTTTTTTATATCAAAGCCTTTAAAAGCTCGAGACGCTTGAAATCATATAATTTTAAAATTGAGTGTTAAGTGAATATTACTGGTTTCAACCATAGCTGTAAAATAATGATTACTAATCATAATCATTAGCAATTCGATTATTTTTTTAAAAAAGTAAAATAATTTACTAAGTACGATTATTTTCTGTTTCTAATCGTAATCTAATAATAACGATTACAAATAATCAAAAAATAGTTACGATTACTTCAGATTACGAAAATAATCAAAAGTCAAGAAAAATAGTCATGAAAAAATAATCCGTTTACTTTAAGACATTCTTTTTTTATTCTTTTTGATTATTTAAATAATTTCTTAAAGTACTCGGATTGTTTTTCTTGATTACCTTTGATTTTTCATAATTTCAAGTAATCGTTATTATTTTTTGATTTTTTGTAATCGTAATCAAATACTAATCATAAACTTCTTCCTCAAGGATTATATAATGATTAAAATTCTTTTTAAAACATAACATAATTGATTACTAGGGCTAGGAATTTCATACACTAAAAAATCGAAAATATGCGCTATAACATTCACTTAAAACTATGAAATATGCGCTAAAAACATAAAATATGATATTCCAAATATTTTTCTACTATGTAATTATCGTTACTAACATTAATATTGCATGCAATTTAACCAAAAAAGAAGATAAACAATTAATTTTAAAATACATAAAAAATTAGTTTTTAAAAAAACAACAAAAATATAAAGAACACATAAAAGTAATCGTTTCCCTAATCAAAAAGAGCAAATCAAAAAAGCAAAAATTGCAAAAACCACAAGCATTTTTTGTAGAACATACAAAAATATGCGTAATAAATATGCAAAAAAAGAAATTTTTTGCAAAATATGCAAAACCATGCATTTATTGCAAAATATGCAAAAATGAATGAATGCCATTTTAAAGGATATTTCATGATTCGTAAAGATAACTTAACCATTTCCATTTTGAAATAGCTAGTAAAAGCTTGCATTTGCTTGAGATTCCTAGCCCTATTGATTACTAATCGTAATCGCAATTTAACAGCTATGGTTTCATCACATAAAAACATTATTTGTAAATACAAATATGCTAAGAATTCTGATAACATTTAGATTATATTAGCAATGTTTTTGTCTTAATGCTTGCTAATAATATTTAGGGCAATTAATATTTTCATAAAAAAAATTTTGGTTTGTATAATAGTATCTAGATAAAAGTGTAAAACTTAATAAAAAAATTAAGTGATCACGTTAAAGTACGTTATTTTTAATTTAAACATATTATTTATATCAAATTTTATTGACTTTTAAATTATCTTTTAGGGCCACTTTTTCGTTGCGAGCTTAAACTCTAGTCAAATTAAACTGAAGTTAACTCACCAAAATTGGACGTTTAAACTCGGTTAAACTAGATATTTTAGCATTCGTTGAAGTTAAATTGATTTAAATTATAATATAATGTGTTTCTTTTTTGCCTAAACCGAGTTTATAGGTCCAATTTTGGTGAGTCAACCTCAGTTTAATTTGACTAGAGCTTAAGCTCGACCTGAAAACTTAGCCCTTGGTATAATATTTTTAGAAAAGCTTTTCAAATCTTTAAATCAGAGGTGCGCACACATAAACATACACATCTTTATGTTTGTGTTGTAAAGCTTTTGCTTTTAAAGTTTGCAGTTGAAAAAAAAACACGAATTCAACAACGAAACGCAAGCAACAAACTTTCAGTAACTATCCAAATTTCATGCTAGCTGGTTGCGGTTGCTTGCTGTTTCGTTTCTTTTTTTATCCACGATCTAAATGAGGTGAAAACCAAACTTAAAATACTATCCTTGATTCATTTCTTGTTGGAACTTACATTTTGTTAAACTCTTATTTTTGTAATCGAAAATAGAATGTATTCAAATATTTTTAATTCTTATTTATACAAGAGTTGTTTAACTGAAAATTTTAAGAGTTATTTTTGGGTCATACCTTAATGTTTTATTTAACACGTTTAATTAAAATTTTTAGTTAAATGGACTATACATAAAAAATATATATGATGCCTCTTATTTTTCTATAAATTTTTTATTAAATTAAAAATTATATATTTATATTAACCAAATAGTTTTTTAGAAAACCGGTTAACCGTTTTAAACCGATTACTTTTTTAAATATTCGATAAACCGGTTTTTAAAAAATTGTCATTTTCGGGTTATTCGAGAAACCGATTTTTACTTTTTGTCGAATATTTGACAACACTACTTCTATCTGATAAACGATCAAATCGTGGCCGTATAACAACATTATAAGAGCATTTTAAGCAAGCTTTTTAAAGCTTAAGGCTGAAAGTTTTAGTGCAACAATTTACTTAAAGCACTTTAAAAGCTCCAAAACCCAAACGACTAAAATTTTAACAAATTCAAGCTTAAGTTATTGGCATAAGCTTCTTTAAGCCAACTAGGTTTATGCAAATCTTCTTAAAATTTTTCTTTTCTAACAATTTCTCTCAAAGCTCAAAGCTTAATATAAACATGTCCTGCAAATATGACGATGCTTCATAATCCTTAAACATTATAAATCCATAAAGTGGGTGAAATTATTGCAGAGCAAAGTTAGCAGCACTGGCGGCAAAACTTGCGACTCAAAGTCATTCAGAGTACAAGATTCATACACATATATACTATTCACACACACAAACAATAACACTTCCCATAGCCAAATTAACAAAACACGCCAACGTCTGCTGCTGAGTGGCGCCAAGTTTGAAATGTTTACGACAGCAAAGCTTGGCATGCCAGGCTATATGTGAAGGAGAAGTGGTTGGTGGCTGCGAGTGTTGTTGTTTGGTTAGAGAATTCCACACAAAATTGTGAATTTTCAAAATGTTGCCAAATTGCCAAAGTTTTTCCCAGTGTTGCCAAGCCGTTGGCTATTGAAATGCGACATCAAATTTAAGCTAACGAGGTGCGGGGACAGTTTGACAAAGTGGCGCAAAATGAGTAGGAGTTGTTATTAAAATTAAGTAGCAGACAAGTTTTGACATAAATAAATAAACAAGAACACCAATAAACACAACAACAGCAACAACGACATCAATATGCAACATAATTATGATTGTTTTTATTGTTATAATTTGGCAAGAGAGCGGAAGAAAAGTTGGCAAATAAAAAGCAGAAAATAAGTATAGCTTTTTTTTAATGAGAATACTATGGGACCAGAAAAAGTATACACACACACACACTCGTAACTTGAATTATTTCAAACTTTACCGGAAGTTAGACGCTCGCCACATTAGCTAAGAGTGCAGTGCATATTAACTGTGCACAACAAGTGGCAGTTAAAAGTTTCGAATTTTTTCAAGATGACTTAGCATGAGATTTACAACAGAGGTGTGTGAAGCCTTAATATATAGTATATTTAATTATGTATATCATTATTTTTGCACCGGAAATGACGTTAACTCTCGTTGAGTAAGATTAAAGTTCCAAAACCTAACAATAAAGACATAAGACACTAATCTAGAGGAATCAAAATAGTTACGATGATTTTATTTTAGATTTAGTTCTACACTTTTATTGTTAAATTTGTAAAAAAATTACTGTCACACAAGAACATAAAATTGTTAAAATGCCTTTACTGAATTGTTTCACTAAGAAAAATAATCAGACTACATTCTCTGAATATTTAGCTTTCAAAATTTACATTTTAAACTATAAAAGTAGAAAAAGGTTTGTGTATAGATTAAAGATAACTTCATCAAAATATTTTAAATAAATAAACGGCTTTCATAAAAAAGAAATAGCCTATTAAAATAGTTTTAGCTTTCTCTTAAATGCTCGAAAAATATTTACTACAGAACACTTTAAATATTTTTTTTTCTCTGTCAATCAATGATGTTTTTACTACTGTGCCAAACCCTTGCTTCTGGTCTAACATCCATATTAGGCACATTGGCAATATGTTCGCATACAATTCCACATTCATTGATTGTTATCGTAGTCAAATCCGCGTTTATGACAACATTTTTATATCGCATAACATTTTTTTTACTGTCGATTGTATATTGATTTTACATGAAACGCTCAAAAAATAATGATGCCAATTCGAGAGTCTATCGTTTACAATAACTATAATAAAAGCAATAAAATTTACACACAAAAAAAAACAAATATTTTCAATACTGCTTGTTTTTGTTGGCAGCAAGCAAAAAATATATATAAAAAAAAAAAGAACAAATGATATTCAGTCAAAAGCAAATTCCTAGGAAATTGTTAACAAAAACAAAGAGCAAGCAAATTTTGAACACAAATAAAATGGGGGCAGACAAAATAAATTTGAATAATTTGCAGTAGATATGTGTTTGCGCTGATGTCAGTAGTGTTTGTAGATAGTTTTGACATAAAATGTTCGCTTCATCACGATTCAAAAATTAACATTAGAGTATGAATTTTTCTCCAAAAAAGTTTTGTGTTAGTGCTTTGACTAACTTTTTGTTGTGGTAGTAGTTTTTTGTATCGCATTAAAGCCGGGTCATCATGTTCAGCGCAAGTGTTTGGCAATTGAATGTGTGTGATGTTTTGTTGGTTGGTAGCATTTGCCAGCGCACAGTGGATAAATCAATAAATTTTATGTTATCGAATTTTGTTGAAAAATAGCCAAATATCGGTTCTTATTATAAAAAGGAGACATATGCATTAATTAATTCTGTATAAAATCTATAATATAACCAGTTTAGATTTCGCTTTGTCTGGTCGTAAAATCAAGTTTTTTGAGCAAAAACAAAAACAAAATGGCGAATTTTTTTATGTTAGGTCGCAGCAATAAAAGGTTGAATAATAATAGATATTTATAATTTTACTACGAGATACAGTGTCCGCCAAATAACTTTTTTTTTTTGAAAATTCTATAAGAAAAAAACTGCTGGATATTTTCTCAAATTTCTTTTTTTATTTGAAAGTACAATTCTTCCGGTTAATAATGGAAAATAATTTTATTCAAATGGCTGCCTCGGCTGGCCATTCAGTAGCCTACACGATCGGTCCAATTTTTAAGCACATTATCGATTGTGTGCAGCTGTATTTTACCAATGGCTTCACGAATATTGTTCTTTAAAGCGTCAATTGTCTCTGGCTTGTCGACGTAACACTTATCTTTGAGGGCACCTCACAAATAATGGTCCAACGGTGTCAAATCGCAGCTCCGAGGTGGCCAAACGACATCAGCTCTGCGGCTGATAATGCGATCTTCAAAAACAGGGCGCAAAACATCGAGTGTAGCTTCGGCTGTGTGGCACGTAGCGCCGTCCTGCTGAAACCAAATGTTGCCAATATCCTCCTCTTCAATTTTTGTGAACAAAAATTCGTTCAACATGGCCCGATAATGATCGCCATTGACTGTAACGGCTACTCCTTGCTCATTTTCGAAGAAAAATGGCCCAATTATGCCTCTGGACCAAAATCCGCACCAAACAGTGACTCGTTTTGGGTGCAGCGGCTTTTCAATGTATGCGTGCGGGTTTTTGTGCCCCAAATACGACAATTTTGCTTGTATACATACCCGCCAAGATCAAAATGAGCTTCATCTGAAAAGATGATTTTTTTGGCAAAATCGGCATCTTCTGTAAGTCGATCGAAGGCCCTTTTCTCAGCGTTGTTCAAGCGTATACACAACCATATTCGTTCAGCGGAAGGATAAAACTAATTATCTGTCAAATCAGACATGAGCTAAGTGTTACCATTCACGAAATAAGCACTAGTTGAAAAAAAAGTTATATGGCGGACCCTGTATAAATAAGTACATACATTAGTCCGGGTCGATTTGTGGGGAGGCAAAAAAATAGCCCATTGCTCAGTGAAAATCGTATTCTAGGGATCAAAATAAGAAACTTTGCCCGAGGAACTATACCTCTAAAACGAATTCTAATGCCCCAACTTTTGTCCCGTAGGGTAAAATTTTGAAAAATCCTTCTTTGACCCATTTAGAGTGCCCCAATCGAGTCCAAATGTATGACCGACCCCCATTAACTTTGGAGGGTGTTCCCCAGGGGGTTCCAGGGGGTGTGCCACTGGCATGGGTGGATCGGCCCTCCAAAGTTGCATTTCATTTGTATGGGTAGCCCCCAGGGGGTTCCAGGAGGTGTAATACTGGCATGGGTGGATCGGCCCTCCAAAGTTAGTGGGGGTCGGTCATACATTTGGACTCGATTGAGGCACTCTAAATGGGTCGAAGAGGGATTTTTCAAAATTTGACCCTACGGGACAAAAGTCAAAAGTTGGGGCATTAGAATTCGTTTAAGAGGTATAGTTCCTCGGACAAAGTTTCTTATTTTGATCCCTAGAATACGATTTTCACTGAGCAATGGGCGATTTTAAAATCGACCCGCCCTAACATACATATATGTACAATTAGGCGCTTCATGAAAAAAAGTTGTTCGGGTCAGTTCCACAAAATAGTCCTTGGTTTATGTTATGAAGATTCCTTAAATATTGCGACTCTAGCGGTAGCCATCCGTGAGATGAAATAGTTTGAAATAACTACTAAAAAATTAGTTAATGTTGTAGTTTATAAAATATTTAACAAAAAAAAGTAAAAAAATAATTTTAAATTACTTTTCACATTAATTCTTGGTCAAATTCGATAATTTATTAATATATATTATTAAATTGGAAATCTTATTGTTATAATTTTTTTCAATTTTGTATTATTATCATAAATATATTAAACTCTTTACGAATATAAAACCTTAGCGAGCGTTTGTTTTATAAAAGTCTGATTATATTAGCGCCGACTTTAAAGGTTTTATATTCATGGAGAAATTAATATATTTATAATAATAATAGAAAAGAGAAAAAAAAAATTATAATAATAACATTTCCAATTTATTAATATATATATAAATAAATTATCAAATTTGACCAAGACATAATTTGAAAAGTAATTTAAAATAATTTTTTAGTTTGTAGTGGTTTTCAAGTTGTTTTTTTTTTGTTAAAAATTTTTTATTTCTTCCTTTTTAGAGATTATGATAACAATTCTTGACCATTCTTGTAAAGAATTTTGGTACCCTATCTTCAATATTCGAGATACAGTGTTTTTCTTATAATGACACGCCCTTTGAAAAATTCCGCCTACTTTCTTGATTGTGTTTTTTATAATTCTACTTATTCTTATACCGAATTTCCGTACCCTAGTGTCAATATTATTTAAGTTAAAATGTTTTTCTAAGATTTCCATGTCCTTTGTCGAATAACGCCCAATTTTTTGACCATAATTTGTAATAATTTTGCTTACCCCTGTACTAAATTTCAGTACCCTAGTTTCAATATTAACAGAGACACAGTGTTTTATAAAAGTGACACGCCCTTTGTCTATTACCGCCTACTTTCTTCATAGTGTTCTGTAATAATTCTACACATTCTTGTAACGAATTGTATTACTTAAGTGTCCATATTATTCGAGATCGAGTGTCTTTCTAATATTAGCACGTCCTCTTCTCCAATAACGCCCACTTTCTTGACCGTAATTTGTAATAATGTTCCTACCCCTGTACCAAATTACAGTACCCTAGTGTCAATATTAACTGAGATACAGTATTTTTCTTATATTTCCACGCCCTTGTGTCCAATAACGCCTACTTGTAAATCCTGCTCTGTAAATCTTATATATTAACAAGCAAACATCAAATGTTGTCGTACAATTTTTCGATATTAATTTTAGCATAAGGGCAATGAAACTTATGTCATTCGAAAGGCACCGCGCCCTATATGTGCAGAATCATTTTAGATTTTAAATTTATGACCTCTGACCCGAAATATTAACGTTTAAATTTTGTATTATTTTCAGTAAGGAATATCAGGGCTAGGAAGAGGTAGAATGGTGAATGAGATATCAAATGAAAGATCTGGCTGAAGAGTATGATTACATTTTAGATTGGTGACCTTCGACCTGAAATATGAGCGTAAAAAGAGCATTTATTAAAGAAAAGCTAAACTGTAACAGATGGAAGAATATAGCGAGTAAGAGTAAGAGAGTAAGAGCGAATTTAAGACATTGATAAGGTGTGCAAAAATACTTGCAACATTTTGCGCCATCTCTTACGGATACCCTACAATAAGCATTTCTTTATACAACAAGAGTATATATATGTATTGTGATGGTGACATTTCTTACAAATAGTAAAGTCTGAAAAATTTCTGTTATTTTGGCATAAAAATTATAGCAATATCTCGAAAACTATAGATGTTCTCAGTACAACGTATTTTTATATGAAAAGCCGTTGGTTGAGGAATACGAAAGCTTTCTTGGTAATGTTTTCCACGGATAGTATGTTAAAAAAATCCCCTTTTGACAAAAAAATGACATTAAAATTATTTAGATATCTCGAAAATTTTTTATTTTCCCAGTACAACGTATTTCCTTGAAGCAAGGCCATCGCCTCAGAATGAGAAAAAAACTATTGAAATTTCAAATTTTGACTTTGCAAGCAAATATCTGAGCCATTTTTTAATCGATTTTCAACAAATTTTCTTTGTCTGAAAGTTCAATTAAATCGATTTGGAGAAATAAGAAAAGATTAACCGTTATCTTATTAATTCAATGTCTTATATTGTTTTAAAAAACCTCTAGGTTTTGCTCAAAAAATAAGACAAACGTCTTTTTTGTTTTTTTTATCTTATTACATTTACTTTTTTCACACTCTTTCATATGACATATCATTTATTTGCAAAAATTGCCTCATTTTAACACATAATTCAATAAAAAGTTCTTATCATCGAAATTCATGAGCTACCCCCTATGATTTTTTTGATGAAAATTCAATTTTTCAAAATGTTGTTTTTACATTTTTTACAAAATTCTACAACTCAAAAAATAATTTCACTGAAAAAGTTTTTAAAATATTTCAAACTACTTCATAGTTATATACACCAATCTATGTTATAAGCCATTTCGGTATTTATATAGAAATATGCGTGGAAGTAACAGTTCTTCCGTGTTTCTGAACCGCTTTTGATAATTTTTTTAAAGAAATTAGAGTAGAGAGTTCACTGAATATTTTTGTGACCTTTGACCTGAAATATAAGCGTTTAAAGAATATTTCTTAGGTAAAACCTAAACTATAAAAAAATGGAAGAACATTGTGTAAAAGGAAATTTTCGACATTAATACAATGCACAAAAAACATTTTTCGCTATCTCTTACGAATACCCTACAATAGGCATTTTTGTATGTAACATGTGTGAATATATATTGTGATGGTGAAATTTCTTATAAATAGTAAATTCTGAAAAATTACCTTTATTTTGACATCAAAGTTATGGCGATATCTTGAAAACTATAGCTTTTCTCAGTACAACGTGTTTTTATATGAAAATCGTTGTGAAAAACGGTGTACGAAAATTTTTATGGGTAATGTTTTTACAGATATTTTTTAAAAAATTTAGACTATTTTAATATCAAAATTATTGCGATAATTAGAAACTTAAGATTTTTTTAGTACAGCACATTTTCTTAAAGCAAGGTTATGCCTCAGAACTAGAAAAAAACGATTGAAATTTCAGAAGTTTGATCGAATTTCGGCCACAGGCGATACTAGTTTTCATAATTATGCCTACCTCTGTACCTAATTTCAGAATCCTAGTGTCAATATTATTCGAGTTACAGCGTTTTTCTAATGCCACGCCTTTGTCGAATATCGCCCAGTTTCTTGATAGTAATTTGTAATAATTGTTGCTACTCCTGTACCAATATCCAGTACCTCAGTGCCAATTTTAACTGAGATAAGTATTTTTCTTTAATTGCCACGCCCTTTTGTCCAATAATGCCCACTTTCTTGACCGTAAATTTTCATAATTATGCCTACCCCCATACCTTATTTCAGTAACCTAGAGTCAATATTATTCGAGCTACAGCGTTTTTCTAATATTTCCACGCCCTTTATCACTTTTTGAAAATAATTTGTAATAACTGTTCCTACCCCTGTACTAAATTTCAGTATCCTAGTGTCAATATTATTCGATATGTAGAGTTTTTCTTATGTTGACTCGCCCCTTTGTGGAATGCCGCCCATTTTTTAGACGGCCACCTCCGCACTCTATGTCTCTATCTGTTGACTAAAAATTGCGGCTATCGGGCAAGTACTTTAGGAGTTATCGATGTACATTAAGGTGACTCGGCCTCCATCTAAGCTTATCTAAACGTTTACGAATAACTGATTCAGATAAAATTGGAATTCCCGCGCTTTTTCACAAAAGGCTTACCTTTCTGACAGCTTCTTGTTGTAATGCACCCAACTTTCGATTTTGATCACTGTTATGCTGCAGATATAACAAAAAATTAATCACATTGCGCTCTGTTGGCAGTTTGGTGTTATTAAATTTACTAATAAAAATAAAATTTTTTATTAATTTATGTTTATGCACTCTTATAATCGGATTAAACACTAACATAAACTATTATTAAATCGTTAACTATACGCAATTTCAACTGATTTGTCACAGATATTTCAATGTGAATTTGAAAAGTAACTCAATACAATAGCTGCGTTCCATTCGCTTCAAAATAATCCAGATTATTTTTTTTACATGCAAAGACAAAACAAAAATAATAATCCTATAACAAATAGGATTATTTTTGCTATCCATATAAAATTGTGATACAGCCTTTAAAAAATTTGAAACATAGGTGCCGCATCTGTATATTTTTATGAGCTGTCATTTAATTTTTTGAATTATTTGTTTGTTTGATACAATGACTATTAGGTAGCCATGACAGCTATCTATTTTCTCACGAGCAGCGACCATCGAATGTTGAACAAAAGGAAACAAAACAAACCGCGTGTGTCAAACACATCATAAATTATTTATATAATTGCATAATATGAATAATTAAATTAAATAATTTACAATTTTTCTGAAGTTTAGAGTAAAACACATTCAGAGAAAAACATTGTTCTCTAAGGTAGCGCTACCATAACAGTTCACAACAGTTTTGAACGACGCACGTTCTCATGACACCTAATAGTTATTGTATCATTATTGCTTGTTTGAATTTAATTTTGACTGCAACGGTAGTGCCCTCTACAAGTCGTTTTTCTTGTCGTTCCTTTGAGAAAATTTGTTATCGCGATTATATTAAGGCGAAAGGAACGCAGCTAATATTTAAGGTAGGTTTTTTAGAAACAGTTTTTTTACTATAAACTTTCCATGCGTTTTTTTATGATAAAAAAATACAAATTAAAATTAACTATTCCTTAAGATCGGGCTGTTAATTTCGAAGGTTTGACGAAGTTTAAAAGGAGAAACCAGTGTTTGAATTGCTGACTGATAAGAATATTTTCGGTGCATATTTTAAAAAATAATACGATATGACAAAAAATTTTCAAAATTTGCCCTACGTTTTGCAAAAAAATAAAAAAAAATTTTTTTAATATTTCTAGTGGGAATAGCGAAAACTTTCTTTTAGTAAAAGTTTATTGATTTTTTACGGGCTTTCCATTTCTGAAATCAAAACGGTACCTTAAGATGGTAGAAACTGAGGTCCGGTGGTTCAGTACTAAAAGGGATCGACTGAGGTCTATAAAACCTAGAGACAAAAAATAGGTCTGTCTGGGACAACAACATGGACATATCATTCTTTTAGATCGGACGGTAAATACCGAAGTTATAAAGAATTTGTCGATGCGCGACCCCTACGTTCGGTCAAAAAAAGAAGTTTTTTGAAACTTTCTTTCAATAATGCTTCAGATTAACTGTTGTTCGGTAACTTTTTTGTTTTTCCTATAAAGCGAGACGGTCTAATGTACATACATTTAAAAAAAAACAAAGAAACCAACCAACTTGAGAACCTCCTCCTTTTTTAAGTTGGTTAAAAATTAGAAGAACGTCAATTGTCTGGCAAAATGTTTTTGTAAATATAAAAACTTATTTCTACTTCTGTGCAGAGCTTTTTTTTCATCGAGGTCTATAAACAAAGCTACTCCTTTTTAGAGAGGTAATGCTTTGATTGAAAGGATTATTCTATTTTTAAAGGAATATGTTTAAAAATGTGCACTTTTACATTTTTTAGTACCAAAAAAAAAATGAAAGAAAAATCTTTTAATATATCACAAAAATCACCTAAAAATCGAAAAATGCTCTAAAAATTAAGATTGTCCGTGAATAAAATAACTTAAAAATAGCTAAAAATTACCAAAAAATGGACCTAAATCTAGTAAAAATTACCTGAAAACTAAAACCTATGAAAAATGACCTAAAATCTTTTCATATTTGGAATTTAGGAAACATAGATTTACGTTCTAAATAACCAGAAAATGTCTTAGAAGCAGCAGAATAAAGATGACATGTCATCGAAATCCTTGCCCTGGTTATGACTGTCTTGGGCGTGAAAGTGGGTGGATTTTTGTACACTAAAATTTTACTGACACTAAAATTTTGTTTACGAAAATGTTTGGCTCTGTGACGACTCCTTGTATTTTTGCCTGCAATTGGTATGGTCTTTAACCACAGTGCGGCGCCGCGTTGACAACGTTTAATGGTCATGCATATTTAATGCTTTTTTTGTGGTATAAAGAGGTCTTTTGTATGCGTTTGTATTTGCAAGTAGGCTTAAATTTTTTCAATTGTTATGCGTTAAAGCATTGCTAGAATTTGATGACAAGTGAATATTTTAGTAAATTTTCATTTCATCTGAGAATGGCTTTTTTTCCGCAAATTATTATCTTAAGCGGGATTTTATCTTGTTATCTCCAATATTTTTTTTTTATTGAGCAACGTCATGGGAAAAAACCAATAAAAATGCAGTCAAATAGAATTTACAGAAAAGTAATTTATTTGTTGATTTTTTCTTTATACTTTGCTCAAAAACAATTTAATCCTCATTTAACTTTTTTGAAAATCAATTTTAACGCATGACGGGATATCTTCAATAGCGTGCAGCAGGATAGCATAATATAATATATATGAGCACAGTTCGCTTTTATAGAGAACAATTTTAGAAGAAGTTAAAAAAGTAAAAAAGACAACGAAGAGTTTTATTACAGCAACAATTCGGTGGAGCAGAACATATTTATATTAATGGAGATGTTAAGACTTTGTCTAAGAAAGAAATTCAATTTGTGTGAAATAAGGATTTTCACAAAAGTTATTTTTGCTGCAGCTATTCAGCAAAAGATATTTTCGCTCAAGATATAAGGATATTTTGTTATTATTTAAGCTTAATTTTTGTAAAAAAACACAATAAAAATGTGCTTTGATATTATGCCTAAGCATGAAATATTGGTTTTAAACTAAATTTCAGTTATAAAAATTGTGAAAGGTATTGAAATAAAACACATTGAAGTGGTAGAAAAAAGGAAAAAAAATAATTGAAAAGCTTTTAAGATTTAAAAAATTAAACTCCAATACGATCAGATACGCGAAGATTTCCGAGCGTTATTAGTTAGTTGTGCTTAAAAAATTTAAAAAAAATACCCAACATCAGCGACATAAATGAACTAGTTTGTCATTCATTAAAACAACTACTAGTCTTAAAACTATAAAAACAACACCATCAACAAGAAAATAAAGCAATCTATTTCACCAAACTTTTAAGCAGCAATCGTCAAAGCTGCTTTTTTCTGTCATTAATCATGTAGCGAGTTAAAAATTTGCGAAAAAAACATGCAAAGTAATTTAAAATTTAAATGTAATCCTAGCAAAAGCAAAGCCAATAGGACCAACAGCAACAACATCGAAAACACCATCGCCAACAGCACACGCAGCAACAACAACACAATTGTTAACAGCAGCGCTCTCTGTGGCTAAACCTTTAATCAAAAACCAATTTTATACAAATACATGCGTAATTATGTTTGTAACAGCTAGCCGCCATTTCCAATTCGTATTTGAATTTGAATTTTACGTTAACGCCGGAAGCAGCGGTATTTCGTTGGTCGTGCGCCAAAAAAGTAAACTGTGTAAATATTATTTTGCTCCTATTTGTGTTTAGTAGTATTTGTGCACTATTTGAGCTCAATTGCTAAAGAGAATTAATTTGAACTTGAACAGCGGTCTCAGCGCACGTGGTCATCAAAGTGTAAACTGTGGAGTTCAGGGGACATCATTTTTTTCGAGCTTACGAGCAGCAAAATCAATTCAAAATGTTGGGTTTTTAATGCCACTAGAAATTTTTGCCTTAAAAAAATAAGGGGTATTCGCAATAAGATGCATTTGTATGTTGATACATACAATTGTTTTGATACATGTTTTCTTGTCATAAAATGAAAAAGAATTATTATACAGTGATACGAAATAGAGTGAAGTAGAAATACCTTAAATATCAATTTAAGACTGTACATATAACACTGGTCAACAGTGATTATGCCACACGAACTTTGATAGCTAATACTGTTTAAGCTTTCTTCCCTCGTTATGAAACTGAATTTTTTATAGTTACATTTTTTGTGATTTCGGACTTTGTGTTTTTACGACTTTTACCCTGTTCCACTGAGACTTGATGTGATGAAGACTAACGGGAATGCAGCTAAAGTCCGTTATCAAAAAAAATCTAAGGCCAACTGAAAAAAAATTCATTGTAATTATTAAAAGATTTGTTGTACACAAAACTTTTATATGAAGGAATCCTGAAAAAATCGTAAGATGGTGCTAGGAGGATATATCCAAAGCGATTTTACTGCAAGCTGCAGGGTCGAGAGCATACAGGCATTTATATAAAATGGCCTTTCCCCTGCCATCTGTTGATACGATCGCCAAATCAGTTCAGAAACTCAAATTTGAAGAGGGAATTCTAAAATTTTCAATGGAATCAATGAAATCCGGACACAACTTGGAACTAGATGAGAGGGAATTCTAAAATTTTCAATGGAATCAATGAAATCCGGACACAACTTGGAACTAGATGAGAGAATTTGTGTCCTGTCCTTTGATGAGATGGCGGTTGAATCCGTTTATGAGCATGATCCATCTTCAGACATGTTCAGAGCGCCATGTAATAACGTACAAATGGCAATAGTTCGCGGACTGAAGGCATCATGGAAGCAACCTGTTTTCTATGGATTCGACGGCAAAATGACAAAAAAATTGTTGTTTGAAATTATTACGTCACTTTATGAAGCAGTATTCCCAATAGTTGCTGTCGTCTCTGACATGGGTCGATCTAACCAAGCACTTTGGAAACAGCTTGATGTTGACATAAGTAAGATACAAATTAAATATACTTGGAATGATATAAGATATAATTTAACCTCTGAATTAGATATAATTTAACCTTTGGAAGTTTACAAATCCAGCGAATATAGACGAAAAAGTTTTTGTGTTTGCGGATGTTCCACACCTCCTTAAGCTGATAAGAAACCATTTCTTAGATACGGGCCTGTGTTTCCAAAACACAATAATCACATCACGAACAGTTAAGCAGGTGATGCAGCATGCAGCGGTGTCTGAATGTTCCATCGTATATAAATTAGCAGATGAACACTTGTCTGTTAAAGGCGCAGGTAAATTCTAATAAAGACCTAATGCCTCGTTTTCCTAAAAAAATTTTAAAAATTTTGGAAGCCCCCTTAAAAAGTGTGCTGTTATTGATAGAAAATACTCCAAAAACTTCTATGTAATCACATATGTATATGTTTGTATTATGCTCGAAATTTGCTTAGCCGCACACGATCTTATAGCAATATGAATGAAAAAAACAACAATAGGTTTAACTGTGTATTAATATACATTTTTATTTTTGTTTTATACAGAACTATTGAGAATTATAAAGATTTTTTATTCATATTTTAAGAAAATTGTACAAATAGAAAAAATGCTAGATAAATTCAAGCGAATTTTGCTTAGCCGCGCGACGTCAAATACTTAAAAAAACAACCATTTAAATAAAAAAGCATATCTTTTGTACAGTTAATATTTAGTTGGACCTCCATTTTTATTTATTACCGCAAAAATTCTATCGGGGAGTGAGTCAATTAATTTTCGGAGAACGTCAATTTCTAAATCTAGCCACGCCTGCAAAATTGCTATTTTTACTTCAGATACCGTCGAGTATTGGCGGCAATTTCCGTAAAGAGCTCGTGCAATTATTCCCCAAACATTTTCAATCGGATTTATATCCGGACTTCTAGCTGGCCAATCAAGTAATGGTATTGAGCGTGATGAAAAAAAATTCCTTGACTCGTGTGAAACGTGAATACTGGCATTATCCTGTTGAAATATTAAGTCAACGTCAGCATTTTCTTCAAAATAAGCAATAAGCACGTCGTCTAACATTTCAACATACTTTGTTGAATTCATTCGTGTTGAAATAAAACATAACTTAAGTTTTCCATTGTATGAAAAAGCCCCCCATATCATAATGGATCCACCTCCAAAGTTTCGACTCATTCTTGGTGGATTATTTGCACGTAGATCATGCCAATAGCAACTGAATCCATCGGGTCCATCGAGATTAAATTTTTTCTCATCCGAAAAAATTACACTACGCCAATTTTCAGTCCAGTTCATATGCCTTTTCGCAAATTCTAACCTGGCTGCTTTATGACAAGATTTAAGTTGTGGTTTTTTTGTCATTTTTTTTCCATTTAATATTTTTATCCGCGCTTAAAATTTGTTGAACTCTACGTTTTCCAATTGGAAGTGTAAGTTTTGACACTATTTGAGATGCACTTAGTCGGTTTTTAGTGGCTTCTTCTTTGATAACATTTCTTTGACGACGAGTTATCTTCGTATTTCTTTTACATTTTGAGGAAGAAATACCGTATTTTTCACCTAATCGCAAAAAATTTCTAATTACTTTCTCCGATCTGTTAATTTGACGGCTAATCGCTCTATTAGAAAAACCATTTTCTTTTAAAACTTTAATTTTGCCTTTTTCCACATCATTCAAAAAACTATTCTTTGCCATTTTAAAATTAAGCCTTTTCAAAATGAGATGAATCGCCTAAAATATTAAAAAAAGTTAAAATTTAAGAAATATTCACTGAAACATTCCAACAGAAAAGCGAACTTACAAGTACAACACTTAACACACGACTGCGGCTAAGCTAACTTCGCGTCAATGATTGTGAAATTCTTAATAAATTTATTTTTCGGTACCGTTATATTTTTCATTTTGTTGCTTTGTTTGAACAGATCACATTTAAATTTAACAACAAATTTGATGGAACAGTAAATGTTGAGAGTAATCGTGAAAAACATTACTCTTTCGCTTCTTTGTTAAATGCGGCTAAGCAAACTGCGCTGACGTAGGCAACCAAAAAGTAAAACTCGCCGCTCAACTATTTTCAAACACCACAGCCTGTGCTATAAGAAGGTGTTTTTATCTTGGAAAGGAGGTGTACAATCCAACTCCAACAGCTGATTTTATACAGCTTATAAACAACTACTAATACAGCCATCCGCCTAGTAGCCACCTCCCAGTGGAAAGAAGGTACACTAGGACATTCTTGTATCAGAAAATTTCTCCCTCCTTTACCTAGGTCCATTGACTACATCACACAAAAACAACTCTTTGAGAGGAAGTTCGATGTATCCATTCCCTCTCGAGAAGAGTGGGAGCAAGAAAACCATTCACCTCACAATGTCATTGAGATCTTTACGGATGGATCAAAACTAGATGGCAAAGTAGGTGGAGGAGTCTACTCAGAAGCATTAAGCATCAATATAGCCTTCAGGCTCCCTGACCATTGCAGTGTATTTCAAGCTGAAATCGCTGCTATACATGAAGCGCTAACTTGGCTTCAGAAAAATGATATATCTTCCATGGATATATGCATACTTTCTGACAGTCAGGCCGCTCTGAAAGCCCTAGGAACTGTTGAAATAACATCTGAAACAGTTTTCAACTGCCGCAGATCTCTAAACGAGATGGCAGAGCAGCTCAAAACTATCCTATGCTGGATTCCTGGACATAGGGATTTTCTAGGTAACTGCAGAGCAGATGAACTCGCTCGCACAGGTACTACCAAACAATTATCTTCAGACAAGACAAACCTTGGTATTCCTCTCACCACATGTAAACTCCTTACACATGAGTTATCCTGTATTAACACCAACAAAAGATGGTCAGCAGGTAACACTTGTAATATAGCACGGCAAATCTGGCCCAAACTCAATCTGAAGCGTTCAAAAGAACTCATATCTCTTAGTAGAGATCACATTGGCACCATGATAGGGATCCTGACAGGGCACTACCTTATTGGCAGGCACGCTCTAAGATTAAACATACCCCACAACGACTTCTGCAGAAGCTGTAGAGATGAGGAGGAGGTGGAATCTACAGAACACCTTCTCTGCACCTGCCCAGCGCTGGCTCAAAAACGTTTTCTTCACCTAAACAACTGGTTTCTCAGAGATCTCGAAGAACTCTCGGAAATATCGATATACCGAATCCTAAGCTTTGTGAACAGCTCAAGCTGGTTTGAATAGAGAAGGGAGATCAACCCCTGTGGTACCATAACGGGCCTTATTGGCCTAAGTGCGTCTCAATTTGAGGCAGCCACTTTAACCTAACCTAACCTAACCTATAAACAACTGGTTTGATTTGCAGAATTCAAAACTTTCCAGGCCATCGAATATTTCAACTAAAATGCCATTCGGAAAAATGATTGACGCGCAGGAACAGCTTTTGAAAAGCGTAACTGATATAATGTCTCAAAAAAATCTGCCAAACAAAACATCTCTTGCTCCGTTCCAAAAAGGAATTATCATCAGCAATACCTTTCTAATTTCACTACACCAATACTTAAAGAGCAAGTACAGCATTGAGTACATCTGCACAAGTAGGCTCAATCAGAGGCCGGATTCTGAAAATCGCCTAGCTGAAGCTAAATCTCTATCGCTAAAATGCTAAAAAATGATTCGTTCAATTCCTTAGCGATTTCGCTAAAATGCGATTCTGTGTTTCAAATCGCCTAGCTAAAAATGTTGCTTTTACTACTCGCCACAGGAAGCGCTGTTTTAGTGATTCTTATGTCAAAAAATTTATTTGGTTATGGCTGTATGCCATTTGGAAATTTTTCACTATTGGTTCTATAGGAATGAATATGTTGAGTTGTAAAAAATTTGTATCTGTTGTATTTAAATTGTCATTTTTTGCTGTGCCAAATAAAACATGAAAATGCTATCCAGAAATTTTCACGTCTTCTCAGCGAATGAACGAGTTTTTTAAGATGCATTTGACTGACACGTTTTCTACTACTTATTTTTATATTCAAAATAATATTATGAGCTGCAAGTAATGTAACTGTTTTAAGTAAAATAACTTATAAAACCAAAACTTGTGTAAACATTAAAAATTTGTAAAAAAATAACAATTTTTATTCATTATTATTTGGTTGTATGTATTTTACCTAATTAGCTTAGAGATGGAATAAATTGAAAACATGTTTTTAAATTATATGTTTAGATTTTACTCCACTTATAAAATTTACTGAAGTAAAAAAAGTATCAGTGTTAGAGGTTTCTTGTCAACTGGACCTAAAAATCCTTAACCTAAACTATGCACGAGGGTAAAAATTGCACTATACCTAACGGTTGCCATACCCGAAATACACTTGCTGCCACATTTTGAGCTCAATCGATTGTAATATGAAAGAAAATATGGACTTATACTCAGTCGATCAATCAGCAAACCATAAAACATCCTTGAACACGTATTAACTCTTTATCGGCCATATTTATAAGTATTCAAAAAGTAAATTCAATTCATTAGTTTTGCAAGTTGAATGCAGTAAAGAAAAACTTAATACATTGCGTATGTCAGAAGTAATGAACTGCCAAATTAAACATACATATTTATTTTAAACCCTTTAGCTCCTAAGACTTGCCTAGTTTTTAAAAATCTACAAAAAGAATTGTAGTAATTTTTATTGACACTAAAATAAATTAAAGACGACTGAAGTGACTCCCTACTTTTTAATTGCTCCTCAAGCCTGCATTTTTAGCCTAATAACAAATATTTTCTAAATATTAAAAGCAAATCACAATTCTTTTTTTATACGGAAACATAAATAAAACTACTTTTTCAGAAAAAATACACAGCAAAACACTGATACTAACAATTTTGTAAAGCACAACCCTTTTGCTTCACTCAAAAATTCTTGTACCGGTTGTCAAAATTTCTACTAATCCCCGGGGCTACATGGATTTTTAACAATAAAACTCACCTCACTGATATCAAAAATTCTGTTTCCGACTGTCACGACCACTGGTGGTAACATCATCCGAGTGAAAAGTTTTCGAAAACTTTTTAAAGTTTCTTTCGAACCTTAATTAATTTAGTATAATAATTAAAATAAGCTTGTTTATTATTTTGAAAATGGTGTACTAACTGCACCAATATCTAAATAAAAACTTTCAGTTATTTGAAAAAATTTAAAATAAACTTAAGTTAATATACTTAAAAATTTTTAATTAATTTTTTTCGTATATTTACATGAGTACTTTATGATTTTTCATTAAACATTCTCGTATTGTCATAGAATAAAACTATGTAAAAACTAGTAAGGATTTATTTTGACTGGTTCAACTTTAAATACCAAAACAGTCGTGGCTTATTGGAGGCTTAGGTTTTATTCAATTCTTCAAAATTTTGCACTTAGAGTACATTTTACATTTTAAAAATTAGGTGCAAAATTTATTGTCAATTAATGACCAAATTGCAAACTCACTGCTTTATTCTGTATAACGAAAAAGCACACCAATGATACGAAAAACACGAGAAGTTGGTGTGCTTTTTCGTGATACGTTATTCTATGTCATCATGGCATGTTTGTTGAAATTTTTCGATTCCATTGAAATTCAGGTATGCAATACAGTTCATGCTAGAGATAGATGCCCTGCAAAATATCATGGCATTTATCGCATGGCATATTCGGTCTCCACTAGATTTTTCGATGCCGTGATGTATATGGTGGCATGTGCTATGCCTCATGGAGACGCTATGTTACAACTGCTGCTCCTGAACCAATCAATAAAGAAACAAGAACACATTGAAAAGTACATGTACTAATTTTTACGTAAGAATGGGAGGAGGCTAGAGCTTTTCTTACTTTTGCTGACGAGGGGGCTTAGAATCAGGGAACGAAAATAAACTCTAACGTTTCGTTCGTTAAAGTAGTAAAGCGTTCATTTGAGAGAACTGAACGTTTATGTTGTGTAGCATTCATTACCAAGGCCATTATTCGGTTGCGTTCAAGTTGCATACTTGAACATAAACATCATTGTTCCGTAGTATAAGCTACACTAAAGAACCTTATGAGAAGCGTTGTTTGAGAGACTGAGAAAGCAGAGAGAAAAACATTTTATCTTTGTTCAAGCACATGCTGCGTATCAAGGGCACATTCAGTTTTGTAGGTAGCATACATTTGCAGGGCGCTCTTGTTTTAGTATGAATAATCAAAGCTTTTTTTTAGCTATTCAGTTCATTTATTTTTATACTGTTTCTAACGCCCATAAAAAGGCGTGTCTGGTTTAGAAAAGTATATTATATTTTCTTGATCAGCATCACTAGCTGGGCCGATTTAGCCGTTTCCGCCTGTTTGTCTGTCTGTCGACATGACTCTTTTTTTAACACAGCTGCTAAGAAAATCTCAGTTTCTTTTATTAGTGCGTGTTATCACGTTATGGCTGGAGAATTCAGAAAATATATATTAATTTTTCTTTGTTACATGTAAGTAAGTTCACTTATATAATATAATTTTTTTTATAGAATATAAGACTACTGTTTAATTGTGTTTCAATTGTACATGTTAAGGTCATGAAATCACGTTTTCCTTCAAACAGCCATATATGGCTTCTGACGGAAATGAAACTACTTTTTTACATAAAGTTTTGTTTGTGTATCTAGTTATTCCATTTTAAACAAACTCAGAAAATAGTTCAACTTTGAAATAAAAAGCACAGGTATTTGTTTTAAAATCTGAAATTTCGTTAGTTTTAAGGAAATTTTTTCTTTAAACAATATCAATTTATTGCATCTATTTAGCATTTATTTCAAAAAATTAAGAATTTGGATTCAAAAGTAAAATTTTATGTTTTATTTATTATATTGATTTTAAAAATGAATTACACACTCAGACGAAAACCAAAGAAATTTATTTTTTCAAATTTTTTTTTTGCAAATGGAAATTATTCTTTTAGAAAGAAAGAAATTTTCTTTAAAGGAATAAACTATTTCTTTGTTTTGGAATTTATTTCTTTATTTTAAAGAAAAGTTTCCATTTAAAACAAAAAAAAAATGCGCTAAAACATATAAAATTTTTTTTTAATATTGAGTAAATGTTCTTTGATTTTAGTATGCTTCTTTTCTCAGTGTATAAATCCATAAAAAAATTTTAGCTGGATCATAAACCGTGTAGTAGTGGGTTAAGATTCTATCTAAAAATAAAGATGAAGTTCGAAAATTAGTGCCTAGGGTAGAAACAACGCCTAACTCCCATACAAAATCACTTTGTAAAAAGTTTTTTCTCATAAAAAGTCTCAAAATTTATTTAAATGACTTGAAATTTTTACATGTTTCGATAATTAAAACTCACCATATTCATCACTATTTTTGTAATGTAAAGCAATCTTTATAAAAAGTACTTAGGTTTTTATAATTAATATTAGAAAAGAGAACATCTAAATGGTTTAATGATATCTGACTGACACTTCAACGATTTCACTTCAACGTCTCTTAAGTCTTTTCAATGGCTAGGCTAAGCCGAAATAGTATTTTTTAGGTTAATACTCCTATCATAATGGTTCTAAAAAGATGAAGAAACATACCTGCGTTATTTACCTGCGCTACTTACTCTTAATTTTATTATCATTTTAAAATTATTTTAAAATTTAAAAAAATCCTCTTAATTTTGTTATCATTTTATTGTCATAAAAAGTAAGAAAAAACATAAATATGATTTCTGTACGGTTGGTTTTTCTTACAAAATATGACAAAAACGAAATCCAACTGACTTTAATGTCAAATATCTCTTCAAATTTATTTTTGTCATGTTGGTACATTGTTTTTTATAGAACCAAATTAATTAAAAAAAACTGTTGCAAGATAATATTAAAAATTACTTTCTGTCGTGTCCAATATATTGGACAAATTCACTGAAAGAGTTTATATATACTTTAGCGCTCAGCCCTTCCTGTTCAGCAAGATCCGAGTGCGGCCCCTTGTGAATTTTACTATATTAGTGCGAACTAACACAAATAAGATGATTGCTGAACTTTCATGGAATTACCCCGCACAGTGGTTCCATACTGTATTCATGTAGGAATAAAATAGAAGGATTCGTCATTGACCAATAAAATTATGCGTGTGAGTTATAATTAGAAAACAAACAAACCCGCCCCAAACCGCGCCTACCGCGCCATTTAACACGAAAACTGTGAACGCTACATACTTTTGTTGTAGATATAGTAAAACAGCTCTTTAAAAAAGTATACGAATTTATTTATTCTTTTGTTAGTTTAAGATAGGTTCGCAGCCAATTATTTTAAATGTTAATATTAATTTTAAGATTGTAAGCAAAATACAATTTCAATTCATAAGGAATTACATTTTTTAATTTAAGCTATCACTCTGCTCGGTCAAAAATAATATTAGCATTTATTTACCCTCTTGGTTTCTTTTAAGCAGGTTCGCAGCCAATTGTTTTAATTTTAATATCACCTTAAAGGCTTAAGGGTTATAACAAAATTGTCACGAGAAAACTATTTGATTCCGCTTTCACACCACTGTGCAACTCTTCCTGATTCTCAATGCTATGAATAGAGAATAATGATGCAATAAAACAAAAACAATTCGACAGTGTTAGCGTCATCCCAGTGGTAAATTAACTCATTACATAACCTCTTAATTTCTTCTCACGATGTAGATGCCAGTCCTATTAAAAAGTAGTTCGATTTTTTTATTGCGTACTTTTATTTTTTTTTATTATTTGGCGTAATCTAAAGTAATCGTGATTATTTTTTGGTTATTTGTAATCGTAATCAATTACTAATAAAATTTTTTTTGCATAAGTATTGTTTTATCATTACAATTATTTTTTAAATATAATGTAATTGATTACTAGTCGTAATCGAAATTTCCCAGGTAAGGTTTGAACTTTAAAAAAGCAAGCAGTTTTATTAAAGTATACTTCTTTTATTTGGAACACACAAGGTCTTACCAGCGGGAAAAATTATTGCTTCTGCTCAGAGTTGCCAAGTTAGCAATGTTATAAGCTAACATATTTTTTCGACCTTTATCTTGAGGTTTTGGGTATATCTGTCTATGATATATTTCGGTCTTTTTTTTCACAAATGGATTTTAATGACAAGTTTTTTTTTAAATATAATAATTTTTGCAGTTTAAAAAAAAACATAAGTAAACTACATTTACTACTGTTATTTCCATGTTATTTAAAAAATTTACAATAGTGAAAATGACAGCTTTTTAAATTGAATCCAAAATAAAAGAAAAAACCGTTTGTAAGTAATTTAAAGTGTATCTCTCTTAACTCAAAATATTAGCAAGTATAAGTATAGTATTTTTCAATTAGATATTAAATATTTGATATAAAAAAATCAATTTCGCTTTATTTTTAATAATAGTTGACACAGAAAAAACGCGTTAAGGAGACAAAAAACAGAGCATTAAGGAGACACTCAAGCTTTTTTGTTCTTTTCTGAAAGCGATCTAAATAGTAAATGTAAATCTTCTACGAGTCAATCTACACGCTGGTCACCGAATTGACAACCCTAATCTTCTAGCTTTTTCTAGCTTGTTTTGAAAAGTGGATATTTTTTTAAAAATAATTATTTAAAGTTTTCAATGCTTGTTTTTAAGTGTGTTGCCGGCTTTTTTTTAAGAAACAATAGAAAAATTGTTTGTTCAGATCTGTTAAGGTTTTAATGTTAGCGCATTCTTATGAATAAAATATTTGCAAATTAAAATTTTCATTTACGCAAAATAAAAACCTATATGTGTATTTAATAACATAGAATGGAAAGGTAAGTAAAAAGCGCAATGAACATTGCAAAAACAGAGCATGGAAAAAAATAGAATTGCATATGCGTAATGCACCTCTTGTGATATAGTGTTTATTGAAAAGATTCAAAACATGTATTTTGCTATTGCTTTGACATACCGGAAGGCTTCTTGAAATTTAATATTTCAAAACCCCGTGTCTGTATATAAATATTACGATTCATCTGATGATGAGGGAATTTTTGCACAAATAGAGTTAAATATCCAAGAGTTGGTTGAAAATACATTTTTTGCATTATATATATAATTTTATACATATGAAAAAGTGTTGGCAACACTGATTCTGAGACACAAAATGAGAGAGAATAGCCTACGTAAAAAATATCGTATGCCGAATGTGTTGAGTAGAGAGTATGCAAACATAATTATAATGTAGTGTATGCCATGCTGTCGAACGATACAGAATAATAACATTTATGTTCGTCTCCAGTGACATATACGCAACCGAACGGAAATTCATGCCATGCGAGGCACATTAAAATATCGTTCGGTTTATTTTCGTTCCCTGCTTAGAATTGCAAAGAACCTGCTTACATAATACTTGAACGACCCTTATGAAGCACTCACGAGATGATATAAATCCCTTAATATAAATTTTTCAAACGTAAACTGAAAAAGTGATTTTGCTTTTAATTTTTTAATAAAAAAATTTTAAATCAATATTTACAAGTTATTTTGTTGTCTAAAATATGTTAGGCAAATTTTGCTTTTTATTTTTGGATTAAAAAATAAAAATCAAAACATACCAGTTATTTTGTGACCAAAAAAATATCGGGCAAACTTTACTTTTTATTTTTGCTTTAAAAAATAAAAATCAAAACATACCAGTTATTTTGTGACCAAAAACATATCGGGCAAACTTTACTTTTTATTTTTGCTTTAAAAAATAAAAATCAAAACATACCAGTTATTTTGTGAGTTATTTTGAAAAAAATATTGGGTGAATTTTGATTTTTATTTTTGCCTTAAAAAATAAAAAGCAGAAATAATTATTATGTTTTGCTCAAAATTGTAAAAATCAAAATTTTAAAAATCAATATGAAATCAAGTTCTACAATGTGAGAGCATTCTAATTCTACCTTCAAAACGGCGGTGCGACAATTTTTTCATAATGCTTTTTTTGTTTAAAAATCTAAAAATAATTATTATTTACAGTCTCTGATTTTAATATACGCTTCTCGATTAAAAGTTTTTAAATTCTGGAATAATAAAAAACATGTTGAATTTTTTAATTGGAGCTACCGTTAGAAATGTAATTGAATGGAGTTTAATCCAAAAAAGTTTTGGGAAATTAAAGTTTTTCAAAGAATTTGTATTTAAAATCAAGTATGATTTAAACTATCCAACATTTAGAATTTGTATTTGATTCATATAAAATCAACAGTTTTGGGAAATTTTGTTGGTTGGGGTTTCCATCCCTTGCGGTGAGCTAATTGAGTTCTAAGAGGGGGTACGAAAAACATATTTTAAAAATTCAAAATAACTTAAATATTTACTTAATCTTTAAGCTAGCAAAATAACCTTTTCAACAATATAAAAATTATGGTGAGACTCAATGGGTTCTTGAGATATGGACATTTTAACATCTAAACAAAACTTTATACCAAAATAAATATAGAAGTTTTGAAAAAAAAAATTTGAATGAAATATATATAAAAAAAGTGGAGTTATTTTTGTTCTATGTTTTTATCGATGTTATATGAAAATTCGTTGTACTAAAAATTATTGTACTAACAAATATATAGAGCCAGCCAAACGCGTGAGGTTAAATTTGAAGGAACTTGTGGTAGACATCATGCGGCTATTCACCGCAAGGTGTATAGTTTATACCCACAGTACTAATTAGTCTCCGACCGAATATTCGGCTTCGGTATTCGACATATTTGGCCGATTTTTTAACCTTCGGCTTCGGCCTAAAATAGCCGCATATTTGCCGAATGTTTTTTATTTTTTGTAATGCAAAAATTTTTATATATATATTTTTTTTTGCATTTTTCGATAGCTATAACTGTGTAAATTATCATTCTAAAAGGTTAAATAGAAATTCGTAATTGCTCAAAAGTTATGAGCCTCCGAGCGCGTCAAAGCAGGAAGCGCACTATAGTTAAAACTTTAAACGCGTTTTCGATCTTGCGACTTTCACAACTCAGTCAATTTGTAACGAATCTTTATGTTGTTTTCTTAAAACTCCGATACTAAAAAGTACTATTACAAAATTACCGTTAGTCGAAGGAGACGTGGCAAAAACTAAGTATGTAAGAATTTAATCTAAGATACATTTAATATGTATACTTAGTTTGAGCGGAATCCGATAAGCCATTTAGATTTGGTAAAGATCAAACAAACAAACAAACAAACAGAAAATGAGTTTTATTACTATAGTATATGATAATAATATATTATATACCCAATAGTATATTATATACTATAGTATATTATAATGAATATTCTTTTATGTACATTTGCAAGAAAAGGAGGCAAATTTACTCATTGATAGCAACGTAAAAAATTAAATTCAAAAATGTTCACAATTTTGTTTGGACAACTAGTTAAGGACACTTCACATTTCTTTTATATATGTATATTGCAGTTTTTAAGCATTATAAAAATTTTCTTGAATTATATTTAACTTAAATCTGATTCTTTGTGGGGTATCCTTTGGATTTCATAACTTTATTACATATTTTTGGAAGACAAGCCACTAAACGCAGACATCGTTCAACTGAAATCTTTTGCTATATTTCCTTTATATTTTGAAACAGGTCTTCTGCATTTTTTTATGTTTTCTTTCTCGACATCTGCACATAGATTTTCGATCGGGTTAAGATGAGGGCTGTATATATAAAAATTAATGTACGTTTGTTGGTTTGTTTGTTTGTGTGTCCTACATACATTTCTACACCGTTCATCCAACCGCGATGAAACTTTTCAAATTGGTTGTTCGCATTCATGCGCAGGTTTTAGTCGTAGTACGGACAGCGTTGGACAAGGGGGCGTGGCACGTCCCATACAACCCAAATTTGAGCTATCGAGCAGCTTTTGAGTTATAGTTCGCACAGCCTTGGAATTTGGTATTCGATGACAATTTACAAGTGCTGTTTTACTGATAAAATTTTACGGGAGTTGCATAAGGGGGCGTGACACCTCTCATACAACCCAAATTTGAGATTTTGAATAGCTTTTGCGTCATAGACCGCACAGTCTCGGAATTCAGTATTCGAACTCAATTTACACATGAAGTTTAACTGATAACAATGTATGGGCGTTGGACAAGGCGGCGTGACACCTCCCATATAACCCAAATTTGCGATATCGAATGGCTTTGGAGTTATAGAATGCACATCTTTGGAATTCGGTATTCGAGCACAATTTACACATGTCGTTTTACTTATAACATTTTATGGGCGCAGTACAAGGGGGCGTGGCAACCTCCCATAATTTGCGATATCGAATAGCTTTTGAGTTATAGTTCGCACAGCCATGGAATTTGGTATTCTACCACAATTTACACACGCCGTTCAGGGGGCGTGGCAACTATCTAACAACCCAAATTTGCGATTTGCGTTATCGAATAGCATTTGAGTTAAGGCCTCACAGCCTAGGAATTCAGTATTCGACTACGATTTACACATGCCGTATCACTGATCAAGTTTTATGAACACTTCCAAAAATTTCGATATCAAATAGCTTTGGAAGTTTACGCGTGCCGTTTCACTGATAAAGTTTCATGGGCGTTGTAAAATGGTAAGTGACGCCTTCCATACAGCCCCAATTTGCGATATCGAATTGCTTTGGAGTTATAGGTCGCACAGCCTCGGAATTCAGTATTCGAACTCAATTTATACATGCAGGTTCACTGATAACATTTTGTGGAAGTTTGGCAACGGGGTCGTGGCAGTCACGCGCCGGTTTTCAGCTAGTCCTGCATAAAAATTAAAGAAGCAGACATGTATTTGTCAGCAAATGGCTTCATTGTGTTCACTAATACATTTTTGTACACATTTTAGTCCATTCGAAACCACGAAAAAGCACCCCAAACCATAATATTTCCTAGACCATGCTTAATGGTTTTTAAAATATTGTGATATTCGAGTTCTTTGTTTGGGAACGACGCACATACTTTTTCTATCCGATCCAAACAAGTTGATTTTAGAGATATCTCTCCAAAATATGCTCTTTCAGGACTCTAAGGCTTTTCGGCATGTTCCTTTGCAAACTGAATACGACGTTTTAAATACTTTTTGAAGCATGTGGCTTTTTCTTTGCAATTTATACGCGGAGTCCAACATCAAGTAATCGCAAAATAATGGAAAAGGTACTGAATATATTAGGGACATTCACGATGTAGTGTATTTGTAATAAATTTTTACAAAATTTAAAATACTTACAACTTATTGTGGACGAGTATTGTATTTTTTAAATCAGCTGATTTTTTTATGTACTTTTGTCTGGAAATATTAATTTAAATCATCATTTAAGTAAAGGAAATCATACCAAAATTTAAATTTAAGCGCAGCGTAGCCAGTAGTTTCTTCAATGCTGAGTAGAAATACTTTTGTGATCAGCTGATCTAATAGACAATGAAATTTAGAAAGAATACAATAGGCGATGTGTTTTTGCCACAGGGTTGTATTTTAAACACTGTGCATATTGTTTTTGTAATTTTACAAAATTTACTACTTATATCGAATTTATCAAAAATACACAATACAAGGCCAAATACACCACACCGTGAATACCCCTATTATATTTTGCTTCTAATTCACATGAATACAACACAGACACAAAACCGGAACGTCAGATCATAGGAAAAACTAAGAAAATATCAGTGAAAGTACTCAATCTTTAGCAAAAATATGGCAGCATTTGTGTCACTCAGAGAGAGAGAGCCGCTGGCCGTCAGAGGAAAATTAGAATACATTCTATTATGGCGTTTTCCCATAGCGCATTTTTACGGCTGTTCCATTTTTGGCTGTTGTATGTATTTTCATGTATTTTGTTGCACCGCGAATCCGACGACCGACATTCGCTTCGGTTCTGTTCGGGCTCATTCTATTCTGGCGATTTCAGCCAAGATTCTCCCTACAAATTAATTTTTAGTGGCTGCATACATTTTTATGTATTCTGTTTAATGGCCAATCCGCCAGCCGCGACTAAAATTGGTTCTGCTCGGGCTCTTTATTCTGGCATTTTCCGCCACAGATTCGCCCGTCAAATTAATTTTTGGCAGCTACATACATTTTCATGTATTCTGTTTCACGGCGAATCCGCTAGCCTTGACGGAAATTGGTTCTGTTCGGGCTCGAAGTTGTCTATACAGCTCAAGTAGTTTGCGAATACCTCGACTAAATAAAATAAAATCCTTCCAAACGTAAATGTAAGTTCTAAATTTAGATGTGTTTTATTGAAAAAATATCGAGTTCAGAAATATTTTCAGTTGTTTTTACAAAATTCTCAAAATAAAAAGGGATCTTACATGACCCCATCGGTCTAGAGTACAACTTTTTGCGATATATTTTCATGCAATCGCGATTTAGTACCTTGCTATCTTTCTAGTAAAGAAAACTTAAATTTCAATATCAATATGTAATACTTGTATAATAATTTTTTAAATTGGAAATTAAATTGCATTGAAAACTTAAATTACTTTTAAAATATTTCTTTAAAATTACGTTCGTACCCATCACAGATTACAGCTCAAAAAATCCGTAAAATTTTTACTTGAAACCGATGAGGTCATATAAGACTCCGTTTTATTTTGTGACTTTGGGACTATAGAGGACTCCGAAAAATTTTTCAATCCAAATTTTTTTTTCTTAATTTGACCACGGAGAACCCAAATTTTTTTCTATATCTCTAAGGCCTTTTCCACATGGAGCAATTGAAAACTAATGCAACTGCAACAAAAATTGCTAACCAATGTAATTATACCGAAACCTTCACATGAAACAACTTGTACTCAACAAGTTTTTAACGCATTCGCAACCAGTTCCATGCAACACGGCGTGCTGCAATTTGAATCGGCGATTTGTTACGTTTGCGATTTGTGTTGTGTGCTATGAAAATAATTAATCAGTTAATAAATATGAAATAAGTGCTGGAAGTGGAGAAATATCATTTTTTATCCTCAATTTATTTTTTATATCTATTTAACAAAGCCTCCATTAAATAAGTGTTTGTGTTGTTGTGAATTTTTCAATGTTGCGTTGCGACGTGACTTGCTTATCTGAAAGCGTAGGTTGCAGTTCAGTTTAAAATTGAAGTGTTTTGAAACTTTTTAAGCTGTTGCGTTGCAGTTGCTTTACTTTTCAATTGCTCCATGTGGAAAAGGCCTAACTGTCTAGGCTTCGGGGTCAAGGGGTTAAACATTTTAAAAAATTAAAGATATGTTTAGAATTAATAGGAATATATTCAAATAACTATTGGGGGTTGGAATTAGTTTTAAAGGTTTTCTAAGAGATGGCGTAACTATCAATAGATCGCATCGGGCACACCTGTGACTATATTCATTTCAAAGCACATTGTCTAAGCTTCATTTTTTAGTATGTGTCATTCCACTGAAGTGTAAACAACATATATTTTTTTCTCTGTGAACATGTCGACTTTCGTTCCAACAAAACGCAATTTGCGGGAAGGTTTACTTTTGTGCTTCCATTTGAAGAAAAAAGCGGTTGAAGCACAACGCACGCTTACTGAGGCTTACGGGGACTATGCTCCATCGATTTCTACTTGTGAGTACTGGTTCCGTCGGTTTAAAAGTGGTGATTTTGATACGGAAGACAAAGAGCGTCCGGGCTAGCCGAAAAAGTTTGAAGATGAGGAATTGGAGGCTTTGCTCGATGAAGACCCGTGTCAAACCCTTCAAGAATTGTCAGAATCATTGGGAGTCGACTTATCAACGGTCGGCAAACGCTTGAAGGCCATGGGAATGATTCAAAAGCAAGGAAATTGGGTGCCGTACCAGTTGAAGCCGAGAGACATTGAACGGCGATTTTGCATGTGCGAACAACTGCTTCAACGGCATAAAAGGAAGAGTTTTTTGCATCGTATTGTCACTGGCGATGAAAAGTGGATCCATTACGATAATCCTAAGCGAAAAAAATCGTGGGGACCACCCGGCCATGCATCAACATCGAGGGCCAAGCCGAATATTCATGGCGCCAAGCTTATGCTGTGTATTTGGTGGGATCAGAAGGGTGTCGTGTACTATGAGCTGCTAAAACCTAACGAAACCATCACTGGGGAACGCTACCGACAACAATTGATGCAATTGAGCCGAGCATTAAAGGTTAAACGGCCGGAATATGCCAAAAGACACGACAAAGTGGTTTTTCAACATGACAACGCACGGCCACATGTTGCAAGAACCGTCAAGGAAACGTTGGAGGCGCTGAATTGGGATGTGCTACTCCACCCGCCTTATAGCCCAGACATAGCCCCTTCCGACTACCACCTATTCAGATCGATGACGCATGGCTTGGCTGAGCAGCGCTTCACTTCTTACGAGGATACCAAAAAATGGGCCGATTCGTGGATTGCCTCAAAAGACGAATCGTTCTTCCGGCGCGGAATCCATATGCTGCCAGAAAGATGGGAAAATGTTGTAGCTAACGATGGACAATACTTTGAATAATATACATTGTACCGTTGTTTCTAAATAAATGCTCAAAAACCGAAAAAAAACCTTTAAAATTAATTCCAACCCCCAATATTAGCAAAAATATTCTTAAAATATTAGGGGTATTCAGAATGTGCTATATTTGCCCTTGTATTAGGTATATTTTTGATAAATTTGATATTTGTTGTAAATTTTGTACAATTTCAAAATAAAAAACGCACATTTTCCAAAATACGACCCTGTAGCAAAAAAAAAACAATGACGAAACCCTATTGTATTCTTTGTAAATTTCGTTGTGTATTTGATCAGCTGATCGGAAAAACATTTCCACTCAACATAGAGGAAATTACCGGCGGCGCTGTGAGTTTATTTAATAAAAATTCATAAAATTTAGTATTTCGTTAAAATTTTTTATGATTTCTTACAGTTAAATGATGATTTCAATTTATATTTCGAAACAAAAGTACATACAAAAATCCGGTGATTTTAAAAATACGAAACTTTTTGATGGTTCATTCACAATAAGTGGTAAGTGTTGTAAATTTTTTAATAATTTATGAAAAATGCACCACAACGTAAATACCCCTCATATAATGCATTTTGAAGACTTTCTTTAAAGTCTTATAACGCCTAAAGCAATACGTATTTTTTTAAAATTTTTCAGTTCCTTCTTACTACAAGTATTTGTTAGAAATTTTTTCATTTGACATATTACTTCTGATATCAATATTGTGGCATTTAAATTAAATAAATTGTTGCAATCCGCAATCTGTTTCTGCAATTGATTTTAATTAAACTTTGTAAATAAAATATTCTTTTAACATTTGCTGTGTAATGAGAAATTTCTTAGCACTTTATAAGGCAGAGATGATATTTTACCACCAAAATTTTCGGTGTAATACGCTGTGAGAATATGCTATTTATATTGTATACTTGAAATGTACTTCATATGTATGGTGGGAAAAATATTCCCTCTGCCTTATAAAGGGTTAAGCATTTTTATATAAATTGGAGAAAATCGACTCTTAAAAATCATTTTTTATGTATTTTACAGGGTACCAAAATTCAGAATTAGATAAATTTTTTAATTCTTTTAAATCGTTTGCTTACTTAGAGTTCTAAATTCTGTGTTTATTATAGAGTGAAATAAAATGTACCGAAAACGCTTTGGTAGTAGGAAAGTAGGAAAAATATAAAATTGTACCAAAAAAGTACAATTGTAACGAAAATATAAACCCTGGTGTGTAGGTGTTTAGTGTGTCGCTGGTATGCTCCGATTTATGTTTTATGATGCGCGACATCCAGTCCGTGATGATTTTCATCTCCCGCGACAAGATTTTCTATTTCTATGGATTGTGACGTTCTTACAGTGCGCGTACGACCAGATTTTGGACTGTCGATTACATAAGGGGTATTCACAATTCAGTGCACTTGCCTGTGCAGTTGACGACTTGAGATCTTGTGCAGTTGTGGAGTTAGGCTTTCGTGAACACACCACTATCACTTTATTCAAAGCTGTCAAAATTGTGCAATGCGCAAGTTCACAACTGCTCAAGTCCGCAAGTTTTAGGCTACAGCAGAGAAGCACTTGTGTACATTTTTTGACTTGCGTGTATTTTGTTTTTGTAAAGTGCACAAGTCCTCAACTGCATTGGCAGGTGCACTGAATCGTGAATACCCCTATTACCAGTATTTTTGAATGATTTCATCGTGTGGTACAAAAAATTGCATATGACACCTAGTGGCCACATCATCCGGGACACTTCCCAATCATGAAATTTAGATGTGAAGTTAATATAATAATTTCAGTAAATTAATATTAGGTATGATTTGCCCATAAGTTTTGATGTAAAATACGAAGACTGAGTTCGAAATTTGGTAAAATCAAATAAGAACCTCAGCCAATTCCCATACAAAATGACGTTATGAAAACGACAAAATCTCTTAGATATGATTTAGTGTTTTATGGAAGAGTTAATAAAATAAATTATGTTTGGTCTACAGTTTTGTAGAGACATAGCCGAAAAAATCACGTTAACACTTAACAAATGCATCTGTTCTCAAAAATCTGTTTAAATTTAGTAACTGCTGAAACTGCGTGGCACATTTTTTGAATTTTTCTATACTTAGCTTTTTTCAGAACATTTCCGAAATTATTTGCGGGCACGTAGAATATTCGAGTGAGAAGACGTGCTGATGAAAAAATTAGCAAAGGTGTTGATATTAAAATAGTTAAAAAAAAACTAATGTAATTTATGTGCATGCAAATCTAAAAATAGTAGGACACGCTTTTCTAAATGATGATGAAATATTTTATAACATTACAGCAAAAGAACATTTCAAGCAGTGTCAGTTCCTGTTTTCGAATATATATCTGTATGCATAAAAAAATTTTGCACAAGATTCGAAAAACCATTACTATGGTATTCCATTTAAATGTCCTTGCATAGCCTTAGAAGAAGAGTTGGTGGCATGCAAATGTTCTGCACGCTAGCTGCATTCAATCTAAATAAATTGAAAGAAAATTGAAAAAGCTGTAACGGTTGGCTATTTACGTACATACATATGTTAACGTGTGAGTTTGTGTATTGATGCATTTATATTAAAATGAGTGTGTGTGTGTATGTGTGTGTGTGTGTGTGTGATTGCTGCCACGTATGCGGGTGAAAACCGCTCAAGTGGCTAAACGTGACAAGAATTTCGCCACCTTACCAGTAGCAAAAATAACCTCAATGGAAACCACAACAACAACAACAAGAACAACAACAAATTTTCAATCATTTCAAAACGTGGGCCACAACCGACCCAACCAAAGAGTTGGTGTTGGCAAATTTATGCAGAAAATGCAAAATATACAATATAGAAAGGAGAAGAAAGGAATAGGAAAGTATATAAAAAAAAATATTTCACACATCATCAGCTCAGTCGAAGCACATTATTGAGCTATCCTGACATCTACGTTGGATGCTGACGCCAACAACAGCGGCAGTAGCAGTAGCTTAAAGGGTTAAGCGCCCTGAAATATGTGACAAAAGTGAAGCCAACTGCCAAGCAGGTAGATGGAGCTCAATGATATGTGCAGCAGGCAGGATATGCTTGCATACAACTTGTGTGTATGTGTGTGTGCGTATTGAAGTATTGAAGATGGTGTTCGTAATGCTGCTGCTCAGCATGAGCATTATTATGCCTATCATCGTCACTCTTGTTGTAAAACCATAAAATATCAATGAATTATATTTCAATTTGGGGTACAACGTCAGCGGAGAACGTACGTCTCATAAAAGGGTGCGCCTATATTTATGCTGCGATTGCATATTTTTTTCATACTCACATCATTGCCTAGCTCATGTAATATTTTATTGCTCTAATTCATTTTCTATATACATATATACTAGACCAACCAAAAAAAAAAGCGAAGGTTTTTTTTTTGAGGCATGTTGAAAAATAGCTTCAATGACCTCTCAAAAGCACTTACTGAAACTTTTGTCCCAAAATATTAATCCTTAGGCACTGCTGGTCTCCAATTTTCGAAAATTTTCGCCACATATATAAAGTTATTTTTCAAAAATATATCAATAAAGAATGTCTATTGAAGTAATCGTAATATCGACTATTTCAAAATTACGATTGCTGCAATCGAGATCTAAGATCATTCGATGAAAGACTTGCCGCAATCCTAATTTAAAAAATTTTGTAACTGGGATTAAAATAATCGTAAATCTTACCGCAATCAATTACACATGTAATTCTTATCGCCCAGCTCTGTCTAAAAGTGGTTGCAATTAGGGATGGGTCGATAATTTGGTAACAGTGATTTTTTTCACTGCTACTCGAAAGTAGCAATCACTGTGTGCTACTAAAATATTTCAATCATAGTGATTGCTACTCCTATCTTTCTTTTTTTTACAGTATTAATCACAGTAGCAGAGACGATTATAGTAATAGTAGTTAAATTTTAAGTTTTTTGTTGTGCACACAAAATAAAAAACTTTTTTTAGTTTTATTTTTTCCCTCATAAATAATAGTTATCTTTTAAGTTTTATTTTTTTCTCACAAAATAAAAGCTATTTTCGAGTTTTACTTTTTCCCTCTCATCTTACAGTTATTTATTGAGTTAATTTTTTTTTTTTTCTAAAGTAAAACTTATATTTGAGTCTTATTTTTTCCCTCACAAGTGTAAAAATGCTTTTTAATGAAATACAAAATAATTAGAAACTGCTAGATTGTAGAAATAC
Organism: Dichetophora obliterata; assembly: GCA_963920525.1. Classification (NCBI taxonomy): domain Eukaryota; kingdom Metazoa; phylum Arthropoda; class Insecta; order Diptera; family Sciomyzidae; genus Dichetophora; species Dichetophora obliterata. The sequence continues at coordinate 13,078,964 of OY986436.1, read as the reverse complement.
GAAATTAAGCGCTTTGCCTAAACTTTTAGAGGCAATCTGGAAAATCCACTGTTACTAACCTTCTCAAATTTACATCAAAAACTATAGAAACTTTGGAAAAGGCATGCAGACTGGTGTTATTTACACGGATTTTAGCAAAGCTTTTGATGTTGTAAATCACAAACTATTGATCTTAAAATTACATCTTGTTGGATTTCCTATACCGTTGGTAAAGTGGTTTGAATCTTACTTAAGCAATAGATCACATGAGTTTCCTGTTACTTCAGGAGTACTTCAAGGAAGTCATCTTGGGCCCCTTCTGTTTCTACTTTTTATAAACGATTTGCCATCTGTCATAATGCATTCCAGCATCTTAATGTTTGCTGACGACGTCAAACTCTTCCTTTCTTTTAAAAATGATAATGACGCTGTATTTTTGCAAGCTGACATTGATCCTCTTCATAACTGGTGCAAAATTATTGTCTTAATTAAAAGAAACACCGCACTCTCTGAGTATTCAATATCGACTGACTTCTATTTATTATAATGTTAGATATATTTATGTAACAAGGTTGATTTATATTGTGAAAAGAGTTACCAGATTGTTATTATTTTTCTTTATAACACTTCACCTTAATAACAATTTCTGCTGTTTAATCAAAGATAATTTTTAATTCAAATTTCAATTCTTAAAATATTAAAAAATAAAGTTTAATGTAAATACATACTTTAATCAAAGGTACTTATTCTAAACCCAAATGACCATTGATGTAATTATGTTTCTTCTTCGGAACACCTTTAGTGAGCGCATCCGCCAACATTTCTGAAGTTGCGATATACTCCAGCTTGATTTCTCCATTGTTTATCTTTTCACGGATGAATTGGACCTTTATGTCGATGTGTTTTGTTCTTGGCGAGTAAATGTTGTTGGTGACGACGTTTATAGCACTTTTGTTATCGCAGAAGAGCAGCATGGATTTTTTAGAAGTATGCTCTAGTTCTGCCTCCAACCTCTTCAGCCAAATTGATTCTTGCGCAGCTGCAACAAGGGACATATATTCGGCGTCAGTAGAAGACAGCGCTACGGTGTGTTGCCGACGAGTGGACCACGAGATAGCTCCACCTTGAGCGATGAAGACATAACCCGATGTAGAACGCCTTCCATCGAGATCTCCGGCTCAATCAGAGTCACAAAAACTTTCAGATGAATCCTTTCGATATACGATGCCTTGGTCAATTGTGCCCTTCAAGTAACGCATAATGCGTTTAACAGCAGTCCAATGTGCTTGACCAGGATTTGCAGAAAATCTGCTCACCAAATTGACAGCGAAACAAATATCCAGACGCGTGTTTTGGGCTGCGAATAGTAAACTACCAATTGCTTCCATATATGGAACCTTTTCCATTTCTTTTCTCGATTCATCAGTTTTCGGGCAAAATTCTTCAGACAGCTTTTGATTTAGATCAATAGGTGTTGACACAGGGCTACATTCGTTCATGCCAAAACGTTTCAGGACGCTATTGATGTATTCTGACTGATCGATTTTAATCATTCTCTTAGGTCTGTAGTAGCTCACACGCATACCAAGTATTGAAGATACTTCACCTATGTCCTTCATTTCAAATTTCTTGGACAGTTCGACTTTTACAAAATTCAGCATTTGCACATCATTACCGAGTAAGAGCATGTCGTCCACATAAATAGCTGCAAATAACATTTTAGCTTCACGAACTTTATAGTAAATGCATTGGTCAACTTCACTTCGCTTGAAACCGACACCCTCCAGCACCTTATTAAGTTGTTCATTCCACACTCGACTCGACTGCTTCAGCCCATATATCGATTTTTTTTAACCTGCTAGCTTTACCGGAACCATCATCGAAGCTTTCGGGCTGCATCATGTAGACTTCTTCCTTTAGTTTACCATTAAGAAAAGCAGTAACAGCATCGAGCTGGTGAATTTCGAGATTATATTTGACTGCAAGTGTGAGCAAAAATAGAATCGAGGAGTATATAACAACGGGCGAGAAGGTTTCTGCGTAATCGATGCCTTTGTGTTGCGAGCAGCCTCTAGCTACTAACCTAGCCTTCCGACGAACCATTGCACCATCAGCGTTCATCTTGGTCTTAAAAACCCATCTGTTGGTTATCGCTTTCTTCCCTACCGGTAGTTCTGTTAGCTCCCACGTTTCGTTTTTCTGCAAAGCATTCATCTCATCTTGCATGGCAAGTTTCCAAGAATTTGCGTTGCTGCTGGACATCGCTTCTTTAACATCAGCGGGATCTTCAAAACCAGTTGTAACACAATAATTAAACTGCGGCTTAGTAGCTAAGCGCTTCGAACGCCAATATGCCTCGATTTCAGTGCCCGTTTGCTTCTTCTCCTCCTCTCTTTCTACTTGTTCATCTGTACTTTCATAATCGCTGACGTCCTCACAGTCTCCAGTTCTTCAATAACATTCTTCAATAACATTTGAATCGTCGATTTGTATGACAGTGCTTTTGCATCAAGCTTTTGACGTTTTTGCTTAGGTACATGCGCAAGAGCATTACATCCAAAGACGCGTAGGTATTTCAAATTTGGTCTTTGCCCCGTCCATACCTCTTCTAGACTGATCTTGCTTCCTCTGCAAGGTACACGATTCAAAATGTATGCGGCCGTACTAGCTGCCTCTGCCCAGAAATGGTGATTGAGGTTTGACTCCAGAAGCATACACCGCACACGTTCAATAATCGTAAGATTAATGCGCTCTGCAACGCCGTTTTGCTCAGGCGTGTATGGAGCAGTTTTCTGATGGATTATACCGTTCTTTTCTGTATAATTTGCGAAATCTTTATTGATATATTCAGTGCCGTTATCCGACCGCAACACTTTTATTTTTCGATCACACTGGTTTTCTACAAAATTCTTGAATTTTACGAATTCGCGGAACACATCTGATTTTCTTTTTAAAGGTATCGCGAAAACCTTACGCGAATAGTCGTCGACAAATACGAGGAGGAACTGCGGACCACCTAAGGATTTTTTTAAAGGTCCAACTACATCCGTATGCACTAAATCCAAGAGGTTTTCAGCACGATGGCCAATATCTTGAAAAGACGCGCGAGTTTGTTTGCCTTTTACACAGCTGATACACTTTTTATCACTATGTTCATTATATTGTAGTTTAAACCAATCGATGCGTCTTTTGTTAGTTTCAAATTATCACGGCATATATGCCCCATTCTTCGGTGCCACAATTCATAATTTTTTGTAACTGTCATTGCCATGTCTGTTTTTATCGGATCACAATTTAATCGATATAAGTCATTGATCACATCAGCAGTGGCTATTAAAGCGTTTTCAGAATTAAAAATTTTGCAGTGATCTTTCTCAAAAACTATTTTATTACCGAGTTTTGTCATTTGTCGAACTGATAACAAATTTGCGCACAAATCAGGTACATACTCGACATTGTGCACGACTGCATCTTCTTTTGTACTTAATTTGAGCTTTAAGTACAGAATCTACTTTAATCTCCCGAACTTTTCACTAACATTTTTTGTTTATTAGCTACCATAATTTCTTTATTTACCGGCACTTCGTTTTGTAAAATATTCGATCGATTTGTCATGTGCGCTGTAGCGCCGGAATCAATAAACCAGCTTTGTTCATGTTCATTTACAAAAAATGCAGCAGCAATTAACAAATTTTCTTTTTTATCACTAGTCCCAATTTTCTTCTTTTTGTTGGGACACGCTCTGCTAAAATGACCGATTTGATTGCAAGAGTAACATCGAATCTTTTTTTGCATATTTTGCTTATTCTGTTTCGCGCTCTCTTTTCTTGTAAGCAATGCGTTCTCTTCGAGATTGCTGTTGCCATCAAACTTTGCATCTTGCAACAACAAATTCTTAACAGCATCAACAGTTAATTTAGCCTTGGAATTTTCGACTGCTAAAACTAAAGCTCGAAATACATTAGGCAATCCAGCCAGCATGAGTGATGCCGTTAACTCGTCATCGATATTGATACCTGCGTTTTTCACTTTTAGTGACGTCATTATCAATGCGTTCACATATTCTTGCATAGAAGGGAAATTATCTAGCTTAAGTTGTACCAAGCGCTTAAGCAATTCAACCTTCCGTGTCAAGCCACTGTCCTCAAACGCAGTAACCAACCCGTCCCATGCCTCTTTTGCTGATTTCAATGTGGGCAAAATTAGTCGGCTCCACCATAAGCGTGATTTCCGCCAACGCTCGCTCATCAATGTTTTTATCCTCGCTCGTAGCCTTGTCCGTAAGTCCAATTTTGACTATATTCCAGCACCCCTACAGCACAAGGTACGATTTTGCGTGGCACTTCCACGTTTTCTCTTCCGCTCAATTTTTCAAAAGGAAAACTTAGCACCGACATTGTAATCTTTATTCGACGCAAAAATAAGACACGCACGAAATTTATCACTGAACAAATTAGTACATTTTTTGTTCTTCGCCCGAGAGTGTTCAATCGCGTGTCATGCGGCCCATAACCCATTGTTTTAATTAAAAGAAATACCGCACTCTCTGAGTATTGAGTATTCAATATCGACTGACTTCTATTTATTATAATGTTAAATATATTTATGTAACAAGGTTGATTTATATTGTGAAAAGAGTTACCAGATTGTTATTATTTTTCTTTATACCGTATGAACCTTAACTTGAAGAAATGCAAGCATATATCTTTCTCGCGCAAACCACCAATTAAATGTACCTTCAAAATTTGTGGTTATCCATTGGAGTCCTTAGATATTTTCAATGATCTTGGAGTTACAATGGATCCTAAACTACGCTCTAATATTCATGTAAATAAAATAATAAATAGAGCAAATAGTACTTTAGGATTTATTAAACGTTGGGCAAAAGTGTTTCATAACGAAAACCTTATTCACTTCCCTAGTGCGGCCTATCTTAGAATACGCTTCAGTTGTTTGGTGCCCACGAAGCGGTTGTTACATAGACGACATTGAATCAGTGCAGAAACAATTTCTTTTGTTTTGCTTAAGCTATCTTTATTGTAATACTGATTTTCACTTACCATCTTATGAATATCGGTTACAACTCTTAAATCTTACTTCTTTAAAAAATCGGAGAATTATGATAAATGCTTGTTGGATTACAAAACTTTTACATGGATTGTTGGACTGTTGACATGTCCATATTTATTAAGTAAAATATATTTTAATATTCCTCTTCGTCCTAGAAGATCTTTTGAGTTACTCCACATGAACTTTTGTAGAACTAATTATTTGCAAAATGAACCTCTTAGAAGCGCTTGCGGTGATTTTAATTTTGCATCTGATGTTATATCCTTAAGTTGTAACATGACATACAACGGATGGTTGTATCGTCCAACAGTTGCGGCGGCAACTCATCGATTTTATCAAGAGCAAACGTAGCCGGAAGTCGACAGAAAACCTACTAAGGGATTTAGAAGAGGAAGTCACGAGAGACGAGAAAGCCACCATCACAATAAATGAAGAAGTGTTGCTTGACGTTCCCCGCCCCGCTCGACTCACTCCAGCGACCCGTTGGTCGAGCGCTGAAATAATGTACACGGTGCAACGATGGGAGCTATACTTCGAGGGAGGAGACAACCTTCTAGAGTTTCTGGAACGCATTGAAGAGCTGGCAGAGTGTTACGATTTGGCTCTTAACTCACTGTTGCCATCACTTCCCGCAATCCTACGTGGCAAAGCTTTGCAGTGGTATAGAGTAAAAAGGAATGCTATATCTTCATGGGATACGTTTAACAGCGAAATAAAGCAGTTCTTCATGCCAAAAAGATACCTCGCCAACCTTGAAGAAAGTATTTACCATCGCAAGCAAGGGCAGCGAGAAAAGGCAAGAGATTATATATTAGCCATCCAAACCCTCATCCGTCAGCACCCCCAACTGAAACTTATCGATCATACTGACCGCATCTACGACGGCCTGCGAGTAGAGTACAAATTATATGTCAGGCGTAGTGATTTTTTTTTCGCTAGACGACCTCATGGAAATGACCGATGAATACGAATTGTTAAAAAAGGATGAAGCAAAAACCAGCCGTCAACATCCAACCTTCTATCTAGGCGAAGACATGTCCTACAATAGAAGCACCCACTGTTGGCGATGTAAACAATATGGTCACCAACGCCATCATTGCAAGAGCACACAGAAAATACTCTTTTGCTCTTATTGTGGCAAAGAGGGCGTTTTCTTAAATTCCTGCAAATGTGCCACATCTGACGCCACTGCATCAGCAGAAAGTATCAAAAATCGATTCTACGTTGAAGTCAACATAAGCCGTTTGAGAACCCTAGCTCTCATAGACACCGGGACAACCCTGACATATATCAATAAAACGATACAGGAACATTTGTTAGCAAAAGGCGTACACCCACAACAACACACACCAAAGTAACGTGTAGTGAGGTTTTCCCTATCGAAATTGAGTGCAACAAACAAAAAACCCAGGTACTTGCGTCTTGTCTACCCACCTTGGCTGAACCATTTTAATTTTGGGAATGGATTTCTTAAATTACCGAAAGATAACCATCACGTTGGATGGAGTTAGCCTGCTTGCCTCATTACACACCGTTGACTCAACTATATTCCACGTCAATACGCTAACGAGTAGAGAATTCCTTACTTACGAACAAGCAGCTACCTTAAAACCAATTCTTGAACAAAATTTCACCGCTTCCGGAAAACCACACAAGAACCCTACCGAGAGAACCAACCGGGTAGTAAAAACAATGATCGCTCAACGCACCGAAAACAACCACCGCCATTGGGACAGAGAACTACCAGAAATCGCCTTTGCAATAAATACCGCGGAAATAAATTTTGGGAGAAGCCTGCCTATCCCAAATCAGCAGCTGGGCCAGACCCCAGAAGAATCTCCTCCCTTCCACCATAATATGGATTCCTTATGGAAAGAGGTAAAAAAAACATGGGCGTCGCGTTTGACCAACAAAAAAAATACTACAATCTGCGGCGGCGTGTCTGGAGACCAACCAACTCTCATTTTTATGTCAAGTGTTAATAGGTCTTGTAGTCATACTGGCGAAAATCATAAAACGATGATTAATATTCTCTGCAAACAACACTCCGGTCTAAAAATTGTGCACTTTAATGCTAGAAGTCTTAATGACACTAAAATGGACTGTGTTAAATATCTATTTTCCGAATCGAAGGTTGATATTATCTGTGTTTTGGAAACTTGATTTCACGTAGATGTTAATGACTCGTTTTTTAAATTACAGAATTTTAAATTATTTTGAAATGATAGATTGGGTAGTCGAGGTGGCGGGGTCGCTAAATACTGTTAAGAAAATTTAAATGTAAATGTGGTAGGAAAGTCAAGTGGTTCAGGTGTCAAATATCTGAATGTTTTAATATCGGATAATAATACTAAAGTTTTTGTCTCCTGTGTTTATAATCCCAATCGTAATTGTAGCCTAGAACCTCTTTTCACTGAAATTTCAAATTGCGTTATAGATTTTGAACATTTTATTTTGTGCGGCGACTTTAACATAAATGTATTGGCTAACGACAGTCTTTCATGTGAGTTTCTCGGTGAAGTGGCCAGAGTAGGGCTCAATGTAGTCAATAACACAGTGCCAACACGTTTCTCTAACAATGCCTGTCCTAGCTTATTAGATGTTTTTGTTGTATCTGATGTATCACTAGTAACGCTCTTCGACCAAATCTCATTCGTTTCCGATCATGACCTTATCTTTATCACGTTTAACATTAATCTCTCAAAGACTGCTGCTCAAACCTTCTTCGAGTACCGCGACTACAGGTCGATTGATTACTTGTCATTATTTAACAGCTTATCTCAAATAAACTGGTCGGACTGTTGGTTTTTTTCTTCAGTCGATGAAAAGCTAAATTTTTTCTTAAACAATATAAGCTATCTGTTCGATATGTATGTTCCCTTGCGCACGCGTCGTATTACCAACAACAACTGTCCCTGGTTTTCTCATTCTGTCAAATTTGCACTCAAAAAACGGAACAGATTATATAGCTGGTGGAAGCGAAATCCAAATTCATTTAACTGGGAAGCGTATAGACAAGCTAGAAATATAGCCACCAATTCTATTAAGTTCTCCAAAAAGATGTTCTTTATGTCAAAACTAGATTTTACCTTATCATCAAAACAGCTCTGGAACAACCTCAGGAAACTAAATGTATGTAACAAAGAAACTGAATCGTGTCAAATTGACGCCAACCTCTTGATTATTTTGTAGCCAATTCCACATCTACTTCCGCGACCACCTTTATGTCCGAGTTTGCTGATAAACTTGTAAGTACGACTGTAAGTACGTGTCGTACTTGTAAGAACGACAGGATCACATTCATGAGATATGGAAAGTGGCAACTGTCATTCCCATAGCAAAAAAGTCAAATGCCTGTGAGCCATCTGATTTCCGGCCAATAAGCTTATTAGGATCGTTATCCAAAGTATGCGAGCATCTCATGGCTGAACAAATTTTCAACCACTTAAACACTTTCGGTCTTATGCATAATCTACAGTCAGGCTTCCGACCTGGACATAGCTGTTCCTCTGCTCTGGTCAAAATTTTAGATGACATTAGATTGCCATATGATATGGGCCAATTGAGCTTACTCTGCCCGTTATACTACTCTAAGGCGTTTGACACTGTGGATCACTCTCTGCTCTGTAAAAAGCTCATGTCTAACTTTGGTTTTTCCCATACATCCGTTCGTTTTATGTTCAACTACCTGAATGGCAGATCTCAAAGAGTAAGGATAAAAACAACTTCTCATCTTATAAACGTACAACAAGTGGAGTTCCGCAAGGCTCTGTTTTAGGCCCGATTCTATTTACTATGTTTATAAATGACACATTTAGTAAATGTAATCATGTTACCATGCATGCTTATACCGATGACTTGCAACTGTATATGTCCAGACCCATTGGTCTCTCTGAAGATTTTTGCGCAAGAGATCACGTAAACTCTAGCGTGAGTAAAATATGCATACTATGTGCTTAGAAATCTCCGAATGACTGCAGCGTTCGTACCTGTAGAAACTAGAAAAATGTTGTTCTACAAATGCTTATGCCAATATTTTCTTATTCAGAAGTCGTTTACAGCAAACTCGACTCGAGATCTACACATAAAATGCAAGTGGCCTTCAATAATTGTACTCGTTATGTCTGCGGCCTTTGGAGATTTCACCTTTTAGCAACCAGTTATTAGGTCGTAGCTTACTCAGATATCTTGAAGCAAGAAATTGCATTTTCTTACATAAGATCATCCACTCGCGCTGTCCAGGTTATATTTTTGAAAAGTTAAAGTTTTGTAGGTCAAGCAGAAGCATGAATCTTGTTATCCCGAAGTACAACTTTCAAAACTCAAGCCGTTTGTTTTTCGTTAGCGCTATAAGACTTTATAACTCGCTTCCAAACTACATTAAAAGTATCTCCAACACTAAGTACTTTAAGCATTTAATTTTCGACTACTTCTCCTAACTCTTTTACTCCTTTTTTATTCTATCTTTAACTACTATATAAACTTCTCTTTTAAAATTTTTGATACGTATATTATATTTGAATTGTGTTCTTAATCATTATTGTTCATTTTTAAGTTGGACATTTTTTGTTATATTGCAACAGTCTTAGCTTTAAATATATATTTAGCGTTGTTATATATTTTAAATATGCGGCATGTAAAAGACTTAAGTCTTAAATGCCAACGTTATTTGCAAATAAATTTGAAACATATGCAAGAAAAAAAAAAACATGCTTCCGCACAGATTTATCGTTGAAAACAAAGTGAAAAATAAACCGTTCCCTAACGTTATTTTTTGCCCGAAATAAGTGCTGCTGCTGATTGCCAGAATTTTTTCGAACATGGCAAATATTTCGGGCGAACTTCTCGATAAGGGAAACGCGAATAGCGAAAAAATTCGGGCGGAATATAAACTCGCGATAAGGCTGAATATCAAATATGCACTGAGTTCGAAATTTGGTTAAATTAAATTAAAACCACACCTTCCTCTCATACAAAGTGATTATATGAAAACGGTGGAGTCTCTTAAATCTAACAAAAGTTAATTTTGTGGCTTGAAATTGTACACATAAGTTTTGATCTCAAATTCGCACTTTTATAAAAGTTTAATATTTTAAACGAACTCTGAGTTTAAAAACAGTATTGCTTATATTTTAAAATAAAGATTAATTAACAATCACTTCTGCTTAGTAAATTTGGCTTAGTACAAGAAATGAAATTGAAACTAAAAAATCATCATGGTCTGGCTTTTGTAAAAACCACAACCTTATTTGAAACACAATGTTATTTTTCTATGTGTAAGTCTTTGTTTAAAAAAAATTCAACAGATGGAATAATAGTGTAATCGTTTAACATCTTCGCACAACTTTACTATCTTATAATATATCTCATATTATAAAAGTGATTGCTATTAAAATTTTTCCAGTAAATCGGATTTATTAAAAAATCTGAAATTTAAGTTAATTTTAAAATCACAAACTAATTTTTCTGTTTTAAGCATAGTACTCTGTTCAGTTTCATGTGAAATTGCACTCAAATCTCTATCAGCCCAATTCTAACTGATTTTTTTGGAGGTAATAGGAAAAGGGAATTTTAATTTTTAAGATAGCAGATACAGATATCACAATTTGTTTTTACTCATTAATACTGAGGGTTGACGAAACAAATTGGCATTAAAAATTTCTAAAATGTCTTAGAACTTAATCTCAAAAATTAAAACTCCTTATTCCAATTCCCCGGGAAAAATAATTCAGAATTGGGCTGTATACAAAATATGACATCTGCGAAAGAAGCGTGAAAATGTTCACAACATTTTCGTCAGAGCAGTACTCTGTTACGCTGCGTAAAATTATCGCAACATGTTTCTGAGCAACACTTTAATTGTACTGCCTGTTTATTTTGAAGTGAAAAGAGAGCGAGAGAGATATCATATGAAATTTCCCAACTCACTTTTTGAGTCTCTCTGAGAAACGTTGCAAACGGAACTCCTCGCAACAAAATATGTCAGAATTTTCACGCAACAAATAAATTAATGTTGTCAGCGAAAAACAAAAAGATTAAAGCTTTTAAGCGCTTTAGAATTGATATTTTAAATCTGAATCTAAAAGTCATCTACTTCTCTTAATCATGAGTTCAACATTCTTAAAAAATTCCTTTGCAACGCTTACATCTCCTCAACTGAACAATTACACAGTGCGTAATTTTTTAAGTCATGGCAAAATAACCATATACGGACATCACTACGTGATAAATGACAAAAAAAGACCCCTGCCTCCCAGTTTTGCCCAAAGTTTTTGTCCAGGTTTTTTTATGGGCCCCCAAAGATGTGGGGCCTCGGTGTCATTTTTGCAAAAAAATTATAATTTTCTCAAGCATATATCTTGCAAACCCTTCGGAATTTTGATTTACTCTCTGAGGCAAAGTTGTAGCTCTTGTCATAAAGAACGAAAATTGTGAACATATAAGATCAAAAAACTTCATCTTCAAGGTCAAAATCACAAAAAACTTTAAAAAATTAAATTTTTTTTTACCTTTTCTCCCCTGTTCAGGTCCATAGGTAGCAAACTGTTCAAAATTAAAGGAAATAACCAACTACAAAAATGAACCTAAGATCTCAATAAACAACTTTCTAGAACATATAAACTTCCTAGGAATGATTCTTAACACCGTTAAGGTAGCGTTTAGGTAGTGCTTAGGTAGCCGAAAATTCCGAACGCTTTGCAAGATATGAGCTTGATAAAATGATAATTTTTTTACAAAAATTACACTGAGGCCCCACATCTTTGGGGGCCCATAAAAAAAGTTGGAGGACTTTGGGCAAAACTGGGAGACAGGTCTTTTTTTTGTCTTTTATCACGTAGTGGTGTTACTCAAGGAAAATTGTAAATATTTTTCGACTTTCATCAACAATAAAAGAAAATCTAATGGATTACCTAGCTCTATGTTTTATCTTGACTCCTCTTCAGACAGTACGGAAACTATTTGTAACTTGTTTGCTAATTATGTTAGGTCTGTTTATTCTCCGGCTTCTAATCCTGATCCACTATCACTTATTAGCCTTTCTAAATCAGTCTTGAATCTTGGTGATTTATCTTTTTCGATAGAAGATATTAAATCTACTTTGTCAAACCTTAAAAATAGCCCAACTGCAGGCCCTGATGGCATAGCTCAAACGGTATCGAAAAATTACGCCGTATATCTGGCATCACCCTTTTCTTGATATTTAGGAAATCTTTATCCGCGAGTTGTTTTTTAGATGATTGGAAACATTCTTATATCGCCCCAATCCATAAATCTGGTTCTAAACAGGATATAATAAATTATAGAAACATTTGTAAACTTTCCTAATCCCTAGTCTTTGATAAAGTCATTTATGACAAATTGTCCTTTCATGTCAAAACTGTTATATCCTCTGAACAACATAGGTTCTTAATCGGAAAATCAACATTGACAATCCTGGCACTCTTTTACAAACTTTGAAGCTGGTTCTCAAACTGATATTATATTTATTGATTTTGCGAAGGCGTTCGATAGTCTGCCACAAACATCTAATTTTTAAACTTGCCTCTCTTGGAATTCACTCGAATCTATTAAGATGGTTTAAATCATACCTATCTAACCGCATCCAGTCGGTAATAATTAAGGATATCACATCAAGCATCTTTGAAGTAACATCTGATGTTCCTCAAGGAAGCCATCTAGGGCCCCTCCAGTTCCTTCTACTTATTATTTACGTCATTCCCAGTGCCTTCTTTTTGCGGATGATCTTAAACTATTCCGATCTATTAAATCATACGCTGATGTAAATTTACTTCAATCAGACATCGACTCAGTCTTTACCTGGTGTGAATTAAATAAATTACATCCCAATGTTTCCAAATGCCAATGTTTCACTTTATGCAGGTCATCATCTCCTTTAATTAGCCCTTATTCCATAAATTCATGTGAACTTGAGAGGGTTACTTTAAAGAAAGATCTTGGAATTCTATTGGACCCCTGTTTAAATTTTAAAGATCACATCAATTATTGATGATAATAAATCTTACTCCATGCTAGGCTTCTTAATAAGGAATTCTAAAGATTTTAATGACCCCTACACCCTAAAAACTTTATATGCTGCACTAGTTCAGCCACATTTAGAATACTGCTTCCTCTTATGCAATCCTGCTTCATCGACTCAATCTCTTGGAATCGAAAGAGTTCAGAAAAAAATCACAAGATTCATGGTTTTCAAACTTAACTGGAACCTCCCTCAGCCGCCACCTTACACCACTAGATGTGCCTTAATTGATATTCTCTCACTTGAATTTAGACATAAAATTCAGTCTGTCACTTTTATTCGCGATTTACTCCATCACCAGATTCAGTGTCCAGCTCTGCTTGATTTACTAGATTTTAATACCCCATCTCGATTCCTTAGGAGTCAGTTTAATTTTCGTGTACCTTTTCATAGAGCTGCTTATGCCCAAAACGAGCCTATTACACGTTGCACCATTGAAGCTAATCGGGTCTTGTCTATGATTGATCTTTGATTATATTCCAAGAAATCGCTTTAAAACTAACCTTAAACTTCTCCAAATATATCATGTCTCGTAGTACTATTAATTTTTGTCTAATTAATATCATATACACTTTTATTTATTTTTGGTTAATTTTATAATTCTGTGATATTTTGATTACTGTGTTCTTCTTACATAATTTCCCACTGTTATTTTATTTTAAATTTTAATATATTCTTGAGTATTACATAATTAGTCTATAAGAGTTAATGGGTCATGTGAATAAAAAATCAGCAAATGCTTTTACTGAATTTTTCTAGTAAAAAGTATGGATTTAGTGAATAAAAAAAGCTATATAGATATAGCTTAAAAAGCTTAAAGCTATATAGATATAGATATAAAAAAAGCTTTATAGATATAGCTTTTTTTATTCACTAAATCCATACTTTTTACTAGAAAAATTCAGTAAAAGCATTTGCTGATTTTTATTCATATGACCCAATGTCTCAGTATGCAGGAAATCTAATAAATAACAATACTCTATAATGTCCACAGGTGCCATGATGCCTAATTTAATTACCTCTCAATTTTTATATATCCTTACTAAATTTTTATTGTTTTGTATTAAATTTCCTTGAGCACGTTCATTTTTAAACTATTAATTATATTTAATTATATTTAATTTATAATTGCTATTTAATGGTAAATTTATTTTTAGTAGGTTAAATAAAGTATAATAAATTGTTAAGTAGTCTATAAGAGAAACTGCTCTGATTGATGAAATAACTAAATAAATAAATAAATAAATATATTTCACTCAAACAAAGTACTATGCTTTATGGAAAAGTTTTGGACTTTACTTTTTGGAAACTAACAAACTTTAAGCCAAGATTAGGTACTTTCTATTGTAACAGCCCTATTCTGGCAAACTAACAAATGGCTAACCAGTATTTTTAATATTTCTATGTGTTTGTTGTATTTTTTTTATTTCAAAACAAAATTTGAAGCTCAAAAATAAAAAATTTTGATAAAAATTGTCAACTGCTTTCCAGTTATTGACAATTTCTTTAAAAATTTTGTTTTTTAAGCTTTAAATGTTGTATTGAAAACAACAATCTCATAGAAATATTCAAAATACTAATTAACAATTTGTTAATTTGCCAGAATAGGGCTGTAAATAGAAATATTTTTTGTTATTTTTAGTTAAAATATTTTACACAAAATAATCACAAACTATCACTGACCCATTACAAAAAAAAAAGAAAGTGTAATCATATAAATACTTAATTCCTGATGAGTAAGAGCATCAAGTAAATGGATTTCGAATAATCGATGTCACCAATTTGCATAAAAAATCACGTTTAGAGTTTTGGCACAGTTCTTTAACAGTGTTCAAGCTCATATTTAAAACTGCTCATTTTTTAATTTAATTTTGAATTGATATAAAATCGAATTTAAATTTCGGAAAAACTATATACAATCGATAGGTTTTGGGAAAGAATCAAATGATTGAAAGTTTACAGGTATGTCCATTAGAATGGGTCCGTCTCCATTTACAATCGAAAAAGTTTTCGTAATATCTTAAGTAAATTAAAGTTTTCTATATGACCTTGTTATTTTTTATGTTGATTTACTATGATTTAAATACAAATTCTTAATGTTTGATAGCTTAAATCATTCTTGATTTTAAATACAAATTCTAGTTGTTTGATAGTTTAAAATCGTCTATTGAGCTTTAGGTCAGATTAGAACAATTAATTGCTCTAACGAATTTTTTCCAAAGAAACAACAATATTTCAATATGAAAAGGAAAACATCACTAGCTGATTTTACTGCACTTTCGGCCCTGCTAAATGCTTCCGCAAGGATCGATTCCCGCCGGTATTACTAAGATTTCTGATGAAGCCTTTAGCAGGGCCGAAATTGCAATTAAATCAGCTAGTGATGTTTTCCTTTTCATATTGAAAATGTTGTTGTTTCTTTAGAGAAAATTCGTTAGAGCAATTAATTGTTCTAATCTGACTTAAAGCTCAATAGACGATTTTAAACTATCAAACAACTAGAATTTGTATTTAAAATCAAGAATGATTTAAACCATCAAACATTTAGAATTTTTATTTAAATCATAGTAAATCAACAAAATCTCAAATACATTTTTTTTGATAAACTAGTTATATGCATAAAGTTTTTTAAAATGGCGCAAAGTAATATTCTCACTTTTCAATATAAATAACATGATTTAGAAAATACTGATTTTTTAAAAATATTCTCATTTCATTACCTAACCTTCTAAAATCGGTTCTTTTTTTTTATTAAAACTCACTTTTCCTATGAAACCTGAGTTGTTGAGTTGTTACCTTAGCAAATATTTTGTAGCACTTTGAAACGGAAAAAAATTACTTTAGTTACTTGCAAATAAATCATTTTTGAATCATTAATCGAATTTAAATTTCTCCCAAAAACGAACCTAAGTCAGGTTTAACGGAAATTTCCCAGCAACAGATGTTGATATCTGTTTCTATTTTTTATACGACAACAAGCATAGTGTTATCTTAAATTTGTTGCTTGTGCCTTTAAATTTTCTTCACATCAATCTTAAAATAATACAATAAGATGAAATAATGTTTAAGGTTTTTAATTATTTATTTAAGGCCAATTTCGACAGTCGATATTACATTTTTAAATTATCATTCAAATTGTAATTTCGTACAAAAATTCGCACATAGTTTACAAAAAATCTTACTGCTGCTTCATCACCAACCATCATTATACATAAAATAAATTTTGTCGTATTAATACAGTGACGTGCAAAAAATAGATGGCCAACTATTATAATAAAAAATTCTGGTCAATATAATGCCTGAAAGAATGAAGCTCATTTGAGCTTGATAATTAAAATGTTAAAACGTAAGTTAGATCCAATACGTGACAACTCAATAGGCAACAGCACAGCATGCTCTAACATAAAAAGCTATTTTGGAGACAAAACTCTTTTGGACAGGCTGTTAAGCCTATTGCGGACGCGCTGCAAAATAAGGCAAGACTCAATTGCAAAAAGTTTTGAATATTGCGAAACTTGCGACTGTTTAAAAAGGTAATTCGCAAGGTTTTAATATTTTATACACTTATATTAATTAATGCTTATTTGGAGTAAACCAAAAGTAGTTTACAGCCAAGCTATTATCGCAATTTTTTGTGTTGCCAACTAGTTGCACGACACTGTATTTCGTTTCTTTAAATTACAAAGAGAAAAAAATACTTTTTTGTTCAAAATTAACAGAGATAAGGTAATAAAATTAAGAGAGAGAGAGAGAGAGAGAGAGAGAGAGAGATTGAAGTATAAAGTACTTGATATATAGTTTTATGGCTACAACTATTATGTTTAGGTATAATAAAATATATTTAAAGCAACCCGCCCGCATAGTTATTGATTTTCATTATATTGATTATAGCGTTAGCTTAATTGTTTATTTTAGATCACTTGCATTCATAATGCTTAACCTCCACAGATTCTTGTTTTTGATTGTTTTTATTTTTATTATTTTTTTCGTTTATGCCTGCTTTAATTAGTCTTGTTTGTTAAAAATTTTGTATTATTTTTCTCTTTCTCTCTTTCGAATAAAATTTAGCAGCCTACTTTTGAGCTGCACTTAGAAGCTCATGTAGCCGCGAGAAGTGGAACGACGACGTGCGCACAAATACGAAACAAGGATTATTAAAATCATGGCAACTAGAGCGATGCCCACAGCAATGGGAACGATGTCTGGAGTTTCAGAGCTCTCGCAGTCACGAGCCTCAGAGAAGGCGGTCGAATCGCTTTTTGAGCGGAAAGCCTCGACTTGCACATCATGCACGGTAACAGTGTCAACAATCATCTTTTGATTTTCTTCCAAGAAAGTAGTATCGGTGAGATTCAAAACCTGAGGACGCGTGCAATGATAAGACATCTTCAATGGGACGCCAAAATCGTTACCCAAGTGCACCACAGAAATGGTTTGGTTTGCTTAAAAGGAAGAAAGTATACAAATTATTAAACATGTTATTTTTTTGTTTAACTACTTAAATGTGGACGACTTACCCAATGCATTCGGGAAGCGCTCACCAACTATTGGAATAATAAAATGCAATTTGGTCAATTGTGCTGTCTTGTTCTTCAATTCAAATTGCAGCACCATTGAGCTTTGTGCCTCAGGTGTGCCCCAGTTGATTTGAATGATTTGTGTCAAATTAGCGCACTGGCCATCGTAGTAAGTAGCATTGTTGGGGATGTTATATAAGGCTGTAGATGTTGTATTCTCTAAAATAATAAGGATTTAAAAAAAAAATCAAATTAATCAGTGAGCAAAAAACTAACATTATTAAAGTTATAAAAAAATCATTACCTTTGGTTTCATAAGTTACATTTAGCTGTGCAGCCATTTTCACTAAGATGCAACTGGAGTTCCATACTCCAATGCTGGGCTCTGGATAGGGTGTGGGTGCAGGAGTTGGTGTGGGAGCTGGAGTTGGTGTGGGAGCAGGAGTTGGTGTGGGAGCAGGAGTTGGTGTGGGTGCAGGAGTTGTTGTGGTTGTGGTGGGAGGAGTTGTTGTGGTGGGAGGAGCTGTTGTGGTTTTAGGTGTTGAAGTAGTGGTTTCAGGAGGTGCTGTTGTAGTTGTAGTAGTCGTCGTAGTGGTTACTGGAGCGGCTGTTGTAGTTGTATGTATTGTCGAGGTGGTATCAGGAGGAAGTGTCGTGGTCGTGGTAGTGGTTGTCTTTTTTTCAACATTATCTTCAGCGGCTTCAGCCTGCAATTCCACTTTATCCAAATCAACACCAATTTGCGCAGCTGCAATAAAATATAATAAAAAGTTGTTTTTACTTTAAAAATTTATTCAAAAATCAACTCATTCTTTCAAAATGTCATTGCTATGAACATAAACATACACACATATATTCAAGTTGACCCTTATTTGTATGCATTTGGAGTTTTTTGAGTAGTTACAGGAATGACACAAAATTTCAGGAATGACGGTTATAGGAATGACAAAATCGCCTTTACTTAGAGATCTCAGACATCATAGAAAACTAAAACACTTTCCCGCCTGTTTTTATCATATACCTAGTGGGCAATGTAGCTAGTTCTACGCAAAATAAGGCATGCTAGTAGTGCTATTATTGGCGCCATGATTGCTGTATTGATGAGTGCTTCTGTAAGGCTTACCTTTTGAAAGATCTGAGTTTTTTCATATGAAATATGAACAAAATTTAAAAAATTTTAAATTTATTTTAAATGATCGGAACAATTAAAAAAAAATCTAAATTTAAAAAACAAACAAAACCAATTTTTTTTGTCTCGAAACCAGGTCTCCGTATTTTTAACACATTACGTATTATATTATATGAAAAGTTTTTTATGTAAAAATTCCAAGTTTGTTCTTGTATGAAGAAATTATACAAAAAAATTTTAAATGAACATAAAAATTTGTAAAAAAACGTAGATTTTAAACAATATACAAAAAAAAAATATTTGTTCGCGCTGGGTCTCGAACCCGCGTTTCGGAAAGCTTACTTTCATTCGTAATGATGCAAAGTAAGTGAAATTTTGTTAACAAATGCGGTAGACGAGTGGATAAGGTGTCAGACCGGCACATGAGAGGACGTGGGTTCAAATCTGGAAATTGTCAGATGGTTTTATTTGTATTGCTTTTTTCTTCTAACGTGCATTCTTAAAAACGGCTTCTAGCAGGCCTTTTTAGAGTCGCGAGAGAGGTAGGTCTACAAAATTTTCTCGCTTCACATAAAAAAGTTAATGGGCTTTGATATGAGTGTGGAAGGGCTAAAGAAATCTATATGGCCTGCTGGAAGCGCTTCGAAGCCCTAACTTTTGTCTACTGGGATATTTGATAACTACTTAATTGAGTTATAGTCAATTTCGTTTTAGTCTATCACTAAATGAATACACCACAGTTGGTTACAGAAATACAGCTTTTTGTTTTAAATATTAATAAAATGTATAAAACATGATTTTTGGAGGTTTGTGCTAAATGGTTTGGCTCACTGGAGGTTATCGTAAGAGCTAAAATATTTTGGGGATCGGCATAAAACAGACTAAAATTCATTTATAGGGGTGTAAAAATGGAACTTTTTTCCCCCATTCAAGTCGAGGCACATTAATATACATATATTTTTTACTTCTTCATTTTTTTTTTTTTTTTGGGCAATGTCTAAGAAAATTTATTAAGAAAAGGTAATTTATGAATTATAACTTTATAGGATTCCAGCAAAACAGCTGCTGCTTTTATTAACTGTATGACTTCAAAATTATATTCTTAGCTGTTATGCGAACTATTTTATTTGATATAATTGAACCATGAAGTTGTTGTTATCTAGCAATTAATTCTATGTTTTGCAGATCAGCAACAGTATGCCGTAAAGGGTTAACATTAGTTTAATGCACGGAATTAAACTTTACAAGTCTTGAGAACTATAATAATTTAAGCTAAACCTTGAATATGTTATCGACCAGCCACATTAATGCTTAAGCTTGGGCTGGGTTGGTCATCTTGGTTTGAGTTCTGATAAAAACACTTTTGATATCCCTCAAACAAATTGAGTACAAGTAATTTCTACATCGATAAGCAATAACAGCTTAAGACTGATTTCAAAGTTTCGGGAAAACTTGTTTCAAAGTTTCCAATCGCCATATAAGTTATATGAAAGAGTATTTTATTTCATAACTTTGGCTAAGGTCATGCTAGGAGCTCCTGTTTTTGTGTGTTTGTCGATCTACTGCATCTTTATGTATAACGAAACGAAGGGCAGAACGTGGTGCGAGACACGGTAAGCAATACATTTTTCCATTTAAAAAAATATTGTTGCTCGTTTCTCTCACGAAGTTCAGCCTTCGTTTCGTTTTACATAAAGATGCAGTTAAGCTGTTATTGCTTATCGTCACAGATTTTTAGACAACTCTTTGTTCAATATTCAATTACGTTTTTATTTAATTTTTTATTTTTTTTTTATTTTGTTAACCGGTAACCATGACGATTATAAACTTATAATTCTATGCAGTTTCTTGGTTCGTTTTATTGCCTTTCCTTTCTGATATTTTTTGCGGTTGCAATAACATTTGCTACAGTTCTAGTTCAATGCCATGTGAGGCATTCTATTGCATACTTTAAATACCTCAAAGATGACCTTTAAATGCAAAAACAAACTAAAGTTCTGCCTTTATACCAGACTTATTTTCACTTTGCATGTGCAAAGCTATTATGGTAAAAAGAATACCCTCTAGGAAAATTGGCCTAACACGTTTGTTTAAAGAACCAGTTGAAAGACTAGTGTTAATTAGTTTATTCGTAACATAGTACTTACGTGAAAAAAGCACAAACAAACAAAAATTTCTGGAGGAATAGATTCAATATGGGCATTTCCATGGTTGCGCACGTAACGTTTGTACGCCTTTTTTGTTGTTAAAAATTTAAAAAAGCAACGAAATATTTAAACTTTTTTGTCCTGTTTTAATTTTTGGATAGCATTCTGGTAGTACTATATTTAGTGTAAAAGGGTGGAAGCGATCGAAAGTATTGTCCAAATATATAAGCAATCAAAAGAGGACGCGTTACGATACAAAAAATGGAAGTGGTTTTTTCTGCATTAATGTATTCAAAAATATTTGAGTGTTTTCTGGAATAATGTTGCTATATATTCATAATTGTTTCGTTGATAATTCTTTTTTATACAAGCCATAATATAATACGTTACGATACAAACGTTACGATACAGTTTTTTCCCTTCAAAAAAGTAGAAATTTTTTATAGTTTTATTTATTTAATTGAACTTAAAAATCAAATAAAGTGTAATTCAGGTCCGAACAAATAGAAAACTGAAAAAAATTGAATTAAACTTTGTGTTATACGAGTATTTATTAACTTATCAAAATATTTTGTCACCATTTTTCTACTTTTGTTGCCATTCTTCACGTTTGTTGCCATTTTTCGAAATTCGAATTGAGATCAGCTCTCAGTACTCTCAAAATATAAATTTAAAAATTTTTTCTCTGTATGAAGGTTTAAAAAAAATTTCAGTAACATTTTATTTTTCAGACGCTGTAGACCTTTTGGTGGAAATGCCCATATGAAAAAAATTAATTCTAAAAAAACACAAAAAATAAAAGCCAAGATGCGTCTGTGGGAAAATTTTCGCTAAAAAATGCAATTATTATAAAATATTGAATATTTTTAAAGACAGTCAAGTAACTTATATGAGCTACAAAAAGAACAAAACGCTCTGCTTTCGCTTTGTTTTGTATATATTACAAAGAGAACAATTTTTTATATTGCCAGTGGTAAATGGGCACATGATGTAACCAAATATTTTTTAAATACAATCTAGGTGCGAGGCCTCCAACGCCTGTATACAATTCGAAATTATATTTGTTCGGAAACACTGATGACATCTACCTTACACAATAAGCGACAAAGGTGTGCTGTTTATGACGCACAAGAGGGAGGAAAAACAAAACAAAGTTCCTTTTTAAGAAGCAAATGAAACAAATGCAATGTTGCAATGTTGCAACAATTGCAATCGAAACAAATGTCGCCACAAAAAATATATTTTCGCAATAAGTTCTACGATTTAATTAACGAATTTATTACCTTATTCCATATCATATCAGAATTAATGATCAATAAATCCTTTGTTTTTTATAAATAAAACATTGGTCTAGTTTAAACACAGAGAATAATAATTTTCACAAACACACTTAACTGCAAAACTAAAGTCGAAACTGTTGTCTCAACAATAAAAAGAAACAATAAATCTTAACACAAGTCAGATTTCGTCACATCCCGCTTACAATTTTGCATTACAATGTCATCACCGACAAATTTCTGCAAAAAGGTTATACAAGGAAAACAGAGCGCTATCGCTACGTTGTTTTATTTACTGAAGCGAAACGCTAACATTTGATGATATGATAATGTTAAAAAATGCGCTATCCACAAGTAAAACAAAGCATTCTACTGCCTTTTGGGAGCGCTTCATATGTGCCTATGAAGCGGTCGGTTTCCTTTTGGGTATGTCTAAACTAATTATTTTTCACATCTTAGTAACAATTAACAAACGTGTTTATAATGTTGGATTTTGTTTTTCCTGTCATTTTCAGTTTTTGAAGTTTTATGAAAAAGTAATAATCATTTGATCGGAGTTTCCTTGAAACAAAAACTGGAAAATAAATAATGTTAACTTTTGTTGGTACCCCTAACGGGTAAAAAAAATATACATATATTTGCTTATTTACATATATAAGTTCATTGTCTGTTTATAGATGGAAAGAAAGAAAGAAAGAAAGAAAGAAATACGTGAGTGTTGGTTAGTTAAGATAACAATACACACTCTAATTGGCTTTGTTATGTTTTCTCCAAGTCTCGTTGTTTTTATTTCAGTCTCGAAAATATCCATATAGTATACAAATCTCACTACCATGAATTTGAAAACTTATTTTAAAAGAATTGGACTTACTGAGAGTTTTTGTCTGATTTTTAAGTTTTTTGAAATATGTAAAACTTATACTTATTTCAATAGAAGAATAGTTTTTTCATAAGCGAAGGTTTGGTGCACATGGGAGTTGAGACAAAAACTTAGCAAATATTTGCAACCGGGTACTTTGTATTGCTCTAAAAAATATTGTTTTGCTCAAATTTTTAACTTTTATGTAAAAATGCATTATTTTTAAATTGCATCACCTTACAAACTGGAACGTTTTATAATAAGAAAAATAAATTTTAGTCAGTAAGTAATAATTGTTCGTGGAACATTTCGAGTACTTCTTACTTAATAAAACACATTTGAAACAAACGAATTAAACAGAAGTCGATTCAGATTCGTACAGAAACATTGCAGGTGAGAGTGACGTCAGAGTGTCGTCAAATCGGTAATATGAGTCGGTAACTGCGATCGTTACGCGTTACAGAAACGAGCTACTGTAGTTGTTGCACATTATTTGCGCAATCTTTTTTATAAATAGAACTTATTAAAGACTTTATCCAAAAAAGGTGGAAAATTACATTCGCTAATTCATATATAATTTGTTGATATAAATTTGAAAGTTGGACAACATTCGTGCAACCTTTTTTATAAATAGAACACTTATTAAAGACTATCCAAAAAGGTGGAAAATTACTTTCGTTAATTGATATACAGTGGGGAGTAGTGATGGGAACTATCGAATAAAAATATTCGAATTATTCGATAGTTCAAAATCATTCATTCATTCGATAGTTTTTTTCATTTGCACTTCGTTTGCTTTCCTTCAACTGATTGAACGAATCGTGAGTACTGAAAATTTAACTAAAAAGTGCGTTTAACTGATTGATTTGTGTTTAAATGAAAATTATAATGAAATCGCACCAGTTATAAACTACTTAGAGGTTTTTAAATCGAATAAATTAATTTTATTATTAAAATTATTTGCTTTGTACTAGCTACAATTTTTGCAATTCGAATGAATGAATAATTTATTCGATAGTTCTTTGTACTAGTTACTATTTCTTTAATTCGAATGAATGAGTGATATATTCGATTTTTCTAATCATTCGATAGTTTCGTGCACTATTTACTATTTTTTAAAGTAAATGAATGAATGAAATATTCGAACGAATTGTTCGATAGTTGAAATCATTCGATAGTAAACTATCGATAGTTGAAATCATTCGATAGTGCCCATTACTAGTGGGGAGCAAAAATAAGTACATGTTTGAACTTCTTGCATTCCAAAGCGCATAAAAAGAGCAATAACTAAGCAAATCGAACAATTTTTTCATTTATTTGTTGTTTAATACTAAATACAATAGTATGCAACACAAAACGAAAAAGAATTAATTTAAAGAGAGAGAAAAAAAAAACAAAAACAACTCGTATGTACTCAGTTTTTCACTTTTTGTAAACGATAATACTAGAGTACATTTTCAATATTTGGTAAATAACATCTTGTTTTTGTTTCCATTTTCATACGATTTGACATACTTTCAACCAAGTTTTGTATTATTGCGTTTGGAATTTTTTGCCACTCCCGCAGCACACGTTGCCACAGATCTTCAAGAATCGGTAGGGCTGTTTGGTACTGCCCCAAACGTCTTTTCACGATTGACCACAAATTTTTAATTGGATTGAGGTCGGGGCTTTGCGTGGGCCACTGCATCAATTTAAAATTCTGTCGTGTTAGCCATTCTCTTAAAATTTTTGACGTGTGTTTTAGGTCGCTATTCTGTTGAAATATTATTTCTTCTACAGGATAGAAACTCATCTCAACAAAATCGGGAAGATGCTTATGCAAAATGTTTAGGTAATCCTCTTTTCCCCGTTATACCTTCAATTTTTTTTAGAGCGGTCCAACATGCCACCATGTGGAGCAACCCCACACAATAAAGTTTCCTCCTCCAAGCTTCACTGTTTGCAGACATGGTGTCTTTGAATGGTATCACCAGGTCGGCGCCAACAATACTGTCAGACTGAAAGAGGTTAAATTTCGATTCATCGGACCAGACGATATGTTTCCAGTCCAATTTGTATGTTCCTTAGCTAATTTTAATCGCGCCTTAACATTTTTCTCTGATAATGCGGGCTTGTTTTTTTTTACAAGTGAGACGTAACCAATGTTGTGCAGCGCCCTTCTTGCTGTCCATATGCTAACATTCCTATTCTTTACTACTGAAGTATCCTTTGGCGTTAAACACTTGTTTTCTCTCATTTCTGCCATCAGGTTCGTGCGTCCGTTAGAAGTCTTCGGCGAACTCTGACTTGTTCCTTCGGAGCAATATTTCGCCTCTTCTGCACCCTTTTGACCACCGATTGGCTAATTTGAAGTTGTTTGGCTATTTTCTTTGTCGAGGAGCCCTTTTCCGTCAATGATACGATACTATCCTCGTATCGTTTCGAGATAACTTCTTCATTTTTTAGTGAGGTTAGGTTAACTGTTATTAAATTAAAATTTAAAAAATTGAAGAAAAAAATTTAATTCACTTCGGTCAAAGCCTCCAGTTTAAAAACACAAAAAATATGAGTTTTCTGGAAAACTTTACTCAGAACATATTATTTATAAAAAGTGCAAAATTGAGTACATACGAGTTGTTTTTGTTTTATTTTCGTTTTTATTTGAATTCATTCTTTTATGTTTTGTATTCTATATTATTTTGTTAATTTGACTAAAGTTTAAACTCGTACTGAAAAACTGGCTCTTAGGGCCAATTTTTCAGTGCGAGCTTAAACTCTAGTCAAATTAAACTGAGGTTAACTCACCGAAATTGGACGTTTAAACTCTTTTAAAATAGATATATTAGCATTCGTTGAAGTTAAATTGACTTTAATTATCATATAATGTGTTTCTTTTTTTGCTTAAACGTAGTTTGAACGTCCAATTTTGTTGAGTTAACCTCAGTTTAATTTGACTAGAGTTTAAACTCGCACTGTAAAATTGGCCCTTAGTGTTAATAGTTATATTCAAAGTACTCTTCATCAGGATTTAAAGAATCTAAACAAAGATTATTTAAAATAATTGACAAATATTCCACAAATTATGAGGGGTCCAAGCGAAATAAATCTATCAAGAGTGTTGATTTTTCAGGATCAAGAGTGCATTTTTTTTGTGTTTATTTCGGTCACTTTTAATGAAATTTTTTCTAAACCAAATAAAACTTAATACTTGCAACGAAAACAAAAGTTTTCATATTGGGTGTTCACACGTCTGTCAAATGATTGAATCAATCAAAATTTGTTGTTGCTTTCCTATGTTAAAATATGAACTCTCTGCGAGAGCGAAAATGAACTTCAAACTCTTCATCGAATCAGTCAAAATTTTTATTGAGCTCCAGAACTGCATCAATCAGTCAAAGGGTTGCATTTTTTTACTTGTCTGTTGTTTAGTAGCAAATTATTTCTAAAAAAGTACTTATTTAAACACAAAAGACGTTTTTTGAAGAGAAAAAAAGAAGAGTAGACAGAAAAGTAGGCAAAAAAGTAGGCAGAAGAGTAACAAATGCCTGCATCGGTACTTCAATCAAAAAATCATGTGTGAGCAGAAATAAATGAAAAATTTTAGAGTGAGTAAAAGAGAGTAAAAAATCGCGATATACTTCAATCATTTGACAGACGTGTGAACACCTCTATAGCATTTTTCAAAACAACGCAGCTCTTTACAATAAACAAACTTTATAAAATATTCTCTTTCCTTTACTTCAATTTTTTTTGTTACTAATTTTTTAGTACCAAAAATTTTGAATAAAACCATTTTGAGATAGAAAATTTTTCGATGGGCATGTGGATTTTATTCAGAATTTTCTCATATTTCAGTTTTTAAAAAAGTCGAAAAACAGAAGAAACGTATTTTGTTTTCTCTGCACTAAAACGTTTTTAAATATACACTGAAAAATTCAAAATTTTAATTTCATTGTTTCTTATGTTTGTTTACTGCCCACTAAAATAATGCCCAAATATTCTGGCTAATGATAATCTTAGCACTGATTTTTTGGATTGCCTAGCCGAAGTTGGACTAAGTTTAGTTAACACAACGTTGCCAACAAGGTTTTCCAACAATGTCTGCCCCAGTTTACTTGATGTCTTCGTAACATCTGATGTATATCGTCTGTACTCCTTTTTAACCAGATATTATTTGTTTCAGACCATGACCTAATTTTCTGCACATTTAACATTAATCTTGCACCTATTGCTTATGAAACTTGCTTCACATATCGCAACTTTAAATCTGTTGATATTGGCAAACTTTATGGGGATTTATCTGAAATAAACTGGACTGATTGTTGGTTCTTTAGCTCAGTTGATGACAAGCTAAAATATTTTGTTGATAATATCTTAAATCTTTTTGAATCCAATGCCTGTGTGCACGACAGGTCACCAACACAACCTGCCCCTGGCTAACCACGCGTGTTAAGTTGATCATAAAAAAAACGTTACAAAGCCTATAACAAGTGGAAACGATATCCAATTGAAGCCAATTGGGAAAGATTTAGGCAAGCAAGGAATGAAGCTACCTTGGCAGTTAGACTACCCAAAAAACAATATTATTTATCTAAACTAAGCCCAAATCTATCTTCTAAACAGTTATGGAAAAATCTAAAAAGTATCTGCAATAAAGGCTCAGTCTGCCGTACTGATCCAAATCTACTGAAGGGGGTCCTCTGGTAATCCGAAAAATTTTTTTTCGATTTTTTTTTTTACATATTTCTATTGCTCAGATACTCAAAAACATTTTCCCAAAAGGATTTTTCAAAATTCGAAATAGTTTAGGAGATACAGGCATTTTTGTGTAGGTATGTTTTCGTCAAAATAACGCATCAGCAAAGTTGTTTATTTGCCTGCAGTCATTAGTCGAAAATTCTGTGGAATTCTTCCAAAATATGTATTGATATTACAAAATATACACACACAGTATGTGTACATGCAGTATGTATACATGCATGTTTTGATTTAGGGGTTGAAATGATTTTGAGCCCAGGTGTTCACATGAAAGAAGCAAACGAACGAGATTCAGTTTATTTTCGAACGCTGAAAGCTACGCGTGAGCGATAACTGCTGTTGTAAAATAAAAGAAAAATCGTTTTGTGTTTTTTTTTTGCTATGGATAAAAAAAGCCACCCAAACGCGCCGCGTAAGTACGCGTATCGAACAAAAAAGAGGCATTTCCGTGGAAACCAGCACTCCCAAGTAGAGGACACCGACTTTGCCAGCACATCGGCCAAAAAATTGAAGAAAACGCAAGACAATGAAGTCATCATCGAAAACAACCTCCAGTTCTGTTTCTTGGAATTTTTTTCATTTTTCCAAACGCTTGCTGCTCTGGTTATCTGCGCCCAATGTAAACAAAAAATTCGATTTGGAAAAACATGTATGCGTGGAGTCGGCTTCAAAGTGAGTCTGCAGTGCCAATGTAAAGCTACACAGTATATTAATTCTTCGCCGGTGGTCAGTAAATCTTTTGTTGTAAATCGCCGGTTGATATTTGCCATGAGATTGATTGGAATAGGGAGAGAAGGTATTAATATGTTCTGCGGATTAATGGACATATGCCAAGGATTGTGCCTTGATGCGTACTATGGCACCTTGAAAAACATGCATGTGTCTGCTAAAGCAGTTTACAAGCAGTGCCTGTTGAATGCGGTTAAAGAAGAGCAGGAACAGCAGAAAGAAAAAAATCCTGACTGTGACTCCTCAGTGCTGACCGTTTCAGGGGATGGCACCTGGAAAAAACGGGGATTCTCGTCTCTTTTTGGTGTCACTACGCTCGTCGGTAAACATACCAAAAAAGTGGTTGACTCCGTTGTCAAATCAAGCCTTTGCCAGGCATGCAAAATGTGGGGAAAAAAAAATGACTCTGCAGACTTCGAAGAATGGTACGAATCGCACCAGAAAACATGCACAAACAACCACAGTGGGAGTGCGGGCAAGATGGAGGTAGATGCCGTGAAGGAAATGTTTGCCTCATCGATCGAAAAATATGGCATAAAATATGAAAAATATATTGGCGATGGCGACAGCAAAACCTTCAAGGCCATTATAGACCTTGATCCGTATAACGGCGACCCCGTTGTCACAAAAAAGGAGTGCATCGCTCACGTGCAAAAACGCATGGGCACACGGCTGCGCAAGGCCAAAAAAGAAAACAAAGGCATCGGTGGAAAAGGCACTGGCAAACTGACAGACAAAGTCATAAGCGAGCTGACTACTTACTATGGACTTGCTATTCGACGTAATAAGGACTCTGTGGAAAACATGAGAAAAGAAATATGGTCAACATATTATCACAAAAGTTCAAGTGATAGTAATCCACAACATATGTATTGCCCACCTGGTGAGTCCAGCTGGTGCGCCTATCAAAAGTCAGCAGCAGAAGGCTCATTAGCCTCATTTCACCACACGTACGCCCCACTTGATGGAAAGGTTCTGCAAGTAATGAAGCCCAAATACGAAGCGTTATCATCCGACGATCTACTCAACCGATGCACTGGAGGTGAAACGCAAAATTGTAACGAATCGTTCAACTCGCTTTTGTGGACCTTTGCGCCGAAACATATCCACTGTGGTGCTACCACAGTCGAAATCGCAAATTTTCTGGCAACCTGCATTTTCAACGAAGGCTTCACAAGTATTTTAAAAATAATGTCAACAATGGGTATTGTCATCGGCCCACAAGCCGAGATGTATGCTGAATCTCGCGACGGAAAACGACTTCAACGCTCAGAGCTAAAAACGTACGCATCATCGAAAGAGGGTCGCACAGCCCGCAGAGCCCAAAAAGCCATGGAAAACTCGTTTTATGAGATGGAGGAAGGCACACTTTATGGGGCTGGAATTGCCGATTAATATTCGTAAGTATTGTATTAAAAAAATATGTGCTAATGTCATTTGTGTGCCTCAAAATTGAAGTCAAAACTTTAAACGCGTTTTTCTCGAAACCATGTTTTTCAAAACTTTGCGCACGATAACTCAAACAGTTTTTGACCGATTTTGATATATGAGGCATGAAACGACGCAGAATTTACGCCGCTATAGCCCCTACCTCAAACTTGCCGAAAAAATAATGTTTACTATTTTTTTTCTACACTAGACTACAAAAAAAAGGTCGAAATTCGATTTTTCATTTTCAAAGTGGCGGCTCCCCCCCTAAAAAAATTTCAATTTTTGTTTCCGAGGTAGGGGCTATAGGGACATTCATTCTAAGTAACTGAATATTTTTTTTTTCAGACGATGTTTACTCTTGGAATCGTGCGCAATTTGGACCCACCTTTTTTCCGGAGAACCTCGTTACCAGGCCGAGAACTTTCTGAACGGTCCATAAATTCACTTTTTCAAAATTTTGTATTTTTTTCAATAAATTAAGCTACCCAAATCAAAAAACGGAACTAAAATATCTTTACTCGTTCTCTTTCCACAATATTTTGAAAAAAGGCTAAAATTTGGCATAGATTACCAGAGGACCCCCTGAATGATTATTTCACTGCGAGCTCGTTGAGAGATGATAATACCGAATACATTAATAGCATAGTGCCTGTTGAGTTACCGCATGATTTCAGTTTTAGAGCTATAAATGAGCTAGATGTTGCCCGCTGCATTAAAAAAATCAGTTCGAATTCCATTGGTGAAGACGGTGTGTCGATCAAGTTCATTAAGCTTATTTGGCCCCATGTGGTCAGTCCACTTGCTCATATCATCAACCATTGCATCACTACCTCGTGCTTTCCTGCCAGCTGGAAAGTGGCTACAATTGTTCCGATTGCGAAAATTGCAAATGCACGCGAGCCTGGTGACTTCAGACCAATCAGCTTGTTGTCATCGATTTCGAAAGCATGTGAGGCTCTTATGGCGGAGCAAATAAGTGAACATATCCTATCTCTGGGCCTTGTCTGATTTTCAGTCAGGCTTCCGTAAAGGTTATAGTTGTTCAACAGCTATAGTTAATATCCTGGATGACATTAGAGCTCCCTTCGATAATGGTGATCTAACCTTGCTTTGCCTTCTCGATTTCTCTAAGGCTTTCGACACTGTAAACCATAGTATCTTATGCAAAAAACTTAAATTGCAGTTCCTCTTGAATTGAGACCTCTCTTGTTTGCCATGTTCATAAATGACATTTTTGTGAAATGTGAGAATGTATCCATGCATGCTTATGCTGATGACTTACAGTTATATATGTCAAGACCCACAGGGCTTGTTGAGGATTTGTGCGCAAGAGTAAATGATGATTTAAAATTAGTAGTGGAATGGGCTAGGGAGAATATGCTTGCACTAAACCCCTCGAAATCATGTGTCTTGCCAATTACCGAAGCACCTTTCTTCAATCTTGAGTTTCCTCCGATTATTTTAAATAACACTGAGTTAAAAGTTGTAAGAAAGGTAAAAAACCTAGGTTTTATCCTGAATTCATCTCTTTCCTGCGAGGATCATATTAATATGTTTGTAAGTAAGGTCTTTTATGTATTAAGAAACTTAAGAATGACTGCTCCGTTTCTTCCCACGGAAACAAAACGTAAGCTTGTCCTGCAGATCTTAATGCCAATAATTACATACTCAGAAGTCGTGTATAGCAAGCTGGACTCAAAATCCTCACATAAACTGTTAGTTGCCTTGAATAATGCTACTCGCTTTGTCTATGGTCTGCAGATGCGTGACCATGTCTCCTCATTTTCCATTCGATTACTTGGCCGTAGTCTGAACAATCTTTTCGAAGCAAGGAACTGCATTTTCTTGCATAAAATAATATACTCGCAATGTCCACGATATCTCTTTGCAAGACTTCAGTTCTGCAGATCAAGTAGAAATCTGAATCTCGCGTTTTAATTATACAGCCTCAAGTAGACTGTTTTTCGTTAGCGCAATAAGGCTGTGGAACTCACTGCCCAACCATATAAAATTAGTCTCCAATAGATTAGCCTTTAAGCAATTGATACTCGAATATTTTTCTTAACTTCACATAACTTAATTTTTAGTCTAAGCTCTAACACAACCTCTTATTCTACCTCTAGCATTTTTTCACCGCAGGTCGATCATTTGATTAGTCAATTTATATTAATATCACATCTTTTAAAAATATTTTCAATAGTTTTAAATATCTTTTTCACTGTGACATGCACATGATAATTAATTCTTGAATGTTAACATTTTCTCTAATAAAAAAAAAATATTGGCATCATTTTATGAGTTGAGAATTTCTGTCATTAATGATAATAATCTTAGTTATAAAATTTTAAATAGTTTGGTATATAAGTATTATATTGTTATTGATTCTAAAAATGCGGCGTGCAAAAGACTCAAGTCTTAAATGCCAACAATATTTTTAAATAAATAAAAAATAAAAAAAAAAATAAAAATAAAGCAAATCGAAGGTATGAAGTGAAGCGTGGCCGAAATAACGTAAAACGACCCATATACTTATATATCGCTACCTTAATATAGAAAGACCCTAACTCTTTTTTTTTACTCTACAGAAGGAAAAACTTAATAATTCAATCAATTTTTTATTTAAGACACTAGCCAATTCAATGGCATTTTTTGTAGCAATTTTTTTCTGTAGAAATTTTTTTTGCAAAAATCTTTAAGAAAAATTGATTTAAAAAAAAAATTAGTTAGGGCTTTTCTATATTAAGGTAGCGATATGTACATTGAAAGAGTTCAATAATTTTTTTGTGTGTTTGAAATAACAAAACAAGTTGCAAAAAAAGCACGAACAATTCTAATGAACTTATTTAATTGAAGCAAATTAAAACACGTTTTAAAATCAGCTAGAAACTCAAAAAGCTACAAAAGCAAAAAGCTAGTATTTCACACATGTAAATCACATATTGACAGCTCAATTATTTAATTCAGTCACACTCTAACTCATGATTCAACACAGCTGATGGAAAAAGGTGTTCAGAAAAAAAAATACTAAAACAAACAAAAGCAAGCAGAATAACAACAAATAAAAGCTATTCGTATAATGCAAATGATAAGCAAGTGAAGATATAACAAAGTGATATATCAAAATAAAAATTTAAGCAATATAAGCAAAATTGAGTTACTGAAATCCGAATCAACGTATTCAGAAAATGTTTTTAATATCAACCAACTCTTTGTTTATACTAAAAAAACAAACAACACGAGTTCAAAAAGTAGAAGGAGACGGAGAAGGCAGTGAAATGGAATGAGTTGAACTGCAACAGAAACAATAGCAGTCAAGAAGTCACGTCTAGGAAGAGTGATAAACTTATAAATGTTCAAGTTTAACTGAGTAATATTATATTCAAGAAATTATTAAATGCAAAAAAGTAATATGTTTAAATATTAGTAAGAAACCATAAACACGGGAGTGTGAGTATATGCATTTTTTTAAAGCAACAACCATACGTGACAGTTTTGTATTTCCAGGAAGAAGAATTGATATTGCAAAGAAAAAGTGGAATATTAAACTGAATACAATAAACCAATATATACTAAAAATATTTGTTTGACATAAAATAAGCTAGTCCTTGGTCGTTTCTAGAAAATGTACAAAAATGTATCAGCTGCTATTTATTTCAATAGTCTCCATTTTTTTAAGCAACAAGATAGCTTTATGTAACATTAAAAAAAAATAAAAACCTATATCAAAATAAATGAATTAATTAAATATATATAGGCTTAGCTATATTAACAATTTTGTATTGGATAAAAAAAGCAAAAAAACCGATTTTGAATAAAATTACTAATCTATTTATCTAAAAAAAAATGTTTAATAAAAAACTTTACAAATTTAAGAATGTAGAGGAGTTGAAAATCTAATATACTATAGATGATTTAACAAGTTAATGAAGGCAATGAAAGAAAAGTTTATAGAAGAGATCAGTTCTTAAGTTTAGGTCAAAAAATCAGGACAAAACATCGATATTGCATCATTTATCTTCTTGTTTTTAAACTACATGTTTCACTAAGAAGTAATGCACGATTCTTTCACTTTTGTTCTGGTTATATAGGAGTATTCACAATGTGGTGTATTTGCCCTTGTAATGTGTATTTTTGATAAATTTGATATTTGTAGTAAATTTTGTAAAATTACAAAAAAAATATACAGTATTCAAAATACAACCCTGTGGCAAAAATACAACGATGGAACTCTATTGTATTATTTGTAAAATTCGTTGTGTATTAGATCAGCTGATCGCAAAAGTATTTCTTCTCAGCATGGAGGAAGCTACCGGCAACGCTGTGAGTTTATTTAATAAAATTTAATATAATTTAGTGTATTGTTTAAATTTTTGCATGTTACCTTTAGCTAAATGATGATTTAAATTAATGTTTCCAAACAAAATAACATAAAAGAGCAGCTGATTTTAAAAAATACAATGCTTTAGTGAAGGTTCGTTCACAATAAGTTGTAAGTATTGTAAATTTTGTAAACATTAATCACAAATACACCACATCTTGAATACCCCTAATGTAAGTTTTTAATTTTGCAGTTGTTTTTTTTTGCAAAATAAAAACCGGAGTTAGAAACTAGTAAGGAATTATCTTTGACTGGCCCGAAGATTTTAAAAAACAAGTTTTGAAGGTTTTTTTTTTAATTTTGATGAATCCATCGAGAATCATTTAAGAATTTTAATAATCATAGTTTTCATCCATTTTTTCAAATTGGAAGCTCAGAGTTTACTCTGAGTAAGCATTAAGTATCAACGTGTATTTTTTTTTTAAATGTCCAGTACATGCAAGTAAGTATTTGGAATTTATGAGGGTTGTGTTATTTTCATGAAGTCACTTTGTATGGGAGATAAAAGGAGTTTTGAATCGATTTTGCTAAATCAGAATTGGCAAAAACCTATAGTATGTTTTAAATGCGCTATGAAATAGATCTCAATGGCAAGTAAGTCCCAATGAAATAACATAAAAAAAGATAAGTCCCAAGATATAGAAATGAAAAAACTCTTAAAGCAATGAAATAAGTCCCGAGAGGGAAAATGAAGTAACTACTACTATTTAGTGTATTATTATTATAAAATAAGTTCCAAAACTTTTAAATAATTGACGAAATCATCAGGGAAATCAGGGAAATAATTTTTCTCTGAAAACTCGAGCGATTTTTAAAAGGATAATTATTTTCATTATAAGAAATGATTCAACTTTAAAATTTCTGAGAACGTTTCGTACAAGGGATATATTTATTCTTTGAAATTTACCTTTTTTTTATCATAATTAAATTAAGTTTTTTGCTTTTTTATCAATTGCTTTTTTTATCTTCTGGAAGTAAGGATTTTATCTGTTTATTGTAAGCTGATATTGGTATCTTTCTTTCGCTCCGTATCTTTCGGAAGCTTAAGGGAAGTTTTGTATTTATGTTGTTTCCAAACCGCTTCTTTAAGAAGGCATGTGGAAACTTTTACTTATTCCCTCCAGGAAAAATCGGAAGGCTTCCATCTAAAAGTGATAAAGAAACATTCCCCACCGTATCTTTTGAAAGCTTAAGGGTAATTTTGTATTTATATTGTTTCCAAACCGTATCTTTTGGAAGCTTAAGGGTAGTTTTATATTTATATTGTTTCCAAACCGCTTCTTTAAGAATGCATTTGGAAACTTTTATTTATTGTCAAGCAATGACAATAGAAAATATTAATATCATTGTTTTCTAGCCGCTTATTGCAGAATTCTAATGAATGACAATAGAAAATATTAATATCATTGTTTTCTAGCCGCTTATTGCAGAATTCGATAGTCTAGTGGTAGCGCGCTTGACTGTCGCTCAGGGTTCCCGGGTTCGAATCCTGGCCGGGCATTTTCGTAACAAGGGAGAGGATTGTTTCCACATTAATTCTTAGAACAGGGAAGAGGACTGCTTGTAATTCGCCTTTTAAGACAGCGGAGAGAAATGTTTTCACATTCATTTTTAACACAGCTGAGAGGAATGTTTCCCTCTAATGACATGCTATGTAAAAAAAGCAATGGAGTGTGCAACAAAGGGGAATGCTTCCTACATTCTATGGAATGTTTCCTGGTAACATCCGGGAATGTTCACATTTCCTGGAGGGTTGTCAAGCAATGATTGTTTCCTAGCCGCTTATTATAGAATTCGATAGTCTAGTGGTAGCGCGCTTGACAGTCGCTCAGGATTCTCGGGTTCGAATCCTGGCCGGGCATTTTCATAACAAGGGAGTGGAATGTTTCCAACATTAATTTTTAGAACAGAGGAGAGGATTGCTCTCAATTCACTTTTCAAGACAGCGGAGAGGAATGTTTCCACATTAATTTTTAGCACAGCGGAGAGGAATGTTTCCCTTTAATGACTGCTACGCAAAAAAAGAAATGGAGTGTCCAACGGAAGGGAATGCTCCCTACATTCCATGGAATGTTTCCCTTTTTATATCCGGGAATGTTTCCATTTCTTGGAGGGTAGCTTAAAAATGACTAAAAGTAAATTGTATAATTCTTGAATTCAAATATTGTGAAAAATTATGAAATTCTGAAAAAGTAAAAAATGAAAAGTTGAACAAAAATTTGCAAAGTGTCAATGCTTAAAATTATGGGTTATGAACCATGCTTAGAAATGAACGAAATATTTCTTACATGGTTTCTACATTAAAAAATGTGAGGAAACTGTTATACAAAATCTGTTTTCGATACACAAATTTATTTAAAGCATAAGTTTTTATGTAATGAAATAACTCAAATAAAATAATGAAATAACTTCCAAATGAAGTAGATCCCAACAAAACAGAGAAATAAGTCCCAAGAGTAATTAAATAAATCCTAAATGAATTAACTCCCAAAAAGAGAGAGTAATGAAATAAGTCCCAAGAATAATTAAATAAATCCTAAATGAATTAACTCCCAAAAAGAGAGAGTAATGAAATAAGTCCCAAAATGTGTGGGCATTTTTTGGGAGTTATTTAATTTAATTTTTTTTTTTATTTCGTTGGGAGCTATTTCGTTGCACCATTATAAAAATCGAAGCCTATGTATATAAAAAAAGAAGTAAATGCACTACTTTTTGTGAAGTTTATTTTAGTTTTGCTACTTGATGACTGCACTTTGTATGGGAGATAGGAAGTTCGATTCGATTTTGCCAAGTTTCAAGTTTCTTGAGTTTCAAGACCGAGTACTCGTATTAAAAATCAAAGCTATATAAGTTTTGATAAAATGTAAAGTTATTTAATAAATTTAAAGACATTTTAGCGTTTTAATAAAGTGACTTTGTATGGGAGGTAGACGTGCTTCTTATCCCATTCTATTTATTTTTCGAACTTGATCTCTATTTTTAGATGGAAACTTATATGGCTTAGAAGCTAATGGCGTTTTCGTTTCTCAAAAAAAAAAAAATTCAACATTTGTTCCGCCCTTTTTGGAAATTCTGCCCTCTTGAGAAAAAATATTGTGACCTCTAAAATTGAATTGTGTTCTTTAAAGTAGAAAAAATT
The DNA here is from genome assembly GCA_963920525.1 of Dichetophora obliterata. NCBI lineage: Eukaryota > Metazoa > Arthropoda > Insecta > Diptera > Sciomyzidae > Dichetophora > Dichetophora obliterata. Next base: position 13,041,531 of record OY986436.1, on the reverse strand, counting down.
ACGAATTATCAAAAAGGGAAGAAAGAAGACAGAAAAAATGCAATATTTTTTCGAGAAACGAAAACGTCATAAAATAAAGCTTATAAGTCAAGTGGTGATACTGACTAAGAATATATAAATTTTTCGATACCTGCCACGCCTCCTTGTGGGCGTTACAAACGTAGTGGCAAAATTAATACACCCCTTACGCAGGTCGCATGGGTGTATAAAGAATCTTAATATATAAAAGGCAAGCACTCTGCTACGTGCCCAATATCTCTCAAACTGTCCAGCCTGAAAGTATGCACATCTTAATACATAAAAGGCAAGCATGCTGCTCCGCACACAGTAGTTCTCAAATTGTAATTATTTTTTGACAGTGAAGTACTTTTACAAGACATTCTGTTCAGCCTGAAAGTATGCACAGAAAATACATTTGATACTAATCAGTGACAATATTGGTTTTTTACAATAGTACGTTTTTGATCTAACTACCTCTTTTTCATCTTTTTATAAAAAATTTATGACGAATTTATTGAAACTATTTTGATTCGATTTGAGTCGATAGTACCAAAAAATATAATTGTATCCAGCCGCAAAACGACACCTGTGTTGCTACGTATGTGATGGTTGCAAGGCCAGTTTGTAAAGTGTATGAATTTGATTGTTATCAAACTCGAGTTTTTGCACTTCTACGAGTTTGCAACACTGCTTCCATACGTTAAGTATTATTTTAAAGTGGTACATTTGTATTTTTTAAAAATAAATAATAAAAAAATCAAGCTTTAAAAGGTGCTTTCAGCAAATGGCTCCAAAAAGGAAGTGTACGGAGTACCTGTAGTAGGACAGGCTTTTATACCAGTAATAAATAAATTATTTGCAAACATGAATTAATTTCAAAAGAATGCAAAGACTTAAGTATTTGTTGTATGTGTTTTGTAAACTTGAAGTCTTTGAAGTCAATTTATTAAATTTTGTTGTGACCAAAAAGCGACATTTTTGGTTCTGGCCTGATTTTGCTAGATAAAACAAAGTTGATTCAGTTTCAAAATAAAAATTCAAACTAGCAAGGAATTTTCTGCGACTGGACCGAAGTTCAGTTCGAATTTCAGTTTTTTCGAAGTCTTGAATGTTGTACTATTTTGATGACGTCACTTTTATAAGGCGTGGTTTTTATTCATATATTTCACTATGAAAAACTCGGATTCCTCGTTATTTATTAAGGCTTATGTGCACAATTGCAAGTTTAAACATTAACTTTTTTGGAACTTATAAAAGCTTTACTATTATGATGACGTCACTTTGTATGAAAGTTGGGCGGAACTTTCAGTTTCTTCTTCCCAATTTCCTAGCATCGAGTGATAGTAAAGATTTAAACATATTTGTCAAATTTAAAGCCACTGTACTTAATTTTGTGTAATTTAAGGAGATTTTACAGTTTTCATAAAGTCGCTTTGTATGGGAGGTAGATGTGTCTTTCATTAGATTTTTACAAATTTTATGCTAAAAGTGTATATTAAGGGTTAAAGCTTGTGTGCAAAATTTAAAGTCATTAAACTAATAAGTGATCACAGACGGACATGGCTAAATCGACTCAGGAGGTGATGCAGATCAAGAATATATATACTTTTATATATATACTATACTTTTATTTACCCCTGTCACGTTTCCTTAACGGCGTTACAAACGGAGTGACAAAGTTAATTTATCCCTTACGCATTTTTATATCGATAAGATTGCAATGACTTAAATAGTTGTTCGTGTTTTTGCAATTTCAAGTTATTGAAATCGTTTGTGACTTGGCTTTTTAGGTCTGAAGGCCTGATTTTGCTTAATAGAGCAAAAATTTGTTGTGCTATAATAAAATGACTTTAAGTGACTTTGAAATTTCGATGATTTTAAACATGGTTTTAAATGACTCCATTGACTTGAAATAATTACATTTGAATGCCAATGACAATGACTGAAAATAACACGTCTTTAATTAAAAAGTGTATGAATTAAAGGACTACAAGAAAATAAAATTTTACTAATTGATTTTAAAGTCGTAGAATCTGATATCAAATGATGATCTGAGTCAAATATTTTGAACTTTTTAAAATCTGCAGAAATTAAAAATTGAAAAGTATAACTTGTATCAAAACAGTTGGAATACAATTACAATAATTTCCTATATTTTATTTCACATTTTTCATCATTCTCAAATCACTTAAAACTTACAAGTGTTTTTTTATGGTTTTTATAATTGAAAAATAAGCTCAAGAAATTCAGTTAATGAGCTTTAAAACTTAGAGCAAGCACGTAGCAACAGAAGTGTTTCACTGAAGTCATTTAATTAGAGCCACAGCATTTTTGTTGACTGTTGAAGCACATAGCTTCAAGTGTCTTTAGTACATAAAATTAAATTTCAGGCATCGAAAAATTTGTTTTTCAAATTTATCATATGTAGGTATTAAAAAATTATTGAAAGGTTATTGAATGTTTTTATAATTTCCTTGCTCGAAAACAATCTACCAATTTATTATATATAAGGAATAGGGCGGTGAAATACAAGCATTTTTTATATATAAATAATAATTTATAAATAATTTTTTAAAAATGTATTATTTTTACTTTTATGTATAAAAAGTTCAAGTTTCTCATTTTAATTTTACTCTGAATTAAAAATTTTTAAAAAAAAGGACATCAAACTACTAATCTCTTCTGATTTGGTGTTATTGCAAATTTTGACATTTGTTATTAGCAAATCCCAAAAACTCATATGGGTTTCGATTGATACTAAAGAAAAGCGTTTTCATTAAAATCTTCTTTCTAAGTTGTGTATTACAATGCAATAAGGCGCAAATGTGCTCTATGACACAAAAAGTTAAGAAAATTAATCGAAACGAACATGAGAATATTCAAATTTTTTCATTATCTTAATGGTTTTAATGTTTTTGAGTTATAACAATTTTCATCACGTGCTAAGTCGTGAAAGCAAACTTTTTTTGTTAAACTGTTAAGATTTTAGTAACAAAATAAACTTGATAGCAACAAAGCTAAAGAAGAAGATATATATTTTTTTTTTTTATTTTATAGTGTGCGCAAAATTAGAATTTTTATCTTATCAAAATATAAGATAAGTCTTATCAGAACACAAAAAATGCTTAATTTATATTTAACCCGCTAAAAAAAACTAAATAACATAAAAGTAGTAGACAAACTGGACAATAATTGCTAAACAATAAAAATACAACAAATTTTGTTGTCAGGAAATCACAGCTATCGATTGGTCGAAAACTAAGTTACAACACTGTTTATCAATAAAATTATATAAATATAATTAAAAGTACACATTAAAATATATATAAAAAAAAATATTATTTTTTCGAACTACTTAAGAAAAAAAATATTATTTTTTCGAACTACTTAAGTGTGTTGATATTCAAAGTGCTGTAACTTTTTTTTGACCAAGTACAAAAATGTTGAAAAGTTACAAAATTCAAAGGGGGGTACTTTTTATTTTATGGAGAAAAAATATGCCCTATAATTCTTTTTTTTTTTTGTCCTCTAATAGGGAAAATGTTTACAAACATAATTTCATCAAATCGGATCACTCTAATGTGCGACCTATAATCCCAAAGCTATTCCATATCGGAAATTTGGGGTGTATTTGAGGTGTCTGGAAATCGACTAGAAATTCGTTTCCATGAACCTTTAGGAAGTTACTAAGAGAATATCAAGGATGGTTTGCGGATTGGAAAATGGGGCGTTGCATCTCCCATATAACCCAAATTTGCGATGTCGAACAGTTTTGGAATTATAGATCGCACAATTTGGTTGCGTTTTGGTTGCGTTTTGGTTGCGATCAAATATTCATTCCAGTGTTAAAAACTTCAGCTTCCTCATAATAATACTTCTCAAGCAGTTGTTTTCGACGTCGATCAGATCATTGTCAAACTTTCTATTTCTAATTGCGTTGAACTTTTTCTCATAGTAAGCTGCATCCCACCTAGAAGCTCTTTTGAGCTTTATAATTTTCATTTTGAAAACTGCCGTTAGGTTCTGGAAAACTTATCTTCTTCTCAGCATGTAGTGTTTGCTAGTGACTTCAACCTGGGAAGCATTATTTGGAAGCCTGATTGTAACGAATCTTACCTTCTACCATTAAATGCTCTTAGCCAGAGTGAGGCTGTATTAATTGATTTTTTAGTCAATATGATTTATTTCAAATCATTAATTTTATTAATGATAATAATCGTACTCTAGATCTAATATTTGTGGATAAAGAATTTATCGTATCACTCGAGGTTCCGTCTTTACCTATTTTTAATGGCACTTTTCATCATAAATCATAATCAACACTTGACTTTAATAAAGCTAACTTTGGTGCAATGAACGATTATTTATCCTCAATTTCCTGGGACTTTATCTGTCGTGAATTTGAGCTATCCGCAGCTTGACAGCTTTTTATCAATATTGAAACACTCAATCCGTCAGAAACAGAAATCTGTCCCTTGAAACAGACTGTTTGTAATAATAACCCTCTTTGGTTTAGCAAGAGACTCGTTAACTAGAAAAACAAAAACATTAAAGCCTTTAAGCGCTTTAGAACTGATATTTAAAATCTGAATCTAAAAGTCATCTACTTGTCTTTTAATCATGAGTTCAACATTCTTAAAAAATTCCTTTACAACTCTTTACTTAAGGAGATGTATCAACTGAACAATTACTCAAGGAAAATAGTAAATATTTTTGGACTTTCATCAACAATAAAAGAAAATCTAATGGATTACCTAGCTCTATGTTTTATCTTGACTCCTCTTCAGACAGTGCGGAAACAATTTGTAACTTGTTTGCTAATTATTTAAGGTCTGTATCAGAGAACAGCTTGAGTGCATTCAAATGGCGTTTCGATTGTCTCGTCAATAAACGAGCACCGAATGTGCTTCCTGCATTTAAATTAATGCGCAAATGCATGTACCAATCGCTGTTGATACGAATGCCTAGAGTGTGAGCGCTAGCGATTACGAACGTCTGCGACACAAGAATGGCAAACAAGGCAAGACATGAGGAACAATCGCCAAAAGCACGGAAAATCCATGCTCTTATGCTCATTCGCACAAAGGAAAAATATTAGTTGCAGTATTGCATTTTTTTATTCTGCGAATGTTGTTACCAGACACAAAAAATTGCAATATTATAAAATAAGATTTTAAATAGAGTTTTTATCGCACAAGTTGGCGAAAAAATATGTCAACAATTAACTTCTATGCTAATTTGACTGCAAAGTGGATAGCAGGAATTGAATTCAATTAATGTGAAAATTACTTATATTAATATAGCCAATGGTATAAAAATTTCTTTGAAGCCATAACCTTTGATTGGAATGAGATATTGGGGTAATTTTTTCATGTAAATTATTTTTGAGACATTAAATATAAAAACAACATTTTGGTATAAATAAATTTCGCCCAAAAAAAGTCATAGGGCAAAAAAAACCTTTTTGTTTTGATGACAATTTTTTGCAAAAGAATGCTATGTCATATAAAAGGTAGTCAGGAATTTTATATAATAGTATAGATGATTTCCAAAATATTTCGGCTGTAGAGATAACCATCCGTGAGCTGGAATGCTTTGAAATCACCTCTAAAAATCAAGTTTTTTGTAAAAATATTGGCTGGTATGGTAGTTTAAAAAATATAAACGGTCAGATATAATAGTTATGAAAAAGTTTTTCTAATCAGCATTAACAAATGTTAAATTTTTGCATTCGGATTAATAAAAATGCTGTTTTTCGTGCATTTATTAATTATTTTATTACTTATTAATTATTTTTAATTGCATACAAAAAACATACTTATTTCAAATGCTATTCTCACTTTCTGCAATTGATTGATTGATGGTCAGAATTCCGTATATTGATATATATTAAAACCAAAATATAAATTATAAAATAAGCACATACTAAAAAAATTGCAAGAAATTAAAAAATCACATGAATTAAATTGCGAGCTTTAGATCAAGTAAGTTTTGCATTAATATTTTGAAATAAAATATATCAAAAATATGTATGAAAAAAAGCATTATCTTTTATCCGATTGCATACATTTCAATTGTTGATGCAGATAGGAAGAGTTTTTTCCGCCATATAATTTCTGGCAGTTTATTTCTTAAAACTATTACACCAACCAATATTTTGACAAAAAATTTTATTTTTAGAGGCTATTTCAAACCATTCCATTACACATATGGCTATCACTAGAATCGAAATATTTAAGGAATCTTCATAAATGCTATTGCAACCAAGGATTATTTTGAGGAACTGACGCAAGCAACTTAACCTTCAGCCTTTAATATTCATAGCACAAAGATAAAATATATAATAAAATATAATGAGTTATGTGGCGAATGAAACGAATATTTTATTAAATATTCTTATAAAATAACATATAATTTTTTTACAAGATATTTATATTGTATCGAAAATGTTATTTTATTATTTCTTATTATATATAATAATTAATATTTTATTTTTATAATATTAATATTAATATTTTTATTATAGAAACAATAAAACAGTTGCATATCATAGAAAAAATATAATAAATATATTAATAACCAGGGCTCGTACTTTGATGACCTAAAAACTGACATAAGTGACATAAAAAAACTCAAACTATTACATAAAAAATAAAGAAAAAAGCCTTAAAAATAAAATATTACTAAACTTGAAATTTATTTTATAGAATATTTTGTATACACAGCGTTACAGTATATTACAATGTATATTTTAAGTTATTCAAATTATTAAAGTTGAAAGAACGTTGATTGTCTGACAGAAAAAATTCTTTCTACTTCTACTTCCTCCTCTAATTTCATAGTATTAACATTTTTCCCTCTAATTTTTCATCAGTAGATCATAAAAATAGATTTAATACAAACTAGCATATCCTAAGTTTTTATATAATATTTTTTTCGATATTTTTGATTGAAGGGACTCTATTGCTAAAAGAATATGTGAAAAAAATTTTAATTTTTACTTTTTTTAGTACGAAAAAAATCGAAAAAAGTCTTTTAAAATTACACAAAAATTACCTAAAAACCCGAAAAATGTTCTTAAAGTTAAAAATGTCCAAAAATGACAATAAAATAACGTAAATTTAGCAAAATAAAATTTTAAATAGCATTTTGTAAGAGCTGTCAACTTCGTTTTGACAATCTTGGTCACTGGCTCTCAGCTTCAACCCTACCTTGCCTAATTTTACAATGCTACCCCATGAAACAAAGATATATACAGATAGCGCATTGCGCATGTCCGCCTCTTTGTTGTGACGTAGTTCGAGCTTGTGAAAGTGACTAAATAAAAACAAAGTCACAATATATTTAAAGGGGATAATTTATTTATAGTGATGAAAAAATATTGACATTTTCTTATGAACTTTGTTTACGGAAATGAAGTAAATAACATTATAAATATATGTATTTATAAATAAATTTAAGCAAATATATTTATCAGTACTATTATTGAAAAGAAATATATATATATATTAGGGCGGGTCAAATTCTGGCTCAGCGAAATTCGTAAAATACATGTAATTTCAAGACTTTTTCTCCACTACAGCATATACAAATTCTGAAAAAAAGCTGTGCGGACTTTCGTAAATAGATTCATACACATACATTCATACATTCATATTTTATAATTGAGAACAAAATCTATTTACGAAAGTCCGCACAGATTTTTTTCAGAATTTGTATATGCTGTAGTGGAGAAAAAGTCTTGAAATTACATGTATTTTACGAATTTCGCTGAGCCAGACCACCAAAAAATTCGTCCATACAAATTGACCCGCCCTAATATATATATATATATATATATTAGGGCGGGTCAAATTCTGGCTCAGCGAAATTCGTAAAATACATGTAATTTCAAGACTTTTTCTCCACTACAGCATATACAAATTCTGAAAAAAAGCTGTGCGGACTTTCGTAAATAGATTCATACACATACATTCATACATTTATATTTTATAATTGAGAACAAAATCTATTTACGAAAGTCCGCACAGCTTTTTTTCAGAATTTGTATATGCTGTAGTGGAGAAAAAGTCTTGAAATTACATGTATTTTACGAATTTCGCTGAGCCAGACCTCCAAAAAATTCGTCCATACAAATTGACCCGCCCTAATATATATATATATAAAAGGGGTGTTTTCTCGCATTTGTGCCCCCACAAAAAAAAAATAGCTACGTTGCTTGATTTGTTTGACAGCATTTTGATTGCTTCTTTGTTTTCATTTTGTTATGTTCTGCTGCTTTGTTGTTTCGTTTGTTGAAAAAAGTTGTAAGTTAATTTTTTGGCCCAAATTTAAATCGTTGTTATTCTTATCAAAAGCATCTAAAACTTTAGTACTTATTTTAATTACATAAAATATAATTGAAAATTATAAATAACACGTACTATAAGTGCACAATATTAGAAATTAAACTAAATAAATGCAATGTTTCTTAAATGCTTGCAATTGTGCTGCTCGTGTTTACTTCTTGCTTTTTCACATTTTATTTTGTATGTATTCACCACGTGTTATAACTAACAAGCCCGAGTGATGTAGTGCGCAGCAGAGAACTGCAATGAGTATCCGACAGAATTCGGATACTCAAATCATACCCGAGTGTCGTGCTGTTCTGAACTCTATCCATACTTAATAATATGTGTAAAATACTTATAGGCATTCGGCTCATTACCATTTTTTCGGTTATAAGTACATTCTCATATCCGAGAGCGGCGTGATCCGATCCACTTCGAGCCGTTTTCAATGAGTGCGTTGAGTCAGTTTGTTACAAAAGCGCTCGATCCGAATGTATTTTGAGTGTACTCTGAGTACTGCTCCTTCTCTGCCAACGTCTCTTAGCGTTAATTAGTTTTTTTTTTGTGTATGCACTTTTCATAAGTATTTGTCTGCAGGCCATGTGAGCTCTCATTTTTTGTTTGTTTTTTCTCGAAAACGAGTTTTTGGTATTTTATTGTTGCACTCTATGGAGAAAGAAACAATAACAACGCTTGTGATTTTGGTTTGTTAGACATAAACAAAAATAACACAAAACCAAAAGGCCGGCGCACAGTGGTTAAAAGTTGGAAATAAATACCAAAACTGATGATCTCTTATTGTGATTTTTTTTTCTTTGCGTTGCTTAAGAATATTCAAACTCACATGATTCCAAAATATTTATCAGAAATATATGTATATAGGTTTTCTGTGTAGACGCCTTAATATACGATTGATGTAAAAATGTTGAAAAAATTTCGTAAAATATTGATATTTTTCAAGAGTTATTACAGACAATTGAGAAAACGTATTGCAATCTGGTTTTTTTAAGTACACAAAACATTATTGAAAAAGTTTTTTGCATTCTTGAAATATTTTTTTTTTATTTTTGCAATAAATTTCTTATGCAAAGTTGATATGACAAAAAAACGTAAATTTATTTTTTGCAGAATAAAATATAATGATCTATGGATGTCGACGATATTTTAAATAAAGAAATGCTTTTATTGGACTGTAAGTTGAGCGATTAAAAAAAACTGACAGAAATTTTTGAGTCCTTGAACTACATTTGGTAAATGCGTTTAGAAGAAAATATAGATATGTTTAGTCTCAAGGTTTATTGCTATAGTCATTTTCTTTAGTATTATTTGAGGCATTTTTTGTTTAAAGATCACTTCTTACGAGTTAAAATCGTTAAATTTTTAATGTAAATAGTGAAAGCATTTACTTACTAAATACGATAAATGCTTTAAAAATGTTATCATTCTTCTTTTGCAATACTTTATATTTGCAGAGTACTTAAATATTCTATAGTGTGTTTCTCAATCTATTAATCTACTATGTTAATATATATTAAATATTTTTTTAAATAATTACAACTAAATTGAATTAGTAAAACAGTAATGTGATATGTATAAAGTTAAATTAATTCACATTATCTTATAGCTTACTATGAAACATTTTAATGAATTTCGCAATAAAATGCTTTCAAAACTATTCAAACATTCAAATTCCCTTGTCAAGAAATGTTCTTCAAACATCTTCAATTAGCTGAAAGTGAAATATATATTCTTTGATTCTAAACAACAGAATTAGAATACGTACACGGAGAAAATTAATTTGCTTGAATCAAGCAAATGTTTTGCTTAAAAGCAAATCAGCAAAACTTTGCTCAATCACAATGTGATTTAAGAAAAAGATTGCTAAATTGCAATCACTCCTCGATTATTTAGGAAAAAGCAAAATTTTGATTACATTCAAATTTTTACTTAATTTCAGCAAAAATTTGCTAAGTTATTATAAATGGGAGGAGCAAATGCTTACTTAATTCAAGGAAATATTTGCTTAGTTGTTATATATTAGAAAAGCATATTTTGATTAGTTTTTGCTAAAATTTTGCATAATGTTGAAGTGGCTTAGAATCAAGCGCAAGTTTTGCTTAACCACAATACTAATTTTGCAAACAGTTTTCTCCGTGTATGCAAGCCATGTTTTTATGCTACACGACCTGTGCTCACATTATCACAATGCTAAAAAGTATGCTATTATCTTTTTTAACTGTTGATAGTATCACATTTACAACCAGTGCCAATTTGTGGCAAAAAGCATGAGGTTCACTCCTTTTTTTGGAATTCAAACGAAACGATAAGCTTTTTTTTGATGATTTTTTTTTTTGTTTTTATAAAAAGCAAACAAATAATATTTTTGAATACTATAAACCTTTAATTTAGACAGTTTAGATGCAGCGCTTCATTGAACTTGGAATACGGAAAAACACGTGAAGTGGAAAATTTCGTATGGGAGGTGGGCGTGGCAGAAAATACTTTTTTTATAATAGACATATATTGAAGATTTCTGACAGAATGGTTCTTGTATTGGTTTAAGACAAAAAGATATGGCGTTTTAAATATTTGTGTTGTATGGGAGGCAGGCGTGATTGAGGGCGGATTTAAAAATATTTTTGTGTGTATTCTAATAAGGCAAATTCCAAATAATACACAAAATTTAATTGGTTTACGATGAGTCTTCTATTTATTGACAACTTTTGTATGGGGCTCAACCACTGTGCGGCGCACGTGTCTGTTTGCTTCTTGTGCGTAAACACGTGCAATAGAAGTGTAATTTATATTATGCGCATGTGATTTGGTAACTGAAGGCTACAGAAAAATAAAAAATTAATTTACAAATTTAATAATAATTGCTGATTGCAGAAAATGAATGACTTACGATACTATCGAAACTGCGTATTATTTTTAAGCCTTAACAACGTTACCTCATGCGCAGCTTTCAATGTGCACGATAAAAACAAAAAGCAACACAAGAATAACACATCTGTTATTCAGCATTTAGATATGCGTAGGAAAAAATAGCACAAAACAAATACAAAAAACTCGCTCACTATTTACTGCTGCGCTCTACTGCGCTCTCTTTCATATCCGTGGCAGATGAGCCGAGTGATTCGGCTACTTGTGTCGATATTGAGTATTTGGGCAAGTAGGATAAGTATCAGCAAGACGACAACAACCATAAGTATTTATGAACCGAAAAAACCCGATCTTTCCTGATCCGACTCATGACTTAGGATACTCATATTTATTTGAGCCGCCGCATTCTAGCTTCGTAGAAGAGAATATGAGTCGAGTTGTGTGCGCTTAGGGTGAGTAGGTTTTTGTACTTATTTTTTTCGGATATACTCAGAGTCGCAAAAAAGCTATCCGTTGCAGATCTCTGGTGCGCAGAAGATTTTATTTCTTGCGCACGGAATACGCTATCTGTATAGCATTGTTTCATGATGCTACCTTGTCTCTTCTTTCAAATCAAATGGTCTCTGCTAACACTCATTCTCAAAGTAAAAAACGATAAAACAATAACAAAAAAAAAAATGTTCGGCAAATTGTTTGGCTACCATAACCACGGCATAACGAGGATATATTCATAAAAAAAAAACAAATTAATGTCAAGTTTGTGTTGGTTTTCATCAAACATTTTTTAATTGTGTTGGAGCTTTGGTTACTCTTGTCTTGAATGGATAAAGAATGTTCATTAAAAGCAAAACATTATTGTTATTTTACCGACAAACTTTCAATAATAGTTTGTTTACTAATTAAGGTCGCTTTCAAGATGACTTTCATGCACTCTTGGTCCAAATTTAAGCTCAGGTTACTTTAAGAATTTACTGTAATAAAACTTGCTACTGGCAATACTGATTGCTCCACAGTAGAGAAAAGAAAACAATAAACTAAAAGGAAACAAACAGCACAAAGAAGAACCCGCTGCTAGAGAAGGTCAGAGAAGTATGGGAACAACAAAAATTCATGCAGCAGCTGACACTCGAGCTTTAAGCGAGGCATCCGAATGATCTCGTGGTCTGGAGGCTGCCTTGCATCAATTCGCAATCGTGACAAAGTGTGCTTTGCAGCAATCGTTATTTACGAACTCGAGCGGTATATATGCATTTTTTTCTTGTGTGCGATTACGGCTGACGACGATTGTTACTCGAGTGGCAAAAACTGACGAAAGGTCTCATGCAAATCTCTGGTCTGTATATTCTCCAGCTTCTAATCCTGATACAGTATCACTTATTAGCCCTTCTCAATCAGTCTTGAATCTTGGTGATTTATCTTTTTTGATTGAAGATATTAAATCTGCTCTGTCAAATCTTAAGAATAGCCCTACTGCAGGCCCTGATGGCATAGCTCAAAACGTTATTGAAAAATTGCGCTGTATCTCTGGCATTACCACTTTTCTTGATATTTAGGAAATCTTTATCCGCGAGTTGTTTTTTAGATAATTGGAAACATTCTTATATCGTCCTAATCCATAAATCTGGTTATAAACAGGATATCATAAATTATAGACCTGTTTTCAAACTTTCCTGTATCCCTAAAGCCTTTGATAAAGTCATTTATGACAAATTGTCCTTTCATGTCAAAAATGTTATAGCCTCTGAACAACATGGGTTCTTAATCGCTAAATCAACATTGACAAACCTGACATTCTAGTTATTACAAACTTTCAAGGTAGCCTTCAAACTGATGTTATATTTACTGATTTTGCGAAGGCGTTTGATAAAGTCTGCCACAAACATCTAATTTTTAAGCTTGCCTCCCTTGGAATTCACTCGAATCTATTAAGATGGTTCAAATCATACCTATCTAACCGCATCCAGTCGGTAATAATAAAAGATATCACATCTAGCATCTTTGAAGTTACATCTCCTGTTCGATGTTGAAGTTACCTAGATCGTAAAGCCATCTAGGATTTACTCCATCACCAGATTCAGTGTCCAGCTCTGCTTGATTTACTAGATTTTAATACCCCATCTCGATTCCTTAGGAGTCAGTTTAATTTTCGTGTACCTTTCCATAGAGCTGCTTATGCTCAAAACGAGCCTATTACACGTTGCACCATTGAAGCTGATCGGGTCTTGTCTATGATTGATATCTTTGATAATATTACAAGAAATCGCTTTAAAATTAACCTTAAACTTCTCCAAATATATCATGTCTCGTAGTGCTATTAATTTCTGTCCAATTAATATCATATACACTTTTATTTATTTTTTGTTAATTTTATAATAATTCTGTGATATTTTTATTACTGTTCTTATTATTCTTACATAATTTCCCACTGTTTTTTATTTTATTTTATATTATTTTATTTTATATTATTTTATTTTATATTATTTTATTTTATATTATTTTATTTTATATTATTTTATTTTATATTAAATTTTATTATATTCTTGAGTATTACATATTTAGCCTCTAAGAGCTCATGTCTCAGTATGCAGTAAATCTAATAAATAGCAATACTCTATAATGCCCACAGGTGCCATGATGCCTAATTTAATTACCTCTCAATTTGTATACATCCTTACTAAATTTCTATTGTTTTGTATTAAAGCTCCCTGAGCACGTTCATTTTTAAACTAGTAATTTATTTAATTTACAATTGTTATTTAATGGTAAATTTAATTTTAGAAGGTTATATAAAATATAATAAATTGTTAAGTAGTCTATAAGAGAAACTCCTCCGATTGATGAAATAAAATAACTAAATAAATAAATAAATAAAACTAGTAAGGAATTATCTTCGACTGGGCCGAGGTTGAAATACCCCCACGGCCGAATTAGAGTATATATAAAGTCTTAAGCAAACTGTTCAATATATTTAAAGAGATTTTCCCGTTTTGGTTAAGTGTATACAAAGTGTATGGGAGGTAGGCGTGGTTTTCATCGGATTTTTACAAATTTAATACTCAAAATAAATATTCAATATTTAAGACACTGAGCGAAATTTGAAGTCATTAAATTGATTTTTGTGGAATTTAAAGAGATCTTACCGTTTTGGTTAAGTCACTTTGTATGAAAGGTAGGCGTGGTTTTCATCCAATTTTGTTCAGATTCGAACTTGACCTCCATTTTCGTATAAAAAGCTTGTATTTGGAATTTCGTTATGATAGCTCAAAAATTACGGTTGTTATCGTGGACACAGACGGACAGACGGACATGGCTAAATCGACTCAGGAGGTGATGCTGATCAGGAATATATATACTTTTCTATACCGGCCACGTCTCCTTATCGGCGTTACAAACGGAGTGACAAAATTAATATACCCCCATTACGTTTTTTAAACGTGTGGGTATAAAAATAAATAAACAATTTCGGAATTCGGTATTGGATCACAATTTACACGTGCCGCTTCATTGATTACATTTTTGGGCGTTGGACAAGAGGGTGTGGTAGCTCCCATACAATCCGCACATGCAATATCGAATAGCTTTGTAGTTATAGGTTGCACAGCCTCGGAATTCACTTTATTGAAAGAAATGTTTGAGCCGAAGCCTGGTATCGAAAGAAGAGGTTAACCCTTGCCACATCGGTTTTAAAGGAGCTAGTTTGGCAAGCAATATACGAAAATTACATTCTCTGTTAGCTGCTGTTATTTTTTTACACCCAACATTTTTTCTGAAAAAACAAAACCTCTATCTACCACACTTGTGGAGTCTTTTTTAAATTTTATGGAACCTTACAAAATTGACCTATGCAAGCTATTAATATTGAGAAATTCGATTCAATTTACATTTCCTATTTTTAACAATTTTAATTGAAGAGTCAACTTTTACTAAAAATCAGGGTTTTTAATTTAAAATTAAACATAAAGATAAAAAAATGCGAGCTATTCGATTTTTTTTATTAAATGTTAAAGCGGTCTATTCGCATTTTTAATTTTGATTTTGTATTTTTCAATATACAGTAGAATTCGGATATAACGACCTCCAAGGGACCGGCAAAACTCCGTCGTACTAACAGGACGTTGCACAAAACGGACGAATAAATTAAGCTTGTTTTTTTTAGTATGTACATTCGGGTGGTCGTTATTTTTGAAGTTTTAAATAGGAAAGTGGGGACCCCGCCTTTTTTTATTTATCCCAGCAAGAGTGATACACAAAAATTGTTTAGATCAGACCAGGACAAAACGTGCCGCTTGGTGGTTTAAAATAACAAACGCGTTAAATTTTACTTTTCCCACATGAACCAAGTCTCGTGAGAGTTTTTAATAACATAGAAAACTACCACTTTTGTAGATAAATAGGTGATAAAAAGAAGATTTTATGAATAAATTTTTTAGCTATTTAAACAGTTTATAAACATTTTATATGCATTAAATAATTGTTTACTTTAACGTTAGTAAGAATTCTAATTTTGTTGATTTTAGAGAAATGGTGCGTTTAAAGCCTTGCGAGTAAACTTCGGATATTGTTGTCTATATTTTTGCACGACCTTTTTAAAAAAATATTATTAATTTATTATTTAAAAATAAAACGATTTTCCTAAAACTTACTTGTGACAAAAATTGTTTTTGGCTTTCGTTATTTGTAATTTTTGAATTAAACTCTTCCATTAGTTTAACTCCTCTTTCAGCTGAATCGTTTATGACGCATAGAGTATTAATAATAGTTTTTCCATTTTGATAATTGATATTAGCACACTATTTGTCAGGATCTTCTTCAAGAAACTCCCAAGTTATATTATATCTTTTGAATAATTTAACGGATCTTGCGCTTAAAAAACTTGGTGAAAACTATTTGGTTAAAAATTCAGATAGGTCTTTCTTGTTCTATTGAACTTTTTTTTACGCCACTTCACTAATATTTTCAGCGATTGATGTTTCATCATTAGATTCCTTTAACTTTATCGCCACGTTTCTACGTATTTCTTTAGAAATTCGTTCATCAAAAATAGAAAAAGCTATACACTCTTCACTTAAATACCATAAATGATTCAATACTTTCGATAAACATGAGTTCGCAATGTTTTCATCATGTTCTTTTAAGTCATGTAATGACTGAATTAATTTATATCCTTAAATGGTGCTTCAATTGCAGCCGAAGCTTAACAGCATGCCCTTATTTAATTTTTTATAATAAACGCACAAATTCGTTCTAAGGCTTTTTCTTCAGTTTTCGATATATGAAACTCTGACCTCAATAAACATATCTTCAGGCGCAATATTCCTTTTGCCATCCATCTAGCATGGGGGAATGCACCTGGAATATGAATTTTTATTCCACCAGGTGGAGCTTCTCCTAATGTTATAATAACAAGTTCTATGAACTCTTTGTAGTCATGCCTTGGAAAATTTTCTTTGAGTTTATCAAAACAAAATGACAAAATTTCATCACGACCTTTAGAAATGGTGTGCTGAAGATATTCGCTGGTGGTAAAATTTGAAAGATTGGCTTTATTAATACTTTGCCATTCACTTTTAAGCCGTTTAAAGATTAAAATATCAGGTCCAGATGATGTAAATAGCTTTGCATTACTAACAGCTGTTTGCAAAATCAACTCTTATACTTGATGACGACATGACAAAAATAGAATTTCTCTTCCCAATTTTTGTTGAAGTAAAAACGTTGGTCCATTTAAACGACCAGTATTTGACGATGTAGTATCAAAGACAAATGCCTGAACCTTTTGTAGAAGTGACCAGTCTTCTAGTGCATTATATACGGCGGACGAAATATATTTCCTTGTTCCGGACTGGATTTCTGGCACATCAAGCAATTGTTCTAAGTTTGGAGCAGATACAATTATTGGAATGTGATTTTTATCGGTTGCCAAACTAGGAAGTAGTTTTGTGTCCTAATGGATAACTGCAAATTCAACATTTAAATTTTCAAAATCGGAGCGAACTTTCTTTGCAATTTCTTCGCGGAAGCATAATCGTGCATTTCTAATACTAGTTTGGTTAGTAATAAAATCATTTGGCTAGAGTCCCACACTCTCAACAATAGCTGAAAGTAGATGCACAGCATTACGATCGCTCACTTTGCACTTATCTAATGCAGCAGAAACTCGTGCCGTTATTATATCTTTTGAAGCACGGCGATTTTCAGAACTATCTCTATTTTCCTCTTGATACAAACTGATTCCAATTTCGTCATCTTCCGAAGTTTCTTCATTTTCCAAAGTTTCTTCATAAATATGTTGTTCTTCAGCTTTAAAAAAAATATGACAACAAATATGAGCTTCATTATACATAACCAACAAAATCATATCTTATTATCTTATAAGAATACCTAAAGATAGATTAGCATCATTTTCATTATTTTCTATTATTGAGTCTTATTCATTTCCTGAGTTATTTTCATAAAACTGTTCTGCTTCAAATACAAATATTTTTTATTTCAGCCCTAAATACCCTTAATATTTAAGGTTAAAAAGTACCTTCATATTTCATATTTTTATTTTCATATATTTCATATTTGATTTTAACATTATTTGTATAATAAGAACAAGTTCTTTTATAATACATTATAGTTTGGAAAGTAAAAAAGGAAGCGAATAAACTTAAATCTAAACTTAAAAATCTAACAAAGTTTAATGCTTATAAAATAAAAACTTAAAGCTAAAAAAAGTCAACTTAAAGTAAAGAAAAACAAGGAAAAAGCGTAAGGAAAAAGGATAGAGGGAAAATATAGGAAACATAGAAAGATATAAAGTAATAAAACCAGAAAAATGTGAGAAAATGGTTACGAAGTATATTAATTTGAAAAATAGGAAAAAATTACTTGTCTAAACATTCTTACTTCAGGAATAGATTTAATACTACTTGGCAAACTATTCCACAATCTTATGGCATTAACGAAAAATAATCTTGACGAATTCAAATAGTTAAATTTAGGTATAATAAGCATACGACTTCTTTGCAGTTGACTAAACTGTAACTTTTCATATAAATAGGATGGTGTTCTCGAATGTATCAGCATGTGTAAGAAAATGCAGTTTCTGAAATTTATATAGTTTACTAGGTCACAACCAAGGATACTTTTGTTGAATTCAGATATATGGTCAAACTTACGAAGTCCATATACGTATCGGATGGCATGATTGAATGGCAGCTGTAGCTTTAGTTGCAAGCTAGAATCCAGCTTACCGTAAACTAGCTCTGAATAGGAGATTATGGGAACAATAAGTTGAACTACTAGTTTTCTTCTGGTGCAAGTAAGTGGGTGTGAATTCAGCTGTCACTCTAAGATTGCGTAACACATAATAAATTTTTCGGACCCTTCGGATCAGAGCATGTCAGAGAGGAATTTATATAAAAACCAAGACTTTTTGCACTGCTTGTTAATTTTAGCTTATCAGCACAATTATCGTAATATTTCTTCCTTTTTGCATCTTCTTTTTCCTGATACTTCCTCTTTTCTTTTTGAGACAATTTTATATCTACCCCTAGCATACAGCTAGGACGTCCGGGTTGTCTCTGCATTAGTAAAAAGTCCTTATCTTCTTGAATTTTTATTAATAGAAAAGCCTCTGCATGAGCAATGTCAAAAAGTTGATTTAGACTTTCCTTGAAACTGCTTTCTTTTACAATGAACGCCGATGTTTGTTTTTTTTTTTTTTTTGCTCTTGCCCAGATTCCGCCACTCCTCATAAACTTTTTTAATTTTTCGCAAACAGTTCGAGTGATATCTTGTGGGAATTCGAGTTTGTTTCAAAATAACATGCACTCGTCGATAACTAAATTTGCACTATCTTTCAAATTCATCTTCACTTTTCTTAAATTAAAAAATAACACTTTTAGGCTATCGTGCACTGAAGGCAGCTTACTGCCCATAATCCCAGAACTCAATGCACCAATCAGATAAATGTATTCACGCGGCATTTTTATTTTAAAAATATTTTACTCACAATTAATTTATCTTTCAAAACATAACAGTAAACCTGTCAATTAAAAAGTTGCGAAGAAAACCACTGATTTAGGCATTAAAGCATAACTCGCATCGGTTGTCAAAAAAAAAACATAAAGTTAATACCAGATTAGATGTAAAAGAGAAAGTGTGCAAAAAATTACAATAAAATTCGCCGGGAACGATTATTTTGAAAAAGCTAAAAGTAAAATAATAAAATTTATTTTTTAATTTTATGAGATACTAGCTGATATACCCGGTGTTACTCGAGAGTCATTTATATAAACATTTTAACATACACTTCTCGATTAAATGTTTTTTAAAATCGGGAATAATGAAAAACATGTTGAATTTTATTTGAATTTTATTTTATTTAATTTTATTTATCCACCGTTTGCTAGGTAATTGAACGAACATTGATCCAAAAAAGTTTAGGAAAATTTTTGTTGTTGGTGGTTCCATCTCTTGCGGTGAGCTAATTGAATTCAAAGAAGCGGTACGAAAAACAGATTTTAAAAATTAAAAAGAATTTTTATATTTACTCAATCTTAAAGCAAGCACAATTACCTTTTCAACAAAATAAAAATTATGATGGGACTCAATGCGTCCTTGAGATATGGACATTTTAACGTCTAAACAAAGATTTATATTAAAAAACATATTGAACTTTTTAACAAAAAAAAAAAATGTTAATGAAATATATTAAAAACAGCAGAGTTATTGGCATTAAAAGTAAATACTTTGATTTTCATATAATTTTTTTCTCATTATTAGCTATCAATGTTTTATGAAAATTCGTTGTGCTAAAAATGATTGTACCTACTAAAATTTCTAAAAAAAACTGGCAGTACTGCATTATTTTACTTTTTAAAAGTTTGGTAGCAATAGCATTTTCGCAAAATATTTCGCAAAACTTATCTGCTAGCTGCATAAGAACATCAGATATTCTTCTGTAAGCAGAAAATATAAGTAGATGATCACTATAAAGAAAATTTTGTATAATCCAAAATTTTGATGAAGGTTGTTGTTTTGATGACAAAAACAGTAAAATAATTTTTGCGCTTAGCTGGAAGAATTTTTGCAAATAAATGCTATGTCATATGAAAGGTAGTCAGATTTGCTGTTTTTAATTGATTTCATTTTTACAACAACAACAATTTTTGAGTCATTTTTTGAGTAAAAAGTCAATATTTTGGACCTTTTTTGGCATACTCATAAAACATATATACACTGACTTAACGGTACAGTTCGACCAATTTTTGTAAAGTGATTTTGTTGAACTTTTGAACAAAAAAAATTTGAATGAAATATATTAATGGACAGCGGAGATATTTGCATCGAAAGACCAAACTTTGATTTTCATGTCGTTTTTTTCTCATTCTTAGGCAACGATGTTTTATGAAAAAGTCGTTATACTGAAAATTTCTCCAATTTTGAAGATATGTGAATGTTTTTGATGTCAAAATAACAAAAATTTTTTAAAATTAAGTACAAAAAAATCTCCGATAGTAAAAAGTTTTATAATAACAAAATTACCGTTAGTTGAAAAATTTCAGAGGGGGCGTGGCAAAAAACTAAGTACGTAACATTTTAAGTTGGGATGTACTTAATATGTATACCTAGTTTGAGCAAAATCCGTTGAGCCGTTTAGATTTGTATAAAGGTCAAACAAACAAACAAACAAACAGAAAATGAGTTTTATTACTATAGATTTTCAATATATTTGCAGTCAAAAAAGGGCAAAGCGGCACGTGTTAAAATGAGCGGTCTGGGTCCCCACATAGATTCGAACACTTTTTTTCCTCGGTACAACTAACGACCAGTCTAATGTACATATGTATAGTAAGATAAGTTTCCATTAAGTAAATAAAACATTAATTACAAATTACATGGAACTTTAATGGTAGTTTAACATTTCGCATTAAAAATATACTGTTATATATACAAATAGCTACAATGTATGTACCTACATTCTATGCAAAAAATATTTAATTACTAACGTAAAAAGTCTCAAATTCGAGTTTGTTTTTGATTAAATTTTGTTCGATAGTAAGAACTTCGTACAGCATTGTGAATGCTCGGCATCCTAGTTTTCATAACAACCTCATCAAAGAGTTAATTTGAGCCTTCAGAGCTTCAGACACACTGCACGTCGTTCTAACCGGACGAAATATCTATAAAATAGGTCGCTATAAGCAGATGGTCACTTAAACCGAAGTCGTACTACTTAGCTATGAAACCAAACTTGAGTTTACATCGTGGTCGCTAAAAAAGTTAGTCGAAATAAACGAAGTCGTTATATCCAGATTCTACTGTATTTGTATTGAAAATGTCCATTTGATTGTTGAATAAGGATGACAACATTGTTTTTTTATCAAATATTACTTCAAGGGTCATATGATGAAATTAGCAAAGTGAAAGTAATAAAAACGTTCCAGCTCCTCAGATTAGACGAAAGGAGATAAGAAGTATTATTCCCTCCTCCCCCCCCCCCACCCCTCACAGATTTATTTCAAATAGTTTTGGTTGACCAAAATTAATATCTACGAAATAAGTACAACTGCACCGCTATGGAATAGAATGGATTCTATTATTTTCTCTTCCTGAAATATATCACTGAATCTCAGTTTGTTTTGATTTAAATGTTATCTGAAAGAAGCTGTTTGAAAAACTATTCAGTACAGAAGCATTATTCCTCCCCTGATAGATTTATTTCAAATAGTTTTGGTTGACCAAAATTAATATCTACGAAATAAGTACAACTGCACCGCTTTGAAATATAATGGATTCTATTATTTTCTCTTCCTGAAATATATCACTTTAATCTCAGTTTGTTTTGATTTAAATGTTATCTGAAAGAAGCTGTTTGAAAAACTATTCAGTACACTGTTAAAATGTTTAATAAAAAACAAATCTTGATTACAAAGTATGCAGCTTAATACTATACAAAGACGTGCATATGTTCAAAAAACTAAGTCATAAACAAAAATTGCCACAATGACTCACACTTAAGCCAATTATCATCAGCAGAGGTAGCAGCGAGGGGGAGATAATACAAAACACAAATAAATAGTAAGAAGAATAAAAATATGAATAAAAATTTTCCAAGAATAATGCATTTATATTCAGAAAGCAAATACAAATCAGAGAACTCGTTGCTATACAAGTGGAAACTATGAACCCCAGTCAGCAGCAGAGGCAAAACGATGTAGAGGAAAGAAAAACATGCTTTTGTTGTCGTTAAGTTGATGATAAGCAGTTGTTATACAATTGCTCGCAAAGAAGCAACAACAACAGTGGAGCATATAACTATTTGTTGGTGTTGTAAATAAAACTTATCTGCCAGACCGCAAAACGTAGCTACAAGGTCCATCACCATCGTTCGTGCTTTCTTTCTACGTTATCTTTCATGACAATAAAACAACTGGAAAATTTTTATGTAATTTTCACAGTAATTGAAGCTTATTTAGCATACATATACTATAACTAGATATGCTTGAAAAATAAAAGTTTTTAATACTTCAGTTCAAGTTGTTGACATCGTTCAATGTCATTGCTTGCAAGAAAAATGAGCTGAACCGCTTAAATATACTTATTCCTATACTGTTTGTAGGTGCTGCAGTTTGCCAGTAGCTTATCTTTCTACGCGCTGTGTAATTATTTATTTTATTTTAAGACCAGCAAAAAAAAATAATTGTTTTTTCGTCATTTTTTTAATTGTTTATTTTAAGTCATAAAACGTATTATCAAGCATCAGCTGTTTAATTACTCAATTTTAAGAAAAAAGGGTTTAATCTGTATTTTTGTCTCAGCACAAATTTGCCAACCATTGGGTCATTGTAATATTGAGTATAATTGATAAGAAATGATTTTCCCCACTCGCATTTTTAAGATTGCGAATAGCTCAAGGTCCTCTTTAAGAAAACATTAAGCTTAAATTTGAAATTGTTGAAGTTTTGTTCCCCCGACTTTTGCATCAAATTCTTCTTTAATGGAGTTTATGAAAAATAAGGTATCTACTATTTTTCTTGTTTTGCTCTTGAGTTCATTCCCAATAATTTTGAATATGGTTTTTTATTGTAATAAATGCTCGAACATTCTTTCGAAAAGTTATAGTTAAAAACGAAGTAGGAAAATGTAGGAAAAATAAAGCTAAGCATCGTCAGGTTGTCCTCTACTTGGTCTTTCCAACGAAGATGTGGTCGTCCTCTTCTGCGTTGACCACAGCTGGGTACCGAATCGAATATTTTCTTTACTGGAGCATCGTCTTTCATGCGCTGAACATGACCTAGCCAGCGAAGTCGCTCGATTTTAATGCGCTTGACTATTCCGATATCAGCGTACAGCTCATACAGTTCATCATTCCACCGTATTCGGTACTCGCCATTGACGCAGATTGGTCCGTAGATCTTACGAAAAAACTTTCTCTCGAAGGCTTCTAAAGTCTTTTCATCTGAACTGTAGGACGGTCATGATGAGCGATTTATAGAGCGTGATTTTCGTTCGTCGAGAGAGGGCTCTGCTTCTCAATTGACTATGCCCAAAATAACACCTGTTGGCAAAAGTTATTTTTCGTTTGATCTCAATACTGATGTCGTTGTTTGAGTTAAGGCTGGATCCCAGATAGACGAAGTCCTTCACAACCTCGAAGGAGGTATTGTCAACTGTAAAGTTGGTTCCAAGACGCTGACACTATTTGTTTCTTGATACCAAGTATTTCGTATCATCTGCATGCACTGCCAAACCCATTCGACTTGACTCTCTAATCTGGAGTATGCTGCACTGACCTCGCGCTTATTATGCCGATGTTTGGGCGGAATAATCCATATCAAAACAGTCATAACGACCAAAACTGAAATGGATACAATCAGGGGTAATGTGGAAACCGACAATTGTCAGGATCGGTTTTGAAATAACCGGATAACAAATAAGTTTAATTAATGTCAAATTAATTAAATAATCTAATAATTGATCGATTTTTCGGTCAAAGTCATGTGTAATTGAACATTTGGTTGTGAAAATAGCCACCTTTCAGTTAGAACACTAGCTTCTGGCGAAGCAAAAACTCGTTTCATTTCTATGGTGCATTTCGACAAACTATCGAACACCAATTAATATTGAAATAAATGAAGAAGCAACTAGAACAGATGGCAACCCTTGAGAGTTGATGGCGGTGATCTATAAATAGCCTACTGCTTTGAAATGTCATATGATTAGCAGCCATACAATTCATAAGAATGAATTCCAAAATCTGCACATTCGTATGCTAGTTTAAACAGTGAGTTGATCACAGCTTAATCACTCAAAGACTACTGAAGAGGAAAATGTAGCGATTTCCGAAACAGACTGTCTAGTCAGCTAAGTGATTGACTCTATAGAGTTGTTGTTGTTGTTGTTGTTGCCTTCTTGAAAACTTACTTGATCTAAAGATCACAATATCAATTCATAAACCTAGATTTAATTTTTGTGTCATAGAAACCGGTTATCGATTTAAATACTGGTTTCATTTTCGAAATTGGTTCTGTGTCGGTATTAGGTGTCACAGTAACCGATTGATCAATTTGGTTGTCGGTTTTAAAACGAGCAGATGACAGTTGTCAGAATTTCTGATAAGTGTGTGTGGCAAAGCCACGAAAAGCTAGGAAAGCTTAAAAAGTGAACGATTTTAATTACTTTTGTTTAGTTAATTATTTGTTTTTATTTTTTATTAGGAGAAAACATAGGAACGCAGCACAAATTGCAATTGTAACTGATTTCAAGAAGAACCGCCCGGAACTTGCCAAGGATTCACCAAAATAGACAAGCCACTTGTTGAATCAAGCACCATAACGAACGCTTTCTCATTTTGCTGGTTTTGGTCAACAAATCAGCATGCAAAATTAGGGTATATATTCATATATTGGTAAATGCAAACTATTAGGCCTATTACGGTTCACAACACAACAGTAATTTCTGTTTTTACTGTGTACATTGCTAATACTTAAAATAAGACACAGCAGTTTATTGCTGTGAACCGTAATAAGCCTATAAATAACTGAACACAAAAATCTTCGAAATAAAGATTTTCTATCCGCCGACAAAACAGCTGTTTCAATTGTCGGTTTTGCTTATACTTGAAGAAATTGATTTTGCTTTACTTCGAAAAGAGCAAAACCGAGTCTGTTTCATGACACCATTTGAAAACGATATCGTTTTCAAAACAAGTTCTATTTCAATTCTGTGTCGGTTTCCACAACACACATGAATGACTGGTTAACCGGTTTAAACTTCTTTCTCAGATTCTCAAACACAAACTAAATGACGCAGCTTGCTTTAAATTTGCAAGTAGTCTGTTAACCACGAAGCAACGCTACTTATATGCGCTACTATAAAACGAAACCTAAATAAGCGTATTTAAAACAAAACTAAAGCGGTTCATACAAGCACAGAGTTTTTGAAAAGTTGTATATACTAATTTAAATCTAATTTAAAAAACTATTGATCTCATTATTTATATAAAAATTATCTAATTTATTTATTATCTTTTAGCATAGATACGATTTTTTTAATATGTAGTTAAGCCAGATTAGCACGCTCTTCATAGCCTTTCGGCAATGGAGCATTATACCTCAGTAAAATATTTATATGTGCACAAAATTTTTAATTTTTTCTCCCTGGTTTATAACAATACAATTTTTTTGAGTTTGCCAACTTTTGTTTTTAAGGATGGAGTTTATTAGTCGAACAGAGAATTCTTCTCTTTCTCGTATTCGTCCGTTAATCGAAAATAGTGCAAAATCTCGCGTGTGCAATAGAAAATATTTATATGTGCACAATTGCATTTTTTTGTGTTTTAACTGCTATAACGTAAAAATTACGAAATTTTGATGATAACCCTAGTAAGAAAAGCCATAAACATAACAGTAATACATTTTTGGAACAAAATATGAGCACATTTTAGAGTTATATTATTTTTCAAATAAAAATGCCACGTGGAGCCACTTTATCTGAAGAAGATCGTTGAAATATAAAAGGCTTAAATGAAGCCGGTATAAAAGGAGGTGCTATAGCTGCTGGGACAAATCGTCACCAAGACACCATAACAAATTTTTTAAAAGACCCTAGCAACTATGCTATAATCGAGATTAGTGAAAAAATCCGTGATTGATCAACGGCACAAAAGACGAATCCGACGTCTTGCTGTGGAGAAAAGGATGAGTTTTGGTGAAATTGCTGCGGATTTGGATCCAAGGGTTACCAGAACCGGAATCCAACAAATTTTGGATGAAAATGCCAACGTCAGTTATGAATCGCCCTTCTCTTAACCCAGGCTTTTACCATGGCACATTGCGGCCAGTCTAGCATTTGCCGAAAAATACACATTTGGGAATGTCATATTAAGTGATGAGAAAAGGTTCATCCACGACAAATTAGGTATGCGCGTAGCCATGGGCGGGTATCATTGATAATTTCAGCCGGTTTCAGATACTTTGAAAGTCTCCCATGTATTTTATCTCGTGCAAATCGAATGCACAAATGTATATTGAGTTATAAGATAATGTGTTTATTGAGTTCACATGCTATAAATAACAGGATAACTGGACTTTTCAGCAGGACAACGCACCAGCAAATTCTTCCCGAGCCACAAATGGCTTTCAATAAATCTGAAATATACCCGTACTGTAGAGACCAGCTGTTAGGCTGCGTTCATAGTAAACGCTTTTCATAGTAAACGCTTGCTCACACAGCAAAGTAATTTTGTTTTGTATACTTTGTTGTGGAGCATTTTTATCTATTTTTGTTTATCTGTTTTGCCTGTTAATAATATAATATTTAAATAATAATAATAATAAATAAAATTAATATTTTCGTTGATTTTTTTTATTTGTGGGATATTTTTTGTGGTGAAGTTTTATCCGTTGTTGTTTCGTTTTGTCGTGCTTTTCAGTTTTATGCACTTGTGTATTCTATCTCGTTTGTTAGCATAGTTTTTATTGTTCTTGCGTACTTCTTGGATACTTTTTGTGCTGAACTTTCCACCATTGCAACGCGATGTTATGCTTTGTCTTTTCAAGTTCCTTTGAACTTTTGTTTGTTATTGGTTTGATTTTTCGTTGGTGATCATCGCGAATCTACACGTACTCATTACACAAAAAGTCTTTGATTTACTTTGCAAAACGCAATTGAGGGCATTATTTTCCAAAGAGACAAATGAAAACAAAGCATCTCAGCCACAACATAAAGCGCGCACTATGAACACCAATAAGCTCAATAAGCTACTTTGTGAAGCGTTGAATAAGCGTTCCCTATGATCGAAAAAAGCTCGACAAAGCAGCTTTATGATTCAGATGCAGCCAAAGCGTCCACTATGAACACGGCCTTAGTCATGACTTGAATCCAATCGAAAACCTGTGGGGCATTTTGCGGCCCAAGTTTATAAAAACTTCGCCAGTTCGAGTAGATGAAGCATCTGAAAACAGTTAAGATGAATGGCAGAAAATCGATGGCTCCATCCTCAAATCGTTGATGTACTTCATGCCTTTCACGCTTAGCCAAGTCATATATAAGAAAGGAAGACATATTTTTTTATAAAATCTATGTAGGGTTGGTAACCCTGTGATCGAGAGTAAGGAGTCCAGTAATTGCAATCTTGGCAGACGGTTGTTCGTTTGGTAGTCAAGGAAATAGACGCACACGCTTTTGAAGAAGAATATTATCCTTTTTACATACTTAACTTACTTTATATACTTTATTTAATCTCAATAAATTAATCGAAATTGAATTTAAACTAAAGACATTGTTTGCTAATCGAAGGCTTTATCCTACATCTATATATATTTCTATTTTATTCCATAAAATCAATAAAAATCGGTTTTACACATATAAGTATTAAATGCATTATAATTTTTTAATAAGCTATTTCTTGTTTTACATACAAGTCAAGTCCTAAATACTTTTTCAATAAAAAATAATATAAAAACAAATGAAGTTATGTTTGCTTAGATTTCATTTAAAGCTTTACACACATAATTATTTTACTGCGGTATGTTAAGTTAAATTTCGAAATTTCTATACAATTTCGAAATGTTACCGCTATTCGCTTCATCGAACAGTAATTTTGCCTATTTTCAATAATTTTTTAGTCTATAATGTTAAATGATGTTGGGAAGATAATTGGCTGATTTAATAACTTTGATACTTAAGCTCTTCGAAAAAACTTTTCGAACCCCCTGTAATTCGTTGCGGGGGGGGGGGGGTTCAAAAACATCTTCCTGACAGAGGTTTCTTGTAAATTATTTTAAAAATATAAAATTAAAAAAAACAAAAACTAATTTTGAGGTTTTGTAGCCACTGAACCAAACAATGTGTATAAAAATAAAAATTAACATCTGTCCACACCTGACTCCCATGGACAAGTGTCAAAGTTAGTGTTCGTTTCAGCAAAGTCACTGACTTCTCAAACTGTCTACGCAACTGCATTCATTGCCGTTCTAGATATGAATGTATAAATAACATGTTTGTTACTTTTAGTTTACTCTTGTTAGGTAAAAAAATAAAATGCAAAAATTAATTTTTTTAACTCGGCAAAACTAGTTAAAAGTAGTTTTGTATATTGTTGACGCATTTTAGTTATTTTGTTTACACAGTTTGGTAAAAAGGAATATCCAGTTTTACGTTGAAAAAAACAATTCGTTTTAAATCTTTAATAACAGTTTTTTTCATCGTATCAATTCAGGTCGTTCAATTTCGTTAAATTTTTCTAGTGATACGAAACCAGAGTGCTAAGAGTACAAGGCTCATTTATAAGGTTGTGGCACTTGAGAGCGAGCTCAGTCGAACTCTCAGAATGGATAAAAGGAAGTCAAGAAAATGAATGCATAGAACAAAGAAAACCACAGTGACAGTTCAAGCAAAGGCGGAAAAAGAGTGTATTTCTCTCAAGTGCCACAACCTTATAAATGAACCTTGGTAGAGCACTCGAAATTCGCTCTTTCAAGTTATGATTTCTAAAATCAGATGCAATGAATAATCTTTTCAAAGCAACTCGTTCAACGCTACGCTCACGCATAAACTCCTCAAACATTTGTATTGGTTATTCGTTCTTGTACAAAAAGCGCTCATCATTGTGAAAACATCGTTCTGCATATGATGTGTTCTTTATTTGAGCTGAAAAATATTTGAATTCATCAATGATAAGTTTAATTGATAAATTGATACTTCTCACTTTGATTTTTGCTATTAAGTGAATGAAACGCGTACGTTATCCAAAACTTTTTCTTTATTTAATAGAAAAAAAAAGCATTTGCAGAAATAATCTAAAATTAATTTATTTATTAAATTACAAATAAAAAATTAAAATTCATTAAAATTTAACGTCAATAAAATTTATACTTTTATATAAATTTTCATTTAATTTAATAAAAATTAAATTATTGATATTTTCAGAGTTCAGCCTGGAACGATTTTTTATTAGTATTATAGATAGTGCACTAAATGCTCGCTTTACAGAAGTTTGGCTGCAATAGAAACGAATGATAAAAAAAGTATGACATCAAAATAAAACTTACTCAGTATTCACTGTATTTAACTATCATTGAAAAGAGTTTTCAAATAATCTGTGAAAGCGCATCAGGGCACAGCATCATTTAAAAGCACATGCATCATTTAAAAGAGAAACGCAAATAAACGATTCGCTCGCTCATTCGGAGACTAACGAGTGATCGCTCGCTTAGTAGAAGAATACAGGTAGATGCACCAGATGAGAGCATACTGCCGGAAATGTCAAAACGAAGCAAAAGTTTTTATTTATTTTCTTTTGTTTCCATTCGCCACACAGCTAAATTTGACAGATATGGCAGTATGGAAAGAGAGCACAGTCAGCGCTGCAGCTACTTCTATCCTTATAACATGATCGCTCGTTTCTTTTTCATTTCCAATGAAAGAAACAAAACGAAATGCACTGAGTTGAGTTGTATTGAGGTGAGTGAGGGATATTTTACTACTAAGTGATAAGTATTTACGAACTCTGTTCGTAACCCTCCAGTTATGAAAATAAATATTCTAATTTTTCAAAAATTTATCGAATAGAAATTGAGATCCTAGGAACACCAATTAAATATATAAGTTTCTGCTGAGAAAAACAAGTTTTATTAAACAAATTTTTTATTAATGTTATTATAGTATGTGTGTATACTTTTTAATAATCCATCTTTCTAAAGGGAAATTAAAACAAAAGGAAATGTTTAGTTCGGAAAACTAATGTCATTTTTAACAGAGAGTAAAGCGGAATTCATTTACCACCTTGATCAAGTTTTCTGTAAAAATTAGAGATAAAAAATTTAGCAGAGCTTGCTAAAGATAGTCTGTGAATCCAGCCCAACAGTTAGAATTAGACTTTTCAGAAACAAAAATTAAAAAATGCAAAAATCAAGATATTGCCTTCATTTAATTGATAAAAACAAAATTAATTCAGCAAATATTTTCAGAACTATGCGTTACAAAATGGTATGAGCCAAATAAGATCTAAAGAAGCCGTATTTTTAGTTTTATTTTATTGCAAGTTGAAGAACGAAAAACATAAAAACTCTGTGTGTTTGGTAGCTACTTGCTGTTACTTATTTGTTGCTTCAATAAATTTGTTGCCTTGAATGTATTCGTTCATTGATTGTGAAGAAAAATATTGTTTATTTGTGGTTTCAACTTACCGCTAACCAACAACAATAGCAACAACTACAACATATGCTCTAAAGATAGACTTGTTTTTCTCAAGTATTAATAGTATCTGCTAAGTGGATTAAAAAAAGGGGATTACGAGAAGTAAAGTTTAATCAAAGAGTGAAAATCGCTAGTTAAGTTATAAAGTATTTACATAAAACTAAATAATTCTTATTTAGGGCTCGGATTTTGATGACCTAAAAAACGGTAAAAAATTACCTAAAAAAATAAATAAAAAATAACCTAAAAACTGCAGAAAATGAGCTTAAAACTGACAAAAACGACCCAAATACATTAGGGGCATTCCACAGGAAATAGAAAAATGCGTTATTTTCTTAAATTGATATGATTATAACCAATTTATTCTTAACGCAATGTTAATAATACACTGAGGAATATTTGTTTAGACGCAACATAAATTTTTTAAAAACTTATAATAAAATACACATAAAATATATTTTAAAGCAATTTTTTTATTTATGTTAAAGAAAAAACTAATGACAAAAAACTTCTAGTTAGCATTTGCCCACTATTTTTTTGGATCACCTCAAATATCCTATTAGGCACTGATTGAATTGATAAGATTTTGTATAATGGTTCCTTGAATTGAAGTCCAAACTTCTTTAATTTTAAATTTCAATTCTTTAACAGTAGAAAATGGGGTTCCTTTCGATTTTTCCATAATACACCATAGATTTTCTATGGGGTACAGATCGGGGCTACATGCAGGCCATTCTAAAATTTTAATTTCTCGCTGCTCAAACCAAGCCATGGATGTCTTAGAGACATGAATGGACGCATTGTCCTGTTGAAAAATGACACTGTCGTCCATTTTATCCTCTATAAATTGAATAAGGACATCGTCTAACATGTCAATGTACATTTCCGAGTTCATTCGGGGAGGATCAAAACACAAAGTTGGCTTTCCTTCATTGGAAAAGGCATCAGGCTTCCGCCTCCAACGTTTTTTATAGATACTTGCATTGCGAATATCGTGCCAATAGCAAAACAGTCTGGGCCATCCAAATGAAATTTTTTTTTCGTCGGAAAAAATTACTTTCTGCCATTCGGAAGTCCAGTGCATATGCTTTTTAGCAAAATATAAGCGTGGTGTTCTTTAAGCATTGGTTTGGCTTGCGTGCTGGTTTCTTCCAAACAACATTTGGTGTTGTGCGTAGAACATGGGCAATATGTTTTTTTGTTGCTGGTAAACATAATTTAGAATGTATTTATGCTGAACTTAATTTATTTTTAGAAGCCTCCTCTCGAATTAAATTTTTCTGACGATTTGTCAGCTTTTGATTACCTTTTGTTGATTTCTTTTTTCCATAACGAGCTTCATTTTTTAAGTAATTTCTTAAAACTTTATCAGAACTCAAATTTTTCGGCTTATTTCCCGATTGGAACACCCCTGCTTTTTAAAAAAATTTATTTGAATTTTTCTTGATCGGTTAAGTGATTTCCACGTGGCATTTTTTTAATGCTTACCTAAAATAATAAATCTTAATTACTTCTTAGGATTTTCTTTAAAAAAACAGAAGCTAACTTACTTATTTTATAGTTATGAAAAGAAAATATTTTATTTTGTTGTTATTTCCTCTCAGAAATGAAATGTCTTCCACTGCGTCTATACGAATATGCTGCTACTACGAAGTGCGTTCACAGTCGTACTAAATTTTTACAATAACAAAACAAAAAAGGCAAACAACCGGTACGTATTTCAAAAACAGATATTGCGGCTTATTACTTTATTACCACGGTTGCAAAAGCTATGCCTTTTATTTACATAAATAGAGTAATTAATGGAATTAAAGTAGTACGGCTAAACAATATGCCTCAGTGTATAAGTGTTTTGTTTAGTTTGTAAGTATATATAGACATCACGTATCTACGACACCAACCTATGCCGGAGCAATCATTATTTCATATTCAATTTATTTCAACTCAATAATCTTTTGCTACACTACTTTACACAAAGCAGGTTGCTTTCACTTATCTCATATTAGAACAACACATCTATAGTTATAAGTTTTCATGTCAATTATATTTTAAGTAATAACTAAAACTGTAATTAATTAAAAAAAACAAGTCTCAATAAAATTAAATTGAATTGAATTTACATGATTTGTAAAAATTATTTAGAAAAAACAAGATTAAGTATTTTTTTCACTATTACAAGTTGTGGTTTATTGTGAACGTTCGAACGAGTCGTAAGATTTTCTTTGCACCATTTTTTTTTTGTCCCATCAGTCACAATTTCTACTTTCTATATTTTGTTGTAGACACTAAACTTGGTGCTAGTTTTTAGTTTCTGCTGAATTCTATTTAATCATTTCATAGCATAGTAAAAGACATCTGGCTATGTATAGTATTTGGGCTAAAATCTCGATTGACAGTGCACAAGGCGGAGGTGAGGTATTTTTGACTGTCCCACCAGTCACAATCCTTTAACCAAGATATATCATCAAAATATTTGTATGAGTTATTTTTTTCAGTAAAAGTTTTTTAAGTCGGTTTATAATCTATTGTAAAATATCTATTTTATCATTATATTACATCAAAATACAAAATTACAGGTCTAAACATTATGCCCATATTACACCATGCTCGTTTGCTCGGCGAGCAGATAATTTTTTTGTTGCTTCCAATGCGAAACTAAAAATTTTGGAGAATACAACAACTATATTGCACGGCCATGTGCACGCCGAGCAAACGAGCATCGTGTAATATGGGCATTAGCGATTCTGGAGTATACTGGAGTAAACCAGTCACTATGGAAAGCCCCATTACTAAACTTAAAATTTATTTTATATAATTTTTATACGTAGTGTTACAGTTCATCCCAATTAACACCAAACGAAGAACGTTTCGTAAACGAGCTCGTTAACGAGTGCGAGATCTCGGATCCATATATTTTTCTAAGTGACTTTTCCTAAGAAAAACTTGTAAAATTTGTCAGTGAAAATAATAAACATTAAAATAAACACTAAATAAAAAAAATTATATAGTTTCATACAAAAAAGTCAGACTCGTAAACAGACCAAGACGGACAAACACGAGATCTCGGATCCATACAAAATAATGCAAAAAGATTTAGATTTTTTCATATAAATTTCTTTTTCATATAAAGTCTTTTCATATTTTTTTTAAGAAATTTATATGAAAAAATTCTAAGTCTTTTTGCATAATTTTGTATAGATTCGAGATGTCGTGTTTGTTTCGAACTCGTTTACGAGTCCAACTTTGTTATATGAAAATATATAATTTTTTGAATAAAAGTATTTTTTCATTGTTAGCTGCCAAAAATATGTTAATTGAAATCAAAAAAATTTTAATAATTTTTATTTGAAAAAAAATCTAAGTCTTTTTAAAAAATTGTTTATGAAGAAATTTATATGAAATAAATTCTAAGTGTTTTGATATAATTTTTTTTTTATTCAAATAGTAATGCAATCTTAAAGCCCTAAAGTAAAATAAAATCACATGGGTTACAAAGTGCAAATGAGATCAAATTCAAAATTCAATATAAAAAACGTATTTAATACAAACGAAAAAAGTAAGAAAAAACTTGAAAATTAAAAATAGGCTAAACGGTCAAGAATCACCTTTTGTATGGATCCGAGATCTCGTGTTCGTTTCGAGCTCGTTTACGAGTCCGAGATCTCGTATTCGTTTTTTAAAACATTTTTAAATATAAATCAGTTATTTTTAGTTCGCTGTTATTATTACATGTTGTAAGCAGAAAAAAAATTCAAATATAAAATAAAAAAGTTTATAAAAAGATTTATAAAAAATAACATTTAGGACTTTCGTAAAAAAATTTAAAAGTTTATGTATATGGGCATTTCCACAGAAAAGTCTACTATGACCAAAAAATTAAAAATTATTAAAAACTTATTATTTGATGACATAATCTAGGAGAAATATTTTAACTTTATTAATTTAAGCAATTTCTACATAAATTCATTAACCATGATGATCAAATCGTCTGCACTGTTTCACAAATGTAATTTTTCTTTTTCGTAAGTGTTTAGTAAATGTTTCGTAAACTTTTATGTTTTGATAATGAAAAAATGGTTGAGGCAAGGAAAGAACAATATATTAAATTTGTTTTTTATTACTAAATTACATAATTACTTAACTACCTAATTACTTAATTACCCAATTAAACTACTAGTTGCATAGAAAAAGTCTTACCCAATTCAGAAATTTTTGCAAATTTTGTAATCCAAGTCAGAAATCACTTCCGTTTTTTGCAACGTGACGCCAGCACATATTTTTGCTTATATCTTAAAATCCTTAGGGTAGATTGTTGTCATTGTTTTTACTTAATATAATGCTTCTTAATTACTACGCAAATATAAAAAAGCCTTTGTAAAAAGAAGACATTTTCATTCTTTTTTTATTACTTTTTCATACAAATCATCCGTAACGCCAGTTTGAAAATACCCATATTTTAAAACAGCACAAAATAAAAAAAAATTTTATCCCGATTGGGGTTTGAACCATAGGCTATCTCTCATTCTTAATGAAGCAAATAAAGCGACGATTACTTAACAACTGTGATGATCGAATGGATAATCTCATGGACTTACAATCACGCGGCCGAAGTTCAAGTCTCCAGATGGTTTTCAATTTAATTCAATGTTAATAATAATAATGTTTGCAGTTTTTCGCCAGTATAAAAATCAAAATTCTCACAAGATGCTGTTTAAAATCTTAAAAAATTGGGTTTTTTTTTTCAAAAAAAGTTGTTGGCAAAGATCTTATGTTTTAGGTAGTTCGAGGATTCGATATTTTCTATTAACGAATCGTTATCGAAACGTATTCTCAGACTCGTTACAGAATCGTATTCTCGTACTAGTTAACGAATCATCGCATTGTCGGACTCGTTAACGAATCGTATTCTCGGACTCGTTAACGAATGGTGATTTTCTCCCATTCGCGTATTTGAAAAGATTCGAAAACGATAATAGTTAACGAATAAAATGTCCGAGAATGCGGATTCGTTTGGCTTATTGGGATATTACAAGGTAAATTTTTAAGTTATTAAAATTAAAAGAACGTTGATTGTCTGGCAAAAGGTTTTTGTAAACAGAAAAACTTTTTTCTGCTTCTGCACTGACGAGAGGAACATATATAAAACACAATATGTCATCGTATGTAAATTTATCTTCTAATTTCATAGCATTAAAATTTTACCCCCTAATTTTTCAGCAATAAAAAAAATAAACTGGCCATTTCAGTCCTGATGGACTTTGACCTAGCTTCTATTGATCAATTGTGTTGTGCGTGTTATTAAATGTTTGATCACAAATGACCGAGCTGGACCTACGAGTTTTATGCCGACTCCGAACGGCTTATGTTCTCAAGAAGCTTTACATGGCAATTTTTACTCTCTGAGGTTTGCCATTGTCTGCAGAGAGGTGACGACCGAACAGAAAAATTAATTCAATTGAAAAAAGTTTCTGTCTGAGCTGGAATTAAACCCGGGCTATTGCTGTTCTTTAGCTTAGGGGCCACGCACTCTACCCACTAGGCTACGGCCGCCAGCAATATAAATATTCAGCATTTTTCAGCAATAGAACATAAAAATAGAGTTAATTAAAATTAGCATATCCTGAGTTTTGACCAGTTTCAGTGATAGAGCCTGACCAAATAAGTTTAATTAATGTCATATTAGTTTAAAATAATCAATTGATCGATTTAGGTCAAGGTCATAAATAATTGAAAATTTGGTTGTGCAATAGCCACCTTTCAGTTAAACACTAGCTTCTAGTCAAGCAGAAGAACTCGTTTCAATTCTATGGTGTACTTCGGCAAACTCGTCGAGCCCAAATGAATAGTGAAACAAATAAGAAGCAACTGCAACATACACACAATCCCATCACACTGCTTTAATCGTCATATGACAAAAATGGAAAATGAGAGAATGTACTTCATAGAAGTTTATTCAAACAGTTGTTCAATCATATAAGACTTAAACAGTGGGTTGGTCACAGCTGAATCACTCAAGACTACTGAAGAGGAAATGTAGCGATTTCCGAAACAGACTGTCTAGTCTGCTGTGTGATTGACTCTGTACAGAGTTGTTGTTGCTGTTGCCTTCTTCTTACTTTATCTACAAAGCTCTCAATTAAATTCATGTTTGTAATTATTTTTTGTTGGCCAAAATAAGTTTCTTTATCTATTACTGCTTAACATTAGCGAATCATTGACTTAAGCATCAGAAACTTTATCTAGAAGCACTTGGTGATTTTTGTTGTTGTTTTCTTAACCCTTTCATACCCGATGTTGCCTGCAGGCAACATTGTACTTATAGACTTGTACTTATAGCACGTGTCCATTCAGTAGCCGTTCTCCGTAGAATAAAATTACATTTAAATAATTGTTTAAATGTAAAACCAAGTGCACAATGTAAATAAATAAAGGTGAGAGAGTTATATAGATACAAAAATCATGAGAAAAGTGTTAAGTTTGTCCAAAAACTGCCCAACAGTGCACATAAGTACATCCTGTAACTAACGAAACCGGGCACCAAGGACTTTAAAATGTTTGTCAGTTCTTATTTGAGTTAAGACTAGCACATATCTGACCTCAAAAAATGTGTAGCCCCACCCATTTTAATTCGGGCATGAAAGGGTTGACTATCGTGAGCAAGCTGAATTTGTTCCAAACATTCTGAATTGGATTAGGGTCAGGGCTGCATGATGGCGATTTGTTGATCTAGAAACCTTTTCTATACAACCCAAGCTATGTACTTGGAGCATTATGCTCTCAAAAAATTTAAGTTAAAAATAGAAAACTACTGAAATTTGTTACCATCTTTAATCTCTATCTTTTAGGGCCAATTTCGGAATTCGGCCTTGAAGTATTGCATATTTTCTTATAGATTACGCCTGAAATTCCTGAAAATCTGTACAATATCCGCTGAAAAAATATATCCAGAGGTGAAATACTTTACCCTTAAAATTTTGTGACTATTTGAAGTAATAACATTTGAACCAAAGCCGGCAACTCACAAATTGCAATGCGACGAAAAAAAAAAACTACGTAGCAAATAAATAAAAATTAGTAACAAAAGATAAAGAATGAAAAAGTAGGCGGTTTTCGAGTTGGCAACAAAGCCTGTAAAAGCGATAAATTTTACAATAGAAAAATTATTTCATTTTAGAGCTGTCAACTTTGAATTTTAATTTGCAGTCTATTTGAACACTATTTGAATGGAAATTACCAATTTTTCTTGCATTCTGTACTTTTTCATTTTCTATATCTTTATATGTTTTAAAATTTAAAACAAATTCCCCTACTTGATTTTGCTATGTCATTACATTTTGAAATTAATTCTGAGTCAAACATATGGTGGCTTTGTTTTCCTAATAATAGTTGGCAGCTCTGGTTATTTTTTTAATGATTTTAATGCAAAGTTAAATATAACTACTGGATTTCTATATATTTTATACACAGTTAATTGAGCTCTTTTTTTTTTGCATATACATATATACTAAATTATTGTCGCATTTGCTTTGATAGTTTATTTTTTGTCTAGCGAAGCAGCTGAGACGTCGACGACGCAGCACCGTAACCCCTTCATCGAAAACACATTCACCCAAACACACACAAAACACAAGCCAACACAGACAATGCAGGTGATCCAGCAGCAATCAAATCAAAGCGCATCGCATTTCAATTTCCAGCAGAAACATTTAATGTGTTAAATAAAAAAAACTCACCCTGAATCACGGAGCGATTGACCAGCAGCAGCAATGCAAAAACTATTAATTTATTATGAAACATTATTTTGCTTCGGGTTTTATTTTTCAATATGAATAAACTGTTATCTAGCGCTATTCGAGTCTGCCCAACTTTTCCCTCAATATTCAATGTCCTTCTATTTGCGTATTTTAATCCTTTGATGATTTGTTTTTCCCTTTTCCGTTGTAGAATTAATTACTTTAAAGAACTCTTTCTTTTTTGCGCGTCAGACGCACTATACAATATTCAAAGACGAAGCGACAAGAAACAACGATAATACACGAATGTAGCTATATTGAAAAATAAAAACTAATGGCGCCGCAGCGAACAGCTGTGCATGCAACGAGCCAAATTGATGGGTTGCAATCTACTCGTTTATTGAACTCGCTGTAAGCACAACGAATTTCATGGTGATGCCAGACTTTTTCTGGCCTCAATCAAATTGTCCGGTGCATTTCTGAGCACGAATCCGACTATCGGAGCGCCAAGATCTAAAAATGCAGTTTTGAAGTACTCATTGAGAAAATATAATTCTTTCATCAATAGCATCGTCTTCATTATCTTAAGGTACTATTACAGCGTGTAGCTATAAAAAACATCGTTTTTATTAATTTTTTTTACCTAGCATTATTTGCTTGCATGCGAGCTGTCAAATTGAATTTCATGATATCCAGAGGGTGGATTCTGAAAAACGCTAAAGCTAAATCTCCAACGCTAAAGCTAAATTTATAGTTTGAAGAGATATTGCTATTCTGAAAAACGCCATCGCTTATTTTCATGCTAAATATTTAGAGACTGAACGTGCTTTTAACGAAGAATAAAATTAAAGCTGTCATAGCTAAATTTTTAGCTATTGCTGCGATTCTAAACTTTTTTTAGCGATTTACAGAAACTCTAATTTTATTTTTAGCTATAATTTTAGAGTCCAATATTTTGTTGCCGCTAAGTTAAAAATTAAAAGATTTTTCAATTAGAATCGTAATTTTGGATATATATATATTAAGAAAAATTAATGCTTTGTCTCTTTTGAATGTTTTCAAAGAAAAATATACCAATTTAAAGCACTTTTCCGAAAACTTGCTGTTTGTATTCATCAGTTGTATTAATATTAGGGGGTATTCACGTTTCAGTGCACTTGCCTATGCAGTTGAAGATTTCTGCAGTTGTGCAGTTAGGTTTTCGTGAACAAACCACTAACACTTATTCCAAGCTGTCAAATTTTTCAATGCACACAAATGCACAACTGCTCAAATTTTAAAGCTTTAAGCTGCAGTAGAAAAGCACTTGTGCAGATTTTTGATTTTGTAAAGTGCAGAAGTCCTCAACTGCACTGGCAAGTACACTGAATCGTGAATACCCCTATTGTTATCATATATGCTTTTAGTAAAAGGTTTCATCTCTTAAAACTTTATCAAAGTTTATTAAATGAATAAGTAGTTTACAAATAAGCTAAAATTGTTGTGACGCACTCTTATGTGATAATTCTATATCACGAAGAAGCACACCAACGATAAGAAAGACACTTGAAGCAAAACAATTCTATATGGAAGAAAGTATTGCTTCTTGTGTCTTTCTTATCATTGGTTTGCTTCTACGTTATACGGAATAATGCAGTTAGTTTGCAATTAAGTCATTAATTGACAAGAAATTTTGCACCTAATTTTTAATATGCAAAAAGTACTCTGAGTGCAAAATTTTGAAGAATTGAATGAAACCTAAGCCTCCAATAAGCCACGACTGTTTTGGTATTAAAAGTTGAACCAGTCAAAATAAATCTTTACTAGTTTTGACATAGTTTTATTTTATGACAACACGAGAATATTTAATGAAAAATCATAAAGTACTCGTGTAAATATACTTAACAAATTAACCACAAATTTTTAAGTATGTTAACTTAAGTTTATTTAAAATTTTTTCAAATAACTGAATATTTTTATTTTACACTTTTTATTTAGATATTGGTGCAATTAGTAAACCATTTTAAAAATAAGAAACAAGCTTATTTTAATTATTATATTAATTTAATTAAGGTTTGAAAGCAACTTCAAAAAGTTTTCGAAAACTTCACTCGGATGATGCATTTCATTCACATATTTTTACCCAAACACACTCACTTTTGCTACTGTCTGCTCTACTGTCTTAAGTTTTTTGTAGACAGTTGGCGGGACAGTAGCTAGGACATTAGAATGATAGTTTTAACAAAAAATTTCTTCATAAAATAGAAGTTTTTTACTATTTTGTCTACTGTCTTGCCAACTGTCTTACCAACTATCTGGACTCTTTTTCACAAACACAAAGTTTGACAATTAATACGTATTTTTCACTGTCTTAACAGTACTTTCTCGTGTAACCCCAGTGTAAGAGTAAAACGGAAGGCATATTTTACTGGTTTAGAATTTATAGGGGTCCAAAGTTGGCTCGAAAAACTTGCGATATCTTTGCTGTATATAAACAAAATTAAGCAAAGTAGGTATTTAAGGGAAGGTAATGCTATTACCTTTTGAATCTAATACTATTAAACGAGCAATATTTGTTTGTTTGTTTATTTGTAAATGAGTTCTCGAAAACGGCCCAAGCGATTTCGATGAAATTTTCAATATAGTGGCTTACAGGAGTGAAAAATCAATCTAACTAGTTGTCATTTCTGAGAAAATTAGTTTAACAGCGCACATTGGGATATTTGACCGATTTAGGCTGCCAAAATTATTTCATGCTGTACGTAGTTTTTATTCAAGTCTGATATTTGATTTTAATCCTGTTCGACCATTGAGACATATTCAAGATTGCAAAACTTAATTTTTTTTCTATCAAAACTGTGTTTTATAAAATTGAATTTTTGCAGCCCAAATCCCTGAAATACCCATATGTGCATCTCGAACAGTGTTCATACCCAAAGTTTGATTCCCATAACCCTGGGATTGGAATAGCTGATGGAATCCCTGATTATGACATTAGGAAAATGTCGGAGCTTACCAGGGGGCGAAAAATCGATGAAACAAGGTCTCGTTTCTAGAAAACAAAATAAGTTTTCTCCATGTTTTCACGAAAATAATTTGTATTGCTTTTCTTATGCATCGAGGCGTGAGCCATAACTTTTTTCATGTTTGTTGTTTGTAATATGAGCTCAGTCGCGTATGCGTGTTGTTGTTTGTGTTTTAGCTGCGTATAAAGATTTTATGTTTTCGTGTATTTTAATGTGGTAGCGCAGAAAGCATTCAGCAGCCCGCATTGGGGTATTTGACCGATTTAGGTAACTAAAATTATTTTATTCGGTAAAAAGTTTATATTATATAACAGACTAACAAATTTTTTTGAGAACTTGCGTACATTTAATAGTGCTATGCGTACAAAACTGTTTGAACCGTGAAGTGAAAATGCTGTTTGGGAAGTTCCTGATTACAGTAGTGTTAAGGAAATTTAATGTTTTATCGATATACAATCAAA
The DNA here is from genome assembly GCA_963920525.1 of Dichetophora obliterata. Taxonomy (NCBI): domain Eukaryota; kingdom Metazoa; phylum Arthropoda; class Insecta; order Diptera; family Sciomyzidae; genus Dichetophora; species Dichetophora obliterata. Next base: position 12,999,427 of record OY986436.1, on the reverse strand, counting down.
AAGAAAAAAATTTAAATACATGGGTATTGGGAAGAAGCCGAGCTAAGCTCGGTTGCCCAGGTACTTAGCTATTAACCATAAAATTCAATTGCTTACTTTTTAAGATATAACTCTTTTTATGTACCAAAAGTATAGTTTTATTTATTTAATTTGGACTTCCAGCTTAATATATCAAAATATAAAAAAAAAATTTGTATAAAAAATCACGGAATTAATCTCAACATTACTTATGAGTATGATTTATTTTAAAATATTTTTCGCCTACCGTGCTTATTTCATTAATCTCAAGATAACGTATGAATATAATTACTTTGAAAAACTTTTAGAAAAAAATGACAGAAATTTTTAAAAACAGTTTTTATTTTCTAAATCACAATGCTATTTATACACTAACCTTAGTTATTGTTGAAACTTTGGTTTTACATCTATTTGGGACCATTTCCAGGACAAAAATTTCAATTTACAAAAACATCTTTAAACATAACATTTTCTAAATTCAAAAATAGCTATATCTTCAAGAGAAATGTATGGATTTTCAAGTCTTATACCTCGCTGAATTGATACTTTCATTACTTTTCTTTTGATACCCATAGAGATTAGTTTTGTTGAAAAATTTAAAGCTATCACTATAAATTTCTGTACATCATAAATGTTAATGTTTTAGTGCAAATCTAATATATAGTTATTGCTAATAACTGGTTCTAAAGCTTTTATATTTTTGCTCAATTTTTGTTATAAATAGCTCTCTCTGCGTATAAATCATGCTATTGTTAACTTTCGCTATTTAACCTCGACATTTTAAAGCCGGCATTTGGTCGCAAAATAAAATTGTTAAGAAAAACTAAAATTTATTAGTTTTCTTAAAATTTGGAACCATAAGATGACAAAAAAGCTTGTCTCCTCAACACTTTCCATTGAATGAAATAGTTTTATGGTTAGGGAGGGTTTAAATAATCCCACAAAAAATATCTATAATATATTATGCAGTGGAATTCGGTTATAACGACCCTGAAGGGACCGGAATATTTCATCGTTACAACCGAATGTCGTTATATGCACACATAATTTTTTTGTTGTTCATTATTTACTTAAGTAATTTATTATAAAGAAAAAAATTTATTATCAATAGTAAAAATAAAAACCTAAAACTTAGGGTAAATAAATACCATAAAATTTTTTGTTTCTTTGACTTTCTGATAATAAATATTTTTCTTTTCAAACTTCCATCCTTGCAACAACCAAAACTGTTACGCGAACCATCACAACTTTTCCTCCTATACACTTGTTACCTTTAAATTTTAAAATTCGATCGGGCATGAGTTTAAAGAAGAACCTTGTTTCATCAGCATTAAACAATTTTTCTGAGTCCTGATAACCCTCTCGAAGTTTTAGGAAAAAATTCTGTAGTCACCTTGGGATACATCACCTGCTTCACCTAAAACAATGCAGTTAACAATGCAGTGTCGCTATCGAAAATGGTAAATCCAACTTTCTGTATAAGAAAAATTTGTTTTACCTAAAATATTAACTAAGTCATTGGCTTTTTCTCGAAAAGTATGATCGGTTAGAGGTATATTTCGCGATCTTTGGATTTTAAAATAAGTAAATAGTGCATTTTCTATTATCTATTCTATTTCCCTTTCAACAATGCGAAAATTGCAAATATGTACACATATAAATAAAAAAAAAAATTCAAAAATAAGCAAATCTAGTCTCAACTTTATTCGTCGCCGCTATATGTGAAAATATTTATTATATTTTATGAAAACTGCGTCGTTTTATTCGAACTCGTCGTTATATCCACCGACGTTAAAAGGGAACTCAGTTCCTAAGAAATGAGAAGTTAGAAAATGAGGACTTCAAGAATACGACATTATATCAGAAATTTTGTTATAATCGAGGTCGTTATAAGTGAATTCCACTGTAGTTATAAACAATTTTTTAACTTGAATTGAATTTAAACGCAATCTAAATATTTTCTAGAAGTAGTTTATGGGAATGCCTCTTGAAAGCATTTTTTGATAAGGCAAAGGAGAAGCGCAATGAGATCTACAGAATATATTATGGAAGCAGTGTCCCTTAGAAAGCAGGTCACATTTGTATCAAAATTGTTGCTAGGTAGTGTCAAAAAAAGTACTGCAATCACACCAAAAAGTAAAAATGAATTTTGTGATCTTTACTTTTGCCTTGATCTCTACAATTGCACAGGAAGTCGGTAATTTTTTTGCTGCAAGTTACTTCTGTTGAATTTTATACCATATGTCACATTAAAGTTTTGAGTAGTTAAAGATAAAGGCATCCTTATTTTAATTTAATTTTTTAATTCATTTATTAATCAGTCAAATATTAAAACTTTAAATCATATTCTTCATATTCTCTCTCTTATGCAGAAACTAAACTTTTGATGCAATGAAGCAATAAATTTGTTTTTTTCAATGTTAATAATGCGGCTTGTATCAATTTCAAAGACAAGAGAAATAATTGTCGATTTCTCATTTCAAATAATACAAGAAGCAACATTGTTTGCACCTACTAGCTTAATTTTTACACTATATGCCCATATTGACAGTTCATCCTTTGTAATCCCATGGTAATTCTATCATGATATGCCCATATAACACGATGTCCGTTTGCTCGGTGTACACATGAGCATACAATATGGTTGTTGTTGTAATCTCAAAAATGTTTGACAGTTTCGCATTGGAAGCAACAACAAAATTATTTGTACCCTGAGCAAACGGACATAGTGTTATGTGGGCAATTCCCAGTAAGTGAAGCGAATAGTGTTGAGTAACTCATACATGAGGTACCTTAAATGTCCCATACATCAACATTAATTGTACTATCACCTCAAAAAAATATATTGACCCGCTTAAAATTTTCACTGAATTCAAATTTGGCAACTACAATTTTGTGCTTTTATCATTCAAGGCATTACATGATTTCACATTTTAATATTTAAAATTAACAGGTATGAAATTAGAACAATATTTAAAATTTTTAAAAAAACTATGAGGCCATGATACATTTTTTCCAATAGGGGATTTCAATACCTGAACCTTCTTCTCAAACGATTTGAATTCAACATATTTCTTCTTCTTTCTAGTCTTTGTTTTTCCTTGTATTGGGTATAAGGACACGATTCGAATACATATTTTTTTAAATTATAGTTTGGGCTTATTTTGTTGACTTGAATGGTTGAAAATAGGTTATTTTACTATTTGCATAAAGTTACAGTTACATTTTAATTTTCCTACCCTTTCTTCTCCCCAAACAACTCTTTTTAAAAGCACTTTTAACAACTCACAACCTCTTTTTAAACGACATAACCTCATTTTAGTCCACTCATACCTGATTTGAGGTAAAACAATGTACTACCTCATCTTTTAAAATGAGTAACTCACTCATACTTACCTCAAATCTTTTTTGTGCCCATCACTAGAAGCGAACACCATTTCCTATTTTTATGGACTATCTGGCAGCGCCTTAACTCGTTACTCGTACTAGTTAGTTTATCTCTTCACTAGTTTCGTTTTTATGTGTACAGCGGCTTATTTTTTATAAGGATGAACTTTCACATAATACAGCTTGCTGATCATATAACCGGTGTGGCGGACAGTAAATATGGTCGCCTAGGTTTGATAACTTGTTCGACATGGCTGTTGGCCCGTTCACGAAAGTGTATATTTTTTATGTTTCACAAGCCTTTTTGTGCTTGTTTGCGTGTGCTGCTATCATAGCAACAGCAAAAAAAAATGGTCAACGTGAGACACAGGTTTTACACAATCTGACGATGTTGCTTGCCACACCAGTTCCTTGATATGTAAGCTGTAAAATTTTTGTGAAAAATATTCATTAAATCTTTTTTATTTATGGTACTTTGAACCGGCCTTGGTGCATAGTGACCTTAATAGTTTTAACTCAGAATAAACCCCTAAATCAGAATCAATCACGAAAGTTTTGACATTAACCAGTACAAATCACAGCTTACTTCAATATGTTTTTCGGATACAACAGTTTTTACGAAAATTCGGAAAGCATTAAATTCTTTAGCTATAAAGACAGTAAAACATGTATCACTCCTGATATATATAGTCTTCTGGATGTCCCTGAATTGAAATTGGATACCATGTTAACTCTTTATATAGTATATCCATACTGATATTATACTTACCGACCTTACTTTGTCCGTATCGCTTCACTTAAAATATTGAAAATCCTTATTAAAGCTAAAAGTAATTATTAGCATTGCAAAATTAGACAAGGTAGTGTTACGGTGGAGTCGGTGACCGAAACTGTCAAAACAAAGTTGACATTTCATACAAAATGCAACCAATGAGAATGCAATATGAAAGCAAAAATTGGCAAAAATACCACAATGGCTGAGTTTGACAGTTATGGTCACTAAGAAAGAGAACACATTCAGCCATAACACTACCTTGTCTAGTTCTACTATGATTATTAGTAGGTAGAAATGCGCTAACTCAATAGCGCAGCATAAAGTGCTATGACTCCTGTGTATAAGCGAAACGTGATGTCAAGAATAACTGAAATGTAAGGTAGCGTCTTATTTCAAAATATAATTTTTGAATTAAATATTGAGAAATATTGCAATAATGGAAATAATTTCTTAAAAAATCCCTAAGCACAAAATTTGAAATATAAATTCAAATTTAAGTTTTAACAGTGAATACAAAAAATTAAAACCTAAAAATAAATAGTAATTGTTTATTATTAATATTTTATTAATTTTATTGGTTTTACTTTTAGTAGTAATTAATTTATTATTAATATTACAATCCAAAAGTTTTCTTTCTTGAAGTTTTTAAAGACGGGCTAATTGTTTTTGCTCGGTGATGATAGTACTTATGGCACACTTAAACTCAAAATCATCTCATTTGTGTTAGTACTATAAAAGGATTTCAAGTATTTGCTTTGGCAATAGTCTCGAACAATATTCTGTAGCATAGATTTATAATTTGATGGCTAGTGTTTTTATTTTTCACCTCAAAGCTCTTACGGTACCTTTAATAAAATAAGAGTTGTTAGTTGAAAATAGAGAAATAAAGTGTTTTTCCTTGTTACCTATTTACTCCAGTTTCATTGTTGTATAGGTTATTTTTGACTGATAATTTTTTAATTTCTTCACACATCAATTCTGACCAGTCTGCATTTTAGGAGTTTTTCTTCGTTGACTAAAATTTGTGTTCAAAACTTACATATTTTAGCTTTAAAGTATTTATGGAAAAATTTTTGGGGTATTCACGATGTTTTGTATTTAGACATGTACTGGTTTTTTCTATTACATATTTACTATCAGCCCGATTCTGAATAATATTTCCATAAATACTTTGGGGAATTGGAAAAGATAGTTTTCATTTTTAAGATTAAGTTTAAGAACATTTTGACATTTTTTAATGCAAAATTTGTTCATCAACCGTCAACATTCATGCGTGTTCATCTTAAAAATTAAAACTGCCTTTTGCGATTCCCTGGGAAAAATTATTACGAATCGGGATGTATATTTTTTCTTAAAAACAAAACTCCTTGAGTTCTAAACAAAAAACTTTATCAAATATGCAACGAAAAAAACCAAATCTTATTAAATTTATGGTTACATATTAAAAAAAATCGCATTTTCAAAAATAAAATTTTTTGCTAACAATTATTTATAATTAATATTATTTAATCAATATTAATTATAATTAATATTATTTTATCAATACTATTTATAATTAATATTATTTTAATATGAATTACAAAGACATGAATATAAAAAAACACAATTTACAATAAATAGTCTAGAATTTCTGGTGTATATTTTTAACGATGAATAACAAATTGTATTATCTCTTCAAAATCATCACAGATTCTGTAAATATAGTACAAAGTCGATAACACTAAGTGACAGATTGAAGAAAAATGTCTGTGTTCCGGTAGTCACCGTAAATTACGGATGTATTTAGTCCACTTACTATAGAAATGGATATAATATTTTCTTGGCTTTTGGTTTTTGCGCCTATAGGGAGGCGTGGTAGCTATTAAATTTATTTGCCAGCATCAACTCCTGATCCGATTTCTGCCGTCCGTGGGTCTGAAAGTCTATCCGTTTGTCCATCTGCCATATTGTAATCAAGATTACAGCTGTAATTTTAAAGCTTTTATAATAAAACGAAACATTTCAAGAATAGCAACAACTCCAATTTATAATTTTTTTTTTTAAGGATTATATGAGTTTTGACCTTCTAAATCAAAATCTGAACTATCCAAATCCATTTCAGGCCGCTCGCAATTGGTTAAGGAGTTAAAGGCCTCTAAAGTTGGAAAAAATTGCCTAAAAATCTAGCTGGTTATAGTTATAGTTGACGGTCCAGAGTATTTTTTTCAACACTTCGTAATGCTATGTTCACATTGAGAGCTAAATGCGCATTTAGAGCATTTACTATATATATTTGTCCCTGTTACTCCTACAACGCGTAAAGGGCCTTTCGAAAATGGGGATTTCGTAAATACGCATTTAGCTTTCAGTGTAAACATAAGTTTCTTTTGTGCTAGTCGCATATGCTATTGTAATTGATGGTAACTGATTTTCGTTCCACAATACAACATTTCTCAAGCCTAGATATAACCTTGCAGATTTTATATAAAGGAGAAAAAATTATAAATTTTTTGAAAAATACATTCTTTTACATGAATGCCTAAAATAGTTTGGGTACATCCACGCAATACACCAGATCACAGTCATTGCCACTAGCCTTAAAACAATATTCAAGTAACAAAGTTCGGTCACTTCTCCTACCAGATGTTTACGAAAATCTTTTTCCACTAAAATCAACTTTTTCAATCGTGAACCGAGGATTTCAGATTGTCGTTTTGACAAATTTAAATCGCGCACGGCAGAGATAAAGATATGGGAAAATCCGTTTGAGAGGGATAGCATTATGTTCGATTTTACGTATAATTGGACGTAGATGTAGTTCGAAAAAGTAACGCAACTTTTTTCGTTGCCCTCACACACATCGCACATGTCGGATGGACTTCATTATTTTTTAGCTGCCGAAGAGGTAGCATCAATTAAAAATATTAATATTAATTGTTTCGAACATTTAATTTTTTTTTTTGCTTTAAATATTCCAAGCCATCACGATTTTAGGTAAAGATAAAAAAATTCGCGTCAAAATATAACATTTGTTACATTCGGCAGTTTTGCCGCGAGATGTGCTCCTCTGAAAAATTTTCATCAAATAGCAAAATGTACTAAGTTGGATGGCCGCGCACACAAACGGAACTACATGTCGGACGTACTTATCAAAAAGTCAAAAATTTTTGTCTTCCATCGGACATGTCTTTCATCTGCCTTGATTTTTTGCACACCAATGATACTACATGTGTGATGACTTGACAGGGCGGATGGACATGTAGTATCGTTTGAGGGGCCCTATAGGAATCAGTTCAAGCAGTGTTGCCGTTTGGAAAAATTTATTGATAACAGGTACCGAAAATAGCTGTTATTTTACAAATTTCAGTTGGAAAAGGCATAACGAAAAAGTTGCCGGAGGACTTTTTTAAATATACCATTATTATCGTAATGGCAGCAGCTTCGCGAATATTTAATGCCTTTTAAATTTTTGGATGTTACTATAAAAATTTAAATTAACTGTTATTTTTTGGCTTTTATTTTTTCGGGCAAAAGTAACTGTTACTTTTGACTTTTATTTTTTAGGACAAATATAACATTTATTTTGTGCCTTTTATTTTTTCGGTCAAAAATATCAGGCAATTTGTATTTTTTCAAAGGCCGAATAAAAAACTTTAAAAATTGAAAAATTTTATGGCTCAAAATGTGCGCGCTGATGAAACGATAAAAAATAGAATAAAACTTTTTTTGGAGTTGTAGTGGTCTTTGAAAAAATTCAAATTGCCTGATATTTTTGACCGAAAAAATAAAAGGCACAAAATAACTGTTGTTTTTGACCAAAAAAATAAAAGTCAAAAGTAACAGTTATTTTTGCCCGAAAAAATAAAAGCCATTAAATAACTAGTATTTTTGTTGGAAAAAATAAAAGTTTAACTATAACTAATCTATAACTAATATCCGACTTTTTTGATAAAAACCATAACCGGTACGGTCGCTGATTAATACTTTTTTAAGCCTCAGTGTAAGTTTAAATACTTTTTTTAAAAAATCTTTTTTATATGAATATATGTTTTTATTTGCAAAAATATTAAAAAGTAGGCATTTCCTTAAATTCGACAAATACGTTAAGAAAAATTATGACATTGAGACATTTTTGGACAGTACTTTCTCCTCAAAAAATGCATTAACGCAACCTCTTTACAAAGAACTCTAAAATTTTGTGATAAATATATTAAGTCTGCCTCATAGCTCATCTGCTGCTGAACGAATTGTTTCTAATTTAAAACTTTTACTATAACCGATAAGACTTTTTGGGAATAGGTAAAAGTATATTGTTTTGCAAAATACTTAAAAACAATTAATTTTGAACTCTTAAATTTAATATAAATAAAGGGCAATAGCAACCTATTTAATTTATATTACACTAAACTGAATGAGCTATTAAATTACTTTTTTATGTACTTATATATTATTTTGTATCATAGCTATTAAATAATTATTACTAATCGTATTCGTTAGCAATTCGATTATTTTTTTAAAAATGTGAAATAACTGATTAAATACAATTCTTTTCTGTTTGTAATCGTAATATAATCATAACAATAAAAAAGAATTACGATTACTTCAGATAACGAAAATAATCGAAATGAAATAAAAACGAATTTGATTAGTTTTGATTATTTTTGTAATTCCAAGTAGTCGTATTAATTTTTTTGATTATTTGTAATCTAAATCAATTACTTATCAAAAATAGCTTCCTCAAGGATTATATAATGATTATAATTCTTTGTAAAATATAATCTAATTGATTACTAATCGTCATCGCAATTAAACAGCTGTTTCTTTGGAAAAATTCGTTAGAGCAATTAATTGTTCTAACCTAAGTTAAAGCTCATTAAACGATTTTAAACTATCAAACAACTAGAATTTGTATTTAAAATCAAGTATGATTTAAACTATCAAACATTTTGAATTTGAATTTAAATCATAGGAAATCAAAATTATTTATATAATAAAAAAGAATCAAAAATAATTTGTAAAAGTAGTCGGATTATTTCTTCTTGATTACTTTTGACTCTTTTTGATTATTTTCGTAATCTGTAGTAATCGTTATTATTTTTTGATTATGTGTAATCGTAATATTATATTACGATTACAAACAGAAAAGAATTGTACTTACTGCATCTTTATGTAAAACGAAACGAACGCTGAACGCTGTGAAAAAAACTAGCGACAATATTTTTTGATATGGAAAAATGTATTTCTTACAGTGTTTCGCACCACGTTCAGTCTTTGTTTCGTTTTACATTAAGATGCAGTTAATCAATTATTTTACCTTTTCAAAAAAAAAGAATAGTCGAATTTCTAATGATTACGATTAGTTATCATTATTTAAGAGCTATGGTTCAAACCCGCTAGCAATTACCTGGAAAATGAGTGAAACAATCGATTCCCCATCAATTTCTTGAATGAAATGGTTTTGGCTAAAAAACTAGCTGTTAGCCAAGCAAACATAGATTTTGGCCTTTTAGCCAAGCAAATTGGCCTAGATTACAAAACTAATGTCAATCAATTTCCTATCTAATGCTAGAATAATATGGTTTTGGTCACCAAAATTTATTAGCTATAGTAAACAACAAAAACAAAATATTCTTAGCAAGTTAAAAACAAAATATATTTTCACTGTTTTCTTACTTCGATTACATTCTTATAAAAACAAAAAAAAGTGGAGCATAAAAAGGTAGTGTAAATAACCATAGCTGTTAAATAATGATTACTTATCGTAATCATTAGTAATTCGATTTTTTTTTAAAATGTGATATAATTGATTAATTACGATTATTTTCTGTTTGTAGTCGTAATCTAATAATTATGATTACAAATAATCAAACAATAATTACGACTACTTCAGATTACGAAAATAATCAAAAGTAATCAAGAAAAAATAGTTCGACTACTTTTGAGAAATTATTTTTGATTCTTTTTGATTATTCAAAAATATTTCTATAAGTAGTCGGATTATTTTTTCTTAATTACTCTTAATTCTTTTTGATTATTTTCGTAATTTCAAGTAATCGTAATTTTTGTTTGATTACTTGTAATCGTAATCATTTACAAATCATAAGCTTCTCCCTCAAGGGTTATATAAAGATTAAAAATATTTTTAAAATGTAATATAATTGATTACTAATAGCAATCGCAATTTAACAGTTATTGAAATAACTTATATTCTGAAATTATTTTCGTCAAAAATTTGTCAGCTTCGTTGTGGGTCTGAGTAAAAAAAATTGTCTGAACTGTTTTTACTGATTTCTCTTATCGTCAAGTAAACATTTTTTTGAAATATTGACATTTAAACTTTTTTATACTTATAACCAAGAATCCACCAAATGGACGTTTGCGTCTCATAAATAATTTTTTAAAAATTACTCTTGCAGCCTGTATCATTGTGAAAATAATCTAAGAAAAGGTCAAATTTTGTACTATAATGTAAATTTCATACAAAAAATTGACACGATTCAGTTATATGGCTTGCTAAAGTGTTCTCAAAACACAGTCCTATATAAGCAGCGAAATGAAGAAAGTTTTTAACCGAATTTTTTTCAACTCTTTTTAAATTGATCATACAATTATTATACACCATTGGAAACGTAATGTTTAGGCTTTTTGAAAAAATAAAGAAAAAACAAAAAATAGTTTTATTTAATAAATTTAATATTTTTTATCAACCTGTTTTTCTAATTTTTTTTTATTTTTGATTAAGATTTAAATATTTGCGCTGTCTAGCGCTGTTTTCTTTCATAGTGCGTTCGGTTACTTAGTGTATCGGTCACTAGACAAAAAAAAAATAAGTTGCTCCAATTTTGCCCTTTCTGAGAAATTTAAATTTTCATAACGTAGGTGCATGCCATCCCACAAACTTAATATTTTTTTCTTCTATTAAACTCTGTTGATGCAGCCGCAATTGATAGTTCCGTTAAAATCTGCATATTTCTCAAATACTTGTTTGTCTAGAAGAAACCAGTGGCGTAGAAATGCAAAAGGGACCTTGTTGCCCTTTCTAACTCATCACATATAATAAACTTGTGTTTTTGGGGTTTTTATGGTAGCCTTGCACAATTAAACTATTTCTTTAATTTTTTTATGGATCCCATGCCTTTGTACTGCATCGTATTATTCTATAACATATGTTTTCTGGTTAATATCAGAATTCTTCAACAAATACGATTTTTGTGTTGTAGTGTAGTTTTCCGTCATCATGGTTATATATGTGGAGTATGGAGTCTGCCCCATAATCTCACGCATGTGGTGCTCCACTTTTACCACATACAACAAAACACTTTACACAAGCTGCTTTACTTTAAATTTACATTTTAGATTTAAGACTTTATTTTTAATATTTCAAACATTATAAAAATTTCCATCAGTTTTTAAGAATAATCTTAACAAGCTTGTAATTATAAAAATAATGGATTTTGAAAAAAGTAGTTTAAATGATTTATTGGATATCATAGAAAATATATATTAAATTTGGCTTCATTATTGCAAGAGACAAAAAAGTTACACTATTTTGAAACGCAAAATAGTATTTTTGAACTTGAAAAACTTAGTACTAAAAACTAAAATAGATTTTGAAAAAAAGGAGTTCAAGTGATTTATTGAATATCAAAGAAATTTCACTCGAAATTGGGCTTAAATATTTCAAGAAACGTATTTCATCAAAATCGTATTTTTTTTAAAATTTAAAACAAAATTTTGATACTTAAAACTAAAATGCATTTTGAAAAAGTAGTTTAAATGATTCATTGAATACCATAGAAAATATCTTTTAAATTTGGCTTCATTATTGCAAGAGACAAAAAAGTTATGCTATTTTAAAACGCAAAATCGTATATTTTAACTAGAAAAAAATTTTGTTTCAAAAACTAAAATGGATTTTGGAAAAAAGTAGTTCAAGTGATTTATTGAATATCATATAAAATACATTCTAAATTGGGCTTAAATATTTCGAGAAACAAAAAAGCTACAGATTTTTGAAAGCCCAAATCGATTTTTTTTTAAAATTTAAAACAAAATTTTGGTACTAAAAACTAAAATTGATTTTGAAAAAGTAGTTAAAATGATTCATTGAATATCATAAAAAATATATTTTAAATTTGGCTTGATTATTACAAGAGACACGAAAGTTGGAGCATTTTGAAACGTACAAGTCAAGCCATAATCGTATATTTCTTAACTTTAAATAAAATTTTAGTAATGGATTTAAAAAAAAAATTAAAGGATTTATTGAATATCATAGATAATATATTTCAAGTTTTCCTTAATTACACCAAGAGACAAAAAAATTACAGAATTTGGAGACGCAAAAGTCCATTTGGGGTCATTGTGCTGCGATTTGATTTTGAGGGTAAAATTTTTTAAGTTTTGTCATGAAAAATATTTCGAGTCTCGTCACGTTTTTGTATACACGAGCAGGGGCGGATCTAGGAAAATATTTGGGGGTGTTTTAAAATTATTTATGTACGTTATATATATGTATATACATAGCAGAGAAGGAAATAAGGAACTTTCAGAAGGTCCTGGATTTTCTCCAGAAGATCCAAAAATCAGTTGCTCAAAAATTTTGAATAAGAAAGTACATATATCGATAAAGCATTTTGTTATTATTAATATTATAAGTATTTTATTCAACAAAAATTATTAATAAGCATTAAATCAAAAAATAAAGTATGTTATTAAAATACATTCCTGAGTAACATACCTGGAGTCGTGGGGTACCTACGAACCCCCACGATTAAAATCTTTGTAAAAATTTATATATTGATTATTTTGTCTCAAAAAAATTCAGAGATCATCTTTAGATACCACTTTAAACTGTAGAATAGTCCAAGTTGAAAAAAATAAAGATCAGCGTTCATAAAAAATCCGGAAAACTAGAAAAAATTCTAAACAAATCAAAGCGAGAAAGAACACTGGTTAATAACACTGGTTTTTTAATGTCGAAAATATATTACTTTTTGTTTCCACATGAAGCTAGCGGTGTTTTGTTGCGCTGTGCAAGATGAGCATAAAAAGAGAAGAGCAGAGATCACCGATTGTAAAAATTTGTCGGTGATGACATTGTAATATAGAGCTGTAAGCGGGATGTGACAAAATCTAGTTTGTGTTTAAGATCGATAATTTTTTTTTCATTGTTTAAACAACAAATTGACCGATTCGGCTATTTCCTTAAATAAGTAATCAGTAAATCAAATCAACTAATGTAAATGTAATGTCGATTACATTTTCGCACGTTACTTCCACGTCGCACAGTGCGCTTGTTTCGATTTTAGAATGACATTTGCATTATCTCAAAAACTGTAACAGCTAGGGCCATGCAATTTTGTAGAAATGAGTTTAAGCCTAAACTAAGGAACAGCACAAAAAATTAGAATTATGTGTCAACTGCATCGCCTACCTCCCATACAAACCATATTTTTTTTTAATAAAAAAAACCCGCTTAAATTGCTAATTTATGTTTTTAAAGAGTAAATTTAGTTTATTTAGCTTCACTTAAACATCATGCTAAAAATATTTCCAATCGAATAAGTTTTAGATATATCTCCTATAAAACAATATTACCAAATAAACGAAATTTAAAAAAAAATTTTAAAAAATAGTTGCTAATACAAAATAAGGTCACAACTTGCCTTAAGTTATGAATTCTATTTAATGTTTAATTCTATTAAAATGTAAGAGTTTTTTAAATTTAAATATTTAAGAGTATTTTTAAGACTTTTTTCAAATTAAGTGGTTTTTCTTAAGAGCAGCTAGATGCAGCAGGTTTTTGCAGAAAAATAAGGTAGAAGTACTATATTTTATGATATTTATAGCCTTCGACTTTAATAATGCTTAATTAGCTAGATATTTTCTTCTAAATTTTACTTAAATTTTCATTCCTTGAAAAATTTACAGTCATATTTCAACGATTTTTCTATTTTTATTTATTAATATATATTATTGCATTTTATATTAAATTCAATGTCAATTAGGACATTAAACAGTCCAAAAACAAAACCTTTGTGCTCGAAGTTATTATTGTTTAAACTTGACTTTATTTTTTGGGTTTTATCGAGCTTATTTTTGTTAAAAAAGTTTAAACTTTGACGAATTTTATAAAAAAAATCATACAATACATCAAATTTTTAATACAACATTCATAATACATGTTTTATATTCTGACGAATAAAAATATTTTTTATAAAATTAAAAAAAAAACTCAAATGTCATCCTAAAATTAATAAAAAGCGCACTGTGCGTCGCGATGCACGGTCAAAAACGCCAAACCCGTTCAATCCATTTTCACTTGGTTTGCTTCGCAGATACGTTTTTAATCTGCGTAGAGAAGATGGATATGAGCGTTCGCTTGATGCCATTGAAATCGGTAGGGTTGCGTAAATTTGTAGGAACCGATGTATTGATGGATAGAATTGCTGTTGCAGTTGTTGGAAGCATCAATAAATGATTTCGCTCGTTTTTCTTAAAAATTTTCTTGCAATATTTAATAACCAAATCAGACGATCCGTTATTGAGCTGTGATCAAAAATGTATCAGCACCTTTTCGAAAATCAACTTTTCAAACAATACATCATTTACATTCTTAAAAAAACTCATTCAGAGAATCTCAATTTATTTAATGCTAATTTTTGTAGTCGCAGGACTATAACGCATTACAAATTTTTAAAGACTATCGAAACTCTTTTGGGTTGTCGCGTAGTGTAAATCAGTTTGATAAAATAGCAATGATTTTTTTCATATGTAGAAAATAAATTCATCTAAATGGTAAAAAATAAATTTTTCCCCTCAAAGCCCCAAACTGATATTGAAATAAAACATCATTAAGTTTTTTTTTTTTTTGTTTTTGTTTGTTTCTGTGGAATTTTTTAATAAAATTCCAATCAACACTTTTATTGAATTCAGTAAAATTTTTCAAACGTTTTTTCATTGTTATTTCATTATTTTTTTTAAATTTGTTAGATTTTCTCGCTCTGCACCTGTTGCTGTTGTTGTGTTTTTTTTTCCTACTACTTCTCTTGCTCTCTTCTTTTTCCCCTTCATCTTCAACTGCTACATTTTCGTTTACTGCATTTTCTTGTTCTTATTCTTCAAGTTCTGTGTGTGTTCGTTTTTGGTTTTTTATATTTTTTTTTAATATTTTTCTTCGTTCGATCCGCTCCGCTCTTTTCTTGACTTTATTTTGTTTTTGTAGTTTTTTTTTTGTTACTCACTTAATTATTTTTGTTTTAATTTTAAATTTATTTACTTATATTTTGTTTAAATTGTAACTTAAAACAAATTACAAAAAGCAGTGTTTGTTGTTGTTGTTGTTTTAGTTTTACTATGATTTTTTTATTTTTTTTTTTTCAATTTATATAATTTTTTATATATAGTTGTTTTGTTGTTGTTGTTGTTCATGTTATTTATTTTTATATATTTCATAATTTATGATTTAAATTTAAATCTAAATTAAAGCAGTTTTATTTTTTATGTTTTTGTTTTTCTCTTCTCTTCTTTAATATTCAAAAAGAAATTAATGAAAATAATTAATGCATGTTTCTTTGCTTTTTTGCTTTTTCTTTTTGGTTTCTTTTTTTTTTTGTTGTTCTTTTTTTTGACTCGCTATATAAATAAATAATTATTGTGAAATTTTGTGTAGTATTTTTTGTTTTTGTTTTTTCATAATTTATTTAATTTTATTACTATTTATCTGTTCAAGGAATTAAAAATTAAAAATTTATTATAATTTGTTCATATACGCTACAATTACAGTAATAATAAGAATACTCATCATCATAATAATAATAATAATTATAGTCATGATAATAATGATAATAATAATAATGATTTTTGTTGTTGTTTTTCTTTTTTATTATTTTTATTAGTTTTAATTAAATTTTGCTAATTATATAATTAGGTAAAAACTAAAGTTTATGTTTTATTTTATTTTCACTTACAAAGCTTAAGCAAAGTTTTTTTTTATTTTTGTTTTGTTTTTACCAACAAAAACAAACTTAAGGTATGAGTGTGAGTGTAGATGTCTGTTTGAGTGTAAATGTTTTTTGTTGTGTGTGTGTGTGTGTTAGAGTGTGTGTTGTTGCCTTAGACGCTTTTATTTTCTATGTTGCTGCTAAAAGCTGAACCTTTGGTTGTTGCTTTGACTTTATGTTGTTGTTGTTGTTGTTGTTGTAGCTATTTTTGTTGTTACCACATACATATGCTTAAAAATGTTCATTATATACTCACTATGTAATTTCATAAATTTTTTGTTGTTTTTGCATTTATATATAAACTTGTATCTTTATATATTATATTCTATATATATATATGTATATATAAATTTAGATGAATGGTTTTGTTGTTTTACTTTTATAGACTTTTGTTTTGCTGTTGCAATATTTTATTTGCTTGTTCTATTTAGTTTTTGTTTGTTTATTTCATTTTTAATTTTAATAATACTTAAAGTTTAATTTTACAATTTTTTAAATTTCTATTATTTTTATTATTATTTCAGTGTTTTTTTTTTTGTTATTTTTTTAATATTTATATAATCTTAAAAGCTATGCCATGCATATACACAAACATACATATTGATACACAAATGCATATGTGTACGTATATGTGTGTGTGTGTGTTTGTGTGTATGTGTTTGTGTGTGTTGAAGTAATGAAGTAATTATCATTATTTATGGTTTACGCAAAAATTACTTTTTTGAAGCTTTTTTCTCAAAAGTTTCTAGTTGTCAAATTTTGCATTTACGGCGTATCCTGTGGCTGCGCTGTCGTTGCACGTGAGACACACAAACACACAGGTTGCAGCAGATGGCGCACTTTATGACGCTAAACTGACAAAGTTTCCAAAGTGAATATTTTTTGTTGTTATTTTTACTTATACATACAATATTTAAGCTTATCTCAAAACATTGCTTTTCTTAGTAGTATGAGAGTGTGTGTGTGTGTGAGTGTGTGTGTATGATTTTGAGTGTTTTTGTATGTGTCTGTTTGAGTGTAGTTTCTAATGCTCGCCTTCTCAATAAAATGGCAGTTTTATTAATATTTCTTAATTTTTTTCTAACACGAACGCGTACACAACAACAATTTGTTTTTGTAATATTTTAAATTTTCTAAAATATTTTGCGAATAACAAAATGTTCTTAAACTTTGTTTCTTTGCTAAAAGCTTTAGTTAAAAGTTCTAAAAAACTGAAAGCTGAAGATATTGATTTTTACTTTTAGTAATAGAAAACTTTCTAATTAACTTTAAAACTGCCAAGCTTTGTGGAAATTAAAATGCTTTCGAGCTTTAGTCATAAGCTTTAAGCTAAAAGCTTTTGAAATGCATTGCATATATATTTAAAATATTTTGCCAAACTTTTCTTTTTGCCTAATCTCATGTTATTACATGAAAACAATGCAAATAACTTTTTAAAAGCTTTCTCAATTTTATTGAAGTATTTTGAGTGTTTTGAGTTTTCAATGCCTTTATAATTTTGTAGTTGTTTTATTTAAAGGGACAAAATATCTCTTATATTATTTAAGTTTAATCAAGTAGGAAATCATAATTTTTAAATAAAAGCTTTAAATATTAAATGGAAGAAATAATTCGTGCATATAAGCTTTGGGGGACAATAAAACTTTTTCCACAAAACAACAAAAATAAAAAAAGTGCAACTAAAAAGCTTTCGGAAGCTGCGGTCTCATATAAATGTTTAAAAAAGCTCAAGATTAAATACTATGCACTTTTTGTACTAGCTGAGCTTGTAGGGCTCTATAAATGGTTTCAATATTAAAGCTTATAACTTCTTACTGTTGCTTACGCTGACCTTTATAAAGCTTAACACTTTTGAAATAGACGTGACTTTTGAGCATTTTGAATATAAATAAATTTGATTATTTTTCAATCTAAGAATTTTATTAATATGCTTGGTAAGCTCAAGCTTGAATGCATTTCAAAGCTTTTGCTCTGTAAAGTTTTCTCCTAAAAGCTTTCTGTATTATATTTCAGTATAAGTTTTACTAACCAACATTTCTCATAAGACGTGTAAGCTCAAGCTTTAATGCATTCAAAAGCTGTTTTCTCTGTAAAGCTTTCTCCTAAAAGCTGTCTGTATTATATTTCAGTATAAGTTTTATTAACCAACATTTCTCATAAGCCGTGTAAGCTCAAGCTTTAATGCATTAAAAAGCTGTTTGCTCTGTAAAGCTTTCTCCTAGAAGCTTTCTGTATTATATTTCAGTATAAGTTTTACTAACCAACATTTCTCATAAGCCGTGTAAGCTCAAGCTTTAATGCATTTAAAAGCCGTTTTCTCTGTAAAGCTTTCTCTTAAATACTTTATTATATTTTAGTAATAGTAATTATTAATCTAATAATTTTAATCATATGCTGGGTAAGCTCAAGCTTGAATGTAAAGCTTTCTCTTAACAGCTTTCAGTATTATATTTTAGTATAATTATTATCAACCAACATTTTTCATAAGCCGATTAAGCTCAGGGTTTTATACATTTCAAAGCTTTTTTTTCTGTAAAGCTTTCTCTAAAACGCTTTTTACACTTTATTATTTGGTGACCTTGTTAATAACTTAAGCACTTATCTTTTGCGTGCGTTTATAATTTTCTAAAAGCTTTTAATTTATTTTTTAATATCTAAAATAACAATTGCACTGAAAAAAGTTTTAAGCTTTTTTTTTGCCTAAATTAAGAGCATTTTTCTTGCCTTGAAGTTGTTTATTTTTAGACTTCAAAATAACAAGTAATTTTTATAGTGTTTTGTTATTGTATCCACAGAATAGCAAGGAGCTTTTAAATTGAGCTTTTATTTTTCTGGTTATTTGCAATATTTTCTGTACGGAACACTAATTTGAAGTCAACCTTGAAAGTGTTGTATTGGCAGAGCTTGGCAAAGCTTTTATCTTGTCTAAAAAGTTTAAGTATGAAAAGTTTTGGCTTAAGAATTTGCTGTCTAGGAAACTTATTTTCATGCAAATTATAAGCTCAATAATATAAGCTCTTAAATGACTGTTAAGCTATTTAAAAATGTTTAAGCTTATATAAAGCCTTTTCTGCAAAGTATGTCAAAATTATGTAAAATTAAAGCTACTGTGGATTTTTAAACTTTCAATGAATATGATTTTATATATTCGAACGTGCTCTCCTATCTTCTTTTTTTAAAATATTAGTTTATTTTCATTTCAATAAGTCTAATTAAAAGCTTCAGTTTCATATTAACCTGTTAAAGCAAGCTCTAAAAAGTTTTTTCAGTGCTTTTGACAGCTTTTGTGTTTCTTTCGAGAGCTTATTCCAAGCTTGAGCTTAACATGGTTGTTTTATAGAAAGCACAGCATAGTTATTTTATTTTTTTATAAAGAAAAACTTTTGGTTTCCAAACAATATTAAACAAATTAGCTTTCACGTTCAATGAGCTTTGAAAATCTTGTATGAATATTTTATTTTTGCTTTTGTATACATATTTGTATCAATAGGTTTTAACTTATAATACTTTTGTACTTAGCATGATTTGAACTTTTCAAAAGCTTTTCCATTTTTGTTTTGAAAACTTATTCAAAGCCCGAGCTTGGCATGATTGTTGAAAAGCAAAGCTTTCAGTAAATATTTAAAAAAAAAAAAATAAATTGGCCATTTCAAACCCTAGAAATTACTTTGACCGAGCTTCTATTGATCAATTGTGTTGTGCGTGTTATTAAATGTTTGAACACAAATGATCGAGAGCTGGATCTACGAGTTTAATGCCTCGAAATGGCTTATCTTCTCAAAAAGCTTTGCAGTATTTTACTCTCGGAGATTTGGCGTTGTTTGCAGAGAGGTGACGACCGAACAGAAAAATTAATTTAATTTAAAAAACATTCTGTCTGAGTCGGTAATTGAACCCGCGGTACCGCTGTTCTTTAGCTTAGAGGCCACGCACTCTACCCACTAGGCTACGGTCGTCACGATATTTTTAAAAGCTCATTTCAAAAAACTTTCTGAAAAAAATTAGTTAAAAAAGCTTTAAGCACAGTTTGTGAACAAATTTTTGAAAGCCTTAATTTGCTCAACATAAAGTGAGAAAAGCTTTTTAAGGTGAGAAAAGCTTATCAATTCTTAATGTGGCTTCAAAAGTTTTGTAGCCTTCCATAGTTTCGTGATCAGCACGGAACATTCGTTAAATTTAATAGCTGTTTATTAATTAATTAAAAACTTTTAAATTTTCTGAAAAAGCTTACAAAACTTTTGTCAAACTTTTAAAGCGCGTCAGTTTAGCGTCAGCTCTTAACTCTGTGCTGAGACACACAACAGGGTGTGCTGTATATCTTTTTTTTTGTTTGTTCTCAAAGCTTTACTACTCGAAATTATTTCGTATGTCTGCATCAAAGTTTTTATTTTTGCATCATTTCCTTCTTGGGTTTTGTCTACAAATATACACTAGAGAGTGGATGGAAAAAGGAATTAAAGTATAGCATATTTTTAGGCTGCTTATTGGGTGCTATTTTTAATTTTACGTTTAATTAATGCTGCCTTATATGTTATTGTTTAGTTTTATTTGAGTTGTTATTGTATGATTTTTATTTTTATTACTAATTTTGAATGTGAGTTTTTATTATTTGTTTATTACTCTTTTTTTAGTTTTATTATTATATTTGTTTTTTATGCTTTATTAAGCTAAGGTTTTTCTCTTATTTGTTGTTGTTGTAGTTGTGATGGTGGGTGTATTTTTTAATATCTTTCAAAAAATTGTTGTCGTGTTTAAATTTATTTGTGTGGCTCTTTTTTTGTTGTAATCGGCGGCAGGGAAAAGCTTATTCATTTTCTTGTTTTTCTTCTTTTACTATATCAACATTTTTCGAATATTTATTATTACTTCATTTATTTGTAATTTTACTGTTCAATAGAAAATACAACAAAAATAAAAACACATTTATAGCTATAGGCGTAGTGGCAAAAAACTAAGAGGGATTGACAATTAAGTAATTTACAGTTAAACAAAACAAAGTGTATTTTTAATTTTTTGTTATATTGAAGCAACAAATTATTTGTAAATTTATTTATAAGTACCTTTTTTTAAAGTTGAATTTATTTTAATGCTTAAGGAATTTATTTTGTATATTATAAATTATTTATAACTGTTTTTTACTCTTGCTGTTGTTGTTGTTTATGTTGTTGGTTATATTTTTATGGCTGCATTTTTTATACATAATTTTTATTATTATTAATATTATTTATTTATATTTTGTTTTATCTAGTTTTATTATATTTAAGAGCAGAGATTTTTTTTAAAGAATTATATGAAATTTTAATTTATTTTTAATGCGTTGATGTGTTTTAAAAATCTACAAATTTTTTTATAATTTGAAATTTAAATTATTTATGACTAATAACTTAAAAAAATTTGCTAAATATTTTTATTTTTTCAACAAAATTTAACAATTTTTTTTTAGTATTTCTATGTTTTTCTTGTTGTTGTTGTTGTGTGTGTACGTGTCCTGCTGTATATCTTTGTGTGTCTTCAACTGGCTGCCAATTAGAAAAATTCAACAATTTCTTTTTTTATTTTTAAAATATTTATAGTTAATTTTTTTAAGTACACAGTTTCTATAAGTTTTCGCTGCGCTGATTTTCGTTATATTTAAAAAAAATATTTTTGAAAATTAAAATAAGACTTATATTGTTAAAAAAGCAGCTACATGAAAAATAATATTTATAAAATATAAGCAATAAATAAACGACTTATAGTAGTTTAAGTTAATTAAAAGAAAACATTATTACTTTTTACTAACTCAAATATAAGACAGTAATGGCTGTATTTATAATTGAAATAATTATTTAACCAAATATTTTAAAAAAATTTTGTAAATAAGTGTAAATTATTTAAAAGTTTTAGCAATTATAAAAACTCAAGACTTTGTAAAAGCTTAAGCCTTTAAATATTTATTGAAATTAAAATATTTGTTAAAAAGCCTTAAATATAAACATAATATAGAAATAAACTTTCCTACAGACAAAATCTTCTTATATTAATTTAATATTTGCAAAAAGCTTTAGAAAGCTTTAACTAAGAAATATGCTGCAGTGTTTTGGTTTTTTCTCCTAAATTTTTGCTGTTATAAATTGTTTTCCTCTTCCAAATTTAGAACTTGTTTTATTTGTTATAAGTTTTTTCCAGCTATTTTTTGTTGCTCTCTTCAGTTTTTTTATGTATTTTGCTTGCCTGCCTTGCTTGTTCCGTTGCTATTTTATTTGCAAAGTAATTAAGCTGTTTTCGTCAGTTGTTGTTGTTGTTGTTGCGGAACCTCTTTTACTATTTCTTATTTATGCTTTGTTCTATTCTCTTCTATTTATTCTTTTAACTTAAGCCGTGAAATCAATGTTGGTCGTGTCTCTGTGTGTTAGTGTGTTTGTGTGTCCGTGTTTTGTATGCATGTGTGGTTTTCTAGTTTTTCTTATTTTGCTCTTTCTTTCTTCCTATCCTATTCTCAACTCTCTATTATTTTAGTTTTCATTTATTATCTGCTATTTTCATTTTGCTCCTGCTTAATTTTAAGCTTTTTCTCAAACATTTTCCTTGCTTATTTGAATTTATATGCTGTAATTTGTTCTTGATGTTATTGTTGTTGTAGTTGATGTTGTTATTTTAATTTTCTTGCTTTCTATTCAAGTATTTTTTGGTTTTTCTTAATTTCTTTTGCTTTCTATTTATTTTTGCTTAGTTTTTATTTATTTTATTTTTATTTAATTTTGCTTTTGTTTTTAGTTTTGCTTTTGCATTTGCTTTTCTTGCTTTTGCTTTAGTTTATCATTATTATTATTCGTTATTTCCGTTTCTTAATCAACCATCAACTCGAAGTGGACGGATCCTCTCCGCTCAGAGCGATCGTGATGAATGTTTCGTGCCCAGGCTTTGCATTCAATGTTAATAAGAACGCCGGCTAAAAGTAGAGAGAGAGAGAAAAGAAAGAGATGAAAAAACAGTACTAGCAAATATTACAAAATTACTGTACATAATTTTAATAGATCATAATTTTTACATAAACCTATATTTAGATTATATCGAGACTATTGAAGATATGAAACCTATATATATCTTTGTTTTTAATACAAGAATTAAACTGGTACCCAAGGCTTATAAAGTTTTTACTTAAGTAGTAATTTTTGGGAAAAAGGTCACATTTTTCACTGTTAACTATACATAATTTTCAGTCAGATGATACAAATTGGCGATATTTCTACTGTTAGAATAATAACAATAATTGTTAGAATCATATTAGAATAAAATAATAATGAAATTTTCATCTGTTTTGACTTTTGCGATGTTTTAAAAAATTTGCGATGTTTTAAAAAATTTTAAAACATCACCGATCAGAAGAGAGCAAGAATAGGACAGTAAAATATTTTCCTTCTTTGTGAAAAACTGCAATATCTTCTACCCCATTCCCAATTATTATTTCGATAAGATCAATTGAAATTCGGAAAGATCAATTGAATTTCATTCGAGATCACTTTAATGGCTGTACGAATAATCGCCCAAAAGTGCGGAAATGAACAATCGCCCATAAAACCGGTTAAAATTTTTGGGCGATTGTTAATTTTGCTTTTGGGAGATTGTTCGTTTTTTTTTTAAGGCGATTGTTCATTATGAATAAATTTGAAAGAATTAACATTATGAACGAACGCCCAAATTTTTCGTGGACGATTATTCATTTCATGATTTGGGCGAAAGTTTGCAGTTTTGGGCGTTTGTTCATCACTTTTTTGGGTGATCGTTCATTTTCGTACTTTTAGGCGATTGTAACTTGGGCGATTATTCGCACAGCATACTTTATTAATGCATACTCCAGAAATACAATTTAAAATTCAGAGGAAGTCAATCAATAATAATACCTTTATAGCTAATAAGGAATTATCTCGACTGGACAAAAGTTGAAATATTCCCACAGTCGTAATTAAGTCACTGCAAACATTTGTAAGACTATTGAAAGATCAGTTAATTCTGCGATGCACTTGCGATTCGCCCAAGGGTTCTTTGGGAGATGTATCGCGTTTCGATCGCCCCAGCGATGAATGCGCGAATCAAGAAAAATTTTCAAAATCTTCCTTTGCTCATTTTGGCGTTCGTTAGAAGATGGTTTTTTGTAAAATTTTTAGCAATCGATCATAAGAATAGAAGCAGACTCTGAAAAATCATTAAACTGAAGAAAAAAGTTAAACTTGTGAAAAAATATGTCAAACGTTTGCTTATACTTCAGAAGCAACTTCGCGTTAAGCCGAAGTAAAATAAAAGTTCAAGTGAAAATTTATGAGAAAAAATATAAAATAAAAAAAAATATAAAAATTGTGGTTCACATAGAAACAGTTTTTCGTGGATGCAGCTTTTTCACTTCCTCTTGACCTAAGGAACACCTCCTGCAAAGCGCAGCTCAACACTATTTTTTTGTTGAGAAACACCTGCATTAAGGTATAATAAACAACCTGTCAAAATTTCTCTTCGATACCATGTAGGCGCCAGAAGATATTTGGGTTCAAAATTCACCGAAAGTGGTCATTCGACAATATTTCCGCCCCTGTTTTTTTTTTAGACTCAGGGAGAGCTCCCTACAAATGTATAAGCATTATGTTGATTTGGAAGATGAGTGATAGTTAGTTTGAGTGTGAATAGATGGAGAAGTGTCCGTGAAGATTTGTTTTAAATTTGCAAAGCTCAAAACTGACGGGAAACACGCTCACAGGGAGCCTATTCCACAACTTAAACGTGTGACTACAAAACAAATTATCTCGGTAATGCGAGGTACTGTTGGACATCGAGGCAATGGTAAAGGAGTGGGCTTAGACAGCTGCCAAAAAACAAAAATACAAACACTTTCATTCCCTATCAAATATATCGCACGACGTTGGAAAATAAAATTTCAAAAAATATTCCAAGCAAAATTTTGGAGGCGTGGCATATTCACAAATAATAAGATATTGCTAAGTTCTTTTAAATTCGAAATAACTGTATCCTTAACTATGATTTTGTATATTTAGTTTTCGAAATTTGCAACCTAAAATATCTTTTACTTTTGTCCCGCACCCGCGACACTGTGCGGCGTTTTAGGAAAGAAAAAAAAATTGTGGCATACATCAACAAATTTTTTTGCTGTTGTTCTGCAGAGTTTTGAAGTCGAGGAAGCTGCAATGACAATCGGTGAAACGGGGTATATTTGTGACTGTTTCGGTTTTTGTTTAGGACCGCGAGGAGAAATCCGAACAAAGCAAATAATTATGAGCTCTTTTAACAGCAACCATTATGTTTCGGTCTGTCTCTTCTGGCTGCTAGAGGTTGTGCTTGTGTTTAAGTTCAAAAGCTTTATGCACATAAAGCTTAATAAATATTGAGCTATCTAAAACAACAAAACAGATAAAAAAACGAACCGTTCGATAAAGTTTACTTCCATTCCCTGAAATGAGTGCTGCTTTGGGAACTACTTATACTTATTCTTACTCATTTTTGAGTAAGTGTGGCTCATGATTCAAAAATGTGATTTACTTTTTTTCGAATCAATAATATAAGAGTACTATGTATGTACTTTGAAAACTGCTTATACTTATCCATACCTATTTTTGAGTAGGTGGCTCATGATTCAAAAATGTGATTCACTTTTTTTCGAATCAATAACATATCAGTACTACTTTGGAAACTACTCATTTTTGAGTAAGTGGCTCATGATTCAAAAATGTGATTCATATTATTTTGAATCAATCACATATGAATACTACTTTGGAAACTACTTATACTTATTCATACTCATTTTTGAGTAAGTGTGGCTCATGATTCAAAAATTTGATTTACTTTTTTTCGAATAAATAACATAAGAGTACTACTTTGAAAACTGCGTATACTTATCCATACCTATTTTTGAGTAGGCTCATAAGGCTCATGATTTAAAAATGTGATTCACTTTTTTTCGAATCAATAACATATGAGTACTACTTTGGAAACTACTCATTTTTGAGTAAGTGGGTCATGATTCAAAAATGTGATTCACATTATTTTGAATCAATCACATATGAATACTACTTTGAAAACTACTTATACTTATTCATACTCACTTTTGAATAAGTGGCTCATGATTCAAACATACTTATGCATACTCATTTTCGAGTTAGCGGCTCATGATTCAAGAATGTGATTTAATTTTTTTTCGAATCAGGACCATATGAATACTACTTTGGAAACTACTTATTCATACTCATTTTTGAGTAAGTGGCTCATGATTCAAAAATGTGATTCACTTTTTTTCGAATCAGTAACATATGAATACTACTTTGGAAACTACTTATACTTATTCATACTCATTTTTTAGTAAGTGGCTCATGATTCAAAAATGTGATTCACATTGTTTTGAAGTAATCACTGGTGAATACTACTTTGGAAACTACTTATTCATACTCATTTTTGAGTAATTGGCTCATGATTCAAAAATGTGATTCACTTTTTTTCGAATCAATAACATATGAGTAATACTTTGGAAACTACTTATTCATACTCATTTTTGAGTAAGTGGCTTATGATTCAAAAATGTTATTCACATTGTTTTGAATCAATCACTTTGGAAACTACTTATACTTATTCATGCTCATTTTTGAGTAAGTGGCTCATGATTCAAAAATGTGATTCACATAGTTTCGAATCAATCACTTTGGAAACTACTTATACTTATGCATACTCATTTTTGAGCAAGTGGCTCATTGAATCAAAAATGTGATTCATTGCAGATCTCTGGTATCAGCTTAATCAGCGTAATCAGATATCAGCGTAAAATAGTTTTGAAAAAATGTGCTTAGAAAAATGCTTCGAAACTCTAATGTTTTGTAATTCATTTACAAACCAAAAAAATTGTTCCTTTTGAGAGGCAACTGATTATAAATGTGTATAGTTTGTAGTGCCAATAAAGGAACTTTTCTACAAAAAAAATTTCATAATGATTGCATAAAAGATATTTTTTGTTCGCTGGTTTCAGTGATTGGTCAAAAATGATTCACATTCTCAATGACTCATGATTCAAAAATGTGATTTACTTTTTTTCGAATAAGTAATATAAAAGTACTACTTTGAAAACTGCTTATACTTATCCATATCTATTTTTGAGCAGGTGGCTCATGATTCAAAATGTGATTCACTTTTTTTCGAATCAATAACATATGAGTACTACTTTGGAAACTACTCGTTTTTGAGTAAGTGGCTCATGATTCAAAAATGTGATTCACATTATTTTGAATCAATCACATATGAATACTACTTTGGAAACTACTTATACTTATTCATACTCATTTTTGAATAAGTGGCTCATGATTCAAACATACTTATGCATACTCATTTTCGAGTTAGCGGCTCATGATTCAAAAATGTGATTTAATTTTTTTCGAATCAGGACCATATGAATACTACTTTGGAAACTACTTATACTTATTCATACTCATTTTTTAGTAAGTGGCTCATGATTCAAAAATGTGATTCACATTGTTTTGAAGTAACTACTGGTGAAAACTATTTTGGAAACTACTTATTCATACTCATTTTTGAGTAAGTGGCTCATGATTCAAAAATGTGATTCACTTTTTTTCGAATCAATAACATATGAGTAATACTTTGGAAACTACTTATACTTATTCA
Organism: Dichetophora obliterata; assembly: GCA_963920525.1. NCBI lineage: Eukaryota > Metazoa > Arthropoda > Insecta > Diptera > Sciomyzidae > Dichetophora > Dichetophora obliterata. Next base: position 12,971,611 of record OY986436.1, on the reverse strand, counting down.
TACTCATTTTTGAGTAAGTGGCTTATGATTCAAAAATGTGATTCACATTGTTTTGAATCAATCACTTTGGAAACTACTTATACTTATTCATACTCATTTTTGAGTAAGTGGCTCATGATTCAAAAATGTGATTCACATAGTTTCGAATCAATCACTTTGGAAACTACTTATACTTATTCATACTCATTTTTGAGCAAGTGGCTCATTGAATCAAAAATGTGATTCATTGCAGATCTCTGGTATCAGCTTAATCAGCGTAATCAGATATCAGCGTAAAATAGTTTTGAAAAAATGTGCTTAGAAAAATGCTTCGTAACTCTAATGTTTTGTAATTCATTTACAAACCAAAAAAATTGTTCCTTTTGAGAGGCAACTGATTATAAATGTGTATAGTTTTTAGTGCCAATAAAGGAACTTTTCTACAAAAAAATTTCATAATGATTGCATAAAAGATATTTTTAGTTCGCTGGTTTCAGTGATTGGTCAAAAATTATTCACATTCTCAATGAATCATGATTCAAAAATGTGATTCACATAGTTTCGAATCAATCACTTTGGAAACTACTTATACTTATTAATACTCAATTTTGAGCAAGTGATTCATGATTCAAAAATGTGATTCACATAGTTTCGAATCAATCACCTTGGAAACTACTTATACTTATTCATACTCATTTTTGAGTAAGTGGCTCATTGAATCAAAAATGTGATTCGTTGCAGATCTCTGATGGACACCTACACGGCCTAATCTATATATAGGTGGGTATTTTTATATCAGCGGAAAATAGTTTTGAAAAAATATGCTTAAAAAAATGCTTCGTAACACAAATGTTTTGTAACTCATCTACCAACCAAAAAAATTTTTCCTTTTGAGAGGCAAAAGATTATAAAAGTGTTCAGTTTTTAGTGCCAATAAACTTTTCTACAAAAAAAATTTCATAATGATTGCATAAAAGATATTTTTAGTTCGCTGGTTACTTTTTCAATTTCGTGAGCAAACGCACTCAAATATGTATTATTAAGACACACTTTGGTATGCCAAATCTCTAGATTGGATAAAGTTTGTTCTCCACTTGAGCCCATTCAAGCACTTTCAGTACCACTCAACCTAATAAGTGGTTTCTAACAAAGGAAAATATGACACTTAAGCAACGAGGAAACCCAACTGAAAATATTTCTATTATTAACACACGCTGTCAAAATATTATTTTCCATCAGAAGAACATCTCCAGAGCTTTTGCTTATGCTATTTGGCTAAATATGTAAGAATAATTGTGTGCCAGCATAAGCATGGAATGTATGTGTGATGCATGAAGGGGCGGGGGGGCGGTGGTAAGGAGGAGAATAGTATTTTGACTCTAACTTTATGCTGGGCAAACTTGTGTCGCTCAACGCTGGACAAACTGAAATTGAATTAAGTGAAAATTTCTGTTATCCAAAATGAGGCAGAATTCCTAAGGACTTTCTTATTGTTGACTGCTGTGTGGTATACAAAGTTCATTTATTTATTTATTTATGAATACATATATAAAGTTTTAGTTTTTTTTTTTGGTCTCTTAAGTTCTGCTTGCCAAGGATTTTGCGGAATTCAAGGCTATTTTTGTCCATTTTTGTTGTTATGCTGGCTCTTGTTCGAGTATTGTTTTGGGTTTTATTTAAGTTTTGCTAATGTTGTTGTAGATGTACACCTTTATAATTTTTTTCTTGTCTTTGTTGTTGTTATTGTTTTATTTTTGGGAATTTCATTATTACTTTTTAAGCATATTTTTATGTGCTTATTGTGGTGCAATTCTTGTCAATTAAGTCATGTTTCTTTTGCACCATTAGTGTGTGCCTTTTTATGCACTATAAATTGTTGGTTTTTATTAAGCTTCGTTGAATTTTTAAATTTTATAAGTGCCGTAATGTTGAGAATAATTTAAAGAAAACTTAAGAAGTACAACTTAATTTTTTTCAATTGTAACATATGTTTTTATTGATTTCTTGCTCCTGCTTTATCTTAAAGACGACCGACAACGACTTTTTGGTGCTTGACAACGGGCGTGCTCCGGCGCCACCTAGTTCAATCAATATATTTATTTATTATGCAGCACTGCCAAGCGTTGCCACCTATGTATTTGACACACGCTAGCAGGCCATCTGTGTTTTGCGCTGTGTGCGTTCATTTCCCGAGTGATTTATTGATTGTTTTTTTTTTTTGCTTTCTTCTCCACTTTGGTTTTTTTTTTGCATCTGAATTTATGCTTTCAATTTGCTGCTATTGCTTTTATTACTTCAGCTACTTTCTTGATTTTCTTTTTTTTATACATTTCCTTTTGTCGTTCTTTGCTATTCGCTTCTTTTAATGCGAATCTTATGTGGATTCGTTTCTTTCGACACGACTTAAAATGTCTTTAATCTCAATAAAACTTAGAACAGTTGGTTTTCATTGAATATTTTTTTAATAGCCATTATTGGCTTCCTCTATGTGCAGTTTCGTCTTAGTTTTTCAAGAAGGACAGGAAAATTATACATCAGCTTAATTCGATTTTAATGATTTTTTTTATTGCTTTTGTAAAATTTTTTTTTTTTTTTGTAATAACCTCTGAGGAATTTATTGAAGTAGATTTTAGAATATGATAGATGGTTATAACTAATATCATAAAAATTATTTTTCTATTAAAAATTGCTGTCAAGTGCAGATCAAGACTCTATCTTAAAGAATTTAGAACATCATTAGCCAAAAGAACTAATTCTTACGGGCAAAAACATCTTTTTTGCCCAAATATTTTCGAGCATTTTTTTTTTTTTTCATATGCCACAATAATACGGGATTTATTGGAAAACTACTAAGAAAATATCTATGACTTTGTCGAAAAGGAAATAACACCACTGTTGCAATATAGTATATTCCAAGTTTTGAAGGCTTTAAAATATTGATGACGTCATCTTGTATGAGGCATAGGCGTGGTTTTCATCTAATTTTTAAATTTTTGTACTGACAATTGTCTTAAGCAATAAAGCTGATTTTTAAAATGTCAAGTCAATGCAAAACACTTTATATGGGATTTTTGAAGGTTTTGCTAGCTTGATGACGTCACCTTGTAGAGGAGATAGGTGAAGTTTTCATTAGATTTAGCATAAAATTTAAGACCCAGAGTATATTTTGAATATCAAAACATATGTGCATAAAATCAAATTAATACAAAAATTTTTGTGGAATTTTTGAAGGTTTTGCAATTGTGATGACGTCAATTTGTATTTGACAAATTTTCATTTTATTTTGTCACATTTCAATCTAAGAATGCTTTTAAAAATCATAGCACACATGCAAAATAAATAATTAAATTAATTTTTGTGCAATTTAGATATATTTGACCGTTTTCATAAAGTTACTTTGTATGGCAAGTAGGTGTAGTTCTCTTCTGATTCGGCACATTTTCGTACTTGATCTTTATTTTTTTCTTAGAATGATTAATTATTCATTTTCGTTATTCAGAATAATGAATTACTTTTTTATTCATTAAGATGATATTCACAAAGAATGCATTTCACAAAGAATTTCGAAATTTTCAATTATTCCTTATTTATTCATTATGCATTTTTTATTCGTTATTAATTTTTTATTCATTATTCATTTGTTGTTCATTATTAATTTTTATTCATTAATTATTCATTATTCATTTTTAATTTATTACTCATTTGATATTCATTATTAATTTTTTATTCATTATTAAATCTTTATGCGTTATTAATTTTTTATTCATTATCCATTTGTTATTCATTATAAATTTTGTATTCATTATTAATTTTTTATTCATAATTAATTTTTTATTCATTGTTTATTTCTTATTCATTATTCATTTGTTATTCATTATTAAATTTTTATTAATTTTTTATACATTATTCATTTGTTATTTTTTTTATTTATGGCTTAGGTCTAACATGAATAAACACTTATAATGAATATCAAATGAATAATGAGTAAGAAATTAATAATAAATAAAAAATGAATAATGAATAAAAAATGAATAATGAATAGAAAATTAATAATGAATAACAAATGAGTAATAAATTAAAAATGAATAATGAATAACAAATAAAAAATAAATAAAAAATTAATAATAAACAACAAATGAATAATGAATAAAAAATGAATAACGAATAACGAATAAAAATAAATAATTCAAAATTCTTTAATTCCTTGTGAATTGCATTCTTTGCGTATAGCATTCAAATAAATAAAAAATTGATTCATTATTCTGAATAATGAAAATGAATAATTAAAATGAACTAATCATTTTTTTAAAAGTGAATGTGAGATAAAAATTATATTTATAAGTCAATTTTGCATTCATTGAATCCATTCTTATGTCGTTATTCAGTTGTACTTAAAATACTGAACATAAATGCGGATTTTTAGAGCTGTACAAGAATGCATTCAATTTGATTTTAATTACAAAAAAGTGAATCAGTAGATAACGAAATAAGAATGCTTTCAATGAATGCAAAATTGACTTATAAATAATATTTTAAGCTCACATTAATTTTTTAAAAAAATTATTTATTGAAATTATTGAAATGAATACAATTATTCATTTTCGTTATTCAGAAAAAGAATAAATTTTTTATTTATTTGAATGCTATTCACAAAGAATTTCAGAATTTTCAATTATTCTTTTTTTTTAAACATTATTCATTTTTTATTCGTTATTAAATTTTTATTCATTATTCAGTTATTATTCAATATTAATTTTTTATTCATTTTTATTTTTAGTTCATTATTAACTTATAATTAATTATTCATTTGTTATTAATTTTATATATATGGCTTACTACTAAAATGAATAAAAAATTAATAATGAATAGCAAGTGAATAATGAATAAAAAATGAATAGTAAATAAAAAAATTAAAAATTAATAAAAAATTAATAATGAATAAAAAATTAATAATGAATAAGACATCAATAATGAAAAACAAATGCATAATGAATAAAAAGTAATAACGAATAAAAAATGAATACTGAATAAAAAAAGAATAATGGAAAATTCTGAAACTCTTTGTGAACTGCATTATTTGTGAATACCATTTGAGTGAATAAAAAAAATTGATTCATTATTCTGAATAACGAAAATGAATAATTGAAATGAATAATTTATTTTTTTTTAAAACCGAATGTGAATTAAAAATTCTATTTATAAATCAATTTTGCATTCATTGAATGCATTCTCTTTTTGTTATTTGCTAATTCACTTTTTTGTGAATAAAATCAAAGTGAATGCATTCTTTTACAGCTCTGCCAAATTCGTAACGATTACTGCTGTAATTGTGTCGGCAGACAGATAGACGGACATGCTTGAATCGACTCAGGTGATTATGCTGATCAAGAATATATGTAATATATACTTTTTATATCTACCACGCCTCCGTATGGGCGTTATAAACGTGTAAATCTCATAAAATGACACACAAATTATTATTTTTATTTAAAATTTTGCACGTAATATTTGTTCTCACATATTCAACTTTCATTTGAAAATTGTCAAAATTGGATAAAAACCACGTCTACCTCCCATACAAAATGACTGTATAAAAACGGTTAAATCACTTAAAATTGCACAGAAATGAATGAAATAATTTAAAATTGTGCACATATCGTCGTTACAAAAGTGAACTTGCCAATCTGAAAAATTAAATTTTTCATTTCTAATGAAAATTCTATGGAAAAATAAAAATGAAATTTTTCAGATTCGCAAGTTCACTTTTGTAACGACGATATGTTTTCCCATTTTAAAATGCACTCTGAGCTTAAGAATTTACAAAATTTTATAAAAACCCCACCTATTTTCCATACAAAATGACGTCATCGAAGTAGCATAACCGTTATAAATTTCACAAAAAGATGTGTATTTGCTCGACATAACCTTGAATATCTTAAATGTTGTTTTGCATTTGAATCTTGGTAAGATAGGATGAAATCCACGCCCATTTCCTTTACGAAATGACGTCATGAAACTTATAAAACCTTCGAATATACTATGAGGATATTCTAACCCTGGCAAAGTCAAAAATAATTCCTTACTATTTTTCTTTTATTTGTGTTTCATGTTATTAAATTATATGCCTTAAACATTTATGCAGCATTCCATTTTGAACGTACCAACCTTACGGAATGACCATCTCCAAAATTTTGTGTGGAGCATCACTGACGGAAATAAAAAACTTCATTTGGAGGAAAAAATTTGACGTGATTTTTGGCGGAGCTACAGAATGTACAAAATTGAAAAAATTTGGCAAAAACGTCGAAAATTGAATTATATTAAATATCTCAAACATTTCAAACAGTTGGAAAGTTAATTAATTGGACTTTAATCCAAAAATAATTTTTGGTGGTTGGGGGTCTCATGCCTTTGGGATACGCAATTTATTTCGATGTAGGGGTTCAAGAAACACCATTTAAAATTATTTTTTTAAAGCTGCCAAAATCACCTTTTCAACAATACAAAAATTAAGATGCAGAATGGGTTAATTTGATATGGTCATTGTAACATTTTAGCAAAAAAAATTTTTTTTTAGCAAACGAATTTTTTAGCCGAATTTTTATTTTGAACTACCGTTGGAAAAATAATTGAAAGGACTTTAAGCATAAAATAGTTTGGGAAAATAGTTTGGCCAAATCACAAGTTGTCCCATGGCTGGAGAGTACTATGGATGTATCAGGCTAAACTATGCAACCAGCAAGGGTTGTATTGCTACAGAAAGCAGATAAGAGCAGCCATCTGTATCCGAAGGTCTACAAGCCAATAAATCGAACCTTTTTTGTACTCAAAACGCTAGAGAAACTGATTGACTGGCACCTATAAAATGATGCAATCTAGTTATCAACTAACCAACATGAGTACACGAAAGGGAAATTGGTTGAAATGGCACTATACCAAGTAGTAACCATAGAAAAAGCTCTCCACCACAAAGAATACGTACTCGGTGCTTTTCTAGAAATCTCAGGTGCATTCAACAATGTATCAACTACCGCAATCCTTAGTGAATAACATGAAACAGAGGCACCACCAAATATAAATCTATGGTTAGACAAGTTGCTAAACTGCAGAAGGCTTCGATCTGAGTGCGACACCAAATCCATGGAAAGGGAAGCTCGCAGTATGCCGCTCCAGGGAGGGGTCCTCTCCTCCCCCCAACTATGGAATCTTGTTGTCAATGAACTACTCAAAAAGTTCGTAGGTAGAGCCCTGAAGATAACAGCGTATGCAGACGACATAAGCATAATTATAGTAAGGAAATGTCTATTGACAGTAAGCTCCATAATGGAGAGCACACTAAAAAAGTAACTTACACTCAAAAAATTTATTAGTAAAATTTCTACGAATGATATTAATAAACAAAATAATCGTACATTCTACAAATATTCGTACAATATACAAAGTATTTTTATTGTTATATCTTTATGAATTAATTCGTATAATTTCTCAAATTCCTGATAAAATATCTACACTCAGAGAAAAAACAGAGGGATTAACTGTGAAAACTGTTAAATCCCATCCAACAGATGATTTTTTTTTCAAATTAACAGTCTGGACTGTCAATAAAATAACTATTTTGTTGGCATGAACAGAATCAAAAGTCGTTACGACCGGCGATCCTCTCTGGTCGCCAGACACACAGAACCCGTCCAGAATGAAAGCGATTGCGATTGGTGATGCAGGGTTGCTCTGATAGTTTTGTTAGCAGCCATGTTTTTGTTGTTGTGTAAGTGAAACAGAAACAAAAAAGAAACGTGAGAGCATAGCAAAAACTATGAAATTGTCTTTGAACATACTCAATTCTTTGCAAAATATGGCAGCACTAATTGTACTCAGAGAGAAAATCGTCGGTCGTTAGAGAAAAAATAGAATAGATTTTATTCAATTTTACTCTAGCGACAAGTCGCTACAACTCTTGCTCAGCGATTTTATTTTGGATGGCTTCGTTAACTTGCATGTGTTCTGTTGTGTGTTCGACATCACAAGTCGTTACGACTTTTGGTTCTGTTCGGGCTCTGACTCTGGACTCTAGTTCGGTTTCCACCAGAGTCGGCACATGGGATTACTTTTAGGGACGCTTACTACTCTGGGCTCCAGTTAGGTTTCTACCAGAGTCAGCACAAAGGATTACTTTTAGGGGGTTACACCACTCTAGGATCCAGTTCGGTTTCCACCAGAATTATATTATTTATTCACATTTTATTAATGAGCATTCCTTTTAGTGTATGGAACCGATTACCAACACCAATTACCGGTACCGAATACCGTTCACGGATTACAGTTCACCAATACCGATTACCACCTGCTAAGCCCCACTCTGCTACCCTATAAACATCATTACTTCGCTGCGCCAACAAAAACGGCTATGTGTTTTTTATCGATTTTTTTTATTGCATATTTAATTAGCACTATCTATTGCCCACATTTCTGCATTCACCGTTTTTTTGTTTCTCTTTTGGTTTAGAAGTGATCAAAAACAGCTATGTGCTCGCAGTACTAGAAATACTCTGAAAAAATGGGTATATGCTTACTTTCTTATAACTGGTTTTGATCGCAGGCGAAAAAAATACGTGTGCTTTGATTTCGATGTAAAAAATAATTATAAAACATGCACAGGCTTTCGAATAGATATCACTGATTCTACTTTTTCAGTTGTTCGCATGTAAAATTTGACCATTAGCAAAGGTAAAAAGTGTTCAGTTTAAAATAACCACTATCTGAAAAGATATCTGTTTTATAGTCTAACAGCCCTATTCTGGCAAATTAACAAACTGTTAACCAGTATTTTGAATATTTCTATGTGTTTGTTGTAATTTTTTTATTTCAAAACAAAATTTGAAGCTCAAAAATAAAAAAATGTTGATAAAAATTGTCAACTGCTTTTCAGTTATTGACAATTTCATTAACTAATTTTGTTTTTTGAGCTTTAAATTTTTGTATTGAAAACAACAAACACATATAAATCTTCAAAATACTGGTTTACAATTTGTTAATTTGCCAGAATAGGGCTGTAAATATGGAAGAATGCAAACTTACTCTCAATGAAAAAACTAGAATGTTTGAAAAATTGGAGGACAAGGATGAGGAAATTGAAGATAATCCGACTGCAGGTGGTAAAATATCACAGAGGGAAAATATTTTAAAAAATCGTAAATTAAGACTATTGGGTAAAAAATCTAATGTTTGGATATACATTAAATACTTCTTTTCACAATTCTATGCAAATTACTGTGATATACAATTTTGTTTAATTTATAAAAATATGTACCTATGTATGCAAATATATAATAAAATCTAAATAATTTTTGTATTCTCTCACTGGATCTCACTCAACGAAATTTGGATAAATTTCACTTGGTTCAGGTTTAATGCTGACCAATAAAGTAGTTCACAACTCCGGCAATGTGTGCCAACGCATTATTCTTTAGTTTAAAAATCCAAGAAATACATTTCTAACCATTTTTTATTGCATACATACATGTAACAATAATGGACCACAATTTTTAATTAAAAATTATTCTTCTGTAACGCTTGTGAGTTCAAAAACACATTTGCATTAAAAAAACTGCAAAATGTTATACATGAGCACTATTTAGACATTTATTGATAAAATACCCTTGTTTAAAATATTATTTTTTTAAGAAAGCAACCTATTAAATACCATTTGCCTCAGATGTTCACTTTTTTTTAGCAAGATTGGAAACAAGATGCTCAGAAACACATCCTTATAAAAATTTTTTTTATATAAAACCCAATTTAAGCAGAATTTTAAGCACTTCTAAAAATATTTCTAGGAGCGAGGTTTTTTGGCACGGGGTGTAACAGGAACAACGACCAGTTAACTAATCGAGTCCTCAACTTCTCCACATTTCATCTAGTCCAAATGGCAGTATTCTGTACAAATTGCATACAATTCCATACCAGCAAAAGAGAATTGAAATCATGTATAAAAACAGCTATGTGCTTTAAAGCAGCGCAAATGTTTACCACGTCGTAATGTGTAAAAAAATGGTTTTTTTTCCACAAATCAATAACATATTTTTAATATAATCTATATATATAAAATGGAATGTGTGTTTGTTTATTTGTTTGTTTGTTTGTTTGTTTGTACCTTATAGGAGACCAAACCTCTGGACCGATCTTCCTGAAATTTTCACAGCATTTAACTGGGACTCTGGCATGATTAATAGGGTACTTTTTTCGACCACGCCCACTTTTACGCGCACTTTTTTAAAATTATGTAATTGCTCCCATATAGTTTTTTACAGATTTACTTCAAATTGTCGCCATATAACTATGAACCACGCCCACTGCACCGCCCCCTTTTTTTAATTCAGATACTTACTTATACCACTAACAATGTTTGCTTTACAAAATACTTTTTTTGTAATATGTATTTACCTAAAGTTTTATATACTTTTTATCTACAGGTAAGGTAGCCATAGGTTTTTTTATTACCCAATCCCCCTTTTTCGCCCCATTTTACTTTAATTATAATTAATCTGCTTTCGTTTTATATATATAAAAATGAATGTCTGTCTGTCTGTTTGTTTGTTTGTTTGTGCTTTATAGGAGGCCAAACCCTTGGACCGATCTTCCTGAAACTTTCACAGCATTTTACTATGACTCTGGAAAGAATAAAAGGCTATATGAAGTTTTTATTGGACAAAAGGGCGTGGCGCTGCCCGCATAACCCAAAAATGTAAATCGCCATATTTTGGGCATTTTTGGACCTACGTTGATGCTATTTGGTACATATGGTATTGGCATAATTAGGAATACGTACCAGGCGAAAAGTGGGTGAGACCACGCCCCTTTTTAGGAAAATTAAAAATCGCAATATAGTCTTAACTACTGGACCGATCGTCATTAAATTTTCACAATGGATATTCTTACGAAATAATAAATTCTTGACTATATAAAGTTGTGAGTGGACGAAGGGGCGTGGCCTCGCCCATATAACCCAAAATTTTAAATCGTCATATCTTGGGCATTTTTTGACCAACGGCGGCAGTATATGCTATATATGGTATTGGCATGAATAGAAATACGTACCAAAAGAAAAGTGGGCGGATTACGCCCCTTTGTTTGCGATATATTGGAGGCTGGACTTGATAACCGATCTTATTAACGGCTTTACCACAAATTTAAAATACATATTAATTAAAATAGTGGGGTAGCCCCATTATCTTTCTTCCACCACTGTCTTCAAAACAGCTGATTTTATAAAACGTGTTAGTTAAAATAGAGAGTGGGGTAACCCCATTCTCATTCTCCCACAACTGACTGCGAAACAGCTGATTGTGTAATTGCTGCTTTTTGATTGGTCTTAAAATAAAAAGGGGGAGCATGAAGCAAATTACATGCGATTCAGTGCTGAATTCTAATTGGTTTACAACAAAAAAAGAGGCGAAGCATTGCAATAATTAAATTAAATAAATAAATTTTTGTAAATATATAAATACTTTTAATTTTATTTTATACGAGGGGGGTAGCGAAGCACACCGGGTTCAGTTGGTAGTATCCAAAAAATAAATTTGCAAAATAATATCCTTGGACACCAGAAAACAGTTTTTTTCACCTCCTGAGAAGTTACTGTAAGACACATATGTAGCTGTTTTTGTTAGCGCAGCGACGATTAGTCTTAGACCGTCAGCAACGGACACTCACTCCGACTAACGCAAAACTAGTTCAGACTGCCGTATGATACTGCACTTCAATAAGTATTATAGTCTTATATTAAGAAATAAAAGTTATAAATAAAAACCTTGAGAATTGAATTGGAAACTGCGTTGTTTTTATTTGTTAAAGCTTAGTGGATCCTTTACTCGATCCTGGGTCGGCTGAGACACGTCAGCCTACGACAAAACTACGTCACAACACGAACACTTATTGGGCCAAACGACTGGTGAAAAGCTATAGAACAAGCACAGAGATTGCAGGACGCTAGTGGGCACTGATCAGTGCATGGCGGCAGCCCACACTTGGAACGTGGGCATCAACACAGATGGTAACTGCAGAAAGTGCAAGGAACAATTCACAGTGGAGGACCTGGAACACATGCACTGTGCATTGTGCACGTGCCCCGCCCTACTTATATCGAGAGTCAAAAACCTAGGCTCATCGATGTTCCTGTCGCTAAAAGATATAGTCAAAGTATCTCTGGAATCCCTTCTAAGGTTTGTGAATTCAACGCAAATCTTTAAAGACTTAATTTAAACACAAAGGTTCCTGTGCTCGTAACCACTAATTCGATTAGAAAATGTTGTTGGAGTAAAAAAAGACCATTGCATTTTTCATATATATTGTGGGTGCTCTAAGATATACCGAGATTTTGTGTTTTATTAATATTGCCTCGTCCCTTTTTCGACTCCTATCCGCTTTTTAAGCATGCTTACAAAAGGTCCTACCCACCTCTGTATGAAATTTTTTTTGAAACCCTTGTGTGCATAAAAACCGTGGTATACTAAAACAAATGGCATTTTCGTGTCTCGAAAAAATGTTGCATGTTTTCTGCCCTCTTCCTGCCATCTTTGAGAGTTCCGAATTTTTTCTTCTTTTGAGGTCAACATTTTCGAAAAAAGGACACGATTTAATTACAGAGGTCACTACTTTTTTCTCAAGAGGTCAGAATTTCCAAAAAGGGCTGAAAAATGTTGCATTTTTTCGAGAAACGAAAACGCCATAAATAAAGTGCCACTCCCTTTAACCAAACTCTACCAAATTTTTGCATGATTCTTTAAAAAAATCGTAACCATTTTTGTACCAAACTTCAATACCCAAGTGTAAAATATGTACTGAGGTGAATTATGTCAAAATTTGGCATTTTTTGTCGTCCTCGTAACAACCGCTTCCTGAACGACTTCCTGATCAAAAATTTCATAATAAAATTTGGTAATTTACTAAACCAAGCATGAGGTCTTGAAGTAAGATTATTCAAAATCTGTCCTGTTGGCTAAGTAATCTCAAAACTGTAGCCAATTTCTAGACCGCAACGATACCTAAGTATAAATATTTCCTAATGTGAAAATATTTCCTAGTGTGAAAATATTCAGATTTATTAATTAAATCTGGCTTAGAAGTGGTCGATAAGGCATTAAATTGTTTAAAAATATGTAAGCAATTACTAGAAATGTAAATTTGATTGTATTTGAACTTCAACAACCGCAACATGGAATGAACCATTTTCTCTTAAAACTTTTCAAACTTTTTCATCCGTTTTTTTTAAGTACGAATTTAAAATTATGTAACAATTCATCATAAATGTCAAAAATTTAAATTACTATAAAATAAAAACACAATCTTTTGCCACTGTCAAAGTTAAGTTTGTTGAAATCCGCTAGCATTTTTTAAGCTGATGCTACGTGGACTTAACCTAAATCAACCATTTTAAAACTCAAATCTCAACCGCAACATATTCACATATTTTCCGTTCTACATTTGAGCGTGTGGCCAGATTGAAACTTTAAACATTGCAATAAAAAAAGCAATAAAACAATGCAAAACAAAAAAAAATTAAGTTGATGGACACTTTAATGCATCGAGCGTAAAAAACCGGAAACGGAAGCTTTAACTTGCAGAAATGCAGGAACAAAAATAAGAAGCATAAAAGTTAAAATTCAAAAGTGGGTGCATGAAATGGTCGGTCGGTTATTTAAGCTGAGTCTGCAACTTTACGCAGAATTGCAACAACTTAAAACAATATTTTATTCAGCAGCAACAGCAGCAACAGCAGCAGCACATTGAATAAAGGAGCACGTTTTCTATACAACACAAAAGATCTACAATCACGAATCATGAGCGAGATGAACAAGCAGAGCAGGTGTGTGTGAATTGTGTCACGGAGGATAAAAGTCCGTGATGTTCAGAATACTAAAATGATATGGTGACTAGTGTAATTAACTTGGAAAAACATTGTATAGCATTTGAAACTAGTTTAAATGATAATTTTTTTATAAATACAGTTAAAATAGCATGATTTTTACACCAAATTTAACATTATTTCAAACTACAAATGCAACTTTCTTAATTTCTTACAAAATAAAATATTTTGAGGAGTATTTTTATAGATTATTTTTAACCTCTGCAACTATTTTATAGTTGTCTTTTAAAAAGTTTTAACTAAACTTCAGAAAATTGAAATGATTTTTAGTGGCTCAACTTGCTTCGTTTACACTTTTTTAAATAAAAAAATTTATTTTAAAATATGTAAGGATCTAATTAAAAAAAAATTTCATAATTTGTTAATTTGTTTGTTTTTAAAAAATATATTTTTTTTATTTTAAAAATCTTATGTGTCAATAAACATATTTTTATACCTGCGTAGCCTATGGACCAGGGTTTGAACCCCAAAAAATCCTTATTCTTGATTTAATAAAATAACTTATATAAAAGTTTGCATAGCTTTGTGAGAAAAAAAAAAAAACTTGAAATGGTTTTGAATAACGAATGTGTCATGATAAGTTGTTTTGTCAAAAGAATGTGATAACTATTCATTCAAAGGTTTTGCTTTGATTTTCATCTAAAAAAAATCTAAAATTTCTTTCGTCAAATTTAAAATTGCAATCAAGTCGATATAATTTGTTTTGCCAATTAATGACAGAAATTACTGTTATTGCCAAAAGGTGTGCTTGGAAATTCCAGTTTCAAAAACTGGACAAAACTGTCTACATCATAAAAAATTTTAAACTAGTAAGGAATTATCTTCGATTGGACCGAAGTTAAAATACGGACGACGATTTTTTCAAATTTCATACCTAAAGTTTATATTAATTGTTAAAGGTTTTGTGCAAAATTTGAAGTCATTAGATAAATTTTTGTGGAATTGAAAGATATTTTACCATTTTGGTGAACTCACTTTGTATGGGAGGTAGACGTGATTTTTATTCGACTTTTACACATATTATACTCAAAATGCATATTAAAGGTTAAAGCTTATGTCCAAAATTATAAGTCGTTAGATTAGTTTTTGTGGAATTGAAAGGGATTTTACCGTTTTTGGTACGTCACTTTGTAAGGGAGGTAGGCGTGGTTTTCATCCCATTTTTACAAATTTCATACTCAAAGTTTATAATAAATATTAAAGACGCTGCGCAAAATTTGATGTCATTACATTAGTTTTTGTGGATTTTAAAGAGATTTTACCGTTTTGGTTAAGTCACTTTGTATGGGAGGTAGGCGTAATTTTCATTCCAATTTTAAAAATTTCATACTCAAAGTTTACAATAAATATTAAAATTGCTGTGCAAAATTTGAAGTCATTATATTAATTTTTGCGGATTTTAAAGAGATTTTAACGTGGTTTTCACCCGATTTGGCTCATTTTTGAACTTGACCTGCATTTTTAAATAAAAAGCTAATGTAATGGATTTTGTTACGATAGCTAGAAAATTACGGCTGTTATCGTGACCACAGACGGACAGACGGACATGGCTAAATCGACTCAAGAAGTGATGTTGATCAAGAATATATATACTTTTTATACCGGCCACGCCTTCTTATCGGTGTTACAAACGGAGTGTCAAAGTTAATATACCCCTATTACGTTTTTTAAACGTGGGAGCATAAAAATTGTCATATCTCGACTTAAGTTGTTGTGTAAATAGCTTAACATATAGATTTTTAACCCTATAAACTCCCAATTTAACGTGGCTTTTAATACCATTCTAAGGGCGCGTTCATAGTGGCGACTTCTTCCTTTGCCGAGCCGAGCTGAAAACTCTTTATGCTTACAGCTGCTAGTAATGTGTATACTGCCGCCGACTTGTTGCAGCTGGTTTTTTATTATTTTGGGTTTTTTGTTTATTTTTACAATAGAAGCATCAAAAAAGTCACGTGATTTCGTGAGAGTTTTATGCTTTCTTCAACCCAGCAGACAGCAAGTCAAGAGACGAAAATGCGAAAAACGATGCTGAAACGCACTTAAAGCCATTGTAAGTCGCTTTAGGTCCCTTGTCGTTCCAGCTTGTTTTGACTTTTTGCAATTGTTTTCTGCTGTTTTTGGTTGCTTTGTTGCTGCGATTTTAATTAGAATATTTTTTGACAGAACAAGAAAATAACAATATAAAAAATAATAGTAAAAAAATCAAACGGCTGGTTAAGCGATCATCGGCAGGCTTTCTTAACATTTGCACTAAAACGGAACTTACACGGTCAACCACTGGACGTCCACTATTAATATGTGTTAGCCATATTTGTTTGTATGCATTACACGGACTCATTGAGGGCTTCATTGACCAAACTCTAATTACTTTGATAGTTTGCCTACACATATAAAAGATTGATGTCAAATGGATGATTTTTGCAAAAATAAATGAGAAAATTTAGAAGAAAACAAAAGCTACGAATCACTTGTTTTAATTTTTTTACCCACTAGCTTTTGATCCCAAAACGTTTGAAAAAAAAAAAACGTAGAAAAGGCGCAAAGTAAAAAAAAAAAATATATATGTATATTAGGCCGGGTCGATTTGTGGGGAGGCAAAAAAATCGCCCATTACTCAGTGAAAATCGTATTCTAGGGATCAAAATAAGAAACTTTGCCCGAGGAACTATACCTCTAAAATGAATTCTAATGCCCCAACTTTTGACTTTTGTTCCGTCGGATCAAATTTTGAAAAATCCCTCTTTGACCCATTTAGAGTGCCCCAATCGAGTCCAAATGTATGACCGTCTCCTTCTATCTTTGGAGAGCCGATGCCAGTGGCACACCCCCTGAAACCCCCCTGGGGGTTCCCCATACAAACATTTAAAAAATCACAATTTTTGGCACTTTACATGAAAAAATCAGCGAAATGGCTATGTTTTTTTCTTTATTTTTATTTATTATTTATTTATTTATTATAATATTTATTTATTTATTTATAATAATATTTATTTTTTCTCTTAAGAAATTTATTTAGTCAGAACATATGTAAATGAAAAAATTAATTTAACTTAGTTATAGAAAAGAAACTAAAAAAAATTATTGTTTGAAGTCTTTTTTTCTTTCAAGTCTGGGCAATTTAATGGGCTCTCTAATGTCGTCACCATAACAGCCTCCACATTTTCCGGTATCACTCGTTTGGAAATGCTAGCTAGCAATTGAACGTGTCATTCCGTTCCTTGTATGAGTGATGGAATTTTTGGATCATTAAACGGTGGATCATCTTGATTTAAATATTCTTTCAATGTATCGTACGGAATGCTTCGCATGAATGGTGGTTCAAATACGTTATTTATGTCATTCATATTGATCATGTGCGTGTAACTTGTGCAATTAAAGCTTATATCTGGTTTTTTATAAGCTTTAAGTTCCTAAGTTCCTAAGGAATGGTCACTTCACTTCTTATTTTTTTATGTTCTGATTATGTTCTGACTAAATAAATTTCTAAAGAGAAAAAATAAATAAAATAATAAAAATAAATAAAATAAATAAAACATAAATAAAATAAAGTGCCAAAATGCTGATTTTTTCACAAAATTCAAAAGTTGGAGCATTAGCATTAGTTTTAGAGGCATAGTTCCTCGGGCAAAGTTTCTTATTTTAATCCCTAGAATACGATTTTCACTGAGCAATGTTACGATTCTTAAATCGACCCGCCCTAATGTTTATATTTGATTGAAATTTTCCTTGTTGGTCTTAGGTTTTTTTGTTGTTTAATCAAAATAGTAAGTAAGCACAGTGTAAATAAAACTAATCACATTTGAACCGTGAGAGCGAGCGAGAAAGCAACAACCGACACGTTGAATATCAACGCACTAGTCGCCTTAAGCTGCTTGTTCGGCTGGCACTATATGCAATTTGAGCTTATTTCATATGATTGTAGGTGCAGCGTTATTCAGCTTTCCTTCTCGGTTCGGCTCGGCAAAGCAAACAGTCGCCATTATAAATGCGGCCTAAGGAATAGTTTATAGTGCCGACTTACAACCAAGCCGAGCAGAGCCGAGCCGAGCTGAAACTCAAAAATGCATCGGGGCAAAAGAGATGCATGACTTGCGTTCTCTATTGCTACCATGAGTTTTTAAGCTTCAGCTCGGCTCGGCAAGGCAACACGTCGCACAAAGGGGCCAAAGATATGAAAACATGGTGGAAATTATTTTCAATGAAAATATTAACATACCAAGACAATTAAAGAAAAGTAACAGTTTTTTACTGTTTATTATATATATTAAAACAAAAAATATCGTATATCTAACTTTCTGATTCATTATCGGGTGAAGATGAAAATGATAGAAAATGGCTTTATGTACTGAGTTTTACTTCTGGCGATTCTTATAAGCTTAAAGCATCTTCTGTAAGTGATTTACGATTATGAATTGTCTGTTTCTGCAAGCTGGCTATAGCGGGATCTGATGATATCAGCAACATATTTAAGATATCCGTGTTTGTGTTTATTCTTGATGATTTTCTGGAAAAGTTTAATCTGTAATTTTTAAAATATTTATTGCGTGCTTCCTGCGCTTCTTCACTTAACTGGCCAATTGGAAGCAGCATATTTGCCATTACTTGATGTCTGTGTATTAATATTTTGTGGACTGTGGGGGGCATAGGATACCATTTGTATTTTTGTACAAATATTTGTGCAGTTTCTAACGCGAAAACTCTGTATTTATAAATATTTATGTTGAAACCACTAGCTTATGCTTGCAAAATTGTTTTAAATCTTTTTTATTATAACAACATTAACACCTGTTATCTCCGAAGATATTTCAGGATTATCAAAAAATCGCCTGGCAGTGCTGCCATCATTACTACTGCCGAAACCATACTTTGGCTTATTTAAACTAATTTTGAGTTTAAGGCTTTGCTGAATTTTTTTTTTTTCTATTATTGTTTTGTTTTCACCTCGAGCTTGCCGTAGTTTTATAGGAAGTTTATATCCTAAATGTAGTTCACTTTCAAAAAATTTAATCCAAGCATGGAGTACTGATAGTCCGAATTGCAACCGTGATGGGCATATAATATTTGTATTCAAACCCATTTCTAGATTATTTAAATTTTAAGTTGTTATGCCACAAATGTAAATGTAAATGATCCTGCCGAATAAAAACAGTGATAAAGTTTACAAAAAAAAAATATATAAAAAAGTGTGAGGAAACAACAGTCGAATTATATTGACCATGATATACCCTACACCTTTCTTTACGGATATTAAAAAGTAGGCGAATTTTATGTTAAAAAGTGCTGAAAAATTCTCAACTCCTTCTCTTAATCCTAGGTTCACGTACATTACACAGATGGACAGATGAACGGGGGGAAGGACGAACAGATGCACGGACGGACATGTCTATATCGACTAAGAAGGTGACGCTGATCAAGAATACATATACTTTTCTACGCCGGCAACGCCTCCTTCTGGGTTTAACAGACGTTTGCAATAAGTTAATATATTGTTCAGGTATAGGGCATAAAATTTTCTCCTTATAAAATGTTCATAACTCAAAATGGCGCAAATTTGCGCAATAATTTTTTTATTTTTTCTATTAGTTGAAACTACGTAGAATATTAAAACCGTTAAACAAGCTCCGGAACTATCCCGGAAAACTACTATTTGCTTAAAGATTTATAAATTTCTTAACTAAATTGTAACATCTGACAAGGGCATATAAATAAACATATAACATTTTTACTTTAAAATTTATAAAAATAAATAATATGTCAAATGCTTACATAGCTGATGGTAAAGATGCTATAATAGTTACAAGCTGGTGGCTTAAATCAAAACTTAGAAAATTAAACTTGAAAATACTTTTGAAATCACTAATATTGTTGTCACCACGAGAAGTTAATAAAACGTACAACTTTTAACTAAAACTGCTGCTCAGTGACTGATCACAGCGCTTGCATTTCAACGGAACTTTGTAGCCAACTTCGTACTATACAACAACTGTTCAGAATTACCTACTGTAATTTTTTATTTTGGTATTTTCACCACATGTTATTATAGAAGGCCCCATTGTGCGTCGCCACTATAAACGGGCTTTTCATACTTTTTTTTTTAATTAAATGTTAATCATACGCCACGGTGTACTTTCAAATTAAATCATATTCTTAAAACGAAATGGTTCAATAAAAGCATTCACTGTAAGTATTTATTAAAACCGTATACAACTTTTCTTACAATTTAATGTAAAATACGAAAAACAAGGATTTCAGGAATCAAAATGTTTTCTCAAAAAGTTAATAATGCCTTTTAATAACTAAGAAAAAAAATTTTCGATCTTTAGTTTAAAAAAATACTAATAATTTTTTAAAATTTCATTTCGGAAAATGTGAATAAGTGAGTTAGGTGATGGTTTGTTTATATCTTTATCATCAAATAATGCATTTTTTGCTTAGTTTTTAGAAACTCAAAATTTTCATTATAGTTATTTTATAACTACTTAGTCAATTTTTGCAACTTTAAGATATGCTGCTCAATTTAACTTCAGATATGCTGTTTAAAGTATTTTGAAAAGAAAAACTTGTATAATAATTTTGTAGCAAAACGATTAAATTCAATCAATTACATCAAAACTAAGAGCTCAGCATGAATGACCCTATAGGAAAAAACTAACTTGTTCTTAAAAACAACTAATTAAAAAACTAATTTAAAAGAAACTAGTTTATGAACTACTTTGAATTATATTAAGGCGGCATTCACTTCAAGTTTGAATGGTTTTTATTGCGTTATATATGAAGTTATTGAAAAACTACTTCAAAACAAGTGGCTTAAAAACTACTTTCAATTATATTAAGGCGGCGACTACTCTGATTTTGACGTGTTTTTATTGCAAATTTTTATTAGATAACAAGCTTATATATATATTTAACCATGCTATTACATCAAATATTATTCACTTTAGGCTTTCACTAATATGAATTTATGTATTTTTTTTTTTCAAAACAATAAAATAAATGATCTCTTTGATGTAAAGAAATTTAAAATTTTTTGCTTTTAAATTCATTTTCAGTAAGCGGAATATTAACTAGTTTTCAATTGAATTATTTTAAAGTAATTAAAAAAATAATTTAAATTTGACTAATTTAACAAGTAGTTGAAAATATATGCAATTTTCAATTGATTTATTTTAAAGTAATTAAAAAATAATTTAAATTTAACAAATTTAACAAGTAGTTGAAAATATATGCGGTTTTCAATTGATTTATTTTAATGTAGTTAAAAAAATAATTTAAGTTCAACTAATTTAACAAGTATTTAGTTGCAAATATATGCAGACGAAAGTCAATTAACTTATTTAGCGGACATCACCATACAAAATATGTTAGTTCGTTTTATGGAAAAAAGTCAGAATTTCAACTAGTTGTGGTTGACAAAAAACTACTTTTTCAACTTCTTTTAAATTTGTTGATTTCCCAACAGAGGACATTTATCTTAACTCACACACATTTTGTTTGTAATTAATTTTCCAATAAATTTTAATGAATATGCAAGATGAAATTGTTTTATTATTTAACATAGCAGTTTAACAAAAAAGCTTACATTGCAAGCTTACTTTTTTCTGTTTCTATTTAATATTAAAATCAAGACTGCTGAAGAAGAATTTTCAAAATAAGTATAGCTAAAATTCTCCTGGATCGCATTTTCTTGGAATTAAATTACTTAATCAGTTGTTTTGTTTTTGTCCAAACATTGATATTTTTATCTGCTTTAGTTATATCACTAAACCTTATATAAGCATTTTACAGCACATTCCAAAAAAAATATAAAACGCGCCAAACTAAATTAAAATCGTTGAGCTAGGAGCGAAATTTTTTATGTTTATATCCTACACAGTTTAACAAAAATTTACTTTTTTACTGTTGCAAATATTTCTATAGAATTTTCTTTAAACACTTATATGTTTGTGTTAACTTAATTTTATCCCTTGTTCAAAGTGCAATATTAACAAAACAACGAAAAAAAAAACTACATTAGCATATTATAGCACTTAAGTATGAATATTAAAGTCAGTCGACTGGTGCTTTTTTGCTCTGTGGCTGAAATAACTACAATATGGCGGTAAAAATTTCAACATTTATATTCAGAGCAAGTACGTTAAAATGACGTAAAAAAAGTGAAAATAACAAAAAGATTATTTTCGAACAATTTTATGTAATAACGAAATAACAGAAGTATAGAATCAAGTAAAGGGCGTAGAAATGTAAAAATGTATTAAACAAATAGACATGTTTGTAGATTAAAAATAAACACACAACAAAGACCAAATGCTGGATTTTTCCTCCCTTCCAGCCAAAAGACATAACAAAATTCTTACGGAATACAAGTTTTGTCATTATAAATGGATGAAACTTAAGTATTAGCCACATGTTTGGAAAGGCTTAACTTTCATCAAATAAATCTAAGGAAGGATGTTAATTTTTTTTTAGTCTAGTGCTAACATTTCCTGTTAGAAAAAGAAAAAAAAACACCACAATATAAAAAATGATGAAAATATGATGACGTATTTTGTTCTAAAAAAATACCAGAAATAATTAACTTGGCAGTTTATTCTAAAAATCTGCACACGAGTAAAAATTTAATGGGCCGAACAACGGTCGAACAAGTCTCGAACGCTCAAACAAGGGTCGAACATGGTATTAAAATTAATTAAAAAAGCCCACTCGTCCGAGCAACCGCCAAGAACGGATCGAACAGTGAACGTTTTGTATATGACGACTTTTTTGTTTAAAAATAAAAGAAAAACTGACCAAAAACTATCTCCGACTGAACCGAAAATAAAATCCGCTCACAGCCATATATTCGATGTATTCAAAGTTGTAATATTTTGATGACGTCACTGTTATAAAGCGTCATTTTTTTCCAAATATTTAAAATTTTAAATTCAGAGCACATACCAATGATCAAAGCAGATGTATTGAGCAAATATCAAATTTTAGTCATTATTTTTCTAGATTTACGAAAAATGTTTCTATTATTATGATATCAGTTTGAATGGGAGGTAGACGAAATTAAAATTTTTTTTAACCCAATTTCCTACATTGGATGCATTGTTAAGATTGTAACATAGTTGAAAAATTTGAAGCCATTGTACTTATTTTTGTATAATTTAGGGAGATTTTACAGTTGTCATAAAGTTTCTTTGTATGGGAGGTAGGCGTGTTTTCATTAGATTTTTAAAAATTTTATATTTAGAGTGCATGCTAATGCTTAGAGCTGATGTGCAAAATTTGATGTCATTATATCTTTGGCGTTTTATAATAACATCTTAAGTCGACTTAAGACAGATCTGAGTTATTGATATAGCTGTATTCCATACTTATATCACCATAAATACACAAAATCTGGAGCTTCTATCATGGCCGTAGCCAAAGTTATGACACAAAAACGAAACACCCTTTCATATAACTTGTATGGAGATTCAAAACTTTGAAGTGAAATTTCTCGAAACATGATTTTTACGCTAAAAATGTATATTTTTGTGGAATTTAAAGTGATTTTTGGTTCTCTTTTGACGTTTTGGTAAAGTAACTTTGTAAAGGCGGTAGGCGTTGTTTTCATATGATTCGGCTCATTTTCAAACTTGAGCTCTATTTTTAAATAAAAGCTTATATATGGAATTTCGTTACAAAAACTCTAAAAAATAGCTGTTATCGTGGTCACAACCGAACATACAGAAAGACAGAAATTGCTTAGGAGTTGATGCTTCATTATTAAAAAGTAAAAGCTCTATGAAGGTTTAGAGGAAGAGGAAAAATATAAATGACACACTCCTTTTGAATGATCTACGAAAAAAGCTCTGAGTGGGGTCTTTTTTATTTTTTATTTTTTTTTTTTAAATATCAAGGAAGCAAGGCATGCACCTTATATATACAGGGTTTGGTCTTTGACCTAAAATGAAAGGGATGGATTATTTAGAGGAATTGATTGGAACCATACGGGTATTATTGATTAGGCGAAACAACCGTGAAAGACAATTTTAATTGTTTTTAACCGAAGCTAGTGTTATGCCTTAACCTTGGCAAGCATTTCCAGTCCTTAGTTGCTCCTGTCCTTTAATTCCACATTTTCCACAATTTAGTTGTGGATTGTTTTAGTTTTCCATTATTCTTAAATGTAGGAAAGAACAAAGAAAGTAAAAAGAACCATGCCCGAACCCGGATTCAAACCAGGGACCTCTGGGTTGATAGTCTAGCGAGCCCTCCACTAGACTACAAAGGCCACTACTAGAGTAGAGTTCAATGATAGTAAGACCCAGTGCTGTATGTTAACCCACAAGCGGATGATTACTTTACTCATTACTCTGTCCCTTTACTCATTATGAATAGTGTGGGTCTTGTGGAATCAGCCGCTCTTGACGTGATTATATCTTTGATGTGTCGAAAGAAGCTTCCAAGGCTTCTTAAAACGGTATAAAATATTTCACTCCAGCTGATTTTCGTATTTTTGAGCAGGTGCTTCAAGATCTTATATGGAGCTTCTGGTCCAAATTCAGCGTCTTGCGATATATTTTATAGGGGATGAAAATATATCAATCTCTCTCAGCTCTCTTAGGCATCGGCGTAGTGTTGGTTGTCTCAGCCTTCTACATAGCTACTACCATGGAAAGTGTTCAAGCGAGATACACGGCCCATGTGATGCCACCAGCCCATGTGTTTTCCAAGTTCACTCGGGTACCTATCCAAGCCCATGCCTTTACCAATGCTTTGAGGCCCAACAAAACCTCGCATTACAGTGATTATTTGTTTTTTAGTCGCACGGTAAAGTTTTGGAAAAGTCTTCTTGCGAGCGTGTTTCCTGACAGTTTTGAGCTGGGCAAATTTAAAACAAATCTTCACCGACACTACTCCATTGATCCACTCTGCAAAGAACTATCACCCAATTTTCGTATCAACACTATGCCTACACATTTAAAGGGGGCATCCCCTGAGCGTTGATTCAGTCTTCAAAAAAAAAAAAAATAATGCTAATCAACAATATTTATACTTTTTTATGCCTACCACGTCTCCTTATCGACGATACAAACGGAATGACAAAGTTAATATACTTCCATAAGTGTATACAAATAAAGAAAATGTATTAATTTGGTAATTAATAGTAAGTTAAACTCTCCAAGACAAAGAATAATCTGCCGAACAGCGGTCGAACAAGGGCCGCATGGCAAAATAAAGGTAGAAAATAGGCAAAGAATAATTTAAAGAACGGCCACTCATTCGAACAAAGGCCGAACACGTGTCGAACATGGGCCATTTCGAAACATTGTTTAAAAATTAGTATTCCCTTGAACTTCATGTCAAAACAAAAACATGTACACAAAAAAATAACACAAGCACCACTCAATGTTCATAAGAAATTAGCTCAAGTTTTTATACGACAACATACTGTAAGCGTGCGCAAATAATGAAACTAATCTTCAGTGTTCTTTGCTGGTGCTCTGATGGTCTCGTTACTTTATCTTGTAGGAACTGTTTTTGCGCATGTAAGCAAGCATTTCGTTTCTTTAATACATGGAAATTATATACAGTTGGAGTGAACTGGCATTTATTTGATTATTTGTGGCAATCACCATTCGTTGTGTCTAGTTCTTGAAATGCATTGAGGTGCATGCTGCCACTTGAGTACTTTCTTAGCTTTCGCAGCAACCATGCATTTTTATAGCAGCAAAGAAAGCTTTGTGCTTGCTATTATGAGAATGCCCATCAATGTTTAGTGTGTAAGAAAAGCTAATGAGCATAAATATTTTGACATTATTCTAATGAAATGCCAGCAAATAAAATAAGTTGAAGTAAATAATATATAATATAGCTTTAATTTCCTTTGTCTTTAAATTTTAATTTGAATACAATTACAAATAAATAAATAAAATAAAAAAATAATATATAAACAAAACATGAAAGCTGTGTTTTTTCTAACATCTAAATGCAATTTCCATACAATAAAGACTTAAATGTTACACGCATTTAATTTACACATATGTACTATACATATGTATATGCATATCTAATTAAAAATTATGTTAAAATATGTGTATAAATATTGTTCGACCCCTGTTCGGGCACTGTTCGACCCTAGTTCGGCTACAAAGCAACTCATTTTTGGCCAAGATTACTTCAAAATAACCGCTAATCTCCCTTTTTCGGGCTTATTTAAATAAATTGTTGTTTTTATAAGGGCCAATCTTTGCCATACACTTGGTGAATTTGTATTTTTGTGTTATTGGAGTAAAATAAATAGTTATTTTGGATACTTACTTTCAACGGTAAACTGTACAGCGACGATAGGCGGTATATAACCTTCAATATTTTTGAATGGAAAATAGAAGGCAGGGAAACCCATGCGTGGGTAGTAATCACGTGCCTTAATATTTTCAACATCAGCGGGATTTTCACCTTCGCATGAGACCCAAACGACACTGGTCTGTAACGAAAGCAAATGAAAGGAATTTATAATTGTATTGATTATTTACAAAAAGCAGCAATTTTTGTTGTACTTTGTTTTTTGTTCAGAAAATAGTCGCAATACTCACCTCATTTGGTCGCAAGCTCTGCTTCTCCTTAATATGCTGCTTCAGCTCATTAGGCATATGTTCGGGTAAATTTTTAGAGTCGTTGTAAATATCAGGTATCCAGTTGAAAATCTGGTTAATTTTTTGAAATAAAACACATAACAATCTTTTGTCTCTATTAAAAAAAAAATTAAAAACACGCCCACAAACCTTATTCAATTTCAGGAATATGCATGGTCTAGCAACATGATAGCCAAATTTATTGTCCTCAACGCAAGGACTAAACGATGAAACTTCGACACCGCATACTTTGCCCTCTGGTGGTGGATTTTCGAATGAGCAATTCACTTGATTTTTCTTGGGGATATCATCGTACGCTGTGTGTCATTAAAGTGCAGGAAGTAAAAATATTAAATTAATTGCAAAATACAGACAGCATTTTATAGCGTTTCTTTATAGCATTTTACTGGTTACAGCATGGTTTTTGTATTCAATATTTTAAGCAAAATTCAAAGGATTTTTTTTTATATTAACAGTTATTACTTTAGCAGATACATCTTAAAATTGTTGTACTTTTATGTTATCTACATTTATTATAGGCTCTATATAAATATCATTGATGCTGCATCACTTACTAGTTGCAACCGCTGTCACAATGTTTATGTTTTGAAATTAAAAATTTTTAGAAAATTTAAAAATAACACAAAAATCAAAATAGTTACATACATAAATATTAAAATAATAAACAAAAAATTTTGTTCAACTGAATCATGATGTTTTGAATTTTACCAAATATAATTTGGTAATTTTTTTTTTTGAAAATTTTTTGGAATTATTTTTTTATGAAATTTTTTTAAAAGTTTATTCATTTTGAGCAAAAAATCGTTTATGCCCTAACACTATTAATTCTATCTCTGATTTAAAGTTTTTAAATAGTGTTTACTTACATTTCAGGAATCGTGCAGTCTCATCAACCCAATATTTGAAGTTATCTGGTTTCGATGATTCGTACCAAACTAAAGTACTCTCGACATTCGCCTCTGGTGGCATTGGCCGGAAACCAAGACCTAAAAAAAGAGCATAAAACAAACAAAAAAAGCAATTTAATACCATGACATTAGTATAAAGCAGCTTAAAAGTAAAAAAGTAAAACGGATAAGTGATAATTAGGAAGGAAAAGTGCAAGATATTTTATTTTTCTCTTTCTTTTACACTAGTGTAGAATTTAATTGAACCTCATTAACACACAGGTTTACAAACTCAAACATACCGCGGATTGCTGCTAAGCCATCCGCCATTTGTGGCATTTTCAAAGTGTGCATTCAAGTAAAAGAAGCTAGTACAGCTTTTTATGTATACCTCTTTTGATTTTAAATCCAATTAGTTAATGAAAAAAATTTTAATTTTATTGATGGCATTAATTGGGGTTATATTTTGCGGCCGCAAGGACCACTCATTGCGGTCTGAGTGACTTCAAGTGTTGGAATGTGTATTCGAGTCAATTTGGTGATGAGCGTCAATGAAGAGCAATGAGTCATTAAATTCCAGCACAAAACTTTTTCGGTTTTAATTCTTCAAATATCTACAACATTTCCAATTTTAATTTAAAAAGATTAACTAAAGATCCTGTTGATGATAAATATATTTATTTTGTGAGTGGCTGTGTATAAGTCATAAGCCAATAAACACCAAACGAAGAACGATTCATAAGCCAGCTCGTTAACAAGTCCGAGATCTCGGATTCGCAATCTCGAACTCGTAAACGAGCTCGTTATCGAGTCCAAGACCTCGTATTCATTTCGAGCTCGTTTAACAGTTCGAGATTGCGAGTCCGAGAAATTAATGGAAATTTTTTCTTTCATATATCATTTTATTTAATGAAAATAAAAATTTTTCAAGTTTTTCTTAGGAAGAAAAATGTATGGATCAGAGATATCAAATTCGTTTCAAGCTCGTTTACGAGTCCAAGATTGCGAGTCCGAGATCTCGGATCCATAAATTTTTCAATGTGACTTTTTCTAAGAAAATCTTGCAATATTTTTAAGTGAAAATAATAAACATTAATATAACACCTAATAAAATAACATATGAAAAAAAATGTCCATAAATTTCTCGGACTGCTAAACGAGCTCGAAATGGACTCGATAGCGTGCTCGTTTATGAGTCCGAGATCGCGAATCCGAATTATATTTTATTTACTTTAACTTACACAGTGCAACACGAAAAAAATAACCATATACGGACACCACTACGTGATAAAAGACCAAAAAAAAGACCCCTGTCTCCCAGTGTTGCCCAAAGTCCTCCAGGTTTTTTTTATGGGCCCCCAAAGATGTGGGGCCTCGGTGTCATTTTGCAAAAAAATTATCATTTTCTCAAGCTCATATATTGCAAACCGTTCGGAATTTTGATTTACTCTCTGAGGCAAAGTTGTAGCTCTTGTCATAAAAAACAAAAATTGTGAACATATAAAATCAAACGACTTCATCTTCAAGGTCAGAATCGCAAAAAACTTTAAGAAATGAGCGTAAAATGGCCCAAAAATCGTTTTTTATTTTCCGCTTTTACGAACAAATTTACTTTATGAAAAATGCGCCAATTTTTTCTGGCCTGGTAGGGCTCACAGAGCTGATTAAAACCCCAAAGTTTTTTTAGGGAGGCCGATCCAACTTCTTGAGATACAGGCCTTTATGGCTTGAGTATATAATCGCTTATATCTCACCCATTTCTTATCCGATCTGGTTGAGATGGGTATCGTTGAGAAGACCTTTGAAAACGCTATAAATCTGTACATAAATATGTTAATTTTTATTAACTCATTGCGGCAAATTAAAAAAAAAAATTAACCTCACTTTTTTAATAAAAATCTGGTTTTCTCAAAAAACAGCCTAAGTAAAAACAACAATTGAAGTGTAAGAAAATAAGCGATTTCTTAAAAAAAAGGTTGATTTCAAAACTTTGAAGATAAATAATTGTCAGTCAGGAGGCCGAGTGCGTGAGTGCACTGTACCTTCACTGATAGTAAGTGCATTCTAATAAAAATTCTCAAGCTGGTGGGTGAGTTCCCGTGCCCAAACTGTCAAACAACTACCTGGAAGCAAACATCTGCATTGAATTCACATAAAAACAACCCAAAATATAAAAAAAATACATGGAAACACATTTTAGCTCTTGTCATAAAGATGAAATTGTGAACATATAAAATCAAAAAAACTTCTATCAGAAAACTACCTGGAAGCAAACATCTGCATTGAATTCACATTGGAGTTCTTGTCATGTTTAATGTCTTGTATGTTTAATTAACGCTCAAAAATGAAATATGCCTGGCCAGAACCATGTGTTTGTCCAAGGGCTTACATCGTTTAGGTAGCAAGGAGAACGGTTTCACCAAACCACAATGCCCATGGAAAAACGGTACAAAGGCAAAAAAATCGACGCATTGCTTGCAGTGGTAATATCAATTTTATTGATGCATTGTTTGCATTCCTTTTTTGATTTCTTTTCTAATTCATTTCAAGTATGTTGGTGGGATCACAAGATCACCCTGTATGATGTTAATGAAGTATCTGAAGAAAAAAAAGCTGATGATGGAGGGCAGTCTGGAAGTAACGTGCCTGTGGACACCATAAGTTCTGAATCAGAGTCAGATTCGGACGACGATTTGGATCCACAACTTAAGAGAGTGCGATTTACAAGTCCAGGGCCATCAACATTATAAACATAATATTGTACGAAAATTTTTTTTATAATTTTTGTAATACATAGCATAGTATTGTAGTGCCATCCCTGCTGAGACTACTAATCCCTACAACACTGAATCACAACCCTAACTCTAAATGTCAACCCATACCACCTAAGAACTAAGATTAATAAAATCAGTAATAGTATAACAATGAAACCTGCAACATGCCTTTTCACTTACGGGAGAAGGCTTTATAGTATCTCAATGTTGAATTCAAGAAAAAACAAATGAAATTAAAAAATTTTCGGGAAATTGTTCACATTTTCGGCTACCTAAGCGCTACCTAAACGGTGTTAAGAATCATTCCTAGGAAGTTTATATGTTCTAAAAAGTTGTTTATTGAGATCTTAGGTTCATTTTTTGTAGTTGACTATTTCCTTGAATTTTGATCGGTTTGCTACCTATGGACCTGACAAGGGGGAAAAAGTTAAAAAAATTGAATATTTTTAAGTTTTTTGCAATTTTGACCTTGAAGATGAAGTTTTTTGATTTTATATGTTCACAATTTTTGTTTTTTATAACAATAGCTACAACTTTGCCTCAAAAAGTAAATCAAAATTCCAGACGATTTGCAAGATATGAGCTTGAGAAAATGATAATTTTTTTGCAAAAATGACACCGAGGCCCCACATCTTTGGGGCCCATAAAAAATTATGCAAAAAGACTTAGAATTCTATCACATTAATTTCTTCATTGAAAATTTTAGAAAAAAAAATATAATAGCATCAATTATTGGCAATTTCTTATATTTTACGCAGTTTGAGAATGCATCGATATTTTGATATTAACGAATCGTTCTCGAATCGTATTCTCGGACTCGTTAACGAATCATTTTCTTGGACTCATTAATGAATCTTTTTTTCGTACTCGTTAACGAATCGTATTCTTGGACTCGTTAACGAGTGGAGGTTTTCTCCCGTCTGCGTATTCGAAAATGATTCGAAAACGATAATCGGTAACGATTAAAATGTCCGAGAATGCGGATTCGTTTCGAAGTCGTTTGGCTTATTGGGAAGTTATAAGTTCAAAAAGGTGTCAATGCCACCGACTAAAAATTAACCCTGATCTATTTTATGAGCATTCCTAAAAAATGTTGGCTGTCACGATAACCGCCAGTGAGCTAAACCATTTTAACATGCATCTCTTTCATATGGTGAGGTCACTCGAAGTGCAAGGCAACGACTCCAAAAAAATTTGATTGATTTAATTTTTTTATACCCCCACGTTTAAAAAACGTAATAGGGGTATATTAACTTTGCCACTCCGTTTGTAACGCCGATAAGGAGGCGTGGCCTTTATAGAAAAGTATATAGACTCTTGATCAGCATCACCTCCTGAGTCGATTTAGCCTTGTCCGTCTGTGGTCACAATAACAGCCGTAATTTTTTAGCTATCGTAACGAAATTCAATATATAAGCTTTTTATTCAAAAATCGAACCTAACCTTTAAGTTTGAAAAAAAGACAAATCGAATGAAAACTACGCCTACTTCCCATACAAAGTGACTTAAGCAAAACGGTAGTCTCTTTAAAATCCACAAAAATTGATATAATGACTTCAAATTTTGCACAGCGTCTTTAATATTTATTATAAACTTTAAGTATGAAATTTGTAAAAATAGAACGAAAACCACGCCTACCTCCCATATATAGTGACTTACCCTAAACAGTAAAATCTCTTTAAATTCCACAAAAACTAAATAAATGACTTCAAATTTTGCACAGTGTCTTTAATATTTCATATAAATTTTAAAAATGAAATTTGTAAAAATCTAATGAAAACCACGCTTACCTCCCATACGAAGTGACTTAGCCAAAACGGTAAAATCTCTTTAAAACTCAAAAAAATTAACATAATGATTTCAAATTTTGCACAGCGTCTTTAATAATTAATATAAACTTTAAATATGAAACTTGTAAAAATGGGTGAAAAACACGCCTACCTCCCTAACAAAAGACTCACCCAAAACGTTAAAATCTCTTTCAATTCCACAAAAACTAATCTAATGACTTGAAATTTGCACATAAGCTTTAACCTTTAATATGTATTTTTAGTATAAAATTTGTAAAAGTCGAATAAAAATCACGTCTACCTCCCATACAAAGTGAGTTCACCAAAATGACAAAATCTCTTTCAATTCCACAAAAATTAATCTAATGACCTCAAATTTTGCACAAAACCTTTAACAATTAATATAAACATTAGGCATGAAATTTGGAAAAATCGTCGTCCGTGGGGGTATTTTAACTCTGGCCCAGTCGAAGATAATTACTTACTAGTTTTTAATTAATTTGGTAGAAGTTAAGATCTGGTGAGTACTAGAATGGGGAACGTGAGGTCAATTATAATTGGAGCAAAAAAAAAATTGGACTCCTCGAGACATAAACATCGAAATATCATGCTTTAAAATCAAACTCTAAATACCGAAGCTATGACGAAAATTTGGAAAAATCATTTAGTCACCACTACATTTGGCATGAAAAAATTAGAAATATTTTTTAAAATAGTTCTACGGCGGTTTTTGCAGCCTTTTAATACTTCCTTAGGAAAAGTTTAAGGATTTTTTGCGAGCTTTAATTTTCTGACATTAGTGTGGTACATTAGTACATGGTACATAGGTAAGAACTGAGATTTGGTGGGTATGTACTAGAACGGGGTACTTGAGGTCAATGACCTTTGGAATAAAAAAAATTGGTCTTCTCTAGACAAAAAAATCGCTATATCATATATTAAAATCGGACTGTAAATCGCGAAGGTATGACGAAATATTTCAATATATAAAAATATTTTGACCCCTACGTTCGGTAAAACAATTTTTTTTTAATTACTTTCCAAAAATGTTTCGAATTAATGTGTAAGTTTTTATAAGCATTACTACTATGATGATAGTAGGCAGATACGCGGTATTGCACATGCCAGGGCCGTAGCCAAGGAGGATTTTCAAGGTTTCAACTCCCCAGAGGGTCGAAATTGTCTATTCTATTTCATTGACTATTTCATTGAATCAATTACCTTTGAAGCCAAAAAATTGGTCTCCTCGAGACACAAACATCGGAATATTATACTTTAAGATCGAACTCCAAATATCGAAGCTATGACGAAAAATTTGAAAAGGTTGCCACTACATTTGGCATACAAAAATTAAAAATATGTTTTAAAATAGTTCTTCTGGAATAATCGAAATAGTTCCTTAGGAAAAATTTAAAGATTTTTTGCGAGCATTAATTTTCTGACATTAGAGTGGTACATTAGGTGATGGTAAGAACTGAGATTTGGTGGGTAAGTACTAGAACGGGATACTTGAGGTCAAAGATCTTTGGAACAAAAAAAATTGGTCTTCTCTAAACAAAAACATCGTTATATCATACATAAAGATCGGACTGTAAATCTCGAAGGTATGACGAAATATTTCAATGTACGATCCCTACGTTCGGTGACCGCACTTCGGTCCAATATTTTTTTTTTAAATTTCTTTCCAAAAATGTGTCGAATTAATGTATAAGTATGTATCAGCATTACTACTCAGATGATAGCAAGCGGATACGCAGTATTGCACATGCCAGGACCGTAACCAATTGGGGTTTTCAGGGTTAAAACCCCCAGAGGTTCGAAATTTAAGCAAAAATTAATGCATTTCATTGAATCACTTTAAAATATTCTAAAAAAACTTAACAAATTATGTACTGAAGTTGCGTTTACGTGTAAAAGTCTGTGTTATGAGTTGATTCGTTTAAGCAATAGTGAACACAAATGTATCGTGATTTATCGGATCAAACGCGATACATTAAAAATAACCTTCACTATTGTGTTCAAGAGCCTTGACATCGGCAGTTGCAGTTGGTCGTAGTGATGATAACAGTGAAGCCAACAAGAATGACATACACAAATTAAATTTTTGACTTTCAGTTTTCTTAAAAGAAATCTTTATTTAATTTTTTAAAACTTAACATTTCAAATTCAATTTCAATTTATTTGATTAATTTGTTAGCATATAAGAACATAGGTCTTTTGAATGCCTCTACTATAACAGTCAATAACAACTAAAAAATATCATTGAGCAATGAATATAAAGTAATTTAGTAACTTAAATTTAATATAAAAAATTAATATAGTTTAAATAGAGTTTAATATAATTTAGATAAAAAATCAATTTCAATTTAAATTTATATAATATTCAACAACTTTCATCCTTTTTTGATAATATAAAGAAAAAACATAAACTGAAAAGCAAGAATGAAGTAGTTAAATGAAGGAAAGAAAAGAGAGAAAAGATAGAAAATAGCTATGAAAAGTGTTCGAAAATTAAATACTTAAAGGCCTTTTGGTTGGAAATAATTTTAACATGGTTTGGCAGTGAATTCCACAATCTGATAGCGCTGACGAAAAACAGCCTACTAGACCTTTTGTAATAAAAGCGAGGTATCAAGAGGTTGAGGTTTCTGCCCGACCTACAGAACTGAAGTTTCTCAAAAAAAAAAAGTGGACGACGTAAGTAGATGATTTTGTGCAAAAAGATACAATTTCTTGCTTCAAGATAGCTAACAAGGCTACGTCCAAGTAATTTTGCGCAGAAGGAAGAGATATGGTCAAACTTCTTTAAACCATAGACATAACGAGCCGCATTATTGAGAGCAACTAATAACTTGTGTAACGATCTCGAATCGAGTTTGCTATAAACAACTTCAGAATAAGTTATAATTGGCATCAGTAGCTGCAAAACCAGTTTTCGTCTCATCTCAACGGGTACAAACGATGCCGTCATCCTAAGGTTCCTTAAAACAAAGTATATTTTGCTCACACAAGAATTGATGTGATCCTCACAGGACAACGAGGAGTTCAATTGAAAACCAAGATTTGATACCTTGCTTACGATTTTTAATTCAGTGTTATTAAGGAATATCAAAGGGAATTCAATATTTATGAATGGAGTGCTAGATATCGGTAAAACATATGATTTTAAGGGATTTGGCTTGAGTTTATTTGTTCTGGCCCATTCTGCTACCATGTTCAAGTCTTCATTCATCCTGACACATAAATCTTCAACGAGGCCAGTAAGCCTAGACAAATACAATTGAAGGTCATCAGCATATGCATGCATGGTGACATTATTACATTAGTCGAATATATCATTGATGAACATAGTAAACATAAGTGGCCCAAGAACTGAGCCCTGGGGAACTCCGCTAGTAGTTGTCTTGAACGTTGAGAAGTTTAACCCAGCCTTAACTCTTTGGGCCCTACCACTTAAATAGTTACGTAATAAGCGTACAGAAGTATCAGAAAACCCGAAATTTAACTTCAGTTTCCAGCACAATATGGAGTGGTTGAGAGTATCAAATGCTTTTGAGAAGTCCAAAAGGCAAAGCAAGGTCAGATGCTTATCATCAAAGGGTACTCTAATATCATCTAAAGTTTTAACTATGGCTGTGGAGCAGCTGTGCCCAGGACGAAAACCAGACTGAAATTTTGACATAAGACGAAGGTCATTTATGTAGTCAGAAATCTGTTTAGCCATAATAGACTCA
Source organism: Dichetophora obliterata (assembly GCA_963920525.1). NCBI lineage: Eukaryota > Metazoa > Arthropoda > Insecta > Diptera > Sciomyzidae > Dichetophora > Dichetophora obliterata. The sequence goes on along the minus strand of OY986436.1, from coordinate 12,935,903 downwards.
CAGATCTTTGATACAGACGACAGCAAACTTATTGGTCTGAAGTCACATGGCTCAATAGCATTGGATTTTTTTGCTATTGGGATAATTGTTGCCACTTTCCAGATCGCAGGAAAGCAAGAGGTAGTAAAGATATGGTTTAATATATGCACAAGAGGGCTAAGGACGATTTTAGAAACTTCATAGAGATACCATCCTCGCCTGAGGCATTCGATTTTATTTTCCTGACACAACGTACAATATCCAGTTCACTTACAGTTACAAATTCAAACTCCATGGGAAAAACAGAATCAGATCTAAAATTATCAATTGATGGAGTAGGTTCACCAGATATCAAATTTGCAGTGAAGTAATTATTCAGATAATTGGGATCAATTTGACAAGCATCATTTCTTTTGTTACAGATGCCTATACTTTTCAAGTTACTCCACAAGCGTTTTGAGGGTAATGTGGGACTTAACTTTGACCGATAAAATTTCTTTTTTGACAGTCTGGTTGCTAATGACGCTTCATTCCTAAATTTCTTGTATTCCTCCCAGTTCCGAGTAGTAGGGTTGCGTTTCCACCTATTATATGATCTGCTGCGCAATTTTATGGCCATTTTTACAGCGTTAGTGAACCAGAAATATTTTTTACCCGACGTGTACACAGGGGAACATGGCCGTCAAAAAGATTGGCGATCTGTACATTAAAAAAATTTAATTTCTCATCAACCGAGCTAAGAAACCAGCAATCGGTCCAATTTATGCGAGTTAAGTCATCATACAGTGCACCATAGTCAATAGACTTGAAATTACGAAACGAAAAGTATGTATCAGTAGCGGCAGGTGAGAGATGTATGTCAAACGTGCAGAATATTAAATCATGATCTGATATAAAGGATAGCTGATCAAAGAGCAAAACAGAAGAAACATCAGACACTACAAATACATCTAATAAGCTGGGGCAAGCGTTGTTTGCAAACCTAGTTGGCATAGTTGTATTTACTATATTGAGTCCAACTTCGGCCAAGCTGTCAAAAAATTTTTTACAATGATTATCTTTGGATAATATATTCAAATAAAAATCACCACATAACACGAAGTGTTGAAATTCTATAGCATTCTTGGATAAATCACTAAATAAGGGTTCTAAACAACAACTACGGTTCGGGTTATAGACGCAAGAAAGGAAAATTTTAGTTCTGTTGTCATGGATTTCGACATTTAAATATTCAACATCTGAGCCGTTAGATTTGCCGAGAACATTTACATTTAAATGTTGCTTGCAATATATTGCTACCCCACCACCTTTTTTATTGCATCGATCATTTCGAAACAGCTTGTAATTGTTAAGATTTACAAAAGAGTCATTTACATCGCTATGAAGCCAAGTCTCTGAAACACAAATAACATCTACCGACGAATTTTCAAAGACATATTTAACAAAATCTACCTTAAACGGATTTAAACTCCTTGCGTTAAAATGAACAACCTTCAGTCCTGAACGCTGTTGGCATAAAATCTCAATCATCGTTTTCTGATTTTCGTCAGCACTGAAAACAGTGTTAACCATGCCTGTTATAGATAGGTAAACTGATGACACAATAAGCATTTATTTTAGAAGAAGAAAAAGTAAAGTAGAAAAAAATACATGAAGATACAGGGTTAATAAATAAAACAGAGATCTGAAAGTATAAGATGAAAATAAATAAAAATATTGATAAAAAGGATGATATATAAAAAGTGGCATTAGTCAAAATCTTCTCCATCGATGACATCGCATGAGAATTCCTGAAGCTCCTCAATGCAGCTAATTTTATTTGTAGCGCCTTTTCTTTGCAATTTGATGTAAACAGAGCCGCGTAGAGTAAAAGCATTAAAGATTTTTTTGTTGCGCTTAAGGGCGATCGCAGCTTGCAAAATTTTTCTATCGCTTGGATTGAGGCTCTCATGAATGTAAACATTATTATCTGAATCGAGGCCTGCATTGCGCAAGTTGATAGCATTTTTGGCGCGCCTGCGATAGTCACAGAAAGCTTTCAATGCACGGTTTCTATCGAAAGGTGTATAGAACTTTACAATAACCATAGGGCTTTGGTTAATTGATTTCGGTTTAACTCGAAAAATGTCTTTAATTTGGGGGGATAAGAAATCAATCGATCTACAGATTTGATGGAAGGTACTCTTTAGGTTTTCACTAAGAGAGAGGGGCACTCCAAACAAAACCGCGTCGGCAGAGTAATCGATAGCTGTGTTGTTGTTGCTGGTGCTATTAGTCTTAAAGAGTTCAGCAAGCTCGTCACATCGAGAAGAGAGAGTGGTAACTTTTTCTTTGAGTGCGTATATTTTACTGTCGTACTCTACAAATTTAGCACTAATTGAAGCAATATGCGTCTCCAACTTTCTGAAGCTGCTGGAAAAGTTAGACGTTACGGAATTAATAAGGTTATCAGTATGCTGTCTGAAGCGTTCTTCAAGAAGCCTCAATTCCTCTCTGGCATTAGTACTGAGACGCTCTTCCAAGGCACTGAGTTGATTGCCAAGTGTAGCTGCGTTGCTGTTCATTAATTTCGGTGTGCCGTCATTTTTGTTTGAACTTCGGGGAGCAAGTTGCTCACGCTGTTGTCGAGTCAGCATAGGAGCGGGCGTCATTTGCTCTCAATTCCCAACAGAAAAGTAGTGTCGTTGTTTATATGCTGCGGAGCCGAGAACACCGGGACGACAATCAAAAATATCTTAAATTCTAAATTGAATTTAAACTGCAACTGAACTTAAACTGTCTGAAACCGTACTGCAACTTAAACTGAAGAAGTATTCTAAGTTCATATCTTTTTTATGCCTTAATTCCCTTATTGACTTCTTTACATAAACTTATCAATATTACATATTAGTTATTAATGTGTTTGGACCTTCCCACTTAGATACTTTTAAGAATTTATCATATAAAGAAATTTGATCATAAACATCATTCGATAAAAATTCCCATGAATCGTATAATAAACAAAGAAATATGACTAAAGTTATAAACAAAGAATAATGATGAGAAGCATACTTTGATAAGAAAAGCATTTAATCTTATTTCATAAATCTTATAAATTTTGTTTTGTTTATCTATTAAAGTTACTAGCAAGTGCTAACTTTAACTCACATGTATACTGAAAAAACCTTTCTAATTCGAGCCGCATAGAAATATTTTAAGGTATACTTCAACCAACAACTGATTTTAATTTTCCCTGGAGCAGTTCTCGAAAATTTAAATTTCAGCATCCATGGTTTTGTCGCAGGAGTTGGTTGGCTTACTCCAAATATGCAAATAGAGCTTATTGTAAGTTCTGCGTTTTTTTAAGCTTTGCTTATGGCAGTATGCATCACAGCTTTTTCGTAATTTACGACACAAAAAAGTTTTTATTAAATACATTTTTGCTGCCTCTTTCATTATAACTCTTTTATAGTCAAGAGAGTTTAAGCAATTACAATAACTTTCGAATTAAATATATGACACCAAAATTTTCAAAATTTATATAACTTAATTTTATTTTTATTTTTTAATTTACCCAGACAAAATATTCGACAGGGAAATAGCATTATAGTTGTGGCAAAGGAGCAGAGTTCTGGTAGTATGCTGAAATGTGGTGGCGGCCAGTTTACTTTTTATCAAAAAAGGCTGCCAGAAAGTAGCAGCATGAAGGCATAGAAAAGTCAGTAGAAGGCAGTGTGTCGAAATTCAGCATTGTATTGGATGGCAACTGAAATGTTCAAGCAGCTCAAACATTTTTGTTTTTTCAGCAGCAGCCTTACTATGCACTATAACAGCAGGTATATGAACTCTGTTGAATAAAACCTTTATTTTGGCATTGAACTGAAATATTTGGGCAGGCTTTAAAGTTTTATTTTCTACAGAACAGAATGCTTGCGCCCTATACTGACTGGCAGGCACATGAACTCTATGAAAAACAAGCATTGTATTGGCATCCAATTGAAATCGTCTAGCAGCTTAAAAATGTTTTGCTTTCTAGACAACAGAACTATCTCGCCTTATAATGCAAGACGCTTTTATTCTGTCTAATGCTTGGTTTTCACTATGTTATTTTCAGTAGTCAGTTGTTGTCAATCAAATTGAAAATGACAACATTTTGACATTTTTTCTACATTTGGCAATCTTGGAAAATTAAAAACAAATAAGATACTAAATGGAGCTATGCAGAATATGTTCTAGAGTTTTATTAAGGTGATATTTCAGGTGATAAAATTTTGTGTCGTCATAAAAATGACATAGTGAAAACCAAGCATAACTCTTCTGAGCTCTAACTTTTTACTGGCTTTAACTTGAAATTTTTGAAAACCTTTTGACATTTAACATATGAACTTTGCAGTAACAATTAATTTTTTTTGCCGAATGTTTGCATAACTAAACGTTATTTATAAATTGATAAAGGTAAAGGTGCTTTATTCGTTTTCAATCATATTTAGTGAAAATTCATTTTTTAATACATTGTGGCGAAATTTACTGTATTTCAGAAGATCTAATATACTGATGTACAAGAGTGACTTCAATATTTGATAAGACCGTCGGTTTTGAATAATTTTTAGTACATTTGCTAATTACTACATGAAAATCTAGTTAATAGTATAAGTTAAATAGAGTGCTGCTCCGTCAAAATACCACATGAATGATAAATTCCTGGGGTCATTTATGAATCTATTTTCGCATTGATTGCGATACAGTTCGTCATCGTAAATATCTTCTAGCATGTCAACATTCTCTCCTTTCTTCTAAAATGGTGAAGCACTTGTTTGCAGACATCTGGCCGAAAAATAATTGCTTGCAGCTGTGCCCCTATTGAAAAGGTGAGCAGATATCCGAATTCGTCATTATATTCCTCGCATTGCCTTTTACTGGTCTATAAAAGTTGTTGCAGTGCGCCGTTTACTCAATAGCGGAATTTATTTTTATGAAATGTTTTTTAAAGACATAAGTAGAGATGGGCGTTTTAGGGCATATGGATGGAATCAATCAATTCCAACAAACTGCTTAATGCAGAACCGCTTAGCTTGTGTCGAAAAACGTATGCTAGAATTGAGGTGAAGACTTCATATGTTGATACCGGAGATCCTAAAACAAATCGATCTTTTCCAGCAATCGAATCTTTACTACCCTCGTCTGACGCACAATTTTTTGATTCTGCAAAGGATGAGTGACCACCGAATTCATCATATTAATTAAAAACTTTAACTGATTATACACTCAGAAAAAAGTTTATCGGAATATGAGAAAAAAGGCATCATATTAAGTGAAAAATGGTATTGACTTTGCTCCAGAGAATGCTTTTCTCTAAATGCGATCCCGAAAATTCCCTAAAAATGGCAAAAAGCTTCCATGAAAATGAAAAATATGTTCTCATTAATAAAATACACCTTCTCTTCAATAGAAAAATAATTCTTTATAATACGTTCAGATAAAGTATTCCCGGCGCAACGAATAACATTTACTGAGCACCTCGTCATCGGTGCTCGTCAAATCTGACACTGGATGAATACATTCAAAAGAAAATGTCGAAAAGTGGCGAAGATAGCAAAATGAAAACGAACAAACAGTCAAAATTCTGTCAAGCACATCAAGCAACGTAACCGCTTTTTTTTGGCTGGCAAAAATCCTCTACCTAACCCTCCATGTGGCTGCCGGCTGGTAATAACCGCTACAGTGTTCTTAATCCTAAGACGGCGGTTAGCAGAGGGGGGTTCTTCTTACCGTATTCTGAATCTTCAATAGTCTCGTATGGCATGGTAAGAATCCTCCCCATCGGTAGGGGTGTGGGCTGAATCAAGGTGTAATGCGACCCGTGCTGAGGATTTGCTAGGCTGGAAGCCCATGTAATAAAGTCCAGTCTTCAACGGAGCCTCTCTGATACCTGGCCGTCTCAGAGTGTAACTGTGGCCTTACCGCGGCATTGGGGTTAGGGCGCGGTCGACATCTTTTTCCCCTCTCTATTTTTTGATCACTCTACTGACAGACTCTGAGCCAAATCTCGGGTTGGATCGGGGCTGCACACGGGGATCTTTCATTCCCTGAATGCGGACCCGATCCCGTTCGAGGAGTGGTCTCAGAACCTGTCGGTTTAACTCTCTTCATCTTGGTGGGGAGGGGGTGGTCGCACGACCAAGATGAATAAAATTAACGAAAAAAAACAAACAGATGGGCAATCTTTAAATGCCAACCAAGTGGAGCCTACAGCTACACCAGACACGCGGTCTTTAAACGCTCCTTTTGGCCAACAGCCTGCAGACGCGCAGTCTCTAAATGCTTCTGCTGCGGACGCTAGTGCAGTGGTTACCAAACCTGGCACATGTGGAAGTAGCAACAAGGGCCCGGCTACAAAGACGCCATCCACCAAAAGGACAGGATTCTCGGAAATCAGCGCTAAGGGTAAGGGATCGCATTGCGAAAATTCCCGAGAACCAGCGTACCGAGGCTCAGTGGAAGTCCTGGAAGTGGGCGGTAGGCACCTTGGAGGAGTCACAAGCTTCTACACAACCCAAACTGGTGCCTACTAAGCGTCAGCGATCTCTAGAGGAGGTCCCTATGCCGGGCGCTAAGAAAATTTGTGGTAACACAGCCACTCCAAAACTCTTCAGCGAAATCGCGGCTGGACAAATTACCATTGCGGTGATTGACAGAAGCGACCCAGATGGCAGCATCTCGCCTGAAAAATGGAGGAAGGTAGTGGGAAAACTGGCCACTATCTTCATTCCGATTATGAAGGAGTTTCCCGGCAGAGGCCCTTCTTGTCGCGACAGTGGATGGCATTAAGGCCATGTGAAGCTGATCGCATGTGCTAACCAAAGGTCTCTAGATCTGTATAAGATCGCAATCTCAAGGATTGGTGAGGTATGGCCGGGCGCGAATCTCGCGGTCATTGATAGGGATCTGATCCCAAACAGACCAAGGGCGCGTTCCTGGGTCCCAGCCGAACACTCTGACCCTCAAATAATCCTTGAGACAATAAGGCTGGGAAATCATGGCCTACCAACAGCAAACTGGAAGGTGACACGGGTTGATGAGCCGAAGGGGGCCTTTAGGTCGGTAACATTTGTTATCAACCAGGAGTCCCTGGCTCTCTTGTCATCCAAAGGTTTCGTGGTGGACTATGGTTTCTCAACCATAGTTTCAAATGAATACTCCTTCTCAGACCATAGATATATTCTCTTTGATGTTGATAACTTTGACTCGAGATCATGCGAATTTCGCAACCTTAAACAAACCAATTGGGATCTTTATATAAATTCCTTAAATACAGATCTCTCAATTGGAACAACTAATCGTCCTTCCAATAAACAATCTTTAGACAACTTAGTTAATAGTCTCACTAAATCGCTAAATAAAGCTCTAGATACTGCTTGTCCGCTAAAAACATTGAGGGGGAAGCAAAAGCCTCCTTGGTGGAATAAGGGACTAGAAGATCTCCGGAAAAAGACCAGAAAACTTTTCAACAGGGCAAAGACCACAAGATCTACAGATGCGTGGTCATATTATAAAATAGCCCTCAAGGAATATAAAAATGAACTACGAAAAGCACAAAGACAGTCCTGGAGGACCTTCTGTGAAAATATGTCACAGACCTCTGAGGCGTCTAGGCTCAGGAAAATTCTAGCTAAGGCTCCCACCAATCCAAGCTTCATGAAAAAAGAAGATGGTACTTGGACCACAAGCAGTGAAGAATCTCTGAACGTTTTAGTAGAAACCCACTTTCCGGGATGTTCAGAGATATACAACGATCCAATCCAGGTATATGAGTTACCACCTGTGAACAGATCTCTAGAAATACTCTCGCAAACAAAGCTCGAATGGGCAATCAGTAGCTTCAAACCATTTAAGTCACCAGGACCAGATGGTATAGCCCCCATTGAAATCCAAAAGTCGTATGACATCATTAAGGAGCGGCTCTTGCTGATCTACCAAAGCTGCCTTGACCTAAACCACATTCCCCAGCGATGGCGTAATGTGAAGGTTATCTTTATACCTAAGGCAGGAAAAAGCTCACACGTAAACCCAAAAGACCTTCGACCAATTAGTCTCTCATCTTTTCTTCTAAAAATCCTCGAGAGATTAATTGATATTCACTTGAGATCCATGATAGAAAAGAAGCCATTATCTCTAGCTCAACATGCTTACACCAAAGGCAAATCAGTGGAAACAGCTCTCCACTCCATAATCTCCATCATTGAAAAATCCCTCTATCTGAAGGAATATACAATGATAGCTTTTATTGATATAGAAGGAGCCTTTAATAACGTCGAGGCAGGGGCCATCACCAGTGGATGCCGCGCTGATAGCACTCATAAACCAAATGCTAGTTGGCAGGATTATAAGTGCAAAATTTGGAGCGGCATCCACGCTAAGATCTGTACCAAGAGGAACCCCTCAGGGAGGGGTTCTATCGCCTCTACTCTGGAATTTAGCAGTGAATGAACTGCTAGGCAAACTAGAACTAGAGGGGTGCAGGGTGATAGCTTATGCCGATGACGTTGCTATTGTTACCTCTGAAAAATATATATCTACTCTCCGAGACATTATGCAAAAATGCCTAAATACTCTTGTCAACTGGACTATCAGCTGTGGGCTCAGCGTTAATCCTAATAAAACTGAGTTAGTAGTTTTCACAAGAAAACACAATGTACCTCAAATTAGCCCTCCTAAACTGGGAAATACAAGTCTTATCTTCTCAGATCAAGCAAAATACCTGGGCCTTATACTGGATAGGAAACTAAACTGGAAGCCCAATCTGCTCGAAAGAGCCAAAAAAGCGAACATTGCCCTATACTCTTGCAAAAAAGCGGTGGGTAGCAAATGGGGTTTACAGCCAAGTGTTACTCACTGGCTTTATACAGCAGTTGTAAGGCCAATATTGCTATATGGTGCTATTGTCTGGTGGAATGCACTCGAAAAACAGACTCACCATAACCTTCTCCGTAAAGTTCAAAGTTCAGCTGAACTGTGCATTAGCGGAGCCCTAAGAACCACTCCGACAGACGCATTAGACACAATGCTCCATCTTACACCACTTGATATCCTAGCTAAACAGATGGCCGCTAATACAGCCATCCGCCTAGTAGCCACCTCCCAGTGGAAAGAAGGTACACTAGGACATTCTTGTATCAGAAAATTTCTCCCTCCTTTACCTAGGTCCATTGACTACATCACACAAAAACTACTCTTTGAGAGGAAGTTCGATGTATCCATTCCCTCTCGAGAAGAGTGGGAACAAGAAAACCGTTCACCTCACAATGTCATTGAAATCTTTACGGATGGATCAAAACTAGATGGCAAAGTAGGTGGAGGAGTCTACTCAGAAACATTAAGCATCAATATAGCCTTCAGGCTCCCTGACCATTGCAGTGTATTTCAAGCTGAAATCGATGCTATACATGAAGCGTTAACTTGGCTTCAGAAAAATGATATATCTTCCATGGATATATGCATACTTTCTGACAGTCAGGCCGCTCTGAAAGCCCTAGGAACTGTTGAAATAACATCTGAAACAGTTTTCAACTGCCAAAGATCTCTAAACGAGATGGCAGAGCAGCTCAAAATTATCCTATGCTGGATTCCAGGACATAGGGATTTTCTAGGTAACTGCAGAGCAGATGAACTCGCTCGCACAGGTACTACCAAACAACTATCTTCAGACAAGACTAACCTTGGTATTCCTCTCACCACATGTAAACTCCTTACACATGAGTTATCCTGTATTAACACTAACAAAAGATGGTCAGCAGGTAACACTTGTAATATAGCACGGCAAATCTGGCCCAAACTCAATCTGAAGCGTTCAAAAGAACTCATATCTCTTAGTAGAGATCACATTGGCACCATGATAGGGATCCTGACAGGGCACTGCCTTATTGGCAGGCACGCTCAAAGATTAAACATACCCCACAACGACTTCTGCAGAAGCTGTAGAGATGAGGAGGAGGTGGAATCTACAGAACACCTTCTGTGCACCTGCCCAGCGCTGGCTCAAAAACGTTTTCTTCACCTAAACAACTGGTTTTTCAGAGACCTCGAAAAACTCTCGGAAATATCGATATACCGAATCCTAAGCTTTGTGAACAGCTCAAGCTGGTTTGAATAGAGAAGGGAGATCAACCCCTGTGGTACCACAATGGGCCTTATTGGCCTAAGTGCGTCTCAATTTGAGGCAGCCACTTTAACCTAACCTAACCTAACCTAACCGCTTTTTGTGTAAATCGGTAAAAAGGGGAAAAATACCCCTACAAAATATGCAAATTTTTTTCACAAACAGTACTAAAATATATATTTACTTTATTTTGGACATGTGCTTTATTTAACAATATTTATTTCATTTCAGTAAAACAAGTTTTCATAAGAAAATGTAGGCATTTTAAAATTTTTATACCCCATGAATAAATTTTGACTACGTTGTAACCAATGAGCACCTTGCACGTCACAGCAAAGATGGCGGACATGCGCAATACTTTATCTGTAGTTCTTTGTATCATGCGTTCAACCGTTTTCTTTACTGTGTAAATTTCTCCCGAAAACAGAGAAATATTTATTTAATTTTAATAAATGTTTTCTTTAAGTTGCGTTTATAGTTTCTCACAAAAAATAACACTTTCTTTAAAAGAAAGATATATTTTCTTAACATTGATAGAACATATTTCTTTATTTCGTACATTTTTCTTTAAAACACAGAAGTATGTATATCCGCAATTACGATTAAAAAATTATTTTTGTCAAACATTTGTCTTGACTCAGTTCTACGCAAAGTAGAAGTATTAATATCAAATTGCGATTCGGTTCTAAAAATATTAGTTAAAAATGTGTTAAGAGGTAGAACTATTGTTGTGGCATTGTTTTTCGGGACTCTTTATAAATATTCCAGAAATTTATTCTGAAAAACGATTTTGTAAATGCATCCAAAGAAACAGTAAGTAGTAATAAACAACATCACTTTGTGTAGCTATGTTAAGTAAAAAAAAAAACTTTAGAGGAAACAATCGTCATAATATGCAGAATATGCAACTTTTGCTTTTCACAACATTAATCGCTTTCTATTTTTTCGAATGTTATTCAATATAAGAAAAATATATCGATTTTTGAGAAGCCTTTTTAATTATTGAGAATGGATTTGTTGTTATTGAAGAAAATATTTCGCATAGTGAATTATTTATCAACAATAGAGAACGTTTTTCATTTTCTATAAATTTTTCTCTATAAATGAGATTTTTTTCAGTGAGAGAAAAATACTTATCATTATTAGAGACATGGAATATTTTCATTTTCCACAAGGAAGGAAATATTTCCTCGAATATGTGAAAATTTATTATAATTGAATTAAATTTTATTTGAAATAAAGAAAATTTCTATCATCGAAAATAGAGAAATTTTTTATCACAAAAAGATAGATTTTTTTCTAAGTGTACGGTACAAACATTTCTCTGTCAAATTTTGTTTAGGAAATCTGCTTATTTTTTGCGTGTTGGACTATGTTTTTATAGAGCAATCATTTTAAAACTCACCATTCCTTTCAATAAAACTGTTCGCACACGTAGTCTCTGGTATTGCTGGTGGCAATGCTGTTATACCCACAGGAGTGGATTCCATTCTTTTTTGGGTTTGCTTGCACCTGATATACTAAAGATAAACCTTTTTTAAAAAAAACTTAGAAATTTACGTTTGAAAAATCTCACTCAAAATTGTATGTCACAACATCACATCCGTTCAAAATTTAGGTGAATCGAAAAATTCGACAAACTCAAGGACCAAAAACTGTTAGTTATATAAAATAAGCTCAAATATATATAATATATAAAAGAAACCAATATTTTGCATTCAATGCCATGTTAATGCCCCATCCAATTGCCTGCCACTACCTGCATGTATTCTGCTCTGCACATTCCTTGCCAACTAGCTTCCACTAAACGCCACTTGCATGCTCTCTTGTACATTTTTAAGCCTCTGTTAAGGCCCAGTTATAATAGACGTAATGTAAAGTAACGTAATGTTGTAATGTAAACTTTGTAGCAATTATAATAGGCAGTAGCCAGGCAGTTGTTTGTCGTAAAAAATTGCTCGTTCCTGTACAAATACAATTAAATCTTCGTCATCCATAGCTGTGGATACATAAAACTATCACATTAATAACGAAAACTCAACAAAAAGCGTAGTTCAACAATATAAAATAGCGCAATAATCGAATCTAACCTCAATGTTTAGTTGTTCTTTGAACAGACGTAATGTAAAGTAACGTAGAAATCGAAATCCAACGGATCTTTACGTCCCGTTACATTACGTTACTTCTATTATAATCACATGTATAAGAATAGTTTTGATTGAAACAGTAAGTGACAAAACACACTGCTGCAGTGATATTTCACTACATTACGTTACGTCTATTATAACTGGGCCTTTAGCCAGTCTGCTGTTCTTTACAGTGGCAGTCAACTGGCTGGTTTTGGTACAATTCCCGCCCTGCCCTGCCAAAATTGGGCCAAAATAATTTCGTTTCTGTTCCAATAAACAGACTACCTGTCTGCCGTTTTTATTTATTTCTATTTAAACTATCAACAATCGTTTAACAATTTTAGTAATAACATGTAAATTATATAAACAATATGATATATTACTAATAATATGTACACATAATTATATTAAAAAATATTACACTTTTATAAATTCATTTTTAACAATTCCTAATAAATTTTGTTTAAAAGTTTGTCTATTCAAAGCGAGACCTAATTGAGCACTTATGGAATTGAGCGCTAGGTACATATTATTAATAGGATCATTACGGCCATAGTTTGTCCTATGATATGTAATGTAAAAAAAATCTCTTTGCCTAAAATATCTCTCAGGCGCATTAATTCTTAAAAGAGCGAGGAGTGGCGCGCAGTCTATATGTGACATAATTATATCGCGAACAAAAATAACAAGAAAAAATTTACGTCTGGAGGAAAAGGTATTAAGACCTACAAGAGCACCCCTGGATACATACCTTGGCATAAAATTCCAATTTAATTCTTGAGCGTTGAAAACAAAATGACAGCAAAATATTTTTAAAAAAATGGGCAGATTGCCGTGACTTGTTCCAATTATATTATTAATCGAAAAAAATTGATCAAAAAATAATTTTTGTATCTGATTGAAAAAAATATTGCCGTCTCCGATGTCACTCATTACTAAGTTCTATTTGCTCATGACTAGAACTAGGATTTCGATGACATGTCATCTTTTTTCTGCTGCTTCTAAGACATGTCCTGCTTGTTTCCTAAATTCCAAATGTCCATTATAACGTCCATTAATGTTTCCTAAATTCCAAATATGAAAAGTTTTTAGGTAATTTTTCCGTAATTTTTTGATGAAAAAATTGCAATAACATGATAAGCCACATGATCTCAAAAATCAATTTTTTAGGCTGAATACGTTACACCGAAAAAAATGTACAGAGTTAACCCAAGTTTTTTCATGAGTCAAAAGAGTTTTTAAGAAGTTAAAAACGTTTTGTCGTCGTAAAACACAAAATGAATTGAATCAATATTTTTTTTTGTTAATATAAAACTTTTTTGCTTGATACAACTCATTTTCAAAGCTTGGAGCAAATTAAGAGCAGTTTCAAATTAACTCTGCATCTTCTCCAAACATTTCTCCTTTTAACTATATTAAAACTTATTGCAACCATCTATGAAGAACGTCTTTGTATTTTAAAGCTGAAACGGAGTTATTTTTAGCGCGAAACAGAGTGTGCTCGAGCAAATATTTCTGTTTGTTCGTTTTACTTTGAATGAAGAGAAAGTACTAAAATCAAATCAACATTAACAAGCAAATCAAGTGTGCTTGTGCTGTAAGAATTAAATGTTGCATAATAATAAAAAAAGGGCCGTTTTTACTATTGCGAGTTATATGTTTTCCTATATCTTTATGGAAGTGAAACTTCTTATGCGGTTAATTGATAAAGAAGGTAAAATTTTCCGAGTCTCGTTACGAAAGTTTTTTTTAATCTCGTTACGAAAAATTGTGTACACAAGCAATGATATATTTTTTGTATGGGGACCCCTAGAAGGGTGGCAGATAGAGTGTATGTGTGTATAGAAGAAATACTAAATAAAAAAACAATAGGACCAGCTCATTCATTTGACCTCCCTAGGGGTTATGGATTTTTTGATATGAACTATAATAGACAATTTCTTCTATTTTTTGTCTTTTGCATCGGGACCTCCAAAAGGTTGGCAGATAGAGAAAAGGTGAGTTCAAAAGAAATGTTAAGGGGAAAAAATTAATAGGACCAGCTCATATATTGATCCCCTTTGGGGTTATAGATGTTTTGATATGAATTATAAAAGCCATTTTTTTAAATTTTTTGTTTTTTGTATGTGGACTCCCACAATAGATCCCCATAGGTGAATTTTTCGGGTTACCTCGTATATATCAAATGACGGACATATTCCGCATACATCGCAAATCATTAAGACCAGTATTACTAAATGAAGCACCAACCAATGACATGAAAATATTAAATAAACAGAATATTTTTTATGAAAATTTTGTATTGTATTTCGTTTGAAATGCTATCTCTTTCTTACTCTCTGTTTTTTTACAAGAATCTATCTTATTCTTTATATTAAGAAGTTTACTTTCTGTACTGTATAAACACTATACCGTAATTTTTTTTAACTTGCGGTGTATTTTTATAGAAAATTTTGGGAAACTAAACAATTTTATTAAATTTGGTATACAACTGTTGTTTTAATAAAAGTCAAGAAACATACATTTTTTTAAAAGGAATTTATGAGTTTTTGGAACATACTAGAGTCACATATTACCATATTTTATGTTATATTATTTATATAATCAAATAAATAAAGCACCTTTGAAACAAATTTTGAGAGTTGAGCGCAATTTAAGCTCAAAAGTAAAAAAAGTTTTGTTTTATTAGAAATTATGGAGATTGAAAATTGCCAAATCGTGGATAAGCTGCTCTGTGAGTATGGAAAAGAGATTCTGTTTTCGGCGTTAAATATGACATTAATTTCCATTGTATTTAATTGAAATAAGAAATATATAAAAATAATTAAACACAAAAGAAATGAAAAGTTCTTTATTTGACTTTTTTGTGGGTGAGTTTGTTTATTTTTAAAGCTTCATGCTACATTTAAATGAGTTTATTCTAGTTTTTTTTTTTGAGTGAACTCAAAATTTAAAAATTCTCAATTTTAAAACAACTCCAAACGGAGTCAGTACGTCTTTTCAAACAAATCCAGTTTTTGAAGTAAATTGAACACACAAACGGAGTTAAATATAGTTTTTACAGCTTTGGCAAAATACCTTCATACAAAAATGAATTTTTTTTAAAAACTTTAGAGTCGATTATTTCAAAATAATTTGTATCATGTTCTTGCAATAAGCCCTTCATTTTTTATAGGTTTTAGTTTTCAAATAATTTTTACTTGATTTAGGACATTTTTTTTTTGACATTTTAAGGAATTTTGAAGTTTTTTTATTGTCATTTTTGAACATTTTTAACAAATTTTTCGATTATATAGGTCATTTTAGTGTAATTTTAAAATAATTTTTTGGTTTTTTTTTCGTACTAAAAAATTTCAAAATGCAAATTCCTTTAACACTAGAGTCCCTCCAATCAAAAACATTACCACTCGACAAAGGAGTAGCTTTGTTTATAGATTTCGATGAAAAAAAAGCTCTGCGCGTGGTGAAACTGACGAATTGGTATGTAGAAAAATGAAACAAGTGTTAGATAAAAACTCAGGATATGCTTGTATACAATAAATTTTAATTTAGTGATGTTTTATTTTTAAGGCTAAATTTTTTGTTTATTTTTTATGCAATAATTTGCGTTTTTTAGGTAATTTTTGTTCATTTTTAGGTAATTTTCTGCAATTTTTAGGTATTTTTTGTCATATTTTTAAGTAATTTTTGTCATTTTTTAGGTCATTTTTGCAGTTTTTTAGGCCATCAAAATCCAAGCCCTGCTCATTACCTATTAATAATGAGTATTTACTTATTGCTCATTACTCATACGTTTCTCATTACTCAGTTTTTATAATTCATGGCACATTGCCCATTACTTAGTGTTCATTACTCATTACTTAAAGCTCATTACTCATTTCTCACTGCTCATTACGCTTTATGAGCATATTACACATTTTAATTCATTCTTGCACTCTGACCACTTTTCCTTCAACTAAAACGATAATATTTAATTTTTTAGTACTAACCTGGATTCGATCCGATTATTCCATCATCCAAAATCCATTTTGGCTTATCGACATGTAGCGTTTGATAGAATACTGCTAACATGGCAGCAAAAAATCCAGTTAACACCGCGTAAAATACTATATAGAAGAATAGAATTTTTGCTGCAAATAGATAAAAAGTAGGAAATGTTTTATATTAAAATCATGACAGCAGCTGTTAAACAACATCAATATTAAATAACGTTTTATGTAAAATAATCATGAATGCCACAAAAGCAGCAAAAAAAAAAACAATCAATCAATCAGTGTTTAATTTCGACAGCAACACAATACTTGCTTTTTTGTTTTAATTGAGTACAACAACATTGGCAAAAGCTTAAATGTCACCAACAAATATCTGAATCTACATACCATATACAGTGGTGTGCAAAAAAATAGGGACATCTGTATTTTTATATTTAAAGATGCATGAATTATATACAAGGTGCCCCAGATATAGCATTAATTCTCTAGGGTGGTGATTCTCCTTGATTGGGCGAGTATAAAACTTTAAGGATGAGTGTCACCCCTTCTCCTAGAAAGTGAAAACTTCAAAAGAGTCTAAATTACCTTCACACCAATGATACAAAAGCCGTTTTCTAATCTTACTACACTTAAAGCTAACTTATTTACGTATGGTGAAAATGAAAAAGTAGTTGTGTTTGCATTGAGTTCGCAAGTACAATGACAAGATCAAAAATCAAGTTAATAGAAAACTTTATTATAAAAAAATTACATGATAAAATTTTTCAAAAAATTTATTTAATGTTCGAGATATTTATTATCAAAGTTGAATTCAAAATTTTTTTAGAATTTAGTTGCTCATAACTTCCGTAATTGTGACTTTATGCAAAGTGTTTTATAAAAAACTGAATGTCAATTTGATTTTCTTCTCAACAATTGCACTTTGGAAATCGACTAAGAGATACATTATATCTGTGGTCACAAGGAATAATGACTAAACTCAAAATATCGTAAAAAAGCGATATGGAATTTACTTTATTACCAGTTTTTGGAAGTATGCAGATATCCATATTTTGCCCAGAATTGATCATCACTTATGTCTGCACATATTTTGTTTGTAAAGGTTCATATATTTCAAAATAATGGGTCGTAGTTCGTGCAATTAAAATATCGTTTTTTACGATACTGTGAAATTAGTCGTTATTCCTTGTGACCACAGATATATAGAGTAAAATGCAATGACACATATTTTTTAGTTTTTCCTCTCTAGCTCCCAAAGGGGGGGGGAGAGGAGCACCCTCATCCTTGCATTTTCTTACTCGCCTAATCAAAGAGAATCTCCACCCGAGGGAATTAATGCTATATTTGGGGCACCTTGTATATAATTCATGCAGCTTTAAATATTAAAATACTGGTGTCCCTATTTATTTGCACATCACTGTATATTTCCTTTCAAACACAACACTGTTTAAATAAAAACAAGTAAAAAAAATCGCATTAATCAACATATAAAAAGAAATTAATAACCAAAAATTCGAAATTATGTGTTGATTTACATATTTTATTTAAAAAGCACTCAAGTATAAGTGTGTTAAATGAGTGTATATGTGTTGTTTATATGTGTTTGGGTGTGTCAGTCTGTACGCTTATTATGCTGTTGTATTTGAATATTGTTTTTTTTTTTTTTGTAACGCACGTTATCTGCTGGAGTACATCGACAATTTAGTGCTTTGATATTCCAAAACGACGTGATATAATGTTACATTTGAGTGCTTCGTTTTATAACATTAATTATATTCATACAAAATGGCATAAATGTGAATCATAAACAGGCACACTGGCACAAATACTAATGCTAACTTTGACACGTGTACACATTTTGATGAGTATTGATTACAAATTGCGTGTATATTTGATATAAATGAGTCATCGATGAAGCGTCCTGGAATTTTATGTGAAACGTGAAATGCTGCCAAACATTTTTTTATTTGTTTTTTTTTTTGTTTTTTAATAAAGCTGTTTTGAATATTTTATCGACATAAACTGACATAATTTTTCAGAAATAAGTGAATTGTATAAATTAAATCTTTGATATTTTTACTGAATATGTAAATTAAGCGCTATTTGTGAATTGAGTTATTTCTATTTTATTTAATTTTTAAAAAAATAGAATTTAAGAATATGACAGTTTGTGACGAGGAAAGTTTTTTTTTGCTAATTTTAATTTTGTCATATTTTATTTTTAAATATTGAAAGCAATTGCCAATTATTTGTGCGTACAAAGTCATTATGAGAAAAATGGTGTTTTTAATTTTGTCAAAATTGCATTTAAAAATAACAAAAAATATTTATTTACATGATTTTAATTGACGTAATTGATTTAAAGGCTTCATAAGAATTAAACAGTAGGTGGGTCAAAGCTTAATTACTCAAGACTACTGAAAAGCAAGGTTTAGCAGCCGCCGAAACAGTTCTGTTAAGTCTGCTGTTTGATTGACTCTATGCATAGTTGTTGTTGTTGTTGACTTCTTCAAACTTACTTGATCTAAAAAGCTCACCATTAAAATCATGTAAAAATGCAAAGGCTAGATCGCAATTAATTATCTATAAAATATATATATTTTTGAGCAAAAGTATGTTCTCACAGATACGCTCTGTTAAGCCTATTCCATACCATTCTGTAGTACACAACTACCCTGTTCTTCTCTACGTCCATATGTACCTATATTTATAATCAATGGCATGCGACCCATATGACCAAATCACACTTTTATAATAGAACAAAACTCTTCCAAATTGTATGCGTTCAATGCATAGCGTTGATTTTATATTGCGAATTGTTTAAAAATAACCATTTGCATTCAATGGTCTTAATGACCATATAATTCTTAGATGATTGTAAAGAAAAAAATTACTAAAGCACACAACAATATAGAGTGAAGAGCGGCCTACAAAGTTTAAGAGAATGAGCTGCTAACGAAAAAAAGTGTCATAAACAACAACTGGAAATGTCAGCCTTGATTGAGAAAGGTCGCTCACGGCTAAATAAAGCTGAAGAATACCCTAACACACACATACGCACACACACATATCATTCATATTTGATGGATACCACCTAACGCAATTCAGCAATTCTAACGCTTCCTCAGCATATTTTCCCAGTATTTTATTTTTAACTACCGCTGGATGGCATTTTCAACCATCTATAATGCTTGTGATCGTCTGTCATTGGTTGAATGTATTTGTGTGCCCTGTCATTTAGCTGTATGTGTGAATGTAATTTTGACATTTCTGCTTGGCTAATTAAGAATGACTGAAAGGGCAGAAATAATGATGATGATGAAGAACTTTGAGTATGTCGAAAGTAAGTAGCTCTAAAAAAGGATATTGTGAGAAAGTGCAGATAATGTAAAAAAAATATAATTAGAAAAGAGAAAAAGTACAGAAGCATAAGCCAAAAATGCCAATTTTAGCTTTTAACTCAAATTATCCGCACAAATTAATAATGCTGAGCATTGCGTGTTCTTAAGTGCAGCCAAGAATCACGCAAGCAAAGCTATTATTTTTCTTGGATTCCTTTAATTATTCCCAATAATAATGACAAAAAACAATTATTTCTCAATAAATCAAAAAAAAAATTATTAAAAATAACATTAGATAACTATTTGTCTAAAATGTCATTTTAAGTAAGCAATTTTCGGAGTTTGAAATAAAGCAAAATAGATTTTCAATAATCGCAAGAAATCAAAAAACAATCAAACAATTGTGTCTATTCTCTTAATTTTTTTTGCCAGTCAGTGTAAAGAGTAAAGGCCGCCATGTTGCCGCCACACAAAATGGCTTTGATAGCGTGCAATGTGGTTGCTATGCACACTAATGCTAATTTTAGCTTATTCAAAAGTTTTAGTGTGCCTCAAAAAAAAAAAAAAAAAAACATAAAAACGTCTACTCTAAAAAGCACAGCTTTAATATAAAGTTTTAAATGAGTTTATGAAAGCTTTCCTTAGCAGTAGGTAAACAAATTTTCGTATTTTCACTTAAATAACAAAGTTTGAAAGTGATGAGTTTCTTAATTAAAGAAAATTATTTTGGCTTTATTTATTTAGTTGTTGAATTTGCACTGTCCGAGTCTGTGTGTGCTGCGCAGCTTATTAAAGTTAATGAAGTATAAGGAAGCTTATTATATTATGTTTTTGATAATTTTTTAGCTTTAATTGAATTAAGAGCTTAGTTTAAATGTCAATTTTGTTTAGTACCAAAGTTGCTCATTCAATTATTCTTTTATGAACAAGACTGCATTGCTTTGAATTAAGGTTAATCATACGCCTACGTTGCTCAAACTTTCTCCAAAACCTAGTGGGAAGCATATACTTGAGAGAACGGTATAATTTAAAATGATAGAAAAAAGCTTTTCAGGGGAATTATTATGTAACGTAAATTTCAATGTTAATGTTAATGTTAATATTAATGTTAATGTTAAAGTTAATGTTAATGTTAATGTTAATGTTAATGTTAATGTTAATGTTAATGTTAATGTTAATGTTAATGCTAATGCTAATGTTAATGTTAATGTTAATGTGAATATGAATGTGAATGTTGATGTTGATGTTGATGTTGATGTTGATGTTAATGTTAAGGTAAATGTTGATGTTAATTCTAATGTAAATGATAATGTTAATGCTAATACTAACTTAAATGTAAATGTTAATGTTAATGTAAATGTTAATGTTAATGTTTATATTAATGTTAATTTTAATTTTAATGTTAATGTTAATGTTAATTCTAATGTTAATGTTTATGTAAATGTAAATGTTAATGTTAATGTTAATGTTAATGTCAATGTTAATGTTAATGTTAATGTTAATGTTAATGTTAATGTTATTGTTAATGTTAATGTTAATGTCAATGTTAATGTTAATGTTAATGTTAATGTTAATGTTAATGTTAATGTGAATGTTAATGTCAATGTTAATGTTAATGTTAATGTTAATGTTAATGTTAATGTTAATGTTAATGCTAATGTTAATGTTAATGTTAATGTTAATGTTAATGTTAATGTTAATGTTAATGTTAATGTTAATGTTAATGTTAATGTTAATGTGAATGTGAATGTTGATGTTGATGTTAATGTTAAGGTAAATGTTGATGTTAATTCTAATGTAAATGATAATGTTAATGCTAATACTAACTTTAATGTAAATGTTAATGTTAATGTAAATGTTAATGTTTATATTAATGTTAATTTTAATTTTAATTTAAATGTTAATGTTAATGTTAATGTAAATGTAAATGTTAATGTTAATGTTAATGTTAATGTTAATGTTAATGTTAATGTTAATGTTAATGTTAATGTTAATGTTAATGTTAATGTCAATGTCAATGTTAATGTTAATGTTAATGAAATGTTGATGTTAATGTTAATTTTAATATTAATGTTAAGGTAAATGTTCATGTTAATTCTAATTTTAATTTAAATGATAATGTTAATGTTAATGTTAATGCTTATGCTTATGCTTATGCTTATGTCAATGTTAATGTTAATGTAAATGATAATGTAAATGTTAATGTAATTTTAAGTTTAATGTACATGTTAATGTTAATTTTAATCTAAATGTTGATGTTAATGTTAAGGTAAATGTTAATGTTGATTTTGATGTTAATGTTGATTTTGATTTTGATGTTGATGTTGATGTTAATGTTGGTGTTAAGGTTAATGCTATTGTTAATGCTAATGCTAATGCTAATGCTAATGCTAATGCTAATGTTAATGTAAATGTAAATGTCAATGTTAATGTTAATGTTAATGTTTATGTTAATGTTTATGCTTTTGTCAATTTTAATGTTAATGTAAATGAGAATGTAAATGTTAATGTAATTTTTAGTTTAATGTACATGTTAATGTTAATTTTAATGTAAATGTTTATGTTAATGTTAAGGTTAAGGTAAATGTTGATGTTAATTTTAATTTTTATGTTAAAGTTAGTGTTAATGTTAATGATAATGATAATGTTAATGATAATGTTAATGTTAATGTTAATGTTAATGTTAATGTTACTGATAATGCTAATGTTAATGTAAATGCTAATGTAATTTTAAGTTTAATGTAAATGTTAATTTTAATGTAAATGTTGATTTTGATGTTAATGTTAATGTTAAGGTAAATGTTGATGTTAATTTTGATGGTAATGTTGATGTTAATGTTAATGTTAATGATATTGTTAATGTTAATGTTAATGTTAATGTTAATGTTAATGTTAAAGATAATGATAATGATAATGATAATGTTAATGTTAATCTTAATGTTAATGATAATGTTAATTTTAATGATAATGCTAATGTTAGAGTAAATGTTAATGTGTTTTTAAGTTAACTGTAAATGTTAATTTTAATGTAAATGTTGATGTTAATGTTAAGGTAAATGTTGATGTTAATTCTAATGTTAGTGATAATGATAATGCTAACGCTAACTTTAATGTAAATGTTAATGTTAATGTAAATGTTAATGTAAATGTTAATGTTAATATTAATGTTAATGTTAATATTAATGTTAATGTTAATGTTAATGTTAATATTAATGTTAATGTTGATGTTAATGCTAATGTTTATGTTAATGCTAACGTTAATGTTAATGTTAATGTTAATGTTAATGTTAATGTTAATGTTAATGTTAATGTTAATGTTAATGTTAATGACAATGCTAATGTCATAAATGTTAATGTAATTTTAAGTTTAACGTAAATGTTAATGTTAATTTTAATGTAAATGTTGATGTTAATGTTAATGTTAAGGTAAATGTTGATGTTAATTTTAATGTTGATGTTAATGTTAATGTTAATGTCAATGTTAATGTTAATGTTAATTTTAATTTTAATGTTAATGTAAATGTTCATGTTAATGATAATGATAATGGTTATGTAAATGTTAATGTAATTTTAAGTTTAATGTAAATGTTAATGTTAATTTTAATGTTAATTTTTGATGTTAATTTTAATATTAAGGTAAATGTTGATGTTAACTTTAATGGTAATGTTAATGCCTATGATAATGTTAATGTTAAATATAATGCTAATGTTAATGTAAATGTTAATGTAATTTTAAGTTCAATGTAAAGTTAATGTAAACGTTGATGTTAATGTTAATGTTAAGGTAAATGTTGATGTTAATTTTTATGTTAATGTTAATGATAATGTTAATGTTAACGTTAACGTTAATGTTTATTTAAATGTTAATGTTGATGTTGATGTGAATGTTAATGTTCATGCTAATATTAATGTTAAAGTTAATGTTAATGTTTGTGTTAGTGTTACTGTTAGTGTTAGTGTTAGTGTTAGTGTTAGTGTTAGTGTTAGTGTTAGTGTTAGTGTTAGTGTTAGTGTTAGTGTTAATGTTAAGTTAATGTTCTTCTCCATAAAGTTCAAAGACAGCGGAAATGTGCATCAGTGGAGCCTTAAGAACCACTCCGACAGACGCATTAGACATAATGCTCCATCTTGCACCACTTGATATCCTAGCTAAACAGATGGCCGCTAATACGCCATCTGCCTAGATGCTGCCTCACAGTGTAAAGAAGATACACTAAAACATTCTTGCATTAGAAAAGTTCTCCCTCCTATACCTAGGCCCTTCGACTACATCACACAAAAACTATTCTTTGAAAGGAAGTTCGATGTTTCCATTCCTTCTCGAGAAGAGTGGGAACTAGGAAACCGTTCACCTCACAATGTCATTGAGATCTTTACTGATGGATCAAAGCTAGATGGCAAAGTAGGTGGAGGAGTCTACTCAGAAGCAGTGAGCATTAATTAAGCCTTAAGGCTCCCTGCTATACATGAAGCGTTAACTTCGTTTCAGGTAAATGAGATATCTTCCATGGATATTTGCATACTATTTGACAAATAAGCCGCTTTAAAAGCCCTAGGAACTGATGAAATAACATCTGAAACAGTTCTCTTCTGCCGCAGATCTCTAAATGAGATGAGAAAGCAGCTCAGAATCCTTCTTTGCTGGATTCCTGGACATAGGAATTCTCTAGGTAACTGCAAAGCAGATGAACTCGATCGTACAGGTACTACCAAACAACTATCTATAGATAAGGCAAGCCTTAGTATTCCTTGGTATTCACCACATGCAAACTCTTTACTCATAAGCTATCCGCCAGCAAAACCAACAACAGATGGTCAGCTGGTAACAGGTGTAATATAACGCGGCAAATCTGGCCTAAACTCAACCTTAAGCATTCAACAGAACTCATTTCTCTCAGTAGAGACCAGCTCAGCACTTACAGGGTACTGCTTTATTGGCAGACACGCTCAAATATTGAACATACCCCACAATGACTTCAGCAGATGCTGTAGAGTCATCTCTACAGGAGGACGAAAAATCTACTGTACATTTCCTCTGCACTTGCCCAACGCTGGCTCAAAAACGCTTCCTCCACTTTGGTAACTGGTTCTTCAATGACCTTGATGAACTCTCGGAATGTTCGGTTTACCGAATCCTAAGCTTAATAAACAGCTCAAATTGGTTTAAATAAGGATAGGAAATATTAACCCTTGGTATCACAATGGGCCTCACTGGCCTAAGTGTGTCTCGTTTGAGACAGCTACACTAACCTAAGTGATTGCTGTGCTATAGATCAAAATTCTAAAGTCGTACTTTGCATTATTATTTAGTAACCCCAGTAAATATAAAAATATTTTTATAATCTTTTTTGAATCTGTTCTATTGACATTTTGTTTTCAAACAATTCTAAATGACAATTCTTCAAAAAATATCTAAACAAAATTAATGCATTACGATCTCTTCATCATTGTATGTTATGAACGTTCTCATTTTTTGCCCAATACTCATCATCGCACATTAAAACGAAGCCCTAGAGAGTCAGGGGAAAATAAGGAATACCTTAAAAAAAAAAATATACGGTTGCAAAGTATTAACCTGATCAGCATGCGATTAGGATTCCTTAGGTAGGGATAATATTAGAAAAATCTGATATCCACCAGAATTGATGTTGATAAAGCTTCTTTAAAAAGGCTATCCATATCATATTCGGATCATATCCGGCTCATATTCGAATTAGTATAAGAATTTCCTTTACAGAATTTCACTCGGGATATAGTATTATTTATTGTAAATTTATCAATTAACAGCCATCTATTATCTATTCAACTTATTTGTTCAAAATCTGCATAAAATCTATTGAATTATCATCATCGATAAATTTGGAACCCTTCTCTTTCTACCCTTGACTCTTAACTTTTTCTTTATTTCTTTTGCAGTTTCTTATCTCATCGGATACTGAATCTGTTAACCCTTCTTTAATTGAATTTAAATAAATGCCATTAAGAAGTTACCACCAACCACAAGAAAATCCTATTATATTGATGGCCATTCTATATATACCTCACATACACCATACACGTATCGATCGATTGAGAAAAGATTTACAAAAGATGCGTATCTAAAGCTAAACTGCTGCTCGCTTGTTACCTCAAATGTCATTAAAACTACATTATTGTTCAACTTTGTGTAATGGTTATTTAACTATCAAATTATTATGGCAACACATCGCCATAACTCCAGCAGCTATAAATGCCAAAGTGAAGTGACAGTTGAGTGTCGTTCGTTGATAAAACTTTAGTGTTGCCAGCATTCAAAGGATTATATATACATGAAACATGAGTTTATCTTTCCATTTTGCCTAAAGGTGTGGCATTTAAAGCTTTGGCTAGTTTCTGCTTTCAAACGTTTCTGCTCTTTTTTTTATTATCTTCTACTGGCATTTCTGTGGATCTCATTTGGCATTCGAATGGGTTGAAAATCTTTGTGAAACTTTTTTCAATTTACATAATAATATTAATCTTCTTGCATATCAGCTTAAGTCTTGAACTTTAAATGAATAACAAAAGCCGATTGAGTTTTTGGTTTGACTTTCTAGCGAAAGCCAAGATAAGAAGTAAAAAGTTTTGAAGCAAAACTATAATAAGCTTCCGTATTGATTTTTCGTCCTCGAGAGATTTTCTGAATCTCCATTTTCTTTACGAAACTGAACGACCCTGATACAATCGAACATTAACAAGTTTTAGAAGGCTGTTTAAATTGCTTTTTGTTGCAGATTTTTTATGAATTGGCATTTATGCTGTAAACGAATCACTCGTTTGCTCTTTCTGCAGTTGACTTCAAGTTAGATAAAATTTTTTTTTTATAAATAGAAACTGAATTTTATGAGATTTCATCAATGGTTTTCT
Source organism: Dichetophora obliterata (assembly GCA_963920525.1). Classification (NCBI taxonomy): domain Eukaryota; kingdom Metazoa; phylum Arthropoda; class Insecta; order Diptera; family Sciomyzidae; genus Dichetophora; species Dichetophora obliterata. The sequence continues at coordinate 12,909,442 of OY986436.1, read as the reverse complement.
TTAAATTACTAAAAAAAATTACCCCCTACCACCCACTCACATTCCTTAAAATACTGCTGTAAGCCTTTTGAAATAAGCAAAATTAAAGAAAAAAATTATTATCTTTACAAAAAGCCCAGCTCAATGTTGAAAACTTGGCATCGAAATTTTTTTACGTATACGCTACATGCATGCGTCTAAAGATACAACAACACACTATTTGTATCTTTTGTTGCACCAAAAACAATCAAACAATCGGATGTTGCTGCACAGCATAAATGCAATTGACAAAATTTTGAAAGGATTTCAGTTTTGTTGCCAAATTTTTTGCAATTTTTCTGAGTGGATTTTATATGTTTTAAGATAATGAAACAGCTCGTGATGAGGTATGGTAAATAAATATGTATGGTACGAACTCAAAAATATGAGGATGTATAAAAAATGTTACTGTTTGGGGTTTTTTGCACACAACAAAAGATTATTCTGGGTTATTGTAAAAAATGTGCTTAAAATGATGAAACTACGTTAAACTGAATCTATGTTAAGCTGATATTGCAAATTAAATTCTGAAATTTTAATTTTAAATCAGACTAAATAATGCAACTATTAATAAATAAATGAGAGAAAATGGTTAACCTGGTTAAGTTTATAAACGACAAAAAAGATTATCAAACCGATTTAAAAAATTCATTCCCACCAACTGCTCCAAAACCACCATTTATATAAATCACTTTTTATTTTGCTGCACATTATTCAATAAAATCAATATAAATAATTATCGCTTATCACATTACAGAGCAATAAAATAGCAGATTTTTATCTCGAATGCAGGCAATTAATTTATTTTCATTATATCCAGTACATACTATAATAATAATGGAAAAAGAAAAAAAATCTGTTCATTGTATTCTCATTTTATTATTAAGATAGAAATAAAATAAATGCGGGTACATGAAAGAGGAAATGTTAATATATGTATGTAGCATAATGAAAAAGAGCACAGGATTCCCAGTTGGCGTCATTGTGGTTGTTGTGGTTGTTGTTCTTGTTTATTTATAAGCTGAACACAACAATTAATTATAGATATTCATTTTTTATGCTAAAAATAAATAAGAGTAAAAAACCATTGATGTTGTCATTATTTTCTTGACTTTGCGCTGGTAATACAAAAAAATAATACAAAAAAAAAATAAAGATTAATTTTAATTATCGTTAAATAATCTTTTATTAACTCTTTGCAATGTAATGTTAATTAATTTTATAGTCAAAGTTCGTTAACTGAACATTAAGTCGCCGAGGTAATAATTCAAAGTCTGTATATAAAAGATTTACTCAATTTAAAGCATAAAATGCTTTATAAATAAATTCGGAAATTGGCAAAAATATTTCTCTTTTAACTTAATTGGTACGATAAAACAAAAAATGACATTAAAAACAAACCACTATTTAGTATGTACACGAACCCATTTCAAAGACATTTTAAACGTTGCAGTAGCTGTTGAAAAAAATGTAGAGTCTATTTTTATGAAAATTTTTAAAAGTCAATCGGAAATATATAAAATATATAAAGGGCTTATTGCAATAACGTATAGCCACATGATTAAAAAACTCGATTATTTTTAGCCTGATACAAAGTTTAATAAATTTTCAACACCTTTTTAAGGGATTTCTGCTATTTTTTCAAAACTTTAAAGCTGATTATTTCAAAATATTTTTTCTTGTGGCATATCATATTTTAATTTTTACAAAATTTTAATAATATATAACAAAATAAAGTAAAAAATAGGAAACCAAAACTTTTATTTGCACGTATTTTTTTCTCATTTTTATTTTTAGGTAACAAGGTTTTATAAAAAATCGCACTAAAAATTTATACGATTTGTGAATGTTTTTGGTTTCAAAATATCAGAAATTTTTTAAAATGAAATTGCAGAAAATTCCTTTTGTAGGAAGTATTTCGATAACAAAATGTACGTTAGTTGAAAAAGGGCAAAAAATGCGTAGTCAAAACCAGGTATGTCTATATTAAATCTAGAATGCACACGTTCATATTTTTTTTTTTAGAGCTGACTTGTGGATCTCGTTTTGAAATTTGTACTATTTTTCGATCAGTGTGGCTGCTCGTTGCACGTTTTGCTACACGTACTTCGAGTCTCGTTATGAAAAATATTTAGAGTCTCGTCACGTTTCTGTGAACACGAGTAATGAGCTATTATATTTTTTCGTGTTTTTTATATGAGGACCCTCATAAGAGTGGCAGATAGAGTTTAGGTATGTTTAGAAAAAATGTTAAAGGCAAAAAATTTATAGGCTCAGCTCATATATTTTCCCTCCCTAGGGCATAGATTTTTTTGATATGAGCTATAATAGACATTTTTTTCTATATTTTTTGTTTTTTGTAAGGGGATCTCCAAAATAGATTCCGTTACAATAGATGCAATTTTCTTACGTCAAAAAAAAATCACGGATATATATCTCACATTTTAGCTATCACCAACTATTTATATCAGTATTAGCATTTGAAGCACCAACCAATGACAGTGTAAATGTTTTTTATGCAAATTGAATTTTAATTGTATTTATTTCACAAAAATCCCTCTTATTTTTAATTTTAACAAGTTTCACATCTGTACTGCATTCATGCTATACTGTGATTTTTTTATATGCCAAAGTCCTACAAATTTGTAATCTTCTTTTCAAATGTGAAAACACTTTTTTCCTTGCATTTCATAGACAAAGTGTGAAAACCTTGCGTGTATCTATTATTTATTTATTATACCTTCACAAAACACGTTCTGATTTTTTACAATTGAATTATTGGTTTTAAATTTGAGTGCCTTTTTTAAAAAAAGAGCCAATTTTAATGTTTTATTTTTCTCTGTGTAACGCAAGGGCACTTTATGTCAGAAAACAAAGAGTAAAAAGATGAAAAATATCAGACCGAAAACTCTCGCAAAACTCTCAATTTCACCAAACTTTTGCTTGTAGTTCAGTGGGAAGTTTTATTTCAACATTACTTAAATGCATCTTTTTAAAAATCACAATAATATTTGCCTTACTTGTAATAGGTTAAGAAAATGCTATCATTTTATTTAAGGCTTCTATTAAAAATTTAATTAATCTCTCAGTAAACGCGTTAATATAGCTAAGTGCAAATTTTTTTACATAAACGTTACGATTTTTTATTTAATATATAACTTAATCCTTAAGTTCTATGAAATCAATAAAAAAATATATGCCAAAGTGAACTCTGGCCGATGTAATATATTTTTTTGTAAACACTGAAATTAAGTAAGAACTTATAAAAAATATTCATGTAAATGAGAATAGGAACTATAAATATTGAATTGCAATAAAAACATTAACATGACATTTAAATACAATAAAACGAAAGGTTAATACTCCACACTGTTTCAACAACAATTTAATCACAATATTGAACTTTTGTTAACATTTTGTTTGAAAGTGCAACCAAAAAATGCAGTTGTCTTGAATTTGTTTTTTTTTTTTTTTAGCTGTTGTTGCAGATGTTTCGTAGCATTTCTCATGCAAAAACTGTCAAATATTGAACTCTAGCAAGGCCTTAAATGTCATGAGAGTGCAAATACTATATTGCAAGCTTAGAAAGAAAGCAAGAGAGAGTTAGCAAAATTGCCATGATGCTAGTCTGGGCGAGTAGAAAAGAGAAAGTGATACACTTAGATTGAATTAAAAATCAATTTGTTTTTGAAATCTCAATTAAATTGTAGACTGCAACTAAAAACTGAATGTAATTTGGACTATGCTGAAAAATAGAATGGGAAATTTAATTTATTACTTTGAATTGGTCATAATAAGTGTGAGGTGGTGGTAAATAACATGTAAATAATTTAGACATTGAATGCATTTTCATGTTTACTGCTACAAAAGTTACTGCTTCGAAACAGAAATTTATCTGCTCCTGAATTGAAAACTGAATAGCTAAAATATTTATAGCGCTATTATAAAACCAGCCAATTTAAAAATAACTGCAAAATTAATTAAACATAAAATTGCAAAAATGTACAATAAAATATTAAAAATTTATCTCTATTTAAAAATTCAAAAACCAGAAAAAGTTTCGAATTTATGAATAGCAAAGTGTGAAAAAATGCCCACAAAAACCGCATAGCTAGCAGCATGCAATTTTTATAACAAAACCATTTCACAAAAAATAACTGCCTTTTTGCAATTCTCGTTATATCCGGCAATTTCAGTATAACTGTTAAAACATACAAATGGAAAAACACAGACATGGTTTTTATTGGTTGGCAATAATTTCCATAAAAACAAAAACAAAAAGCCAACATACGAAGTTTTGAATCACAAAAAAGGAGACAAGAAAAACCATATTGACGCCAGTGATTACGCAATTTATGTGGAACGGAAATAAACTGAATCAAGGCAAAAACAAGATGGCGCTTATTGAAAGCATCTCGCATAGTAGATTAAAGCAAAGTCAAGCTTGAAAACACTTGATTGGCTACTCTTTAATTTTTTGATAGATCAAAGAAGGTTAACAACAAACAGTCAAAAAGCACTTTATTGCAAATAATATAACACTTTAAAAAAAATGCACAGCCTTGAGTTTTTCATAATACAATATAAAATAATAAAATTGTAAATAAAGCATAGTATTGTGATGAGTCGAATACTTTTTTACTCGAGTTGACGAGTCAGCGAGTCGAGTTTGAAAATAAATTGCTCGTTTCGATCTAAGAGTCACCTTGCCAAGACGAGTAAGCAATTTCTTGTTAGTTACGAGTGATAATACGAAAAATTGGCAATTTTCAGTGCAGATTTTTTTATACTAGAAATCGCCAGTCGTCGCAATTCGACCTTTTCACAGTGACCTTTCGACCTACATTGTCATATGAAATTGCTTACGTTTTCAGATGAGCATGGAAAGAGATAACAAACAACTTTATTTCTATTTTCAGTTTGCCGTTCGGTGTTAACCAACGACTTTTCATACAAAAATACGCTGTGCTGAGAAAAGCTACATCTGGTTTTTTCATCATAACTTCCAAACCATACATCCTACAAAGACGATTTATGTACCAAAATATATCTAATACGTATACCCACAAGATTGCATTCTTAGAAAAAATATATTTTTTCAAGAATCTTAGTTTTATACGTCTTTTTTTTGTGATTTTCTAGTTTTTTTTTTTGTTGTTTTTTAGCCATAACTCCCTTACCATACATCAAAACAGGACGATTTATGCACCAAAATGTTCGTTACGCCACTGCTTAGAAGACTGCATTCTTGGAAGTATTTAAAAAAATATGCTTCATGTTAATTTTATATGTCCTTTTTTGTGAATTTTTTTTTTATTTTTTCGCCATAAATTCGCAATAAAATCCAAACTACATATCAGTCAAGGACGATTCATGCATTAAAATTATTGCCATAGCATCGTCCTTAAGGCGGGTTCTTTCTCTATTGAAATGACTTTTGCTCTATCTATTCTAGTTTAAGAGTTGTAGAACACTTTTGGGAGTAGTATTAGGCCAAAAACATCTGGTTATTTCGTCATAACTCCAAAACCATACGTCCTAAAAGGATGCTTTTAAGTATCGTCTCAATTTTGAAGTCAAAATAACGATAATTTTTCAAAATCCCCTTTTTGTAAGAAACTTCACTATCCCAAGATCTGTATATTCGCACATGTTATATAAAACAATGCTTATTGTAGGGTATCCATAAGAGATATCAAGAAATGTCTGCTATATTTTTTGTACATCTCAGCAATGTCTAAAAATTTCTCTCACATCAAGTTCTTCCATCTCTTATAGCTTAGCTTTTATTTAAGAAATGCTGTTTCAGATTTAAGGTCACAAAAAGTGTCCGGTGCACTCCTTCTTCTTACTCTTATTCATTTGAAAGAAAAATTATCCATATCGGTTAAGAAACACGGGAGAAAATGGTACCGAACTCTTATGCCCACGCCTCTTTATATATAGAAAAGGATATGGCTTTAAACATAGATATGTGTGTATAACTTTGAAGTGGTTTGATATATTTGAAAATTTTTTTCAAAGATATTATTTTTTAAGCTTTAGAATTTTGCAAAAAATATAAAAACAACATTTTGAATAAATTAATTTTCATCAAAAAAATCATAAGAGGTTACTCATGATTTTCGATGACAGAAACTGATAAGTATATTATGTGTCAAAATGAAGCTATTTTACCAGATAAATGATATGTCATATAAAAGAGGGTGGAAAAATAATATTACAAAAAAAAAAAATTGCAACAAAAACAACTTTTGGCATACATTTTGAGCAGCGATGCCCACGGAAATTACTTGAAGAGTGCAAAAACAAAAACAAAAACCAACAACATCAAAAAATATTTATTTGATGCAATGACAAATTACCAATAACATGAGTGCTGGCAGAGTCTGCGAGAGCGAACTTATGTGTATGTACACTGTAAAAATAATGACTCAAGTAATTCCAAATGTTTCAGTTTTTTGCTAGTCAGAATACATTCCGATTAACCCAGTTTTAACCGAGTGGAGGTTTTCATATATCCTTTTCTTATTTCTTGATTTATAGTTTCTAATTGATAACCCTTGATAGAGTTGATGGCGGTGATCTATAAATAGCCTACTGCTTTGAAATGTCATATGATTAGCAGCCATACAATTCATAAGAATGAATTCCTGAATCTGCACATTCATATGCTAGTTTAAACAGTGAGTTGATCACAGCTTAATCACTCAAAGACTACTGAAGAGGAATATGTAGCGATTTCCGAAACAGACTGTCTAGTCAGCTAAGTGATTGACTCTATACAGAGTTGTTGTTGTTGTTGTTGTTGCCTTCTTGAAAACTTACTTGATCTAAAGCTCACAATCTTAATTCATGTAATTATTCAATAGATCATAAAAACTAATTATTCTAATTTTTTGTTTTTTATTTTTTTACTTTCTTTCTTATGTTTTTTTTTTTTGTGAATTTTTTATTATTATACATATTTTTCAATTTTTAATCTTATAATAATTTTTATATGCTTTAACCTTTATTTTTTATATTTTTAATTATCTTACTGTTTTATTATTTACTATACTGTTATATTATTAAGATTAAAATCTTTTTAATATTATATCATCTATGAAAAAATAGGCAAACTCCCAGTTGCTTTGTCATTTTTCAAAGGTATAATAGACCCTATAAAAATAATTTATTCTGATGCAATATACAAAGTACCCACCTGCATATATTCAACAACTTTTTCTCAATGCGTACTCGCACAACGAAAAATATAAAGAATGCGATTCATGCTGTTAACGTCCACAATGCGAATGCCAAAAATAGTGCAAAACAATGGCGATCGATGGTGCCAAAGAACAACAAAACTACATGCAAACGCAAAACAGCTATCGATGGTTCGAAAGAACAAAAACAATAACATTAAAAAGCGAGGCTTAAATTGCAAACTGATTTCGACGAATCATAACAATCATGAAAATACTGAAGTTGTTGTAAAAGAGCGGAAAGAGTTAGGCGCTGGGCATCGCTGATTATGAGCAAAAATTGATTATTTTAGAGGTTTTTTGAAAACAATATAAAACCTTGAATTGGTAAAGTAACGGCAAATATTTTCTTATTTCTTCAGATTCATTTAACTGAACTTTAAGACCACAAAGATGTGATGAAAATTGATTGGAAAATAGCTGAGATATTTGCTTGCAAAAGCAAAACCTGAAATTTCAATCGTTTTTTTTTCTCATTCTGAGGCGATGACCTTACTTCAAGGAATTGCATTGTACTGAAAAAATCTACAGTTTTTGAGATATCGCAATAATTTTGATGTCACAATAACAGACAATTTTTTAATATACAATCCGTGAAAAATATTAAAAAAAAATGCTTTCGTACACCGTTTGTTTTCTCAACCAATGACTTTTCATTCAAAAATACGTTGTATTTTTTTTAACAACAAAATATCAAAGAACCAATGCATGCGCTTTATACAAACAAGGTTTGGTCTTTGACCTGAAAGGAAAGATATAGATTATTTAGAGGAATAGATTGAAAACATACGTCAATTATTGATGAGGCGAAACAACTGTGAAAGACAATTTGAATTGCTTTTAACCGAGGCTAGTGTTATGCCTTAACCTCGGCAAGCATTTCCAGCCCTTAGTTGTTTCTGTCCTTTAATTCCACATTTTTCCACAATTTTGTTGTGGATTATTAGTTTTTCATAATTCTTAGACATAGGAAAGAAAAAAAAAAGTAAAAAAAACCATGCCAGAGCCCGGATTCAAACCAGGGACCTCTGGGTTGATAGTCTAGTGCACTCTCCACTAGACTACAAAGGCCGAAAATTCCACAATCCCAATATATATTTGCACATAATACATAAAAAAATGCTTATTGTAGGGTATCCGTAAAAGATAACTAGAAATTTCTGCCATATTTTTTGTACATGCAATGTCTAAAATCTCCTCTTAGGGCTCATTAATAGTGGCGACTTGTTGCTTTGCCGAGCCGAGCTGAAACTCAAAAACGCATGTGAGCAATAGAGAACGCAAGTCATGCATCTTCTTTGCTCCAATGGCGATTATTCACGGAGTAAGTTTTATTTAGTTGAAAAGTCATCGAAAAGCAGGAGTTGAGTGGCCACGAACCAGAATTTCAAGGTTGTAGTAACGAGCAAAGCAAAAGACTCAGCGTTGCATCAATTTGTTTCTCCGTGAACAGGGTTGTGATTTGCTTAAAAAAAAAACACGATAGTATCGGAAGTGTAGACGTAGATTTCCTTTTTATACAGAATAAACGGAAAAAAATGTTTTGGAATTTTTTGTATAGCGCCCATTCTACATTTCACACTAGATTTTAAGTCGACCTTAAAATATTTTTTGGTATGGCTTAATATTTTCTATTTTTACCAGAAGCTAGTTTGAAAAAAACAATTTGCAATGTAGTCGTTTTACTCCTCACTAGTAAGTAGAATATAAGTAACCAGATATAAGTTAATTTTCTATAGACTGACTACTAGTTGGTTTCTAAAGAACCATATATAAACTAGTCAATCTGTCATATCGTAGATAGTGCTTACTGGTGATTTTCCAGCCATTTCATAGAGAAAATCACTGATTATTTTCGAAGATAATAGTTGACTATTCTACCACTTGTGGTTTGGAAAGTAGTTTGTAATCACCTTAAAATTGGGTAAAAGTCATGCAGGGTATTTTTAGCTTTTAAGCGTCTCTAAAAGTCTAAAAAGGCCTTCTCATTTGCAAGTATTTTGAAATTGAAGCTATGTAAAAAAATTCGCTTAGCTTTCTGACTACTTGAGTTGCAGCGAAAAGTGACTCGAGTCGACTCGATTTCGAGTTTGACTCGAGTTTGACTCGTCATATCACTAATGAAGCATACAAAAGACAGCAAAACTCTAACGAAAATTATAAAAAAGCAACTCTGAAAATTCCTTTAAAGACTTCGTGATACTGCGGCCACGCCCTTCATAGTAAACCGCCCACATAGCAAGTAGACAGAAATAAAAGGCATTCCTGATGAATCATGTAATTTTACAAACAAAGTCTTAAAGAGCATTCTTATACAATTCTCATAAATGTTTACAAAAAATGTCATTTAAATTGTATAAATAACACGCTTACCTCCTATATTACCGAATTCGGATATATTTTCAAAATAATATCCAATTGCAATAACATTTTGACCAATTTTTTTTTGTACCAAGAAAAAGTTGATTTAAAGAAAAACCAAACCAACACACACGGACGCTCATCTCCCATATAATCGAAGTTGGTAATCATACAAAAAAGTTATGTGTGCCAAATTTTAGTGCTCTAAGATCATTTATACAGCAAATGTACCTACTAGACAAAAAATTTGTACTACAAATTACTTGTGGGTATTTTATTAATCTGATTTAATTTTGTGGTCAAATGTATTAGAATACCGAATTCAGGTATATAGGAGATGGGCGTGGTATTGGGCCAATTTGGGTTATTTTAACAACGATTTGGCTTTGGCACAAATAAATTATGTGCATTAAAGTTTTAATTCTTTAATAATTACTTGGTGAAATACAGCGGAATACCGCTTTCAAATACATGGGAGGTGGCTGGGTCAGTCAGCTGATTTATTTCATCTTGACACCAAATACTTCTTGATAAAAAAAATATATTTGTATTAATTTTATTAACTCTGGAATAATTTATTTAAAATATATTTATATCAAATTACCTTTCAATTTAAGCAGACATAACATACCCAAATTGTAATGAAAGGGTTAATTCAGTGGATTTGCCCAATATTGGACAAGTCAGAAAGTAATTTTTATTTTAATTTTGCAAAGCTTTTTTAAATCAAATCATTTAGTTCTATGAAAAAAAGATGAACCAACATGTTAAAAATAAATTTAGAGAGATATTTGACATTAAAGTCTGTTGGATTTTCGATTTTGTGCAGAAGAAAAGCAAAACCAATTTTTTTTTTTGGCCTATTTTATAAGAAAAAAATCAACCGGATAATAAACAAATTTTTTTTTTGTTTTTGCGTCTTTAGTGATAACTAAGGCTAGGATTTCGATGACATGTCATCTTTTTTCTGCTGCTTCTAAGACATTTCCTGCTTATTTAAAACGTCCATTTATGTTTCTTAAATTCCAAATATGAAAAGTTTTTGTTTCGACATTTTTCATGATTTTTAGTTTGCAGGTAATATTTACTAGATTTAGGGCATTTTTTGGTAATTTTCAGAGATTTTTAAGAAATTTTATTGTCATTTTTGTATGTCTTTAATTTTTAGAGAATTTTTCAGTATTTTAGGTCATTTTTGTGTAATTTTTAAATAATTTTTTTTTGTTTTTTTTCGTACTAAAAAATGTCAAAATGCAAATTTTTAAACATATTCCTTTAACACTAGAGTCCCTTCAATCAAAAACCTTATCCCTCGATAAAGGAGTTGCTTTGTTTATAGACTTCGATGAAAAAAAAGCTCTGCGCGTGGTGAAACTGACGAAAGGGTATGTAGAAAAACGAAACAAGTGTTAGAAAAAATACTCAGGATATGCTAGTATAAAATAAATTTTAATTTAGTAATGTTTTATTTTTAAGGCTAAATTTTTTGTTTGTTTTTTATGCAATTGTTTGGGTTTTTTAGGTAATTTTTTTTGTCAGTTTTTAGGTCATTTTCTGCAGTTTTTAGGACATTTTTGTCATTTTTTTAGGTAATTTTTGCAGTTTTTTGGGTCATCAAAATCCGAGCCCTGGTGATAACATTATTAAGAAGATAAAAAAACAAAGATCTAAAGGGTTAAAAAACCTTCAAGGCATTAAAAAAAATTTTGTGCCGAACAAAATAAATTAAATATTTTCTTTGTACAGGATTGCAAAACGAAAGTAGTGCAGGTAAGAATCAAATGCATGTTTTTTCATCTTTTTAGGAACTAAATGATAGAAATATTACCTCAAAAAATTATTTTTAGTTTTTAGTTTAGCCCAGCCTTTGAAAGGGTTCAGTAAACAACAGAGCTGTCTTAATGAAACGTTGCATACATATTTTTGGTTTCTTCAAGCATACAAAAAAACTTTGATAACACTGTGCGGCATTTAATAATCTGTATTTAATAATTTCAAAGTTTTCCACTTAGTTTTAATATGAGCAATCTTGTGGTAGCATCCGTTTTGCCACGTTACCGAAGACTTTAGTGCAAAATTTTTTTATTAATCCAAATATGCACTCATTTGCATGTTGATAATTCTTGAACCATTAGAATTTTCATTTAAGTTTGTTCAGCAAAGTTTTTTCTATTTTTCTGGTCAACAACCTTGCCTAACAAATATATATGAAAAATTTGTGTTTAAACCTTTAATAAGCTACATATGTCTTGCCCGCTTTCAACACATCAAAGCAAATAATGTTACTCATACGCAGTGTTGCTCGAATTTTTTCGCTTGACTTTAAGCAAGAATTTTTGTAAGACTCACTCGATAAGACCCACTGGAAGCGATTTTTTTCATATTTATTTGTTGTCCAAAGTTGTTATCCACAATAAGAGGAAGAACTTTACTGAAGAAACCGAAATGAAAATTATAATGATTCAAGAGTTATAGACATAAAACTGAATGCATATCAACCATACATATTTTTTCTAGCCTTCAGGGCGCCAAATATTTTTCTTCGTTTGCATGCATACTTGCTCTTTTTCCTTTTCATAGTCTCTGCTGTAAATACTTTAGTTTTTGTTTCTGGAAAATTAACTTTACATGGTCACAGTTGGCAGCACTGCATTATTGCATAACCGTTGGTTTTTTATGTTTTGCATGTTTTTCTTATCTTGTTTGCACACCGTTTTTTTTTTTTGCTACAAGTCTGACGGCAAGCATGTAAGCAATTTATCTACCCACCCTCAAAGTTTTTATACTTTAAATATTTAAATGCGAAGTATGGCATTTGGTTAAAAACAGCTTCTGAAATTTACAAGAAGCTAACCAGGTTATGTTACACAAATAGGCTTGCCAAAACCAGTTACAAGTTTTTTGGATTTCAGTTTTCTTTAAATCGGTTCAAGTTATTTGAAATTTTCGAATACTTTTTCAAATTTATTTTTCTTATTCAATTGTTATAGTCTTTCTTATTAAAAACAAAAACTAATTGACTTTTCAGCTCTTTAAAGGACTTTTACCGAGCTTCTTAAGACCAATTGGTTATGTGTGTGATTAAATTTTTGAATATATATATGAGTTTATATGTATAACTCTATAAACAAACATTTATATTTTAACTCTAGTTCAAACGAGATTTCTTAAAATCTACCACTTTTTGGTACCTAATTGGCCACTGTTCGGCCACTGTTCGGCCGCTGTTCGAACCTTGTTAAGCCACTGTTATAACTTTATTAAAACGTTTTATTTTTACTCAGGTTGTTAAAAAAACTTAGCATAACTATAAATAAAAGAGGTTTCTACTAAAATATATTTTAAAGTCTTGCATTAAAACTGTTTTTTGTATTGCCATGTTAACACTTAAGCGACAATGTGTAAATGGCATAAATGAGTTGGATGCCACAAAACTAACGGAACCACACAAAACATTTAAATTTAGTTAGTCAAAATTTAAATTGTTTGAAAACTAGTCAGTGCATAAAAAAATTGTGTAAAATAATAAACAAGTATGAAGAACTATTAATTTAGAACGGCTTTATTCCAAAATCTTTAATCAGAAAATCTTTATTTAAATAGAATAGTAATAAAATTAACAAAACAGAATTTTATCGTTTAAAATTAAGTGCGTCCACTTTTGAAAAGTGTTATCTTCCGTTTCTCCATTATTTTTTTGTTCTTAAGACTAAGAATAATTACCAAAGTTGTTCTCACTAACTTTAACTCAACCTCATACAACTTTCAAATAGACACACAATTCTTTACGTAACCATCTAGTGTATCCTGAACTAGTGAAATCCTGTAAGCCGTTCAAGTTGTTCGCACGGGATATTTATTAGTCCAACTGCTTACTGTTTTGCATTGCCTATCATTCATCAAATTTAATCACCAATCAGTTTTGAGCAAGCGGACATTTCTTAATATCAAAAGCACACAATAACTTTCTACTGTAAAAGGTGTGGTCGAGTGAGTGAGAATGCGCACATCAAATTAATGTAGCGAGTAATTGGTTTATACCAATACTGATAAAAAGATTTGTTGTTGTGGTGAATTAATGTCTTGATAGTAGTTTCAATTAATGTTATTTATTATCTGTTGGACAGAAATTACATAGGTATAACTTTTGCAGTTTACTCCCTTAGAATCGATTTCATCTAGAGCTTTTAGTATGAAAATTATACAGGAAGTGAAATTTAGCGTTAACAAAATACTCAAGCGTTATGTTTTCCAACTCAACGACATGTGTTGAAACTAACGAGAGAAAATACTAGTAACTCAAAAAAAAGCCAAAAAAATACACACAGCAGCAATACAAACAAACAATAACAATGTGATGTATATCTTTTTCTTGAGCCGCTGCGCGATGCGCCAACGAAGTGGCTACATTCATGTGGCTACTTTCAGCAACTATATTTAAAAGGCTAAATATATTTAGCACTTCTTGGCATTTTTGTATATGGCAGAAAGGCGGTCATTGGGACGATAAAGTCTGCCGGGGAATACTTAGTACATACATAAAGATGGAGCTGAAGAAGTTTTACTTCAGTTGTGTGGTCTAAAGCAGAAGTGTCATGGCAGTGAGCTAAATTACAAATTTAAAAAAAAAATAAAAATAAGTTAAAGCTTCGATGGCGACGAAAAAAATTAAAAACAACAACATGAGCACATGGAGCTAATGTCTCTTTACAAAAAATAAAAAATTGTAAAATAGGTTTTAAGCATCTGACGAGGCCCAAATTTTACATGCAGCCAGTAAATCAAAAAATAAAATTATTCCAGACAAGTGATATTGGAAATGCTACACCAAAAAACTCGCTATGTGTGCGCTACGAGAAAATACCAACAACAAAAAAACACAGCAGCAATAACATTGATAGCTAGCTTTCGACGCGAGCAAACAACAACAATGCCATGTACATAATTCCTCGAATTACAACACACACGAAAATATTGAAGTTGTTGTAAGCAGGGTTGCCACTTGTGAAAAAATTTAGTTACCAAAATGTGATCAAAAATTTACCAAAATTAAATAAAAATTAATTAAATAAACAAACATTTTTTTAAAGTAAGAAAATCAATAAAATTATAATTTTTGTTAATAAAAAAGCATTTACTTAAAATTAAAATACTTAGAATTAATAAACAGAAATAGTGTTTACATAAATTTAGTTAATATTATTCAGTATTACATATTTCGTGTTTAAAATTTCTTATTTTTAAGAACTAAAAATCACAAAAAAGTAAAATGCATAAACTCATCTATAGTAATTAAACTCATTTTCTGTTTGTTTGTTTGTTTGTTTGTTTGTTTGGCCTTTATACAAATCTAAACGGCTCAACGGATTTTGCTCAAACTAGGTACACATATTAAGCTTATCCCAACTTAAAATGTTACATACTTAGTTTTTGCCACGCCCCCTCTGAAATTTTTCAACTAGCGGTAATTTTGTTATTATAAAACTTTTTACCATCGGAGATTTTTTTATATTTAATTTTAAAATTTTTTTGTTATTTTGACATCAAAAACACTCACATATCTTTAAAATTGGAGAAATTTTCTGTACAACGACTTTTTCATAAAACATCGTTACCTAAGAATGAGAAAAAAACGACATGAAAATCAAAGTTTGGTCTTTCGATGCAAATATCTCCGCTGTCCATTAATATATTTCATTCAAATTTTTTTTGTTCAAAAGTTCAATAAAATCACTTTATAAAAATTGGTCGAACTGTACCGTTAAGTCAGTGTATATATGTTTTATGAGTATGCCAAAAAAGGTCCAAAATATTGACTTTTTACTCAAAAAATGACTCAAAAATTGTTGTTGTTGTAAAAATGAAATCAATTAAAAACAGCAAATCTGACTACCTTTCATATGACATAGCATTTATTTGCAAAAATTCTTCCAGCTAAGCGCAAAAATTATTTTACTGTTTTTGTCATCAAAACAACAAGGGTACCCCCTTTGATTTTTTTCGCGAAATTTATTTTTTCCAAAATGTTGTTTTTATATTTTTTACAAAAAAGTCAAGTTTCAAAAATAATTTCTGTGAAAAAATTACCCCAATTTCTCTTTCCAATCAAAAGTTATAATCAAAAGCTAAAAATCTATTTTTTTCATACCAGACTATTAATAAAACTTAGTTTTGTGTTAGAATTCTCTATGTAGTTTGAACGTCCCCATTTATCTCTAAGAATGCAGTTGTGTGTCTAAAGTAATTACGATTATTTTGGATTCTCTTTGTAGTTTGAACGTTCCCATTTATCTCTAAGAATGCAGTTGTGTGTCTAAAGTAATTACGATTATTTTGGATTTTATAAAATCTTCTTTATATTTTTGCCTCCCCACCCCCCGCCCCCTTCCTGTTAAATTTGTTTTGTTGTGATGGCTCTATTTTTTCTCACTATTGTGTCACCGTTGTCACTTAGTTCTTTATCAATGGTACTTTAAATGTTGTATATATATCACAATTTTATCGAAAAAATGACTGTGAATAAGAATGCTGTTAAAGTAAATATTTTCATGTAATCAGTTTTAGCTATATGGCGATATAATAAAACATATGCGCATCTGGTCAGCACAATTATTTCATTAGTTTTGATCTGTGCGTTAAATTCACAGATAGATGGCGCCACATTTGTAAGATGTGTGGGTACAGACTATACTTACACCTTGCGGTGAAAAGCTGAATACTGTTTTTTCAAAAGTTTCTTCAAATTTAACCCCACACGTTTGGGATTACAGACAGGTGGCGGTATTTTCTGCTTACAGAAGAATATCTGATGTTCTTATACAGCTAGCAGATAAGTTTTGCGAAATATTTTGCGAAAATGCTATTGCAACCAAACTTTTAAAAATAATGCAGTAATGTCAGTTTTTTCAGTCGCAGCGTCATCTAGCGTCATTAACACTTAAAAACATAAAATTGGATCAATTTAAATGTCTAGCTCACTTGCTGGACTTTTTGTTGTTTTTGCTTTGCTTGCAAATGCGATTATATAATATTATGATCCTGATCTCCAATGAAAAAACGCAGCTAATAAAAATTTTAGTAGGTACAATCATTTTTAGCACAACGAATTTTCATAAAACATTGATAGCTAATAATGAGACAAAAATTATATGAAAATCAAAGTTTTTACTTTTAATGCCAATAACTCCGCTGTTTTTAATATATTTCATAAAATTTTTTTTTTTGTTAAAAAGTTCAATATGTTTTTTAATATTAATCTTTGTTTAAACGTTAAAATGTCCATATCTCAAGGACGCATTGAGTCCCACCATAATTTTTTTTTTGTTGAAAAGGTAATTGTGCTTGCTTTAAGCTTAAGTAAATATAAAAATTTTTTAATTTTTAAAATATGTTTTTCGTACGCCTTCTTTGAATTCAATTAGCTCACCACAAGAGATGGAACCACCAACAACAAAAATTTTCCTAAACTTTTTTGGATTAATGTTCGTTCAATTACCTTTCTAACGGTAGATAAATAAAATTAAATAAAATAAAATTCAAATAAAATTCAACATGTTTTTCAATATTCCCGATTTTAAAAAACATTTAATCGAGAAGTTTATGTTAAAATGTTTATATAAGTGACTCTCGAGTAACACCGGGTATATCAGCTAGTATACTTATAAAAATGAGACGTATATCGTTTTTATTTGAATTAATTAAAAAAATAAAACACATATAGAAAAAGTACAACTTTTTTCTTGTTTAAAATTTATTTATGATATTAATAAAAAAATCACAAATAAGTAGTAAATTCAGGTAAACGTAATTTTTTTGGCACAAAACAAAACAAAAAATTATAAATTAATGGTATAAAAATGAGATCCTTATCTTTTTTATTTGAAATAAGTAGGAACTAAAAAAATATACCGCATTCATTGGCAATGAGTATTGATTTTAAGAATGTAAATTAATAAATACAAAGATATGGCATTTAATGCTTTAAAAAATTATCGGTTTCCTCAAGTTTAAATTTTAATCATTTTTTTATAACTAAAAATCAGAAAATACACAGTTCGTTAGTTTTATAGGATATCAATTCTAACTACGGGCACTGATTGTAAATATAAGGAAACTTTCACCATCACATCAAGTTAAGGAGTTATGAAAAAATATGATATGCAGTTCTTTTTCCAATAACTGCTCCTAGGCGCAAAGTATTTTGCCGATATCTTTTAACGTTTTAGAAAAACATGTTGTGAAAGAAACGAAAATTTTATTAAATTTATTCAGAGCAATTTTAAGCGGCTGAAAGCCCCTAATTTTTCAGCAAGTTAATTTAGAAATTTTTCATGCAATCAATTTTTGTTTTTTCAAAATATATCTGGAATTATCCACAATATCAGCAAAGGTCATATGAATGCTTAAACTTCAAAGACAATGATTCAGACAATTCACGGTAGCAAATATGTTTATTATGAAAAAGTTTTAAAATTTATGATTTTCAAAACAAAAGATGAAAAAGAATTTGTTTACAAAAATGGTTAGACCTAATCAGATCTATTAGGAATATCTTTTCAAGTGGAATTGAAAAAGAGAGTTCTCATTTTTAAGATAAGTCTCAAGAACATTCAGGAAACTTAACAAGGAAAAAACATTCAGGAAAAAATAACTTAAAAATGTCAAAAATATTCTAGAGCTTTATCTTAAAAATTAAAACTCCTTTTTCCGATTCCGCGTGAAAAATTAAGCATGCTATCATGCTGAATATTTCCTAATCAAAGCTGTCAAATACAATTGAAATCGACTGATGCAATTTAAAGATATTATTCGGTTTGAACATAACAAGTTTTACATTTTTGCCTATAACTCCTAAACTAGAGCTGATGGCGGAAAAAAGATCTCAATCTTAAATCTAAAAATCTTCTTGTGGTGACCACACATAATGAAGCTTGTCTCTCATTTCGCAGAGTTCCTTTGAAATCATTATGCTGTTTATTTTATTAAAACCCAACTTGTTTTGTAGCTTCGTTTTTATAAGAGACTTCTTTGTTAACGTTAAATTTCAAAATTGGAATATTTTGACATTTTCTTTTGACATGATTCACAATGTTTTCAGATGATGTGTTCGGAAAACTTAGAGAAATGTTCAATACAAAACATAAAGCTTATACTGCACTAAAAAATGTTTAATGTAATATTAAACTAAATTTTTTATGTAAATCTTGCAAACTGATTATTTTGAAGCAAACAAGTTACCAAAACTATAAAAAAATTACCGAATTACCAAGTCTAAAATTATCTACCAAATTTGGTAATTAATTACCAAACTGGCAACCCTGGTTGGCAATTCTGATGGTGATGCTATGAAGCATAGTTTATGTACTGCAACCTTGTGTTTGTAATGAGAGAGAAGAGAATGAGAGAGCGGCCAAACAGAAGGTGAAGTGCAGCTTATTAAAGAGCTCTTTGAGGTGTTGAGTTTACTTTGCTATGGTTTTCCAATAGGGCGCTCTTGATCCATTGGATATTTTAGTATAGGATTTTTACAATCCGTGGTCTCATGCAATTATGCTATATGCTAGACGTCGAGAATAACCCTATTTTGTAATAACACGCACTGAGAAAATCATTTCTCCAATATAATATGATCTGACACTATTTGTAAACAAATATAAAAGACAATTAATTCTTATTACGCACATAGATATGCAGTTTTTATTGCATTGCAAAATGCAAATTTTACTCATTTGATTATAAACATGAAAAAAATTTCTAATTTTTTTTAAATTATTTGAATAAATAAAAAAAAAATTGCAACAAAAACAGCTCTTTGCCAATTTTTTAACAAAAATTTAATAATTTAGAGGTTTTTAAAAAAATAGAAAAAAGTGAATTAGTAAGGTAACGGTAAATCTTTTCTTATATCTTCAAAGTAATTTAATCGAACTTTAAGATAAAAAATTATGATAAAAATCAATTGGAAAATGACAGAGATATTAAAGTTTTCGAGATATGTATCGCCATAAGTTTGATGACAAAATAACGGAAATTTCCCAAAAGTTACTATTTGTAAAAAATTTTACCGAACATTTTTTTTTACATTTTAGCAATGTCTAAAATTTTCTCTTACACCATGTTCTTCCATAACTTACAGCTTTGATTTTATTAGAAAATTATTCCTAAATAACGCCTATTTATAAATAGACTAGCAAAAACCCGCTGCTTCGCCTGCGGTAAATATTAAAAACCATTTAAAAATTTTAAATCTTAAAATTGAAGTATTTCATTGACTTCGATTTAAATAAACAATTTATGTATAAGAAAAAGATGAACTCTTGTTTTCAAAAAAGAAAGTAGTCATTTACCACAGAAGAATTTTTCCCTATGCAAGTCGTATGGAAAATAAAAAATGATATTGCAGAATGAGATGGTTAGATAAATGCAATACTTTTGAATCTAAAATAAAAAAATGTATTATAGTAGTTTAAAAATGAAAAGTTGGCAACTCGTAAAAGATTTTATGTACATGAAAAAACTTGCCGAAATAAAATTCGCTTTTCATATTTAACGCAATAGCTAACAAAACCAAAAATTGTTTTATTAATTTTATAACTTGACCTTTAAGAGTTTCGTTGTTGTATGTTTATTTTATTTTGGTTCTAGGTCTGCCATTTAAAAAATTTTTAGAAAAACTTCTTTCTTAAGCATAGTATTCTGTTCAGTTTCATTCAATTTCACTCAAATTTCCATATAAAAAGTGACAGCTGCGAAACAAGCGTGTAAATTTTCACAACATGTTCGTCAGAGCAGTACTCTGTTCCGCTGCGTGAAATTATCGCAACATGTTTCTGAGCAACATTTTTTCACGACAATTTAATTGTACTGCCTATTTATTTTGAAGTGAAAAGAGGGAGATCATATGAAATCTCGCAACTTATTCTGAGTCTCTCTGAGAAACGTTGCCATAGGAACGTTAAATTTCAAGATTGAAATATTTTGACATTTTCTTTTGACATGATTCGCAATATTATCAGATGATGCGTTCAAAAAACTTAAAAAAATTTTCAATACAAAACATAGAGGTTATGCTGCATTAAAGAATGTTTAATGTAATATTAAATACAATTTTTTGTATAAATCTTGCAAACAAACTGATTATTTTGAATTTTTTGGAATAATTAAGGAAAAAAGTTACCAAAACTATAAAAAAATTACCAAATGACCAAGTCAAAAATTTTCTACCAAATTTGGTAATTAATTACCAAACTGGCAACCCTGGTTGTAAGTGAGCTAAAAGAGCTAAAAGAGCTATGGGATTTACAACTATGGTCTAAAGCACACTCGTTTTTTTTTTCAAAACTTTTTTAAAAAAGTTGTTTATCTCAAAAGATTCTTTCAACAACAAAGAAGTTGTTTATCTCAAAAGATTGTTCACTTTCAGATTTTTTTTTAATTATATGTTGTGGCTTTGAATCTGTCAAACATTTTGCATATACATTTTTAACGATCCCGTTCAAATTGAGTAAGTTATGAAAATTGAAAATTACAGCTTTAATTTTGGCTATAATAAGGTTATAATAATGAGCGGTGCTCGACAGCTTTGCCCCGAAAGCTTTTCGCACCAAAGCTCATAGATAGATAGAAACTTTTTTCTCAGTGTAGTAGCAATTTACATATACAATTTATATAGACAATTTAAGTATACAATTAAGTTCAATGTAGAAAAAATGTGTAAAAATAGCAAACTATTTAAAGATCATTGATAATTGTAAAGAAATTGAAAAAACTTAAGTAGCGAGCAGAAAACTTTAGCATCAATCAAAGCATTGGTCTTAAAATCAGAGTCAATTATTATCAGACTATAAATTACACTAATTATGGGGAATATAAATTTTTACAAACACACACACACACACATATACACAAGAAAACAACAACATACTGCTACAAATCAATTATCACAAATGCAAACAAACATTCAAGCCGTCATATCGACAGCGTCGACATAAAGTTCGAGCGCAATTTTAGCCTCTATTAAGTGCAAAATTTATTGGCCAACCTTTCAAATGAGTGCATCTTGTTGTGGCTTGGGGCAGCATAGTATTAAGTAGGTTGATGGTGTGGTGGAAGGGGAAGCAGATATGAACTGGTTGCCATCAACCAACTCGTTATATAATGATTTGCATATGTAAGGCAACAGAAACAACAACAACAACAGCAACAGTTTTTCAAAGTACCTTTAACAACAACAATAGCAATAAAGCTGTATTTAATGGCAAGGCGTGAAAATTGGCAACATATGATGGCGACTGGTAGCGTGCAGGAGCACCAAAACCCAGCACCACTTACAGCAATGACTGTCGTTTTTGATAAGACCCATATTTATCAAGTCTGCTCCTGCTGCCAATAACAACAACAACAACAACAACAACAACAACAACTATGTGTATACAAACAGCAAATGTGTATACAAAAAAGTATGCTGCTATATTTGAAGATTTGTCGGAAGTGGGTTAAAGTTGGCTTAAATCAGATGTTTATGACTGCAAATGGC
Organism: Dichetophora obliterata; assembly: GCA_963920525.1. Classification (NCBI taxonomy): domain Eukaryota; kingdom Metazoa; phylum Arthropoda; class Insecta; order Diptera; family Sciomyzidae; genus Dichetophora; species Dichetophora obliterata. Next base: position 12,887,281 of record OY986436.1, on the reverse strand, counting down.
TAGAGGTTGGCTTGGCTTTGGCTACAATTGTTCAAAATATATTTTTGCATTTGTTTGTGTGTATATGTATGTGTGGGTATTTATAAATATGTGCTAAGTATCCGTTAAGGTTATGACGACTCATTAGTTTGTTATTAGACGATAACGAAATGTTGCAATTTTTTACAGTATAATTAATATTGACATCATAAAAGATCTTGTGTTACATTTTTTAGCACATAATTTCTATATTGTTGAGATTTGCATAGTTTGAGGCCATCAACTTACCCCGAGAAACAATATGTGTCCGTACCAAACTACTCAGGCACAAAAGTACAGAGTAGTGGTGTCCACTTAGAAAATACATCGATGTTTTTTTCGATGTAATGCATCGAGACAGTGAATCGATATTTTCCGATATATCGTTGAGAAACATCGATGTTTTCTAAAAATCGAGTACTTTTTCTAGCATTGCATCACAATACTAAAGTCAGCCCCTTCCTTTACTATTTTTAATTTAACTATGACTATTTTAATTTATTAAAAGCTCCTACAAAACCACTGTCCCTGTTCGCATGCCTTTTATCAGTAAAAGTGCCTCTACACAACATGTTTATTTTTATTTATTTATTTTTTATTTTATTTATATTTTCATTACAGGGAATAAATCCTTACGCTGAAGATTACTAGAATCTTATTTAAAGAGCATAAGTCACTAAAGATGTCATGTAAATATATATATATTTAAAAACTAAACTCAAGTTAGATGTAAAAATTAAAGTGAAATTAGATTTAAAAATTTAATTAAAAATCAAATCCAAAATTAAATTATAAGTTAAAATAAAATCTACAGAAAAGTAATAGAATTTTAGAAGACCTTAATACAAATATTTAAACAAATATATACAAACAGGTTTAATGCAGCAGATACACTAACAGAAATACTGACGATGCAAACATTAACAATTAAAGTTCCTGAAATATTTTAAAAAGCTCTTTCTCAAAACGCGCGGCGTTGTAGATGTTTCGAAGTTGATGTGGAAGAGAATTCCAAAGACGTACTCCATAAAGAAAAAATTGGTGCTCTGATACTAAAAGATTGTGTCGCGTGTGTATTAGCTGTTTTGACCGTTGAGAGTGTGCGAATCTAAGTTTTTCAAAAAGATACGATGGCTCTTTTGTATATATTATTTTATGTAAAAGTAGTAAAGTGCAAAAATCTAAAAGTTTATCAAAAGTCATCGAGTATATTTGTTTCGAGCGATGGGATATACAGTTGCGGTCAAAATAATAGCAGCGCACTTATATTCATACATGTTTGGATAAATAATACTAGTCTACGAATTTCGGATCCGGTAAGTCCATTTTCATTCGTATATGTACTTTCAATACTCGTTCCAACTCCGTACTCAGTTTCCTCCTATATTGTAAAATTTTCGAGACACAGGGTGTTTCACGTTTTTGGCAAGTGTTTAGTATTATTGATCTCGAATCTAAACTACTCACCATAAAATAAAAAATAATATTTTGTAATATTAAGTAATAAAATAATATTTTATTTTATGGTGAGTAGTTTAGATTCTAGATCAATAATACTAAACACGTACCAAAACCGTAAAACACCCTGTATCTTGAAAGTTTTACAATATAGGAGGAAACTGAGTACGGAGTTGGAACGAGTGTTGAAAGTACATATAGGAATGAAAATGGATTTACCGGATCCGAAATTTGTAGACTAGTATTATTCATCCAAACATGTCTGAATATAAGGGTACTGCTATTATTTTGACCACAGCTGTATGATCGTATTTTTTCAAACAGAATATATATCGTGCAATGTTATTGTAAAGCATATTTAATTTGCGTTTAGCAGCATAGTCGCAATTAGCGAAGATTTCGCGCCCGAATAAAAGTGTTGGAAGTAAATATGTTTTGGCCAAAAGCATTCTTATGTTTTGTGGTGTAAAGTGCTGAGTTGACCATAGTGAGCGTAACATTCCGTACACTTTGCCAATAGTGAGATCAATGTGATTGTTCCACGTGAGAGTCTTATTAAATGTGATCCCTAAATTCTTTGCAGTACCAAAATAGAGTATTCCAGATTTGTTTATTGTCACCTTTGGAAATTCGGAAAGATCTAGTGGCTTTTTGTATATTACCATACATTTGGACTTTGACGCATTCAGGCACAAACCATTTTTCAATGCCCAATTAGAAATATTTTCTAAATCAATATTTGTTTTTTGTATACACTGCGAAATTTCGTTTAGCGCGGAACTAGCATAAAGCTGAACGTCATCTGCATACAAGTGAATTGAAGAGTGTTTTAAAATTGCATAGAGGTCATTAATGTAAATTGAAAATAGAAGTGGCCCAAGAACAGACCCTTGTGGGACGCCCCGTGTGAGTGGAAGGTGTCTAGATTGTGAGTTCTTGGTGCTAACTGCCTGTGTTCTTCCATCTAAATAAGTAAAAATATGCTTTGTAGAAGTATAAGAAAAATTGTACATGTTTTGTAATTTGCTGCAAAGAATGCGATGGTTCACGCAGTCGAACGCCTTTGAGTGGTCAAGGAGAGTTAATAATGTAACTTCGTTGTTGTCTAATTTTGAACGAATTTCCTCTGATACATTTAATAAAGCAGTAACGCAACTTCTATTTGGCCTGTATCCAGACTGAAATTCAGTTAAAAAAGTTTTCGTTTCTTAGGAATGCATTTATTTGGTTTTTCAGAACTATCTCAAAAACTTTCGATAAGTATGGAAGTATTGCTATAGGTCTGAACTCATTACTAGATTTTGGAATAGGGATTGGAACAGCTGATCGGGAAAGTCGAAGTAGTTAGGATCGTGTTGAAGATATAGGTTACATACTGCAGGAATTTTGGTAGTATTCTGAAAAATTTAGGTTGTATGCCATCAAAGCCTGTCATGTTAGACTTTACCTCATAAAAACTTTTTAAAACATCCGACTGATTAACGCAAACAAATTCGAAATATCTTCCCGAACAAAGAACGGAGGAAAAATTGTCATAGTGATTTGACGTTACTGTCGGAATTGATAAATCACAGAACTTCTCATTTAATAAATCAACATCAATTTCATCTACTGGATTGTGTTTACCTATGCCTATATCACGTATGCGCTGCCATTTTTCTTTGCTACCTACGGCTGTATCAAACGCCTCGGTATAAAATTCCAATTTTGCTTTCTTTATATTCTTTGCTACGACACTTTTTAGTTCGCGGTATTTTTTGTACAGATCCGGTGTTTTATATCGTTTCCAACGATTATATGCTGCATTCCTGTCTAGAATTTTACTGTGTATACTTTCGTTAAACCATGGTCGTTCTTTGCGTTTCATACATATGACACGTCAAAAATTACAAATAGTTTTTAGCTGCAGATAGTGTGGAACATATGAAAATGTCGTTTTGAAATGTCGTTTGTATTTGCGTCTGTAAATTTTTGAATTAGAACAGTCTCTAATTTCGTTTGTTTTTCCATCTGTACAAAATGTCAGTTTGATAAATTTTTTATGTGAAAATAGAAGAAAAGGCAAATTTCAAGATATTTATTCAATAAATTGATTTTTTTGAATGACCAAAGGTGGACACTTTAGAGCTTTACGGCTTACAAAAATTTCAAAAGCTGTATTTTATTTTCAAATGACGTGTCAGATAGTGTGGAGACAAAAGAAAAAACTGAATGACAAAAACTAAATTTTGGCACACAGATGAAATTCGGTATCTAATTTTTTTGACATGTCATCTATATGAAACATATAGTCTGGTGGCACCTTAACTAAGGAAAAGAAAAACAAAATTTTTTACAATAATTCTCTGATTCAGTTTTTGTTTATTAAAAAAAATAAACGCAATAAACATAAGAATATTGGCAATAAACATTTATTCTAAAAAAAGTCAATATATAAGAATGTTGGTCATAATTATTACAAAAATTAAAAACGAAAAAAGCCTCCACAATCATAGAAATTCCAGTAATAAAGTCTTATTTTCAGTGTATTCCTTTTTAACTATTTTTCTTTATTTAATTTTTTTATATAATAATTTCATTAGGTAGTTAAAATTCATTCGATGTTATATGAAAATACATCGATCCATCGAGTATATCAAAAGCTTTTCAAAACATCGGATCAAGTCGATGTATCGAATTGTAAACATAGAGTAAATCCGATGCAACGATGTATATCGAATATCCCTAGTACAGAGTATCGGACTCAATTTTATTTTTAAAAGCTACGAGTAATAACGAAAAACTGCGAAGTTTATGAAAAAAATAGACGCACATTAATATTAAGACGAATGGAAACGAGCTTAAGCGAACAGGACCCAAGAATAAAATTGATATATTCTGTTAATAACGTAGCTGATATGTATCGAAACTGGCCTGAGTTTTAACTATAATGTACCCGAAACATGCCCAACAAGTGCCTTAAAAGGCACCTGAAAAAGTACCGTAGTAAGTCTGCGTCTGAGTCTATCAATAAAGAGTTAAAAAACGAGCGACTATTTTCGGACACAATCAACTGACGAGTGCCCGAATCGGTCTTCGTTCGTATAATGTGCCTGCCCAAGGTGTTCCAGAACTAGCACTTCTTTCGGTGCAGAGGTCGGACATTTATCGACACGGGCACCGGACATATATCGGATACTTTATTGGCACAAAATATGAAATTGTTTCTAGGGTATGATTAAAGGTATTTGCAAATTAAAAAAAAAACAAGTTTTATTTATTTTTATTTATTTATTTCACCAAGCAAGGCAATTTACTAATTCTATTTACATTTTTTTTTTTTTTTTACTTACATATTATTTAAATTAATTTCAAAAGAATACTTAAACTACGCTAATATATCTTAATTACTACTTTTAGGGATGACGGAGGGGGACTAGACCAAGAAGCATAACTCTGTAGGGAGCAGTGCTTGAAAAGGACAAATTATTCCGAGTCAAAGAGAGACTTTGAGAGGGTGCTCGCTAATATTATTAAAAATTCTACAGCACCTACTAATGGGTTCATTATTTGCGTAAATAGTGTGGTGAATATATTCATTTAGGAGCCGCGTATGCCTAGTACGTCTAATTGGGTCATTTAGTGTAATTTTGCTGGAGATATATTCGCTATCAATAGCTCCGTTAATAACATTAAATGTGAAACATGAACTCAGTAAAATTCTTCTTGATGATAGAGGCATCAGAGAGAGGAGCCTGAGTTTTTGTTCATACGGTGGCAAGTTGTTATAGTCACGGGGGTCAAAGATATCTCTTAACGCAAAAAGCAGGAATTGTTTTTGAATGGATTCAATTTTGTCGCTATGAGATTCAAAGGCTGGATTCCAAATGATGCAAGCATATTCAAGAAGTGGTCGCACTAAGGGACAGTATAACGTTTTGGTTACCCACACATTTTGGAATTCTTTAGCACGTCTTTTTATAAATCCCAGCTGTTTATTTGCCCTCGATAAGACTTTATCAAAATGTAGATTAAATCTCAGCTTATTATCTAGGACAACTCCAAGGTCTACAATATGGTTGGTTCTGCTCAGAACAATATTATTAAGGAAGTAACTGCATTCTGGTATCAAGTTCTTACGGGAAAAACTTATCACGTAACATTTCTTAACATTTAAATGAAGTTTGTTTTGATTACACCATTGCTCAAGGGACAGCAGTTTCGATTGTAGGAAAGTTACATCAACTTCTGATTTAATGATCTTATATATTTTAAGGTCATCTGCGTACATAAGATGGGGAATGTCACAAAGAGTAATAGATAAATCTGAAATGAAAATGTTGAAAAGTATTGGGCCAAGATGACTACCTTGTGGTACACCAGAGGTGACCGGTATATCATTTGAAAAAATGCCTTGAAATTTAACAATCTGGGATCGTTCGCAGAGATAGGATTTGATCCAATTGAGTAATAAACCGGAAATGCCAAATTTTTCTAACTTCAAAATTAAGATATTATGGTCGACACGGTCAAATGCTTAACTGAAGTCTGTGTAAACTGCATCTACTTGGCGTCCTTTTTCCATTTGATTTAACACATCGGAGACCATGATCATTAGGTTAGTGGTGGTCGATCGGCCTTTCCGAAACCCATGTTGCTGCTCGTTTAAGCGGGGATTAATGAGACTCGTCAGCTTATCACATATTATCTTTTCAAATAATTTTGGTATAGCTGACAAGATGGCAATGCCTCTGTAATTTTCAACAGACCTTTTATCGCCACTTTTATATATAGGTGTCAAATGGGAAATTTTCCAGTAGGATGGAAAAACACCTAAGGATAAGGATTTGTTGAAAAGTATAAATAAGGGAATGGCAAGATTGTTTATACATTGAACTAACAAACTTGGTGGTATGAGGTCTGGTCCAGGTCCTTTGTTTGAATCAAGTTCCATGATAGCATTAACAATTTCATCCAGCGTCAGACTGATATTGTTTATAATGTCTGTCGCATTAGGAGAGAGGGAGGAATAGAGAGTCTGGGTTGTGGGAGCACAGAAAACTTCTCTAAAGTGATTTGCAAAAAGATTACAGATCTCTTGGAGGTTGGAAGAAATTGTATTGCCTTTAAATATAGATGAGGGGTATCCAGCTGATTTACGTTTGACATTAACGAAATCACAAAATTTTTTAGGAACTCTAAGAATTTTTTCTCCAATAAGGTTAGTATAAGTTCAATAAGCATCATTTTATTTTATAGAGAACTCATTGTAGAGCTCTTCGTATCTCATTTTGATTTCATCGCTTACATTTACGCCTTTCTTAATGAATTTGTATAGCTTGTTTCTTTGGTTTCTTATGTGTCTGAGACTTTGGTCAAGCCATGGTTCTGAAAGTTTATTTTTTTTCTTTATCTTAGGCACAAATTTTTCAATACTTGTGAAAAGGCGTTGGTAGAAAAGTGAAATAGCACTATCTATTTCCAAATTTAATAGATCGTTCCAGTTATAGGCATTCAAATCAATTTTTATACTGTCATAATCGGCATTAAGAAAGTCGAACACAATTGTGTTATTAAATGAGTAAAAGACATGTTGTTACTAGGAAATTCTACAGTTAAAGCAGTGTGGTGGAGTGTATCAGAAAATAAGTGTTCAGCCTGAGTAGTTGCAGTAATCTTTATTTCATCATACGAATTAGCAAAGACTAAATCCAACCAGATTGAAGTCTCCAAAAATTATAACTTTATCTTCCTCATTTAAGGTTGCGGTTAACGGTTGGACTGTTTCACATAAATCGTTGTATGTTGTTTCGATAGAACAGGGGGGAATTTAGAAGACAACAATGTAAATAAAAATATTGGTCTCTGAGCGAACTTTGATGATACGGTGTTCAAAGAGTGTGTGAGAGGTTGTTGCAACAAGCTCGCTTACTAAAGAGTTATGAGTTGCAATCATAACACCACCTCCACGGGAGAGACCTGTGTGGCCAAAGTCCCGATCATTTCGATAAACTGTCCAATTGCTGTCAAGAATCTCTTCGTTTTTGAAAGTATCGTTTAACCATGTTTCGGTGAAAACTAGTACTTGGAAGAAGCAAGATTTCGCGTCAACAAAGAGTTTATTAAGTTTTCCTCGCATACCGCCACAATTGTGGTAAAATATGCGAAGAGCAGTCGTCGACGGGGAATCACTAATTGGGCTGCGATTAGGGTTTTGATTATGTTCACTACGCTGGTTAGGAATAATATTGTTGTTGCTCTTTACGGGTCTTTTGAAGATAAGAGATATGTTTTGACCTTACATGAGCACCATATGTGTCAAGGTCTTCTTTGACTTGTTGACTTGTCAAGCCAAGTTGCACGTGGAAACTGGTGAACAAATGGCGTAATTCATTGACATCGGTAGGTAAGCCTTCTAGCTGAATCAAGACTTAGAGGTTTGTCTTGGTTTTGCCTTCTATACAAGTAGAGACAGGTGCCTTATACATGTAAGCCAGGTAGAGGCGCACATTGTTGTAGACACTAATCTCTCTAAGACGAGATAGGGCATATCTGCTCTCGGTGTCAACACAAGAGTTCGAAGTTAGTTTCACCTTTGGTGGTTGAAGAGGGTCGATGAAAGAAGTGGAACTACCAGGTTGATTAGGGGCTCCACTTGTGATTGGAACAGAAGGAGATGGGTTTAAAGTATGTGAATGTACAAAATTTTGTCGCAACTTTATTATATAATCGTTTCAACAATTTAAATATGTGAATAAAACATAAATAAATAACTAAACATATAAAAAGAAGTGTACAATTTGGTGTTACCACTAACTGCGGAAAAACAGGTCAACCAATTTCAATACCAAGTACCAAGGGTACGTTGGAGATGGTCTGTTGATGGCAAATATGAAGATTGCACGAAATCAGCCGAGTGGTTTAGGAGATATGGCATTTTAAAGATTTTCCCATATACTTCCATACAAATATCAACAAAATGGCCTCCATTTTTCAAATAGGGGTTTTTTTATTATCAGTTGAAAAATTACCAAACCATGTTTTGCAATGTCAAATGTGTACAATGACATTCTGTCTTAAAATAATTTTTCCACACCCCCTTTTACCGCCCCCAAATCGATAAAAATGCTTTATATAAGACGGTTTTGGTCGTATAAGTCTTAAATTTTGTAATTTAGTTTGCATGGATGCTGTAGACAGCTGTACTAAAAATTGGTCCCACGCCCCCTTTTTCCGCCCACAAATCAATGAAAATGCTATATTTCAGGCAGTTTTGCTCGTATAAGACCAAAATTTGGTAATTTAGTTTGTATGGTTACTTTCGGAAACTGTACTACAAAAGGGCGTGTTCTCAATATAGCCACGCCCACTTTTTTAGAAATCATTGAAATTGACTTTTGAGCGAATTGAGCTAAAATTGTGGCTTAGTTTGTATGATTACCAGAGCTGTAAAAGAATGCATTCAATTTTATTTTATTCACAAAAAAGTGACTCAGTGAATTACGAAATAAGAATGCACTCAATAAATGCAAAATTGATTTAAAAATAAAATATTTAATTCCATTCTTTTTTTAAAAAAATGATAAATTATTCATTTCAATTATTAGTTTCCTCTATTCAGAATAACGAATCTTTTTTTTTTATTAATTTCAATGCTATTCACAAAGAATGCACTTCACAATGAATTTCAGAATTTTAAGTCATTCTTTTTTTATTCATTATTCATATTTTATTCTTTATTCATTTTTATTAATTATTCATTTGTTATTCATTACTCATTTTTTGTTCATTATTCATTTGTTATCATTATTCATTTGTTATTCATTATTCCTTTTTTATTCATTATACATTTTTTATTCATTATTCATTTTTTATTCGTTATTCATTTTTTACTATCCATAAAAAAATTTCATCGTGATTTTCGTGTTTAAGACCAAAATCTATTAGAAAAAATAGTGACATACCGCTCACAAAAATGGTGGCGCATAGTGTTATCTGTCGAAAAAAATATATATTTGTTAAATTTAAAAAAAAAAAACTTTTGTCAGTGTGAAGAAACTGCACCAAAAATAGATCGAAGTTGTGTGTGCGTTATTCATACATTGTCAGGCTTTGTACATTAGAGTGGGGCGATTAGTATGGAAGGAAAAAAGTGTTAATGGGCGCCTCGCGTTTCTGATTCTTGGGATTGTACTGAGCAAAAAAGTCCACTAGACCATATGTGGACGTTGAAAATCGAGCTTCCTGAGGGCGGATTCTGAAAAACGCTAAAGCTTAATCTCCACCGCTAAAGCTAGATTTATAGTTTTTAGCGATATTGCAATTCTGAAAAACTCCATCGCTTATTTTCATGCTAAAAATTTAGAGACTGAACGAGCTTTTAACGAAGAATAAAATTAAAGCTGTCATTGCTAAATTTTAAGCGATTGCTGCGACTCTAAACTTTTTTATAGCGATTTACAGAAACTCATATTTTATTTTAAGCTAAAATTTTAGAGTCCAATATTTTGTTGCCGCTAAGTTAAAAAGAAAAGATATATATATTAAGGCGCCTCAAAAAAAAAGTGGTCCGGGTCACGTCCTGAAAACAAACTTTGGTTTATTTTATGATGATTCCCAAAATATTGCATCTCTAGCTTTAGCCGTTCGTGAGCTGGAATGGTTTGAAATAACCTCTAAAAATCGCGTTTTTGATTAATACTATTTATACCACACTACCTTCGGTCAAAAAAATTGTCACAAATAGTGTAAATCGATGAAATACATAGTTTTCTTTTTTTTTTTTAAATCTGCCCACACACTTAGTTATTGAGTTATTTGCAGTGATTTTTTCAATTTTTTTTAATGCAGTTTTTATAAAAATATATATAACTTCCCCATTTATAGCCTGATTTACCATTCCGTGGTATCATTGGAAAGGTACTGAATGCTGCTTTTCATTTCTGTCGTTAATTAACCCTTATAAGCACTTTTGCATTTTATTTTATTTTTATTTTTTTGTGATGGCCTTTGCCTCAATTCCGGAATTTGTTCAAATATAAGAGAAATAAAATTAAATCATGTAGATAAAGAATGCATTTTTTAAATGGACTTTGGAATAAAGTATAGGAAAATACTTTATTGTACTTAGACAAAACAGCTAAGAGTAAATTTTACCACAGTTCTTATAAGTAGTCACTCATGACTTTTACATGACTTTTAGGTTTGACAATGAGTTATATTATATTATATAAATGTGAGTTTTTGAATTGTGATCGCTTAATTGTTCAAGTTATTCATAAAAAAATGCTTTTCGTTTCTCGCGAGTTAAATAAAAATCAATTGCCAACAAAAAGTGATGTAATAAAACATTTATTATTTTTGCGCAAAAAAAAAAATAATCGGTCTTACGGGCTATCTAATTATCATCAAAACATGCTAAATGATTTAAGCAAAATTTGGAAAAGAGCAGAAATTCCGGTTATATCGAAGACTGCGATCCGCAAAAAACTTCAAAATTTAACGCTTTTATATCGGGATATCACAAAAAATCCATCGCATTACAATGCAAGCGAGTGGGCCGAACTATTTTCAATTTCTGTTTGCAAATGTGCTCTAAAAATTAGAGTGTCTTGTAGTTGCCCAGGTGAAAAACAAATGCCATTGCATGTTTGGAATTTTTACCTTGATCAGTCGAGCCGAAGGTTGCTCACGCTAGATGACGTTGAAAACCACATCCCATGTGATTCTATTACGGACTTCGAAAGCGAAAGTGAAAACGAAAGTATTGCAACAGCCACTTTTGTACCACAACTAAGAGAAATGGATGTGGATGATCCATATTCATCATCGTCTGAGGAAGATCTTAAAGATCTTGGACCAAGCGTACAAAGTTTTTCCTTACCAACATTCAGTGCTGCGTTGGACCGTGCCAGTGTATCCAATCGCTTTGGGGCTCTGCTCGCAACAACATTGCTAAAAGACTTGGACATTCCAGGCATAATTATTGATCAGCACAAAATCCAAAGGGAGCGAACTAAAGCTAGGGCGAAATCACTAAGAGACATAAAAAACAATGAAATACTAAAATGCATTTCTTTTGATGGAAAAAGGGAACGCACTTTGAAACAAGTTACTGTGAATGGCAAACCAAGCAACGTTAAAATGATGGAGGAGCATATAACTCTGGTAAGCGAACCCAGCTCAAACTACATTGGTTACTTAACTCCCGTAGACGAAAGCGGTGCTGGTATCGCAAACGATATTGTCAATTACTTGAAAGCTGAAAAGTTTTCACTAGAGCACGTGGTCGCTGTAAATTGCGACGGAACCAGCACCAACACAGGCAAATTTAATGGAGCGATTTGTAACCTAGAACGACAATTGCAGCGCCCTTTGCAGTGGCTAATATGCCTCTTTCATTTTAACGAGTTGCCATTCACTGCGTTACTCAAAGAAATGTTAGGAAAAGCTAATGGGCCGCAAAACTGGCCAGGAATAATTGGGCATACATTACAGGGCTGCGAAGATGTGCCGGTAAATTGTATTCAATTATTTTGTTGTTTTTTTTTAACTGTTAATTTCAATAAAATATTAACTTTAGATTGCTCATAACTTTGATCCAATTGCGATGGGCTGTATGCCCACAAATATTGATGACTGGGTTTTGCGAGCTGATCAAAAATATCTTTATGATATGGTACGAGCAGTTGATGCTGGGGAGTGCGATGAACATTTGGCTAGCATTAAACCTGGCCCGCTCAATCTTTCACGCTGGTTGACAACAGCATCAAGAATTTTGCGGCTATATGTTACGAAGCCTGTGGCTTGCGAAAAGTTAAAGCAGCTAGCATTTTTTGTTATGAGGGTCTACGCACCATTTTGGTTTTTAATAAAAAGTCAACCAAAAGCCATTCATGGCAGCCGCCACTTGTTTAAATACATTGAGTGGACGCGCGAATTACCGGCAGATATGCAATTTATTGTACAACGCTCTGTTCAAATTAATGGATTTTTTGCTCACCCAGAAAATATTTTACTGGCAATGGTTACAGATGAGAGCAAGGCGACAGGAAAGGAAGCCTACGATATTATTTTACAATCGCATGCTCATGACACACAAGGAATTCGCCAATTTAATGTCCCCAAGATAAAATTCAATTGTGATTCCTATAAAAATATGATAGATTGGAATGAATTAAGAGCTAATACAGAACTGCCATGCATCCAGTTCTATACTCAACAATACTTATTAGAACTACACGACTCCAATGAAATTGTAAAAATTCCTGGTAATGAAAAGTTTTTAAAATAATTGTTATGCTTTTCTTAACAAACAATTTTCAGAATTTCCATGTCATTCACAAAATACGGAACGTTTTGTACATGTGGTAAGCCAATCCTGCGTTTCGGTAATTGATAAGAACAGACCTGCACATATTGCAAAGAAGATTCAATCGCGCAAGCGTTACTGTAAAATTGAATCACGAAAAGATTTGGAATAAAAAAAAAATTATTTCTTTGATAAAACTCTAAATTGTTTTTTTTTTATCTTTTAATTAGCGACTTAATAAATAACCACAAATTTTTTATCATGTTGATAAAAAATGCATTTTTATAAAAGTGCTTATAAGGGTTAATTAACGACAGAAATGAAAAGCAGCATTCAGTACCTTTCCAATGATACCACGGAATGGTAAATCAGGCTATAAATGGGGAAGTTATATATATTTTTATAAAAACTGCATTAAAAAAAATTGAAAAAATCACTGCAAATAACTCAATAACTAAGTGTGTGGGCAGATTTAAAAAAAAAAAAAAACAAAACTATGTATTTCATCGATTTACACTATTTGTGACAATTTTTTTGACCGAAGGTAGTGTGGTATAAATAGTATTAATCAAAAACGCGATTTTTAGAGGTTATTTCAAACCATTCCAGCTCACGAACGGCTAAAGCTAGAGTTGCAATATTTTGGGAATCATCATAAAATAAACCAAAGTTTGTTTTCAGGAGGTGACCCGGACAACTTTTTTTTCCTCCATACAAGTTGAGGCGCCTTATATATATATTAAGAAAAATTAATGCTTTGTCTCTTTTGAATGTTTTCAAAGAAAAATACACCAATTTAAAGCAATTTTCCGAAAACTTGCTGTTTGTATTCATCAGTTGTATTAATATAAGGGGTATTCACGTCTCAGTGCACTTGCCTGTACAGCTGAGGACTTGTGCAGTTGTGCAGTTAGGTTTTCGTGAAAAAACCACTAACACTTTTTCCAAGCTGTCAAATTTTTCAATGCACACAAGTGCACAACTGCTCAAATCTTCAAGTTCTGGGCTGCAGTAGAAAAGCACTTGTGCAGATTTTTGACGCACGTGTACTTTGATTTTGTAAAGTGCAGAAGTCCTCAACTGCACTGGCAAGTACACTGAATCGTGAATACCCCTATTGTTATCATATAACACGCTCTTAGAAAAAGGTTTCATCTCTTAAAACTTTATAAAAATTTATTAAATGAATTAGTAGTTTAAATGAATGTGATAATTCTGTATCACGAAGAAGCACACCCACGATAAGAAAGACACTTGAAGCAAAACAATTCTATATGGAAGAAAGTATTGCTTCTTGTGTCTTTCTTATATTGGTGTGCTTCTACGTTATACGGAATAATGCAGTTAGTTTGAAATTAAGTCATTAATTGACAAGAAATTTTACACCTAATTTTTAATATGTAAAATGTACTCTGAGTGTAAAATTTTGAAAAATTGAATGAAACCTAAGCCTCCAATAAGCCACGACTGTTTTGTTATTTAAAGTTGAACCAGTCAAAATAAATCTTTACTAGTTTTTTTACATAGTTTTATTCTATGACAATACGAGAATGTTTAATGAAAAATCATAAAGTACTCGTGTAAATATACTAAAAAAATTAACCACAAATTTTTAAGTGTGTTAACTTAAGTTTATTAAAAATTTTTTCTAATAACTGAATGTTTTTATTTTGCACTTTTTATTTAGATATTGGTGCAGTTAGTAAACCATTTTAAAAATAAGAAAAAAGCTTATTTTAATTATTATATTAATTTAATTAAGGTTCGAAAGAAACTTTAAAAAGTTTTCGAAAACTTTTCACACGGATGATGAATTTTTGACAGTCGGAAGTAGAATTTTTGATATCAGTGAGGTGAGTTTTATGAGGTGAGTCAAAACTTCATGTAGCCCCGGGGACTAGTAAAAATTTTGACAACCGGCACAAGAAATTTTGAGTGAAGCAAAAGGGTTGTGCTTTACCCTTACAAAGTTGTTAGTATCAGTGTTTTGCTGTGAGTTTTTTCTGAAAAAGGTAGTTTTATTTATGTTTCCGTATAAAAAAAAATTATTGTGCTTTGCTCTTAATATTTAGAAAATATTTATTTTTAGGCTAAAAATGCAACAACAGTCTGAAAGTTCAGCCTCCACGACAACACCTCCGATAACGGAATGAGGCTGATTGACTTCGCCGCAGCACGAAACATGGTCGTAAGTAGCACTAGATTCAAGCATCTCAATATTCATAAAGCCACCTGGATGTCCCCTGATCAAAAAACAAAAAATCAAATTGATCACGTTTTGATCGACGGAAGGCACTCTTCCAGTGTATTGGATGTACGCACGATCCGTGGTGCAAACATTGACTCGGATCACTATCTTGTTGCAGCCAAGATCCGTACACGTCTGTGCGCAGCTAAGAAAACACGCAACCCTACATGGAGAAAGCTAGACGTCGACAAGCTGCAATCGAAACAGACAGCCGATGCTTTCGCCACTCGACTCTCACTCCTGCTTCAAAGCACTCCTCCAATCGATGATATATGCGCGCAGTGGACACACATTTCCAATTCCATGCGTGCGGCTGCTGAAGAGGTGATTGGCTACCAACGCCCTCGCCGAAACCAGTGGTACGACCAGGAGTGTCGCGACGCCACTGCAGAGAAAGACGCCGCCTACAAAGCCACCCTGCAGTCGGTTGTAACGCGCGCTGCTAAGGAGCGATACAAAGAAAAGAGGAGGGGAGACATATTTTCAGGCGGAAAAAAAGAGAGGCAGAAAAGCGCGAGCAGGAGAAGATTGAGATGTATGGTGACAGGAATGAGGCCCGAAAATTTTTCGAAAAAATAAGACGCCTTGCCGATGGTCTTAAAACCGGGGCCTCTTCCTGCAAGGATGAAAACGGGAATCTAGTGACAGATATCCAGAGTACACTGACGTTATGGAGGGAACACTTCTCTAAACTTCTAAATGGCGACGCTGACAACAATCCCGCCAATAGAGATGATATTCCGGAAACCCCAATTGCGGATGACAGCGTCGAGGTTCCGCTGCCCGACTATGATGAAGTTCTGACAGCTATAGCTCGGCTTAAAAATAACAAAGCCGCGGGAGCTGATGGCTTACCTGCTGAGCTGTTTAAGAACGGAGGCGAAGCTCTACTTAAATGCATTCACGAGCTTCTATGCAGAATATGGTCGGAAGAATGCATTCCGAACGATTGGAATCTCAGTGTGCTCTGCCCAATTCACAAGAAAGGCGATCCCACTATCTGTGCCAATTACCGTGGGATAAGCCTTCTTAATATCGCATATAAGGTCCTGTCGAGCGTTTTA
The DNA here is from genome assembly GCA_963920525.1 of Dichetophora obliterata. NCBI lineage: Eukaryota > Metazoa > Arthropoda > Insecta > Diptera > Sciomyzidae > Dichetophora > Dichetophora obliterata. Next base: position 12,871,203 of record OY986436.1, on the reverse strand, counting down.
TGTGAAAGATTGAAGCCCATTGTAAACGAACTGATCGGACCTTAACAGTGTGGCTTCAGACCTGGAAAGTCCACCATCGACCAGATTTTCACGCTACGACAAATCTTGGAGAAGACTCAAGAAAAACAAGTCGACACCCACCATCTTTTTGTCGACTACAAAGCCGCCTTCGACATCCCAATAAGGAAGCACCTGTACTCCACCATGTCTGAATTTGGTATTCCTGCAAAACTAATACGACTTTGCAGGATGACACTGAGCAACACCAGCAGCGCAGTTAAAATCGGGAAGGACCTCTCCCCACCATTTATTACCAAACGAGGTTTCAGACAAGGTGATTCCTTATCGTGCGACTTTTTCAACCTAATGATGGAAAAGATCATCCGAGCTGCTGATCTGAGACGTAGTGGCACAATATTCTACAAGAGTGTTATGCTGCTTGCGTATGCTGATGACATAGATATCATTGGCCATAATACGCTCGAAGTCAGTGCAGCATTTTCCAGATTAGAAAGAGAGTCAAGTCGAATGGGTCTGTCAGTGAATGCAGATAAGACGAAATACTTAGTGTCAACAAACAAACAGTCCCAGCGTCTTGGAACCCACGTTACCGTTGACAATACCTCCTTCGAGGTTGTGAAGAACTTCGTTTATCTGGGATCCAGCATTAATTCAACCAACGACATCAGCATTGAGATCAAACGAAGAATAACTCTTGCCAACAGGTGTTACTTTGGGCTCAGTAGGCAATTGAGAAGCAGAGCCCTCTCTCGACGAACAAAAATCACGCTCTATAAATCGCTCATCATGCCCGTCCTACTTTACGCATCACAAACCTGGACGCTGAGCAGTTTAGATGAAAAGACTTTAGGAGCATTCGAGAGAAAGATTCTTCGTAAGATCTACGGACCAATCTGCGTCAATGGCGAGTACCGAATACGGTGGAATAATGAACTGTATGAGCTGTACGCTGACATCGACATAGTCAAGCGCATTAAAATCGAGCGGCTTCGCTGGCTTGGTCATGTTCAGCGCATGAAAGACGATGCTCCAGTGAAGAAAACATTCGATTCGGTACCCAGCGGCGGTCAACGCAGAAGAGGACGACCGCATCTTCGTTGGAAAGACCAAGAAGAGGACAACCTGACGAAGCTTGGAATTTCCAACTGGCGCCAGCAAGCGAAAGACAGAAATGGCTGTCGCAAATTCTTAGATGAGGCCAAGACCGACATACGGTTGTAGCGCCAACTAAGTAAGTAAGTAAGGCTAAAAATGCAGGCTTGAGGAGCAATTAAAAAGCATGGAGTCACTTCAGTCGTCTTTAATTTATTTTAGTGTCAATAAAAATTACTACAATTCGTTTTTAAGAATTTTAAAACTAGGCCAGTCTTAGCAGCTAAAGAGTTTAAAATAAATATTTATGTTAAATTTGGAAGTTCATTACTTCTGATATACGCAATGTATTAAGTTTTTTCTTTACTGCATTCAACTTGCAAAACTAATACATTGAATTTACTTTTTAAATATTTATAAATATGGCCGATAAAGAGTTAAGGACGTTCAAGGATGTTTATGGTTAGCTGCTTGATCGACCGAGTATAAATCAATATTTTCTTTCGTATTACAGTCGATTGAGCTCAAAATTTGGCAGTAAGTTTATTTCGGGTATGGCAACCTTTAGGTATAGTGCGATTTTTATCCTCGCGTATAGTTTTGGTTAAGGATTTTTAGATCCAGTTGTCAAGAAAACTTTAACACTGATACTTTTTTACTACAGTATATTTTATAAGTGGAGTAAAATCTAAACATATAATTTTACAACATATTTTCAATTTATTCCATCTCTAAGCTAATTAGATAAAATACATACAACAAAATAATCATGAATAAAAATTGTAATTTTTTTACATATTTTTAGTGTTTACACAAGTATTGGTTTTATAAGTTATTTTACTTAAAACAGTTACATTCCTTGTAGCTCATAATATCATTTTGAATACAAAAATAGTTTGTAGTAGTAGTTGCAGTCAAATGCATCTTAAAAAACTCGTTCATTCGCTGAGAAGACGTCAAAATTTCTGGATAACATTTTCAAGTTTCATTTGCCACAGCAAACAATGTTAATTTAAATACAACAGATAGAAAATTATTTCAACTCAACATTTTCTTTGCTATAGAACTAATAGTGAAAATTTTTCCAATGGCACACAGCCATAACAAATTTGACATTTTTTGACATAAGAATCGCTAAAACAGCGCTTCCTGTGGCGAGTAGTAAAAGCAACATTTTTAGCTAGGCGATTTGAAACTCAGAATCGCATTTTAGCGAAATCGCTAAGGAATTGAACGAAGCATTTTTTTAGCATTTAAGCGATAGAGATTTTGCTTTAGCTAGGCGATTTTCAGAATCCGGCCTCAGATTTTGAGTTGCAGTTTTTTCTCAGACTTTTGTCACGTTTTTTTTTTTTTTTGATATTTTGGCCTATAACAGCCAAACCATTGAGATTTTTGTCTTAATATTGGATATAGGCCAAAATATCCAAAAAAAAACGTGACAAAAGTCTGAGAAAAAACTGCAAGTCAAAATCTGGAAGCTCGATTTTCACCGTAGACGTATGGTCTAGTGGACTTTTTTGCTCAGTACAATCCCAAGAATCAGAAACACGAAGCGCTCATTAAGATGTTCAAATCGCCCCACCCTATTGTACATATCGCAAAATTTTAGTGATAAAGTTGGTTCGCCTTATTACGGTCGTGACGAACGCAAGGACTTTGGCTGGATTGAGTTTTCTCAAAACTTAAAACTATTCTAAATACTAACTAGTTCCAACTAACTAGTATAAAGACTAATCATAGTTTACTGCTGATTAGTCTTACATTGCAGGGTATATATATTCGCTATTGTTAAAGGTATCGATCTGAGATTTTAAATACGTATTTTATACACATACGATTCATTACCTTTAAATTCTGCTTCGACTGTTTTAGCTTTAGCTTTAGTTTCACTTTTGGTTTGAAACTGAGTTCGATTTAAGTCTTATTTGATTTTTAGTTTAAGTTAAAGTTAAAGGTTGAATAAAAATGTAAGTTTAACTTCGGGTTATAGTTTAAGTAATTTCGACTGAATTAAATTCAATTTGACTTATGATTTCAATATATTGTAAGACAAATTTTAACTTTGAATAAGTTTGTTTTTCAGTCTCATTTCATACAAAAGCATATTTTAGATATTGATTTCAACCTTGACATCACTAAATTTTAGATTTAGATAAGATAATCTTCCAATTTATTTATTCTGCTCTTTTGGTTATAAAAACATAAGGACAAATTTACCAAATTACTACAACAAATCGTTAACGTTTCCAATCTTGATGTCGAAGGAAAATCTACACCATTTCTCAGCAAGATAATATCGAAAGTTTTAACAATAAATCCACTTAAAACATTGCAAAGAAAAAACAACCCGAATCCAATTAGTGCCAAAATTTTAATAGAAGTATTATGCAAAATTCATTTATCACGCTAGAAACAGGCAAGAAAGAAGAGAACGAGTGAGTATCATTTACATTTTGTCAAATTAACAACAACAATAACAGTAACAACAACAACTTTCTAAACTTACAGTGTCAAAACAGCCCAACCAGCACATTCTTAAAACTCTGCTATATAACTTGTCATAAAAACGGGTTGTCCTTCACAAGCATCAGTGACATCTTCAACAACATCAGATTCGTTCCGTTCGTACACTTAAACACACAAACAAACAAACATACTCTTAATTACAACACAAACACATAGCTGACATATTTTACATTAAGACACAGCACTGCGTCGATATAGTAGAAGTACGCGATACTTCTTACGCCCCTAAAAGCATGCTACGCAATCTTGTGTTTCTAATGCTATGCATGCTAAATAAAACGCACACCAACAACCAAAGGAAAACAATCCATCATGTTGCTCAACCCTGCTCGATCTATGACGTTCTATGCTCTATGCGAAGAAGTATGAATGTTTGTTCCCAATGTGCACAAAAACGGATGCGGATCCGTTTCGAATCTGTTACGAGTCCGTCAGCACGCACTTCGCTTTCTTTTTATTCGACGGATCCGTTACAAATCCGTCAAAAAATGATCACAAAGTTAACATAAATGGCAGGCTTAAATTTGTTATAAAATCTTTTATTTTTTCAGTGGATTAGAGTTGTTACGAAATACAATTGTGTACTTATTTTTATTTAAAACCAGCTGATATAGCCGTTGTTACTCGAGAGTAATTTATATAAACATTTTAATTTACACTTCTCGATTAAATGGTTTTTAAACTCTGGAATAATGAAAACCGTGTTGAATTTTAAATTTGAGTTACCGTTAGAAAGGTAATTGAATGGGCTTTCATCTAATAGTTTTGGGAAAGTTTGGTGTTTGAGGGTTCCATCCCTAGCGCTAAGCTAATTGAATTCGAAAAAGATGTACGAAAAACACACTTTAAAAATTAAAAATAATTTAAATATTTATTTTATCTTAAAGCTAACAAAACTACCTTTTCAAGAGTAATGGTGGGACGCAATAGGTTCTTGAGATATGGACATTTTAACATCTGAACAAAAATTTATATTAAAATATATATTGAAGATTTTAACAAAAAAATTTCAATGAAATACATTGAAAAACAGAGCAGATATTTGCATCGAATGTTAAAACTCTGATTTTCATATAATTTTTTTCTCATTCTTAGGTATCGGTGTCTTATGAAAAAGTCGTTGTACTAAAAATTATTGTACTAAATTATATACTGAGTCAGCCAAACGTGTGAGGTTAAATTTGAAGAAATTTGTGGCAGACATCATTCGTCTATTCACCGCCAGGTGTATAGTTTGTACCCACAGTACTTACTAATGCGGCGCCATATATCAGTGAAATTAAAGCGCAGATTAAAACCAATGAAATAATTGTGCTAAATAGATGCGCTTATGTTTTATTATATCGCCATCTTGCTGAAACTGATTGCATGAAAATATTAACTTTTACAGCATTCTATTCACGGTCATCTTTTCGATGAAATGGTGATATAAATACAATATTTAAAGTGTCATTGATAAAAAACTGAGTGACAATGCTGACACTATAGTAAGAAGAAATAAAACCAACAAAACAAATTTAACAGGAGGGTGAAGGGGGTGCCAAAAACTAAGTAGATTACTATCTACTTTTTAGAAAAATTTTATATAAACCAAAATGTTTGTAATTACTGTAGACACACAACTGCATTCTTAGAGAAAAATAGGAGCGGGTGAGCTTAAAGGATATAGATAAATTTAATACAAAACTCAGTTTTTTTAATAGTCTCTTATGAAAAAATAGATTTTTAGCCATAACTTTTGATTGCAACGAGAGATATTTGGGTAATATTTTTACATAAATTATTTTTGTATTAAAAAATAATGTCTTAAAAGTGTTAAAGTTTTAATTCTGTTATGTTGATTTTATAGTAGTTTATATTCTATTTTTAAAACCACCTTAAAAGTGATTTAAAAAGTCAAGTTTTTTGTAAAAAATATAAAAAATAACATAATGGAAAAATAAATTTTGCGAAAAAAAGCAAAGAGGTACCCTTGTTGTTTTGAAAAACAATTTTTTAGTCAATTTTAAAATAAAAAGTCATTATGACACTGACCTAACGGTACAGTTCAAACTATTCTTGTGAAGCGATTTTATTAAACTTTTGAGCAAAAAAAAAATTGGAATGAAATATATTTAAGAACAGCGGAGATATTTGCATCTATATTGTCTAAAGACAAAACTATGATTTTCATATCGTTTTTTGCTCATTTTTTTGTAGCGCTATTATATGAAAAAGTCGTTGTACTAAAAATTTCTACAATTTTGAAGATAGGTGAGTATTTTAGATAGCTAAATAACAAAAAATTTTCAAAATTAAATGCACAAAAAACTCCGATGGCAAAAAGTATTATAATAACCATATAAGCGTTAGCTGAAAAATTTTGAAGAGGGCGTGGCAAAAATTAAGTATGTTACAATCTTATCTAAAATACACTTAATATGTATACCTAGTTCGAGCGAAATTCGTTGAGCCGTTTAGATATGCATAAAGCTCAAACAAACAAACAAACAGAAAATGAGTTTTATTATTATAGATAATTTTTTCATATCATGAGACACGTGAAAGCTGAACTTCAAGCTGATATTTCTGTACTATAAGTTTATCAAATCGAGCTAGGGTTTTGGCTCAATGTAAAAATCGTATAGAAAATTTATGTTTTCGAGGTTTTTTTTACGCTAGGTGTCGCTGCTACCCTACAAAAAAAATTTCTCTTATAGGTTCTAGTGTGTAAAATTTACACGCCATAATCTAGGAGTGTTTTTTTTAACTAGCTGAAACCCGGCTCGTTACTACCACGCCCCCTTGTGCGACGCCCATAAAATGTTATGAGTGGAACGGCACGTGAAAATTATGGTCGAATACCGAATTCCGAATTTCGAGGCTGTACAATCTATAATTGCAAAGCTTTTCGATATAACAAATTTGGGTTATTTAGGAAGTGCCACGCCCCCTTTTATAATGCAAAAACCATCCTTGGTATGCGTTTACTAACTTCTTAAAGTTTCACGAAACCGATTTCCGATGCTGTGCGACCTATTATTCCAAAGCTTTCGATAGCGAAAAATTTGGGGTATAGAAGAACATTTTCAAGATTTTGGTACCGTTTCCATGAAAATTTCATAAAAATTGGTTCAGCGGTTTCGGAGTCTTTACGTGATATACACACATACATATATTAATTTTTTTATAAAAATAGATGGGCGGAAAAAGTTGGCGTGGCAACATTTATATATATAGTGATCGCTACTTGGTCCCATTCCACCTAAATACCCAATTCACTATCAAAACGTGAACATTTCAGAAATTAGCATGATTTCGAAAAAGTGGGCGTTGATATATTGCGATACATAGTAAACATATGAACGAAACTACCAAATTTTAGTTTTATTCGATCAAAACCATCTTATATATAGAAGATCCATTAATTTTTTGGCGGTAAAAGTGGGCGTAGCAACATTTATATGTTTAGTTCACTATCAAAATTTGTATAACTCAGGAATTGGCATGATTTCGAAAAAGTAGGCGTAGATAAAGTTCGGCCACGCCCATTTTTAGTATAGTTGCCGAGAGTAACAACCTAAACATAATTTTTGGTTTTTTCGATTAAATCCGTCCTATATATTGCATTTTTTATGGTTTGTGGGCGAAAGCATCAATTTGGGTTGTATGGGAGGTACCACGCCCCCTTGTCCAATCGACACCAAACTCTCACTCACCAGGAGCACTTTCAAGATGGTGTTTCAATTCCACTGAAAATTTCATAAACATCGGTTCAGCGGTTTTTGAGTCTATACGTGATATACATACATACCCACATACATACATCCATTTTTATGTATATAGATCTTATACTCGATTAACCGATTTGAAAATTTTTTTTTTAAATTAATTAAAATAATGAATAATTAATTACTTTTAACGAGAAGACTGCATGCATTTCATTCATCGATGAAAATATTGCTGATGAAAAAAGTGTGTAAAATTTACACACAAGGCACCTATTCGTTTCTAGAAGTAAGGGACCGATGAAGGTTAAATAATTATCAGGAGTGAACAAGGTATATGTGACTATAAGATTGTCGTACACAAGATATTTTCCGGAAACTTATTAAATAATTGCTATGAAGTACTAAAAAAAATTTTAATAAAAAAAAATAAAATTTTGAATTTTGCATAAATCCGTATTGTTTAAAAAATCGAGTCCGTCGCGATTCGTGCTACTTTGAAAAAACGAACTTCATATACAAATTCATTTTGAGTTCGAGACGGATAGCCATTCGCATTTTTGAGAGGAATTTCATACAGAAAAGGATCAGTTTCGAATGCGAAACGCAATTCGTTTCGGAAAAAATGTACAAAAAAATGAGTCCGTCTTTGTTAGTATGCATTGGGGTATGTGTGCATGTGTGTGAGAATTTCAAGAATGTTTGTAGGAGTTATTCACTCAGCATAGTTTCAGGGCGTTTGTTGTTTGGCCCCAAGGAGTTGTAGGAATGAAAGAAACATGCTGCATTTTTCTACACATTTCTTAATACCTATACGATGGACTAATGTGTGTGTGTGTGTATGTGTGTGTGTGTATCTCTGTATGTTTCTATGAATATGTTTCTATGACTATTTTGTGACTGTGACTGAGTAAGTATAAATAATAGCTTAAGTGTTATCAACACCATTTTTATTCTGCTAAATAACGAGCACATCAAAATTATGTAGATCATTGCAATGAACGACAAACGATTTAACTTAATGATTTGCAAGAACTTCACCAAATGACTTGACATAAAATGAAAGAAAATTTTAGCTTCTAACTTTGAGAAGTGTTCAGCGCAACAAAAAATACCTAAATAAACTTGATAGCTAACAGTTGTTGCTGAGAAGAATCGAAAAGGCTTTGTTTGTAATATAAAAAAGTTTTGCAGTATAAAAATCAGCTTTCAGGAGATGCTGCTCGCTACAAATGTGCACATTCTTTCTAAAGTAGTTTTGATATTATGACAAGGTACAGTTAAAACTTTGATGACACAATTCTATTCTGTGATGGAAACGTCGACTTTAGAGCCCGAGCAGAATCAAAATTCGTAACGACCGGCGATGTAGAACACACAACAGAGCACATGCAAGTTAACGAAGCCGTCCAAAATGGAATCGCTGAGCAAGAGTAAAGCGACTTTTCGCTAGAGTAAAATCGTATAGAATATTTTCTATTTTTTCTCTAACGGCCGACGATTTCCCCTCTGAGTACAATTAGTGCTGCCATATTTTGCAAACAATTGGGTATGTTCAAAGAAAATTTCATAGTTTTTGCTATGTTCTCACGTTTCTTTTTTGTTTCTGTTTCACTTACACAACAACAAAAGTGTGGCTGCTAACAAAACTATGCTATATAAAAGAACCCTGCATCGTCAGTCGCAATCGCTTTCATTCTGGACGGGTTCTGTGTGTCTGGCGACCAGAGAGGATCGCCAGTCGTAACAACTTTTGATTCTGTTCGGGAATTACATTGGCGGCATTCAGCGGAAGAAACTGTTGCACAACTTTTGGGCTGAATGGTATGTGTTCACAGAACATGTTCCCTGAGCGGTCGCACTCTTATATAGCGAAAATATTTTATGCTACTTCGCTACCTGAGTGCTTTTTTGGATAGAATGCAGTCATTCGTACCGAATTTTTCCGCGCAACTCTTCAGCACTTGCTTAACAGGACACATGTTAAGTCTCGCTTCCAGAGCCGGAGACAGATTATTTCTTAGGAGGAGAGGTTTTGATTGAAGAAATGTACTGACAACAATAAGATATTTAGAGCATAAAATATGGGTCATTTTAAAGCAAAATTTATTACACTATTTAATTTTTTTGTTATGAGCTCTTTAGTTTAAGTTAGTTTCTGAAGAAGTCAACAACAACTCTGCATAGAGTCAATCACACAGCAGAATAGACCGACAGTTTCGTAAGGCGCTACCCTTTCCATCTGCAGTAGTCTTGAGTGATTAAGCTGTGATCGACTTACTTTTTAAGTTTTATACGTTTAAGCATTTATTCAAAAAATTCTTTGAAATTATACGACGTTAAAGCATAGAATTGTGGGGAGAGTTTTTTTTTTTTTGCTTCCACTAGAAAAATAAGATTGTTTAGTTAATTAACATTAATTAAATTTTTTTTGTTATATTTTTCATTCTTATTTTTACCTTCTTTGCTTTTGTTCTTTTTATGTTAAATTTTTTTAATTATTATAATCAAAGTTTAATTTATATAATTATAATCAAAGTCAATTTGTAACTAGATTCCTTTATAGTTGATAGTTGTATTTTAAAGGATATAGCTAACCGTGTTCTCTTGCCTAAGTTCTTTGACGTGACAACGTATCTTTATACTTCTCGTAGTCAGAGCTGGGTCAAAGTACTCATTACAATTCAATTAAAATTCCTTGGAACTAGGAATTCGTAATTGGTCCTCTGAATTCCTCAGAAATGTAATTGGAAAAAATCGTAAATTCCCTTACAGGAATTGTAATTGGTAATTGAACACCTCAATACCTTGGAATGGAATTGAAAAAAATGGTCAATTCCATTACAGGAATACCTTGGAATGGAATTGGAAAAAATGGTCAATTCCATTACAGGAATTGCAATTGGTAATTGAACACTTTAATTCTTCACAAATGGAATTGGAAAAAGTCGTCAATTCTATTACAGGAATTATAATTTGAAGTTAAAATTTCAATTACTTTTTCATCAACTCAAAACTACTTCAAAATGTATTAGAAAACTTTATTTGACTCCCACTGTTAATGCGTTAATGAAAAATTTACTAATAAATGTATTATCGAAGAAACTAATTTTTTAATATATAACCACATTTTGAGATAGAAAAAACATATAGCTGCTACGCAACCTGTTTCCCGCCGACATTTTGCAAGGTGCTTGGTACACAATTTCCACACCACTGAAGTGAAGTGAATTGAAGTGGTAAATTACCCATTACAATTTCTGTAATGGAATTGACGATTTTTTTTTTCTAATTCCATTCCTGAAAAATTGAGATGTCCAATTACCAATTACAATTCCTGTAATTTAATTGAGAAGTTTTTCCAATTACATTCCTGAGGAATTGAGATGTACAATTACCAATTTCTAATTCCAAGGAATTGGAATTGAATTGGAATTAAATTAAAACGGAATCATTACAACCCAGCTCTGGTAATTGTAATGTAATTGTAACTTTGGCAAGCCTCATCATAATATTTGCAGTCTAGTTGTACAAATTCTTGCTATAGTTCTTGTCCCAATCCCTATTCTAATTATTTTGCAATTCCTGGTCCTTGTTCTTGTCTTAATCTTGTGTTAATCCTCGTTTGTAGCCTTGTCCTAATTCTGTTTCTAATCCTTGTCATAATCGTTTGTCCTAACCCTTGACTTAATGCGGGTTCATATACTTGTTTTAACCATTTTTCTTTGCATTCAGCTCAAAGGTGTTGATGGAACAACAAGTACTTGGGTGCATAACGTGCTGAAAGTCAGAAATATGAAATCAACTTTGGATACGGCAGAACTCAGAGTACTCGCCGCAAAAAGTTGTTCACAAGAAAGAGTTCTCTCTCCAATATTGTGGTCTATTGAAGTTGATGAGCTCTTAGAACTTCTTAGCTCAAATAGCTTTGAGTGCAGAGTTGCACTGATGACATCGTGATCCTTATCAGAGGAAAATACGAGGATACTTTCCCGAGAAACAATTTGTGTCCGTACCAAACTACTCAGGCACAAAAGTCCAGAGTATCGGACACAATTTTATTTTTGAAAGCTACGACAAGTAACGAAAAACTGTGAAGTTTTTGCGAACAGGACCCTAGAAAAAATTAATATATCGTGTGAAAGTACCTGATATGTATCGAAACTGGCCCGAGTCTAAACTTAATGTACCCGAACCATACCCAACAAGTACCTCCAAAATCAACTAAAAAAGTACCGTAGTAAGTCTGTATAATGTCAATAAATTGCTCAAAAAACGAGCGACTATATTCGGACACAATTCGGTCTATATTCGTTCGTGCATTGTGCCTGCCCAAGGTGTTCCAGAACTAGCACTTCTTTCGGTGCAGAGGTCGGACATTTACCGACACGGGCACCGGACATATATCAGATACTTTATTGACACAAAATATGAAATTGTTTCTCGGGTTTTTCGGATCTCCTCCAGAGAGCACTTAACATAGTAGCTAAATGCTGCAAGGAAGCAGGGCTCAATGTCAACCCTAAGAAAACCAACATCATCGTCTTCACCAGGAAAAGAGTCAGAGAAAATCTAACTGAACCTACTTTTTTTGGTGAAACCATAAACTTCTCAAAAGAAGTCAAATACTTAGGTGTGATGCTTGATGATAAACTCACATGGAACCCACACCTAAACAACACCATAAACAAAGCAAGAGCCTCATTATGGGTCAGCAGAAGTATTATAGGTAAAAACTGGGGCCTAAGCCCTAAACAAGCCATGTTGACGTATACTTCCATCACGAGACGAGACCTATCGTCTTATCTGTTGCACTGATATGGTGGAGTAAGACTATCCAAAAAATAGCTCAAGCCAAGCACGACAAGTTGCAACGAGTAGCCTAGTTGGACTCTGGAAATATGTAATGGATGCTAAATGTAGTGGGAGAAGAGGAATTTGTTCACGAACCCTAAAGATAAATATCACGTATTGATTTTAATGTTCTCATTTATACTAATATCTTATATGTACATTCTGCACAATACGGGGTAGTTCTAGCCCCCAGAAGCCCCTTTGGCTACGATGCTGGCAAATAGTAACAACGAAAACAACAACGATAACAAAGTTAACCAAAGTGACGTAACGCAATGCAGGGAAATTAAAGTAAAAAAAACAACAAAACATTAGCAATAACAACATTAAAAGCAACAACAACAACAACATGTGAGCGACAATTTCCTGTACTTAAAGAGTGAGTGGAGCGCGCGAGTACCAAAGCATTCCATTAAAAAGGACTAAATTAAAATACACAAACAAAAACCATTTTTGTAACAAGAGCTATGAACGAGAGCGCCAAAGTGAGCGCCAAAGTTAATTGAAGAGCTTTTGCGCAGGTCCACAATCCGAAATGAGGTGCTTGAGAAATAATTGCAGGGCCGCAAAGTTATTCCATAGAGAAAAGTTTTATTTTTTTAACATCTTTTTTTTTAAACAATGTTGCGCAAGATAAACACATAAAAGTTTAAAAATAAAACATAAAACTTAAGTTTTTAATTGCAACTTTTGAGTGAGTTGCTCTCAAAAAGTTAGTGATATATAAATGCAAAAATGGCTAACAATATGGCGTTCGTCAACTGTTTCCGTTTTGTTGCTGTTGTTGCTGTTATGTACTGCATGTTGTGCCAGTTAAACTCTACATTTATGCCTGCATTTGGGCCAAAACAATTAAAAACGTAATGACAATAAAAATAAAACAGTTGGTGAAGGAATCACAACAGCAAATAAAACTGTTGGATGTCGCCAGCAGACTTTCAACGTTGGGACGGACAGCTAACTCAATGTGGTGGAAATTTTGCTGAAGTAAGCTTTTGGGACACCTACTGTTGCTGGCTGGCTGGCTGTATGGTGTTGTTGTTGTTTTTGTTGTTGGCCCATTGCTGCTGGTGACAAGCGTGTTTCTTTTAAGCCGAGGCTTCGTTGCTCGCATATAAAAGCAAACAAGTACTCACACTTGCACATACACACACACACAAATACTATTATAAAAATACATAGTATATTGTACGGCATTTGTGCTCACTTTTGTTGTTGTCTCACTGCCGTCAGTGTTTTTGTTGTTGCTCCATTGTGCGTTCTCTGTGTACTCCATGCTCTATGCTCTATTCTCTTCACCTCGCATTTGTAATTTTTGCAAAATGTCAAAGTTCATGTCTTGTGCATTTATGTTGCTGAGTTCTTGCCAATTTTTCTGTGCATATATGTTTGTGTTTCTGTGTGTGTGTGTAGCTTGTTTTTTCTTATATCATTTGGAAATCTTATCTATGTGTCAGTTAATCCTTTGACTCACCAGATCCAACGACTTTTATTCCTTGCAACAATCCAGCAACAGAGCCCCCAACCCCTCTATTCCTCTCCTGACCACACTCACAAAACTGGTTTAGCCATAAATCAATCGGATTTATGTTCGTTTTAATGTGTACAATATACAGAAATGTATCTAACTATGTATACATCTATGTAAGAGCATCTGTGAATGTATGTGTGTGTTTGTGTATCTTTGTATGCTAGTGTAAGTGTACAATTTTGTTTTTTATTGCAGGTACATCGCGTAGGTAAGACAAATTTTTGCACACAGTTGTACATTGATATTTAACAAAAACCTTGAAGTAGATGTTTTTTCTTTTCTTTAACCTTATCAGTCACGTTTTTGTTTTTGGTCTCTATTTTGATACCCTACATTTTTTGACAATCGCTTGGTTGTCAAAGATGTTGGTTACACAGGTTGAAGTTTGAGTTTTTTTGTTCTATATTAAGCTTTATGTGAACTTTTTTTCTTTTTTCGCGGTAACAACTGTTTTTGACATATCATTTACCCAATCGAATATTGGTAAAATTTATTATTTTTATTTTTAACAGGTTTTTTGGTACATTTCAACCAGATTTTACATTTGCAAGGTGTTCATGTTTTGCCATCTTGCTCTGCGTCAGGTTGGTTGTCCGATAGCTATGGCTGGGATCACCAATTTTTCCATTAAACAAAAAATTCTTATTTTACATTACTTACTCTACTACAAAATTTGGTGCAAAATTATCCTTTTTTACCAGACTACGGCGAAGCAAAATGAGATATTTTTGTTTGACCGGCATCTATGTATGTATGTGTGTATGTATGTATGTATGTATGTATGTTCATCTGTTCCACTCTCACTTCTAAACTACCCAGTAGTTCCAGTCTTGAAGAAATCTCAAATGAATCATGTACGATTTTTCTTGATCCTTGACGAAACATGCTGATTTGGCCACACATTTCATTAATGAAAATTTCATATATATGCTTCCAATTCGTGCAAGACGTAATTCTGAAACGTCGGGGCTTATCATGCACGAACGAAATATTGAGGAAGTTTCGTTAACGAAAAGTAGAAAATAATATAAAAAAAATTCGTCAAGGAATTAAAATCGAAACGTGCTTCTGGACCAAACTCAACGTGGTGCGATTTATTTGATAGGGGATAAAAATATTTCATCCTCTCTCAACTCTATTGGAAATCGACGTAATGTTGGTTTCGTAATGGTCTAACGACACCACACCGCATGTTTTCCAGGTCCATTCGGGCAGCTGTCCAAGCCCACTCCTTTACCATTGCCTTGATGCCACACAGGACCTCACGTTGTAGTGATAATTCATTCTTTAGTCGTACGGTAAAGTTGTGGAATAGTCTCCCTGCGAGCGTTTTTCCCGTCAATTTTGAGCTGTGCAAATTTAAAAAAATCTGCACCGAAACTACATAATCTTTTCAACCTCTAACTTACTATCACCCATCTACCAAATCAACACAATGCTCGTACATTTATAAGAAAAATTACCATAGCTTTCACTCTAAAAAACAGAAAAAAATTATACCAAATTGTCAAAATCAAACGAATTCGACAGCAATAGCAATGACACCTAAACAGTGGTGTCAATGAATATTTAAATACTATCGAAAACCATCGTCAGTCCAAAACTATCGATAGTCACCATAGTGTGAAATTATCGATAGTGCGAAATAATCGATAGTATCGATAGTGTCATCAATAGTTTGCGAACTATACAGTTTAGCCTCTGAACGATTCGGCGAATTACAACAATCATGAATATCTTGAAGTTGTTGTAATAGAGTGGAAAAAGTTAGGCGCTGACAACCGCTACTTTGCACTATATTTTCAATGCATTTTTTTTAAGTCCAGCAGCTCATGCAGAAACTTCCTTTAAGAAATCATCACGAAAAGTTCGTTAACGATGCCGCGAACCACTGGGTACTTATCATAATTTGACAAATGAGGTATCGTTTGAAACGTTTTGATAGTCTTCTGGTTAATGGCTATGTGACGTCACATTTAATTTAATATAGCGCCCTCTAGCGGACATAAAATCATGAGCAAAAAAAAATTTTTGTGGCATAAGCAAAATGAGTAGTGTTCGACCGAAACCGGAATTTTGGTCGAAACCGAATATTCGACCATTTTATAATATTCGGCCGAAACCGAAAACTGGTTATTAATATGAAAATTTAAGTTTCTACAAATAATTTTTTCTAGTAAAAGGAAACAAAAGTACTTTCATACTCATAAGAAAAAAGTAAGATTTGAATATTGAAGTTTATAATAATAAATTGAAGTTTATTATAATAATAAATGAGATAATTTTTTATTTTATTTTTTTTTTACAAAAGTATTGCATACTTTATATCTTCCATACACACTCAAAATAGTATGCACCTACAATGTACATTTTTATAGAACTACAAAACAAAGTATTTTTGTACTTTTTTTTTAAAGGTTTAGTATTATAAAAATAGAAATATTTCGTTTTCTTTTCCTTTATTTCACGCACATAGAATTCGTTGGGAAGTTTAATTAGCAATTTATTGCTTTAGTACCTATAAAACTTTAGTATTAATTGCAATAGAGATGATAAAACCGAAAATGATAGTATCGAACGCATAAAATTAACCAAAATGTTTTGCGTTAACACGATAAATCAAACTATAGACGTACTCATTAGGGTGTCCCAAAAATAAATTTTTTTATTTTGACAGATGTCCACGGCTTTAATACTTCCACTTGACCTTAGAAACACTCTCTGTGAAGCCCATCTCAATTGGTAAAGGTTTAGAGGTCGCGAATTTATTTTCTAATTTTCCCATACGATTTGTATGGGGAAAGATCAGTTTTGCTGGTAAATTGAATTTAGAGCCATTATCTTTTAAGCAAAATGGTTTTAAAAAAAACACGTGCTCCCTCAAATTTTGTCTGTTATGACATATCCAAATTTCATTTTCATCAGATTATTATTTGGTGGTTGACCAAAACGATTAAAAAAATAAAAATATAAATACAAAAATATTACTTGTTCAAAATATATATGTCCAAAAACATATAACAACCCTATTAACTTTTTCTTCACTGTGCGTTTTAACTATCATTATCTTAAATGTAAAACTAATAACAATAATAAAAATGGAGTACTTTAAGAGATATTGATTTTAATGAAATAGTTTAAAGTAAAAGTATTCATTTATATAGGTAGCTCTAAGAAGTGAGCCACAGACCACCAAATAATTATTAGATGAAAATGAAATGTAGACATATTCTAACAGGCAAAATTTGAGGGAATACGTGTTTTTTTAATTATTTTGCTTAAAAGGTGGTGGCTCTAAGTTCAATTTACTATCAAAACTGATTTTTCCCCATACAAATCGTATGGGAAAATTAGAAAATGAATTCGCGACCTCTAAAACTTTACCAATTGAGATGCGCTTCACAGAGGGAGTTTCTTAGATCAAATGGAAGTGGAGAAACCGCGGAAATCAAACACGATTTTTTTT
This sequence comes from Dichetophora obliterata, assembly GCA_963920525.1. Lineage (NCBI taxonomy): Eukaryota > Metazoa > Arthropoda > Insecta > Diptera > Sciomyzidae > Dichetophora > Dichetophora obliterata. The sequence goes on along the minus strand of OY986436.1, from coordinate 12,854,003 downwards.
TTGGGACACCATAGTATTCATACTTTTTGTTTTGTACAATGCGTTGTAAATATTTTTATTAAACCAAACGTATATATTTGAATTAAATGACTGATGCAAGAAATGTTTGCCAAAAGTTTCGGCTAGTTTCAGCTATTTGGCCTCAATATGGCCGTAACCGAAACCGAAACCGAATATTCGGTCGAACACAACAAATGAAGTATCGTTAGAAGCATTTCGATTGTCCGATGAAGAAAAGGTATGTGACGTCACATAAAGTTTAATAAAGCGCCCTCTAGTGAGCAAAAAGTCCACTAAACCCCTAACTTTTAAAGTACCCACCAGGAAATGGAAACATTCCCGGATATAAACAGGACGAATTTTGTGGAATGTAGGAAGCATTCCCTTCCGTTAGACACTCCATATCTTTTTTTACATAGCATATCATTAAAGGGAAACATTCCTCTCCGCTGTATTAAAAATGAATGTGGAAACATTCTTCTCGCTGTCTTCAAATGCGAACTAAAAAAGCAGTCCTCTTCCCTATCCTAAGAATTAATGTTGAAACAATGTTATGAAAATACATCTCTCCTTTGTTATGAACATGCCCGGCCAGGATTCGAACCTGGGACCCCTGAGCGACAGTCAAGCGCGCTACCACTAGACTATTGAATTCTATAATAAGCGGCTAGGAAACAATGATATTAATATCTTCTGTTGTCATTGCTTGGCAATAAGTAAAAGTTTCCACATGCATTCTTACAGAAGCAGTTTGGAAACAACATAAATACAAAACTACCCTTAAGCTTCCGAAAGATCCCAGCAAAATTTTTGATTCAAATGTGACATGCATTCTTACGGACACTGCTTCCAGAAGACATTCTATGGATCCAATTGTGCTTCTTCTTAGCGTTATCACGAAGTGCTTTCAAAAGGCATTCTCATAAACTACTTCTGAAATACATTCCAATAGCATTTAAATTCAATTAAAGAAAAAAATACATATACAGGGCTGCCAATATTCGAAGCGCCCATCTGGCAACACTGTAACTTTCCGCAGTGATGCCAAATCGACTAATGACATACCGCGTTTGAAGCGTCATTTTTACAATGAAGCAAATGTTTACAATGGAACAGTACACGCCACGCGAACGCTCTAAAATTGTTGAAATTTACATTCAACAAAACAAGTCAATAGTGAAAACTCAACTCAATGAGCGATGAAGCTCATTTTCAGTTGAACGGAACGGTAAACAAACAAAATTGCCGTATTTATGCCACTGAAAATCCACAATAGATTCAAGAGGTACCTCTTCACGATGCAAAAGTCACTGTTTGGTGCGGCGTTTGTGCTAAAATGCTCATTGGGCCGTTCTTTTTCAAAGATAATAATGGCCACAGAGTTACTGTCAATCAGGAGCGTTATCGCGATATGATAAACAATTTTTTCATGCCAATCGTTCGTCGAAAGCGTATTAGGCACTACTGGTTTCAACAAGACGGCGCGCCACCACACACAAGCCGCACTACAATCGATTTTTTGAAGCAATTGTTCCCTGGCCGTTTGATGTCAAAAAATGGTGATTTCGATTGGCCGCCAAGATCACCAGATTTAACGCCTCCAGACTTCTTTTTGTGGGGTTATTTGAAATCTAAGGTTTACGTCAACAAGCCAAAGACCCTAGAAGAGCTGAAAACCAACATCCGTCAAGAAATAACCACCATTCCCATCGAAATGTTGAAGAAAACCATGGAAAATGCTGCAAAACGGGCACAATATGTCGTAGAGGCCAATGGCAACCATTTACGAGATATCATATTCAAGAAAAAATGTAAGCAAATCTACTTGAACCCAATTAAATGATATTCATAACGAACAGACAAAAAATTGTGGTTTCTTTGATTTATTTAAAAATAAAATGGGCGCTTCGAATATTGGCAACCCTGTAATTATAATATATGTTTCCGATATTTTCCGTAGGATTTTTTTAAATTCCCAATAAAATCCAACCACTTCTCATTTCTAACACCAAAATGCGAGAAAATCGGGAAATGAGAATCTTCTGTGGGATTTTTTTAGCCCCCCTATTCACAAAAACCATTTCATTCCTTCTGGAAACACCTTCTGGAATCCTTCCATTGAAGGGCTCAAAGAAATCTTCAATTGCAAAAAATTCTGGAAGCACTTATAGAGAAGATTAAGGAAAGCATTCCTCCCAATGACATGCATATGTAAAAAGAATGCCTTCTGGGAACGAAAGTGAAAGGGATGGAATTCAAGTCTTTCCTTTCCACTTTACCTTCTTTTGGATGCACTTTTTTGTTTTGTTTTTTATCACTGTAGATGGAAGCCTTCCGATTTTTCCTGGAGGGTACCCTAACTTCTATGTATGTATGTCTTAGGGAGTCCAATCCCGGAAGCTTTTCTCGATCCCGGGATTATGAGGATTAAAAATCTCAATTTCGGGATCCCGGGATTAGTTTGGGATTGAAAACTTTAAGAAGAAATTCAAAACGTTTTTAATAAAATTTTTTATTTTTTATTAGTTGAAACTAAAAAATGTAAATTAATTCATTTATAAATCATCAGGTCAGGGTCATAGCAAAAGAGGATTTCCAGGGCTCAAACCCTTCAAAAGGTTGAAATTTAAATAAAAATTAATGCATTTAAATAATTATTTTACTGGATCACTTAATATGTTTTAAAAAACTTAAATCATATACTAAAGTTGCGTTTACGTGTCATAAAGTCTTTGTGAAAACCAATGTATAGTGATTTATCGGATCAAACGTAATACATTCAAAACTATCATCACTATTATTTTCACTAACCTTAACATCGGCAATTGTAGATGATGGTTCATTTTTATTTTACAAAAACATATCTTACAAAAATATCAGGGTTTTTTTTAAATTAATATTTTATTTTTAATACGTATAAATTTTAGAAATTCAGGCAATGAATGCAAACACTCAAAGCCTTTCCAACGATATCATAAATGTGAGTATCGCATTAGAAATGATGAAGTTATTTCAATTTTAGTGAAAATAAATTCAAGAAAATTTAAAAAATTCACGAAAAACAGCTAGAACTATCTTGAATGCTATTGAAAAACTTTAAAATTTTTTGATGCAGATTAGAGAAGCCTTTTCCGGCTGTGAATATCTGACAGTTTATTTTTTTTTACAACTATTCTACCAGCCAATATATTTACGAAAAACATGATTTTTGGAGGTTTTTGCAAAAGGTTTTAACTCTCTGGCGGCTATCGTAACAGACAAAGTATTTTGGGAATCATAAAATAGACCAAGGCTATTTTTTCGATGGGTACATATGAAAATTTTTTCTAATGGAAGTCGAGGTACTTTAATATATTTGCTTGCATACATAATATATAAATAACTTAACTTGAGAATAAAATGAAACAAAAACTTATATATTTTAATTTTGAATAAAGAAATGGGTAGATCCTGGCTACGGTCCTGATTTAAGGTATTATTATATCAATGTTTAACATTTTTTTTAGACACCGTCTTCATATTTTTTGTGTTTAATGCAAATTAAGGTTGCAAAAGACTTTTCAAAATTAAATTTTTTTTTTCTTTAATTTATTATTAAAGGAATGCATTAAGCTGATCAATGCGTTTTATTTTTCATTAGAGTTTTGTTCGGATATTATTACAAATATAACCCGCTAATGAGAAGCACCGTTCCAATTCTATGCTAGTTGGAGAAATAGTTTACGATAAACGTAAGCAATTTGTAAGTTTCGATCACAATTGCCTTCACCACGAAACAAAATATTTTCCTATGTCAGAATATCTGACAATTTTTAAATACACAGCTGACTTCCCGATGTTGCAAAATCTTCTAAAACTTTCCAAAGTCTTTCTTCAAGTGATTCAATTCCTAACAATATTTTTCAGCCTAAATAAAAAGATTTTCTAATTATATATTCATATCTACTTAAATTAAAATGGTTGCATTTACATGGATATTTGTAATAAAATTTTTTTATAAAAATCCTGGGATCCTGGGATCTTGGGATCCTGGAAAGAAAATACCGGGATTTAAAGGGGCTTAAATCGTCAATCCCAGGATCCCGGATTTTAAGATCTCGGGATCCCGGGATTGACTTCCACTCCAATTACTAATCATAATTTGACAAGTAAGGTGTCGTTTGAAGCGTTTTCACCGTGCGCTGGTTAAAGGTTATGTGACGTCACATAAAATTAAATATAGCGCCCTCTAGAGGACAGAAAGTAAAATAAACCCTAACTTCTAAACTACTTATAGTTATTTGACAATTGAGATATCGTTGGAATCGTTTTGATCATCCGCTGGCTAAAGGCCATGTGACTTCACGTAAAATTTAATATAGTGCCCTCTGTAGGACAGAAAGTCAACTTAACCCCTAACTTCTAAACTACTTATCAGAGTTTAACAAATGAGGTATCGTTGGAAGCGTTTTGATCGTCCGCTAGTTATACACCCAAAAAAAGCTTCGTACTATGTACAAAACAATTATTATATTCTACAAAGTTGTTTGTTCTTTTCAGCCTACGAACGACTTTGTGAATAATACAAATGACCGTTTGTACATTGTACAAAGAAATATTTGTATATTTTACAAACGCATTCGTTTCATCCCCAAAGATACGAACAAATATACGAACGCTGCTGCCACCGCTTTGTATATTTTCAAACAATGTTCGTTCAGTTCACAAATTTATACATTATAGATTTTTACAAACTAGCGTTTGTAGAATGTACAAAGTTACGAATTCAAAAATTTTTTTCATGCGGCCAACCCTACAAACGTTTGTACTATGTACAAAACATTTGTACATTCTACGAATAGCCTCTGTTTGTATTTCTACAAAGATTTTATTCGTAATTTTATCCTAAATATTTTTTGGGTGTACCGTCACATTCAATTTAATATGGCGCCCTCTAGAGGACAGAAAGCCACTATGTTTTTAACGTTGACTCCTGCCGCGAAGGCTTAATTCAACGGTGCTCTAAAGCTTGGGACAAATATGAAGCGTCGGCCAACGCCCCTTCGGAATTCAAGAAAGACCACTTTGAAAGGTTCCCCTAATAACATGCAACAGCACCTTTGTCGTCAGATTGATGCAATTCATGACCGTGGCACTTTCATCTACTTTAATTTATACATGACATGGTTATTTTAATAACCTTGGGCTATCTCAGTATCAATACCTGTAATATAACCCATAATAATCATCTACATCATATCAGAGGTCATCACTCTCTGACATGAAAGACTAAGGCAGAAACATCATAGGCCCGTTGTCTTCATATCATCAGGTTCCTCAATCTCAGTGGACACAACTCAGACTATTTAGGTTTCCCCGTCGCCTGTACTCAAATTCCAAAGGTAACAGTATATTGATCCGGTAGTTGCTTACCTTCCCAACATTTACTGTTTGAAATTAGCGAGATTCAATCTACCATCATTCTCTTAGTAATTTAAGGGAATCACTAGCCCGAGTTCAACTTAAGTGTAGCTCACACCAGCCTTTCTGGCCTAACCACAGCCAGAGCGCATTGAAAACCCCACGTGGGCCAAACCCAAACGACAGTCAATACCTGGGCTCAAGGCTCCACCTGACAAGGCTCTTCAACATCCCGTCTTACAGACCAAAGTTCTTAGAACATTTATATTTGACTGTGACACCTTCAGCCACTAGAATTGTACATGACTAGGTTAAAAAATAACCATTGGTTTCCCAGTAAAATCGGGTAAACCACAATTCTACTTATGCAACTTCGTTAACCTAATTAAGACTTAATAAAAAGCTTCTTTCGGAAAACTAGGGCCATTGTATACCAATTGGCTTATACAACGGTCCAAAGATTAAATGTTTCCTACATAAAACCTTTATTCTAAGATAAGGTCTGCAGAACAACGATAGATCAGGTCTCCTCATCATTGACATTATTGTCAATGACAGTCATCATTGACTGTCCCCGCTCTTCAAGTTATGTTGGATTGATCGTCCATCGAAAGCATATTACAATGACGATGTTATGATAACTTAATATCAAAACCATGCTTTCTCCAAGAATTTGGCAACCAACAACCAAGGCTCAAGGTAAACCTTTTTCTTTTACAGTTATCAGATGAACATTCAAGAGCCGTGCCTCAAGAATGAACTCATTATGAGATCAGTTCATGGGCCGTGCCCCATGAACTGCCCATCCAATAAAAAACCCTCACCCTTCCATTCCTGGCTTGGGACAGGCAGATTCCCCGAAGGTCCTCTGGCGGGTTTTCCCTCTAGAGGACAGAAAGTCAACTAAACCTTTAACTTCCAAAATACTTATCATATTTTTTTGACAAATGAGGTATCGTTGGAAACGTTTTGATCGTCCGCTGGTTATAGGTTATGTAACGTCACATATAATTTAATATAGTGCCCTCTAGAGGATATATATTAAACTAAATTACTAAGCTACTTATCATATTTTGGCAAATGAGGTATCGTTGGATGCGTTTTCCTTGTCCGGTGGTTAAGGGCTATGTGACGTAAAATTGAATTTAATATGGCGCCCTCTAGAGTACAGAAAGTGAACTAAACCACTAATTTCTACAAAATTTATTATATTTTTTTGACAAATGAGGTATCGTTGAAAGCGTTTTCCACGTCCGCTCGTTTAAAGCTTTGTGATGTCACATTGAATAGAATAAAGCGTCCTCTAGAAGACAGAAAATTAACTAAACCCCTATCTTCTAAACTACTTATCATAATTTGATAAATCAGGTATCGTTGGAAGCGTTTTCTTTTAGTCCACTTATTATAGGCTTTGTGACGTCACACTTAATTGAAAGTGGCGCTTTCTATAGGACATAAAGTCACGCACTAAAAAAATGTTAAGTTCCATAATAAAAACCTCTGTTTATAAATTGATCATCAAATAATTAATTAGTAGTTAATACTTTCGATCATATAAAAATTGTATCTCCAAAATAATTTGAATAAAAAACAATTTCAAAAAACTAAAACCCGACTACTAAAAAGCGCTCTCTAAAAAGTATGAAACAGGAAAATATTCTCACCTGAAATTGTTATGTACAAACTCATGGCAGAATAACCAGGTAGATGCATTAGAAATACGCTCTCTCCGACAACAAAATAATAACAAAGGCGTAATTATAACGTCAAAATGAGTTGTTTTGAAAATGTAATCAATTTTTACTTACTTATTTATTCAGATTTGACAATGGATTTTCTAGACTGCCTATAAATTCCTCCCGTCGCGATAATTTGAAAACAGTTCATTAACTGTTAGCCTCCGTTCCAGCACGATAAAATTAGGAAACAAACGTAGATTTCATTAAATAAATTTTATGTTTTCCAACTGCAATTTCACTTGTCAAAATATATTTTGACAGTTTAAATCAGCCGTACATAGCTACACAAATAAATTGGTTACTACTTAATCGAAATAAGTAGTCGAATGAAAATTATATTAAGAGTAAACTTTCATTTGCTTCATTTAAGGCCAAACTTCAATTGATTATGTATTATATCTTAAAACACGTCTCATTTTATGAAATTTTTAAGATTTTTGTTTTGTTTTTTACATGTTCATATATAAAACCTGGGTACTCAATTCATTTATACGGTTACAAGTAAATTATACATCCCTATGGCTGAACGAATAAACATAATTGTCAATAGTGACATTATAGCTACGCCAATGTTTTGCTCTCTCGTTTTTTGCTCTCCGTATTGCATCTACCTGGTTATTCTGCCATGGTACAAACTATTAATTTTTTTTTTTTGTCTATTAAATAAACAACTTACACATAATATATTCTATTGCATATAATACTAATTTATAGGGATGTTCAGATGATATCCGTGGTCGCATGTCACCTAACCTTACAAAACAATGCATTCTAACAGTAGTAAGCGATCATAAGCTTTAGGGCAAGGAGCATTATACACCTAGAGGGCGGCATATGACAATATGTATGAGGTGGCATACTACCACGTATATCTTCAGAACATCACTATTAATTAGTATTATATAAAATGAAATATATTATGTGTTAGTTATTTATTTAACAGAAAAAATATTGAATAATTTGTACATAATAATTTTAGATGAGAATATTTTCTTTTTTAAAATTTTTTTAAGAGTGCTTTTTAGTAGTCGGGTTTTAGTTGTTGAACTTGTTTTTTTTTAATTATTCGTTATTTGAAAAATGGCCAAAAACGTAGCTAAGCCCTAAAAAATTGTTTGACTTTGTAACTTATTTTATATAAAAAATTACCCAATTTTGTATGCCGAGTATTTACTTCTATTTTATTTTGGGGGGTAAAAGCTTTAGAAAATTTGCGCACACCAAAGAATTTAAACATGTTTTAAGTATGAACCGTAATGCGAATGAATTTGTTTAAATGTTTTCTATAATCATCTGAATATTTGAACAATCTGAATAATTGAACAGTTATTATTTAAGGTTATTTTCTTTCAAATCAACAAAAAATGCTACGAAATTCGTCAAAAGATGCGCCAACAAAGAGCTATCCTTTCGCCTTAAATGCAAACCGGGTATTTTTTTATCTCATGCGCTATTTTCCACAATTTTTTACTTTTCAAGTGTTGCCAGAAAGCTTTGACGTTATGTCATTTCCTAATTGGAGAATAATAACGACTTAAATTAAATTTATTTCAAGCTGTACAGAAAACTGTCGCGTCTAATTCACAATATAATGTGTATTATAGTCAAAATTTTTAAGGACACAATAGCTGGGGGAAAATGCAAAAATAAAATAAAAAATCCAAAGAAAAATCTTGCCAGCAATGAATAAGAATCAACATTGTGGCAGGGAAACTTCACGTTAATCACAGCATTTTATGCTTTGGCGCACAACAAAAAAAAAACACTTTAACAAAAACTAGAAAAAAAAATTTCTTTCACTACTCTACCCCGACTCACTCACATCACTCACTTAAAGGATCGCAAGAACTTGAGCAAAATGCAGAAGAAGAATAAGAAGCAAAATAAAACAACTGCAATAAACTTGAAGGAAATATTATGTAGAAAACTGAAGTAGTTCTTGTGCGTCTGAGGAATAATTCTCGCAGAGACAAGAAAAATAAAAAAAAATAAAAAATTACACAAAGCAAAATGCTTCACTCTTCAGACTTTAGCAAGGATAAAATGAATTAATATGACAGGATAATGCGGCAAAGAAGAGGGTGGTGATAACCAGCTAGCTGAGCTTTAGCGAGCAGAAAGTATTGCAAAATTTTTACTGACAAGCAGCACAAATAATTTTCTACCCCTCTAAGCAGCAATTCTTAAGAAATGCTGCTAACTTTGCAGTATTTTACTAACGCTACGTTTTTTGTAAGAGTTATTAAATGTCAGCAGAAATTGGCAATATGTAGTAGAGAGGGTTTTAAAGCCAAGCGAGAGAGGAAGAAAGCAAGTTTATTGAGTGAGCAATTTTGAAAAGTGGCAGTTAAGCACATTTACGAGATGGTTTGTGGCTCACCACTTTAAATTCAACCACTTCTAGAAATTTCTAAGAGGGTTGAGAGGATTTTTACACTAATCAGAAGAGTTTTTTTAACTAATCACTAATCAAACACTTTTATAGTTTTTATTGATTTTCACATCAAATCTAAACACCGAATACATTTCTAATATAAACATTTTTCAAATTCTTGCTTGCTTGCTGATATTATGTTAAATTAATAAAATGAGAGTTGCTAGTAGTGTTGCCATATAGGTAGATAAAACGGTTTTTGCAAGTTTTTTGCGAAGAAATGGATGGGTCATTTCAAAACCAGCATTGGTCAATTTTTTTCGCACATAGTTTTTTTGTTGCAAACGCCTCCCTAACCCAAGAACGTGCGACTGCCTAGGAAGCGGTTAGTGACCCTACTGGGCCTCGCTAGGCCCATAAATCATGGTCAGCTGTCTTCACGAATTTCGTCCATCGCATGAGCTCATTTTCTGTTTTTTTGTTTTTTCGCTAGTTTGGCCTTTATACAAATCTAAACGGCTCAACGGATTTCGCTCAAATTAGGTATACGCATTAAGTGCATCCTAACCTTAAATGCTACATACTTAGTTTTTACCACGCCCCCTCCGAAATTTTTCAACTAACGATAGTTTTGTTATTATTAAACTTTTTACCAACGGAGTAAAAAATTTAATGTACTTTTGTGTATTTAATTTTAAAAATTTCTGTTATTTCGACATCAAAAACACTCACATATATTTAAAATTGCAAAAATTTTCAGTACAACGACTTTTTCATACAACATCGTTATCTAAGAATGAGAAAAAAACTATATGAAAATCAAAGTTTGGTCTTTCGATGCAAATATCTCCGCTGTCCATTAATATATTTCATTCAAATTTTTTTTGTTCAAAAGTTCAATAAAATCACTTTACAAAAATAGAACTGTACCATTAAGTGAGTGTAGCTATGTTTTATAATTATGTCAAAAAGGGATCAAAATATTGACTTTTTACTCAAAAAATGACTCAAAAATTGTTGTTGTTGTAAAAATGAAATCAATTCAAATTTGCACATCTGGCTACCTTTCATATGACATAGCACTTATTTGCAAAAAGTCTTCCAGCTAAGCGCAAAAATTATTAAACTGTTTTTGTCATCAAAACAACAAGGTAGCCCCTTTGATTTTTTTCGCGAAATTTATTTTTTCCAAAATGTTGTTTTTATATTTTTTACAAAAAACTCAAGTCTCAAAAATTATTTATGTGAAAAAATTACCCCACTATCTCTTTCCAATCAAAAGTTATGGCTAAAAATCTATTTTTTTATGCCAGCTATATTAAAATTCTCTATCCTAAATATCTTCCTTATATTAATTAGTACGTCTCTATTTTGCAGAAAATGAGCTCATGAGCATTGCACGACTAACAGTCTTTCCGTTCCATATAATTCAAGGAATGCAGTAGCGTATGTTATAATAAAGGTAGAATTACGAATTTATAAAATAATTTTTTTATAATTAGAAACAGAAACTTTGAAGTGAAATTTGAGCGTTGCTATTCATTTTCCTATTTTTCATGTTGAGAAGTAACAAACTGGAATGTCAAAACCTTTAGAAATTTACGATGTTTATCCGTTTATAGGATACTCTTGAAAGAGTATCCGGTCCATAGTGCTGACACCTGCTTTATTTTCGTTGTAATCCAGAAATTTATGAGGCTTGTTTTTCCGAAAGGATAGTCTTCTTCATTCTCTATTTTTTAAGCAGCAAAAAACTGTCCTCAGTGAGCTGCTGCCGGTCAGTCAGCAGCCTAAAAATTGAGAACAGTATCAAGCTCTTCCCACACTTCGTCACTTATTCCCGACATTTCAAATATTGCTTACAATCGTAGTAGAATTAGGGAAGGTAGATGCATTTCGGAGAGACAGAGTGCCGGAACTGTCAAAACGAAGTTGACAGCGCATACAAAATCTGAAAACGATGAGAATGCGATAAGAAAGCAAAAATAGGCAAGAAAAGCAAAATGCTTGAGTTTGACAATTCTGGCAATGAGAAAAAGAGAGCAGTCTGAAATGCATACACCTTCACTAGTTCTACCATGCTTACAATAAAAAAAAAAATATGTAAGGTGACCATATGCACACAAGAGCTTTACACATATAGTGTAATAGTCGTCGAACGTGATTAATTGTGTTTGAACATATTTTGATAAGTCGCCTAGTAAAAAAGTGGATCCTATGAGTGGATCCTATGAGCGATCTGGCAGTGCTCCCTGAGGAGCAGTGAAGTGCTCCTCATTGATCCAAGCTAGGTGTATTTTGTGTTCTCTTTTAACATTGCGTGTCCTAGGAAGGGTAGCGCTCCCTTTAACATCCCAGAGGATCTCAAAAAGAGCGATCAATAAATGATCCAAATTGATCAGCAAAGGAACATTTATTTTTTTTTTTGGATTTAGGTTTACTCCGAAAGCCAGGCTTCCCTAGCTCAAGTAGACTCCTTAAGACCCTAAGATGGCGATGCAATTATTTGAAAAATCGTGATATTTATAACGCCATTACAAATTACGAATCGTTTTTGATTCTATTTAAAAACTGTACTTTAATTGCATCAGTCGCATCAGCGGATGGACAAAACGCAATTACTGTTGGCTGGTCGCACTTCACGACCCCGGCGTTGAAACGATGCAAATCGAATAAAAGGAACATTAAAAATACCGTTTGTTTCACAGAAAATAATTAAAGAGTTTCCTAAAAAGCACGTGCTCCATTTTATGTTCTTTTTTTCATTAATTGCTCGCCTATTGATCTTATAAAACAGAAAAGGAGCACAAGGGTACAAGTGCTCACTTTTTGATCCAACAAAACAGCAAAAGAGCTCTCCCTTGTTGCTCCTCATGGGAGCGATCGCATATTGTTTTACTGGAAGCTTACAGACATTTCCCATACAGCAAAGCAAATTATTTTTAGTTTGTTTTGTTACGTCTAGAAAATATTAGCGGTAGTTGGCATAAAATATTTTGGCGCTCAGAGCCAAAAAAAAAAAATTGACGTCTTCTCAAAGTCAAAATGGGCCTCAAAAAGCCCAAGCGCACATCCTAGGGTTAAAAGTAGACTCATAATTTGGGTAAAATCCACACACTTCTGTGTATTGCTTCCTCTTTCAGCACTACCTCGTAATCTGCGTTTATTGCTAAAACAAGTGGTTTCTGTGACTTAAGTGGTTTCTGCATGGAATCGTTGTTAAAGTGAGAGCATGCCACTGAAGCCACTGAAGAAAAACGCAACAAGAGCGCTATTCCGGAGTTATAAGAAAATAATTTGAAAACATGATCGCATCTACATTCAGAAGAATATTTTAATTTAGTTTCGAAATCCAGTTCAACACTTACAGTTAAAGAACTGAAAACTGAAGGTACGATAAGAAATATTCCAAGCAATATTAAAACATGACAAATTAATGCATGTGAAATGTTCATAAGTTAATTGTTAAGATTAATAGTCAATAACAAGCAATAAAAAATATGATTACAATGCTTGTTTTGGTTAAATTATGTACTGCTAGTCCTATTTCTTGCTAAAACAACATAAGTCAAAAACAGTTTTTCAAGGTTTTTTCATTATAATCTCTATATATAAAACAAAGTCGGGTTTGTTACACCATTTATTACTCAAGAACGGCTGGACCGATTTTAATGATCTTTTTTTGTTAAATTTGTGATCATCCCGAATAGCAGCACAACCATTAAAATATCAGAAAATTCAGGGGGCGTGGCACCTCCCATACAAATCAAATCTTCTATATCGAATAGCTTTGGAATTATAGGTCGCACAGCAACGGAATTCGGTATTCGACTTTAATTTTCACTTGCCGTTCTACTGGTAAATTTTATGGGCGTTGGACGTAGGGCGTGGCACTTTTTCAGCAGCCCAAATTTTTAGTATAACTTTCAAGCTTTAAGTCAATTTCAATTCAATTCAATTTATTAATCATCATAATCCTTGGCTTAAGTCTAGTAAGTATAAAGATGTATTATAATCTAGATATGTGTTACAAAGTGATAATAAGAAATTAAAACATTATTAAAATTTAAAATTAAAATTAAAAATATATACATCGGAAATCATACATACATAAATTAAGGATTATTAATGTTAATATGCTCTGTAGTTCAAGAAGAACTAGTATCGAGCATATACTACCTCACACTAAAAAACAAAAATTTCAAATTAATTTAAAGAAAGTACATGGGGTCTCTTGGGAATAGAAGAATAAGTTTGAGGAAAATATTGAGGATGAAACATGAGAATATATAAAAAAAAGAAAAAAAAGTAAAATAAAAAATAAACGAAAAAGAAGCATGAATAATGACTGGTAATGGATGGTAAAAGAGGAAGTTTATAAGTATTATACTTGCGTAAGATAAAGCATAATATTTATATCGCAGTAACTTAAGCTAAACAGCCAAGATTTTACATCTGTAAGGAAACGAGATTTTATGCGTCTACACCTGATTTCATAAGGTAGATTATTGAACAACTTAGGGGCAGTCGAAGAATAGAACCGTAGAAAGTGTTGCAGGCTATGTGGTGGGATTGACGAGAGATTGCGATTAGAAGACCTTAACTCATAAAAAACATTACTTCTATCAATCAATTGCTCAGATCTATTGAAAAACATTTTTAAGACTCGAAAGCAATATAAATGTTGAAGAGGCAATACTTTAAGTTCTTTGAAAAGAGGAAAGCTGCTTACAGTGCTCGAACGATTACAAATGATTCTAATAGCATGCTTTTGAGCAGTAAGTAACGGCAGGATTTTATTTTTATGTGTACCACCCCAACATGTTAAGCCATATTCAAGCTTAGAATGAAAGAGGCCAAAGTAGATGCTGGTTAAAAGCTTAGGCGAGCAAAAACGCCTCAAATGATAAAACTGCCTTATAACAACCCTCAAATATTTTTTTAGTGCAGTCGTGTGATCAAGCCAGCTCATTTTGGAGTCGAGTAAGAGTCCTAAATATTTAAAAGAATCAACACATGAAATAGAAAGACAGTCATAGGAACAAGTATTAGAATCAACATAGGTCTGGTAATCGTTTGACGAGGAACAAATGTCACTTCCAATTAAGTGTTTTGAACAATTCGCACTATGATATATAAAATTATCTATGTTTAAGTTTTTACCAGCTATATTATAAATCATTATTTTTGTTTTCTCACTTAAAACAAGCTTATGAGTTGTAAACCAGTGTCTAAGCACTCCAAGATCGTGATTAATAGCTGCAGTTAGATTAAGAAGAGTATCACATGAATATGTACAAGCCATATCATCAGCAAAAGCAATAGAATTACTACTAAAACTCTGTGAAAACAACGAATTTATATATATTAAAAACAAAATAGGACCTAGTACCGACCCTTGTGGGACACCTATATTGATAACAATGTAACTACTGAACTGATTTTTCACTTTAACTCTTTGCATTCTATTAGAAAGATATGAGGAAAGCCAATTATAAATATTGCCTCTAAAACCACTTTCTTCCAATTTCTTCAATAGTACTTTATGGTCAACTGTATCAAACGCTTTTGTAATATCTACAAACAGTGCTGCAGATACCTTTTTCTTGTTTATGGAATTATAGATGTTTGTACAAAATTTCAGTAGAGCATCTTCAGTTGACAATCCCTGCCTGAATCCAAATTGACAGTTATTGAAAAAATGTTTCTTATTTAGGAAATTAATCATTCTAGATTTAACTGCTTTTTCAAAAATTTTTGAGAAAGAAGGTAGAATAGATATAGGTCTATAATTATTCAAAATATTTTTATCACCTTTTTTGAATAACGGAATAATTTCGGCAGTTTTAAGTGCTTCAGGAAAGATACCTCTATCCAAGCTTTTATTAAAAATGTGACAAAGGATGTCCGATATATTAAAGACAATATTTTTGATGAAATTTGAAGAAAAACTTTTTTCAGTAGTGGAATTTGAATTCTTAAGAGACATTATAATTTTAAAAACTTCAAAGGAGGATATCGGCTCTATAAATATACTGGAAGGATTATTATATTCATATATTGTACAATTACACAAGGTGTTATCCAGCCCATGCGTGGATACAATCTCAGTTCCAATACTAGAAAAAAAATTTTTAAACTCATTCGCTATTTCATTAGGGTCGGATATAATTCCGTTATCTGTCCTAAGGCTAATTATATCTTCTTTGCATTGTGTTCTATTTATAATGTTATTGACCAGACTCCATTCTTTTTTAGGGTCACCCTTAACTTTACGAAATTCATTTAAATAATAATTATTTTTGCACGAAGTTGTATATTTAATTATTTGTTTGCTGAGTACTTTGTAATGATTTTTTAATATTAAGTTTGATGGAAATTTCTTAATTTTTTTATGGAGAGAGTTTTTTAGGTTTATCTTGCTTAGTAATTCGTTTGACATCCATGGTTTTAATCTTTTATTATTTCGACGAATTTTAGCGTTACTCATAGAGCAATTGTTTGTATGTTCCAATAAAATTTTTATAAAGTGATCGTAAGCAAGGGACGGATCAGGTTCATTGTAAACTGGTTCCCAAGTTTCAGCTATCAGAATACTGTTTAAGGCTCTGTAATCAGTTTTAAGTATAGAAGAGTTGATAGATGGATTTTTGGATTTAACTATATGAATTTTTTCAAAATAAAGGCAAGTTAGATTATGGTCAGAAATATTAATATCTGAAACAGAGCTACTGATAGTAACATCACTACATTGACGAAGCCGAACAAAAATGTGATCGATACACGTTTGAGATATATTTGACACACGAGTAGGTACATTAATACAGGACTCAAGACCAAAAGAAGACAACAACATTAAATAATTATCAGACAAGGTGGAACACTGAAGAATATTTATGTTAAAATCACCTAGCATAACTAAATTATCTGCACTTATGGCTGATAAAATATGACCTAATTCATTGATAAATGTTGCAGTACTTGTATGGAATCTGTAAATGGATAAGAAAGAAAATTTTTGACTATCCAACACACAATCAATCATCAGACCATCAAAACTATTAGTATTATAGTTCACAAAATTACAGTGAATATCTTTTGAGACAAAAGCAGCAACACCTCCTGCAGCATACTGCTGATTGCAATTTGCAAAAAGTTGATAGCCCGGAATATGGTAGAGGCTGATTTCTTCGTCGTAAATCCACGTTTCGGTTAAAAATATCAAATCAGGCTTATTTGTAAAAGAATTTAGATGCAAAATGAAATTATCAAAATTTTTACGCATGCTGCGAATATTTTGTTGAATTACATAAAAACCAGGTATTTTAACATTGTTGTACGCAATGCTATCAAAGCAAGTTGTTTTACAATTTGCATATGGGATATTGAAAAGGTCTGTGTTTGTATCTAAATGGTCAACAGACATGTTCAATTATTTAAGATATTTCAGATCCTCAAGGGAGTTAATAACAAAAACCTTTTCACCATCCCGTTTACGCATTAGTACCCTACCATTACCAATCCAAACATACTTAAAATTTAAATGCTTCTTAACCTTCTGAGCCTCTTTAAAAATTGATCTAGTAAGGCCGTTCAAAGAGTCATTGACATAAATATTAGTTTTTTTATTAAAACCAAATAACTCCGTATTTAACTTTTTTCTATTCGCAAATTTTTTCCTCAAAATATTTTTTTTAATTGCACTAGATGCAAACTTAATACATAGTACTTCAAGCGGTTGGGAACCACTGGCTTTTTTAATTCTTTTAACAAAGCAGTCATCAATCATCTCTGGATTAATTTTCTCTTCCAAACCTTCTGAAAAAATCTTCAACGCACTATTAAGAGCATTTGAATTATTGAGCTCTGGAATACCAACAATTTCTAAGCATTTGTCTCTTCTTTTTTGATCAAGAAACATTACTTTTTTTTTTAACTCGTTAACTTCGTCTTGTAAGTTAATCTTGTCCCGTTGCAAAGATTCAATAATGGAGAGCGTATTTGCATGCATACTCTTAAGAGAGATAATCTCATTATAAAGAAGCTCAAGTGTTACTACTTTACCACTTTCTAGAGGTGACTCACACTGGGATGCCCAGTCACACATTAATGAAACTCGGTTAGAACGTACTATTTAGTCGTGTCTTTCGACTGGCAATTGAGCAAGTATAGGCCAAAGGGGTGTGGCACCGCCCATACAATTCAAATTTATGACACCGAATAGCTTTGGAACTTAATGCCGTATAATAATGAAATTCAGTATGGAGTTGCTGCTTGGTGATATCCTTCTACTGAAAAACTGGGAAAGGCTTTGGAAAAGGGGGTGTGACTCCGCCCATACACTTTAAATTTTTGATATCAGATAGCTTTGGAACTAAATGTCGTATAACAACAAAATTCAGTATGGAATTACTATTGGGTGATATCCTTTTACTAGAAAACTGAGACGGTCATTGAACAAGGGATGTGGCTCCGCCCATACAAGCAAAATTTTTTATATCGAATAGCTTTGGAAATAAATATCATATAACAATGAAATTCAGCATGGAGTTACTTATTGGTCATTCATTTATACTGGATCTCTTATTTATTGGATTTTTCTTTGCCCCAAATAGCAAAATAGCTTTTAAAATATAGGAAAAATTCACGGCAAAAATTATATGAAAGTTAATTATCTACATTAATAAAAATCATTTTCTGTTTGTTTGACCAGAATACAAATCTTAACGGCTGTACGGATTTAACTCAAATTTGGCTCACATTTTACTTGAATCTTAGATTATGCTTTGGCATAATTACTTTTGACCACGCCTCTTCCACCTTTTTACAAGTAAGGTAAATCAACCAACTAGCATACTTTTTTTAGCGAAAAGCTTCGTTTAATTAATTTTAAAAAAATTCTGTTGTTTTGACACCAAAAAAATTCACATATCTTTCAGATTGCCCAAATTTTTAGTACAACGTCTTTTTCTAATAACGCCGTTTCCTTAGAAAGACAAAAAACCATTTTGCATATTTCCATACGCTTTTCGTCAAATCCTTTTTTTTCTGGCTAAAAATCGTTATCTTTTGAACGAATAAAACCAAAACATCAAAATTTTACATTTTCCCCCCGAGTAACACCGGGTATATCAGCTAGTTATTAATAAACTGTTAAGGTTATTCGATATTTCAGTTTTGTACAACTCAAATACTAAATTAAGCATAAAAAAGTCCTTACACCTCGTTTTTTTTTTGTGCTTGAAACAGTTTTTATTGATTCCTGAAAAACTTAATTCTGTGACTTATGAGGTTTTTGAAATGACCGATGCAAATAATTTCGATTTAAAAATAATGTTTATTTCTGATTGATAAATAAGTTGTTTAACACGCATCCGTCGTTAACAATAAGTTACGAAAGAGTCGCTTTTGTGTCAATTTGACACAACACCAAAAATAGTACACAATGTAGTATTTTTAGTTTGTATTTTGCTTTATTGATATAAAATTGATAAAAAAAAACTTTATTGAAATTCAGTGCAAAAAAGAGAATATAACTAGATTAAAAGATATAGAAAAATAATATATAAAGAACTCATAATGCTTTATATGTTTCGCATTAGGGATGTCAATCTCGGGATCCCGGTGTTTATTGAGACCCGAATATCCCGGGATTATTCGATTTGAGTCCCGGGAGATTGTTGAAAACCATTTTTTAATAGCTAATAAAATTTTTCAAACTACCATCATAAATATCCCCTTTCAACGATCAACTATCGAACTAACAAGCGAATTTTTTTGTATTTTGAAAGAAAAGAACACATCTCGACCAAAAAGGTAAAAGGGCTTAAATGCTTTTAAGCCCATGGCGAAGAATGCAGTTTGAAAATTTTATTTTGTTTGAAGCTGCATACAAAATTTTTTAGAAAAATGCTCATAAATGCGACAGGAAATGCATTTTAAGGGTGGGGACAGGTACATTTTGAAGAGGTAAGAAAAATATTTCATGTAATTGGAATAACTCGAAAAAGGGCTTAAATGACTTAAGCCCTTTTGCCGTTTTGGTAGAGATACTTCGGATTGTTTTGGGAGTACTTCAGCTAAGTGCTCTGTAAAAACTCATATTTAATAGTGTCTTCTGAAAAAAACCCCTGAATATCAGTTTTTTGTGTGTACCCAGCGGGGAAGCGAGTGCTCCATTAGCGCATCTGAAGCGCTCCAAAAAACAGTAGAGGGCTTCATTTTTCTTTTGTATAGCGCATTTTTGAACGTAGTCATGTCATCAGATGTATGCGCTCTACTCCCGCTGTAGAAAATATAAAATCGTAGCAAGAGCCTTGTTCTGCTTGTATTTCATATAAAAACGTAGCAAGAACCGAGCGCTTTGTTCTCCTTGTAGTTGAAAGAAAAAATTAGCGTGAACCGAGGTCTTTGTTTCCTGTATAATTCGCATCGTCGGCCTAATTCTTATACAACGTAAGTCAAAACTATCTATTGTTCATGAGGCAAAGAAAACGGTTTATTATTTGTATGAAGTTCATACGATAATGAATTGTTTCAAACGTTCTACCTCCCTTTTTTCATACAAACATTAAAAACTAAAAAAGGACATAGATGTAGTTTTGACCAATCAACCTAAACCGCTAATAAACGTTACTTTGCCCAATTTTGACATACATCCTGTTAGAATTAGGACAACAATATAAAAAGGTATGGATTTTATATGATTTTTCATTTGATGAAGAAAAAACAGAAAACATAGTTTTAAAACGATTTGATGAATTTTTTAGTTTTTGAAATTAATTTTTTGACATTAAAATCTAGTACCTACTTTTTTTCAAGTGCAACATTATCGTTACGGAAAGAGCTATAAATATAGCGCTATGCAAGCAGTACTATTTGTGCATACAAGTAATGCGCATTGAAATTTTTTGCTGGGTATTTTCTGCATTTACAAAAAAACCAGCTCCTAAAAGCATCTCAATTTGGAGCATTTTCGGAGTAGAAATTTAAAGAAAAAAAGGCATGTTTTATTAATACTGTTCATTCACTTAAAATTTTATTTGATTCGAATAGCGGTCAATTTCAAAGAGTAATCCACTTTTTCCGACACTGTTTTCAGAAATAAAATTTTAACATAACAGTTAAAAAATTGAGCTTTATTCAAGCACGTTAAGAGTGGTAAATTTCAAAGAAAACATTACTGTTTTTTGCCATCTTTAGGAGTCTTTTATGAAACTACAAAATTCGAAATAAATGTCATAAAAAAGTTTTTTAAGATTCGTATTGATGCTCATAAAGAGTGACCAAATTCAAAGGAAAACGAAAAAAAGGATCATTTTCGGCACGTTTATGTTTAATTTATGCAGATAAAGAAGGCAAAAATAGGAATCATAAAAGGGTCTTTTATGAGTCCTATTAAAATATCTTAAGAGCGACCAGTTTCAAAGGAAAACTAGTAATTTTTTTAAGCTTTTAAGAGTCTATTAAGAGTTTTAAAATGCCAATATAAGATTCATTAAAAAATCTTTTAGGAGTTCAAATAAATGACTTTTGAGAGTCAAAAAGGTATCATTTTGTACTTTATTTGAGCTCTTAGTACTAATACTTTCAAGGTATAAACTGCTCTTTTATGAAACTTATAAGAGCTCATTATGAGGGCCAAGGCTGCTACAAATGAGTCATAAAAGAGTATTAAAAGACTCATATGGTTTGCAGGGGTATTTTTTTAATGTTATTGAAACGTGATTCTTATGTTTTTGGATGTATTGAATGTTATAAAATATGTATTGAATGTTATTGAATATTGAATGCTATTAAATACAATGCCAATAAACGCAAAAACCAATGTTTATGCTTTTATGTTAAAAGTCTTTTTAAACTTTTCAAAAAATCTGCCTGTTTTTCAATCATTTGATATGCTATAGCCATTTTTTACTTTGTTGATATATAGTAATATTTGTAGCTTAAGTTCATACATTTCTTAATTTCTAAAAAAACACGGTAAAAATAATAAAATACATATTTAATATTCGTAAAAAATATCATGTTTTCAATTAGTTCAGTTAATTATAAAACATGGCAAAAACAAAAAAAAAAATAGTTTTAATATTGGAGATTCTACCGATTACACTTATTTGTTCAGAGTATATAATTTTTATAAATTGTATTAAATACTTAACAATATTATTTCACTGTGATAAAAAAAATATGTGCAACAAATTGTATCGCTTTGTGATCTTTTATAGGGGGATCCCATATAACCTGATTACCTGTTTCGGTTATATGGGAGGTAGGCATATTATTCATCTGATTAGAACAGCATTTTATACGAATAGTAAGTTCTCTTATTGTTAAACTTGTTTTCATAAAATGTCATGACTCTAAGGTAACTCTTTCAATTTTAGGGAATATATAGCATATTACCGATTTGATTATATGGGAGGTGGGCAAGTTATAAGGTCGATTTGGTTAATTTTAACACCAACAATTTTATGCAGCAAAAAACTGTGTATTCAAAATTTTAAAGCTCTGAGTTAACTTTTTGAGCGTACATACACATAAGATTATTGATTTTGGTTATATGGAAGGAGGGTTTTTCAACCGATTTGGCTAATTTTTATTCATTGGTTATATGGAACTATTATCTACGACGAAAAACCGTGTGTAAAAATGTTTATTATTCTAGGATAATTTTTTTTTTTTTTTTAAATCTACCAGATTACCGATTTTGGCAATACAGGAGGTGGACATTTCAATAATGCTATCGCAACGAAAAACTTATTTCCACGAAATTTTATGATTCTCAACTGCTTATATTTTTGTCCTCGGCTTATATGGAGTCGCGACACTGTGCGCTGTGCTCCGCATTTATAATGCTGCGTGCGGAAAAATCAAAAAATATATTTGATATCGTGTTGATATTTGGTAAATTGGAAATGAAATTTTTTTCTTTACTGTCAACTGCTTGTGTTGCATACGTCAAACTTTGACATAACGTTATCGCAAGCGAATAATATACGAAAAAAACACACAACCAATAAAACTTTCAGAAATGTTGAATAACTCATTGAAGACGAGATAAATGCATGACGTTTCTATGACGTTGATGTTGCCGGCAGCAACAGCAACAACAACAAAAAATCATTCGCATCTCCAGCGAATTGCTTCGAGTTGAAAGAATTAAGCTGCGACCGCAAATTAATTGTTGATCAATTCAATTGAGTTCTGGCGACGCACACAATTGTATTGCACACACAAGCGACACAAATTGAAAATGTCGCATGGTAATTGCTGCTCTTTGTTGCGATGCGATGCGATGCTATGCGATGTGACTGATGAAAAGTAGGCGGCAGCAGCAGAAAGGGTGTGCTCATTCTATTCATGTGAATTTTTGTATTGCTACTTTCTTAAAGTAATTTTTTGTCTGCAGTGATAATTAACGAAAAAATTTTTTATATAAATCGCAAATTTGCTCAATGTGGTTGATTTTGTTGTTGTTGTTGTTGTTGTTGTTGTTTTAATTCAAGCGTTGTACGGACGCTTTTGCTGATTAAGCTTAATCTTATATAAACAAATTTGTCAACATAAAACATTATTTACAGCCAAAAGCAACCCATGCGTCACATTAATATTTGTGTTTGTACGTACTCTTTTCCACAATAACCTAATGCCAATTTAAGCCCTGTAGTCAAAGTCTTAAAATCTTTCTTCTAAGAAGTCTTAAATAAATCGTGCACGATATTTCTTCATCTTTGGCGAAACATGCTGATTTAGCCAACCATTTTATTAACGGAAATCTCATGCGACAGTCTAAAATTCGTGCACGACCGCAGTACAGAAACGTTGAGGAAAACCTTGTTCATTTCATCAAACAGTAATTTTGGTTAGTTTTAATAAGGGTATTCAAGTCTATGTTGAATTTTCCGAAATCGCAAATTTTCAATGAGTTTAAGTGAGCAAGCGTTTTTAAACTTTTGTTTTTCCACGTATCTGAATAACTGATATCCAAAATAAAATTCATATTTTGTTTAACAAATTTGTCCCTGTTGTCTTTAAGAAATAATGCTCAAAAAAGCACGATCTATCTAGCCTATATGTAATGGCTGTGCGAATAATCGCCCAAGTTACAATCGCCCAAGCTCAAAAATTAACAATCACCCAAAAAAAATTGGGCGTTTGTTCATAATGTACAATCACCCAAAAAAGTGATGAACAATCGGCCAAAACTGCGAACATTCGCCCAAATCATGAAATGAATAAACGCCCAAAAAAATTTGTCAACAAATTCAAAGAGCTGCTTTTCTACCGCAGGAAATATTGTAACAACAAAGAGAAGCTACCTCTTGCCAGAAAATGTCGGCATGTTAGTTTTCCTCTACCAAAATTGTTCAGAAATTTCAGAATCAAACAGTTGATTTTATAGCTAACACAGTGCGTCCTGAAGTACAAAAGTAAGGCCTCAACTGTTTGATTTTTCTGGTATCGAAATATGCCTTTTGAATTATAATCTCGTTCCTTTCAATAATTTTCTTTCCTTTCTCATAATTTTATCTCAGCTTATGGCTTATATATCAACTCGGCTCGTGCATCAACTTGATTGTATTCATCACCTATTTAAAAGTTTTCCTGTCAGTTATTGGCTATTGTTGTTTTAAACAAAGAGACCAGTTTCGGATCTACTTCACTGCATTGAAAAAAATACCTGTACTTTGTTTTAATTACGGTTGCACCATTGAAATACGAGAAATTTTATGAGAACAGATCAAGTTTGCAATAAATTTCAGAGGTCTTAAAAGAGCCATTTTTTTCCCAAAGTATTACTATATTTATATTCTTATGCTATTACTACATTATTTCTATTGCATTATAAGTAACGACTTACTTTATACATGACACTTTTCTAAATAAAATAAATATTTTTAAACATAATAGTTTTCTTATGGCAGCCTTCCTCACAGCTTTTGCCTTAGCAGCCTTAGCCTTAGCCTAAGCCTTAGCCTTAGCCTTAGCCTTAGCCTTAGCCTTAGCCTTAGCCTTAGCCTTAGCCTTAGCCTTAGCCTTAGCCTTAGCCTTAGCCTTAGCCTTAGCCTTAGCCTTAGCCTTAGCCTTAGCCTTAGCCTTAGCCTTAGCCTTAGCCTTAGCCTTAGCCTTAGCCTTAGCCTTAGCCTTAGCCTTAGCCTTAGCCTTAGCCTTAGCCTTAGCCTTAGCCTTAGCCTTAGCCTTAGCCTTAGCCTTAGCCTTAGCCTTAGCCTTAGCCTTAGCCTTAGCCTTAGCCTTAGCCTTAGCCTTAGCCTTAGCCTTAGCCTTAGCCTTAGCCTTAGCCTTAGCCTTAGCCTTAGCCTTAGCCTTAGCCTTAGCCTTAGCCTTAAGGCCCAACCAAAATAGACGTTTTGCTCCGTAACGAGTAAAAACGTAAGTGTTCGGTTAAATACATATTAATGTTGTTACCCAAAATGAGCAAACGTAACTGAACGAAACTAAACGAAACAGTTTGACAAGACGTATTATTCCGTAAGAACCGAACTGCCAGCGTAGCAACGCGTCAACAACAGCTGTGCAGAGTGCGTTTTTATTTTATTTTCATCAATTTGTTTCACTTCGCCATTATTTCACTCATTTTTCACAAATCTTTATTAAAAATTACGAAATGCCCAATATAAATAAATAAATAATACTCGATTGCCTACTGATCAGCTGTTTCAGACGAGTTGAGCAAATCGTTTCATTTTGGGTTAAATCCGTAAACATCCGTAACGAGTGCAGACGTTCGCCAAAATGCTATCGTCTCGTTGCGTCTATTTTGGTTGGGCCTTTAGCCTTAGCCTTAGCCTTAGCCTTAGCCTTAGCCTTAGCCTTAGCCTTAGCCTTAGCCTTAGCCTAGGTCCTAGCTTAGTCTAAGACTCAAGACTAGTATTTATCTTACACTTCTTTATATTCACATAGTCGGGATTGATGCAGTGCATCTGATTAGACATAGAACAATCCATTTACAACCAAGATGTCAATGAAATCCATAAGATTTGTAATGTGTAATGATAACCACATGTGACCAAAGATAATCTTAGTGCCCTGAAGATACCACAGAATCATCCATTCAGTACAGAGAACCCATTGGATCCATAATTAACCCCATGACCGCTCTTAGACTTCAGATAACTCTAAGAGTTATCATGGTATGGAAGTCAAAATAAGCTCAGATCAGATTTGTGCCAGACTCAGCTAACAATTTTATTTCAAAAAGTTTTATATGTAATATAGCTTAGGAGCTAATTGCTATTACTGCAACTAAAATACATCTTATTTCCAGCAACTTTGAATACAAAGACCAAACCTGGTTTGTATAAGTCACATGCCTTGGTTCTTTGATCTTTTTTATAAAAAAAAAAAACTTTGACGCCCAAAATGTAGATATGTTTCCTGATTTTCTCCATACAGCTTTATAAAACCCTAACGAATCGATATTTTCTTCACTTTAATGACGTCATAAATTTATATAACGTAACTTACAACAACAATGTAAGCTAAATGCTATGCATTGCAATAACATTAAGAGAATAACAAAAAAAAAATATATAATATTGACTATCCATTAAATGTGAAATGGCAGGAAAATATTGGCAATATCTTAAGCGATGACGACGTCGATGGCGACATTATTGCAAATGCCAAGGAGTGGATTTTTTGTGCAATTCTTTTCTTTTTTTTGTACTCTTTTGTACACTCAGACAGCATGCTTTTGTATGAATGTGTGTCTGTGCGTGCCTGAAAATAATGGTAATGTTCAGCCATAAGATTAGGATATGTGCTGGTGTGTGAAAGTATGGTACTTAGGAAGAATGTACAATTCTTTCTTCGAACACAAAATCTATGGGTTTTGCAGCAGAGTAGCATGAACATTTATGTGTTATATCACGATATGAATACATTTCTTTTCATGCTCGATATATATTTGACCTTTTTAGAACCTTCACATACTATAATCTCTAGCAATTAGATAATCTCAAGTATTGCAAATTAAGGTGTTTCCGAAAAGTTATTCGGCTATTTCAGGGTCTTTTTAGCATTTATTGTGGAGAGTTATATTAAAGTTTAGCTAAGAATATTATTATATCAGACATGAGTTGAGTTTTTGTTTGGTTTGTAGGAAAGTCTTTATGTTAAACTTTTGGATAAAAAATTTCATTTGAGACATTGACGTGACCTTTAGTCTTGTATTTGCTTTGAAACGTTTGACTTTTGTGGGATAAAAAACAAACATTATCACAAAGATAATACTTTATATTCAAGTCATGCGTTTGTAGTCTACCAAAGTTTAGTTTTCACTAGATTTTTCATTGCTGTCATCAAATTCATAAAACCTTATGTAAATACAAATAACAATTTCTATTTTTTTTTTTATAAAATCTCAACTACTACCAACAACACTATGCTTCAATTAAAATCTAACCTCAATGTAGACTCAAATAAATAAATAAAATCGAATTTCAATTTTATAGCATAAATTTAAACAAGCATCTCTGGAGTATTAATTGCTCTTTTGAACACACACAATCTGTTTGTTTACACTACAGTTTGAAGAATTGCTATACACAACAAAATCTATAATGTATACACTATATATATATGTATGTGAAAATTTATGTTTTTCTTATGAACAGATGACTTACATTGAGTATGATTCATAGCGAAAAATTGATATGATAAAGTGAGTGAGTATCGAATATTTGGGACATTCAGCCTGTTACTCAGAGCATTCAAGCTGCATTAAACAAGCATAATACTTATTTTAAATATATCAAGAACTAAGATTGTATAAAAATTTGCACAATATTTTTAGAAACATTCAAAACAGCTCAAAAAGTTTCTTGATCAAGCAGCTTTATCATTATAAACAAAAAGGTTCGAATACTTTACAAACATTGTTTGTGTAAAAAACAATAAAAAAATATTCTCGACCAGAATTCGTGATCGTAAACAAAAGCTTGTAAATGAAAAAAATAAACAATGATCTGAGTGACATGTTTTGTACAAAAGTATTTTTAGGTCCAAACACTGTGTTTGATAAGAATTTGGACGTCTTTATTCACAATATTTAGGTTAAACACTTTATGAAAATAGGAAATAGAGATAAGAACAAAAGCATTTTAATGTAGATAGGAGACAGAAATTGTTCAAGGTTTAAAAAAACAAAGAAGTGTTGACAAAAAAAATAATTTAACAAAACAAACTAACACACTGCGGCATTTTGAATGTAGTCTTAAAAAAAGATCGTTATTTTTTAAAATTTCTCAGCAACTTTGTATAAAGAATTGAGTTAAAATTTAAAAAGTGTTAATATTATGTGAAGCATGTACGTTAGACCGTTTCGCCTTATAGGCAAAAAAAAATATCACCGTAGACCAGCTATCTGAAGCATTATTAAGAGAAAGAATCGAAAAAAAATTTTTTTGACCGAACGTAGGGGTCGAGCATTGACATATTTCTTCATAGCTTCGGTGTTTACCGTCCGAACTTAAGGGGGTCCTCTGGTAATCCGAAAAAATTTTTTCGATTTTTTTTTTTCATATTTCTATTGCTCAGATACTCAAAAATATTTTCCCAAAAGGATTTTTCAAAATTCGAAATAGTTTAGGAGATACAGGCATTTTTGTGTAGGTATGTTTTCGTCAAAATAACGCATCAGCAAAGTTGTTTATTTGCCTGCAGTCATTAGTCGAAAATTCTGTGGAATTCTTCCAAAATATGTATTGATATTACAAAATATACACACACAGTATGTATACATGCAGTATGTATACATGCATGTTTTGATTTAGGGGTTGAAATGATTTTGAGCCCAGGTGTTCACATGAAAGAAGCAAACGAACGAGATTCAGTTTATTTTCGAACGCTAAAAGCTACGCGTGCGCGATAACTGCTGTTGTAAAATAAAAGAAAAATCGTTTTGTGTTTTTTTTTTTTGCTATGGATAAAAAAAGCCACCCAAACGCGCCGCGTAAGTACGCGTATCGAACAAAAAAGAGGCATTTCCGTGGAAACCAGCACTCCCAAGTAGAGGACACCGACTTTGCCAGCACATCGGCCAAAAAATTGAAGAAAACGCAAGACAATGAAGTCATCATCGAAAACAACCTCCAGTTCTGTTTCTTGGAATTTTTTTCATTTTTCCAAACGCTTGCTGCTCTGGTTATCTGCGCCCAATGTAAACAAAAAATTCGATTTGGAAAAACCTGCATTTTCAACGAAGGCTTCACAAGTATTTTAAAAATAATGTCAACAATGGGTATTGTCATCGGCCCACAAGCCGAGATGTATGCTGAATCTCGCGACGGAAAACGACTTCAACGCTCAGAGCTAAAAACGTACGCATCATCGAAAGAGGGTCGCACAGCCCGCAGAGCCCAAAAAGCCATGGAAAACTCGTTTTATGAGATGGAGGAAGGCACACTTTATGGGGCTGGAATTGCCGATTAATATTCGTAAGTATTGTATTAAAAAAATATGTGTTAATGTCATTTGTGTGCCTCAAAATTGAAGTCAAAACTTTAAACGCGTTTTTCTCGAAACCATGTTTTTCAAAACTTTGCGCACGATAACTCAAACAGTTTTTGACCGATTTTGATATATGAGGCATGAAACGACGCAGAATTTACGCCGCTATAGCCCCTACCTCAAACTTGCCGAAAAAATAATGTTTACTATTTTTTTTCTACACTAGACTACAAAAAAAAAGGTCGAAATTCGATTTTTCATTTTCAAAGTGGCGGCTCCCCCCCTAAAAAAATTTCGATTTTTGTTTCCGAGGTAGGGGCTATAGGGACATTCATTCTAAGTAACTGAATATTTTATTTTTTTTCAGACGATGTTTACTCTTGGAATCGTGCGCAATTTGGACCCACCTTTTTTCCGGAGAACCTCGTTACCAGGCCGAGAACTTTCTGAACGGTCCATAAATTCACTTTTTCAAAATTTTGTATTTTTTTCAATAAATTAAGCTACCCAAATCAAAAAACGGAACTAAAATATCTTTACTCGTTCTCTTTCCACAATATTTTGAAAAAAGGCTAAAATTTGGCATAGATTACCAGAGGACCCCCTTAAAGAATGATATGTCTTTGTTTTTGTCTCAGAGAGGCCTATTTTTTTAATCTTATTTTGTTCGGAAATGATTTAAAAAAGAACCATAAATTGTACTTTTTTTGTTTGGATATAAGTTAAAAATAGAACCATAGAAAAGTTATTTTTCGGCACTCGGAAATGAACCCTTATTGAATCAATCGCCGGACGAAAATATCTCTTAGAAACGAACCTTTTTTTATTCTTCGGAAATGAGTTAGAAAATGAACCATAGCAAAGTTATTTTTTGGCACTTGGAAATGAACCCTTTTTGTATCAAGCAATTTCATGAATTTTGCAAATAAGTAAAGTTTTTATTTATGGGAAAAGTTTTAAATTTTATTCTAGTTATATTATATTTTACGAAAAAAACCTATAAGTTATTTTAATAAAGTGTACGCAGCAATATTTAGTTTCATAAAATTTTATATTAGACTTAAGATGTTCAATGGACAAAATTACGTTTACTGGACTTATTCGTAAAATAAAAACTAACAGTTTTTCCACATATGCTATATCCGAAATACTTTAACTAGACAAGAAATAGTAAAATATGAATTTTCATGTTTCTAGCTCAACTGGAACCGGTAACGCCCAAAATTGGATTAATTATCATAACAATTCAAAAAAAAAAAATTAGAAAAAAAAAATAAAAAAAATTCACAAAAAGGACATATGAAATTAAGATGATATCTAATTTTGAAAATTCTTTCAAGGATGCAATCTTATAGTGAGAGGCTTAATAAACATTTTGGTGCCTAAATCGTCCTTTTATGCTGTATGGTTTAGGAGTTATGGCTAAAAAACAAAAAAATAGAAAATCACAAAAAATTACGTAGAAAACTAAGATTCTTGAAAAAAATTTGTTTCTAAAAATGCAGTCGTCTGGGTATTTAATTAACAAACATTTTGGTGCATAAATAGTTTTTATAGCATGTATGGTTTGGGAGTTATGACGAAAAACCACATGTTTTTGGCCAACTGCCACTCCAAAAAGTGTTATACAACTCCTAAACTACAAGAGATAGAGCAAAATGCATTTCGACAGAGAAGTACCCCCATTAAGGACGATGCCATGGTGATCGTTTTAATGCATGAATCGTCCTTGCCAGATGTGCAGTTTGCATTTTAGGGCGAATTTTATGGCGAAAAAATAAAAATCCAAAAATTCACAAAAAGGACGTAATAAATTACCATGTTATATAATTTTGAAAATTCTTCTAAGAATGCAGTCTTGTAGGCAGAGGCTTAACGAACATTTTGGTGCATAAATCGTTTTTGTATGATGTTTGGTTTAGGAGTTGTGGCTAAAAAACGAAAAAAAAATAGAAAATCACAAAAAATTACGTAAAAACTAAGATTCTTGAAAAAAATATTTTTTCTAAGAATGCAGTCTGGGTATTTTAATTACAAACATTTTGGCGCATAAATCATCCTTGTAAGATGTATGGTTTTGGAGCTATGACGAAAAACTAACTACCACTACAAAAAGTGTTCTACAACTCCTAAACTACAAGAGATAGAGCAAAATGCATTTGCACAAAAAATTAACTCGCCTTAAGGACGATGCCATGGTGCTTGTTCTAATGCACCTATAGTCCTTGTCTGATATGTAGTTTGGATTTTTGTGTGAATTTATGGCGAAAAAATAAAAAATAAAAAATTCACAAAAAAGGACATATGAAATTAACATGAAATCTAATTTTAAAATTTTTTTCAAGGATACAATCTTGTAGTCAGAGGCTTAGCAAACATTTTGGTGCATAAGTCGTCCTTTTATGATGTATGGTTTAGGAGTTATAGCTAAAAAGCAAAAAAAATAGAAAATCACAAAAAATTACGTAGAAAACTAAGATTCTTGAAAAAAAAAATTTTCCAATAATGCAGTCTTGTGTATATATGTATTAGAAACATTTTGGTGCATCAATCGTCCTTGTAGGATGTATGGTTTGGGAGTTATGATGAAAAACCACATGTTTTTTTTTACAAGACTGTCGGTAAATCAGTAATCACTTGTTTTTGTGAGAATAACAAATATATACGAATTTATATGTAAATATGAAGAAATATAGAGTAAAATGTGTGTTTTATTTACTTAATGGAAAAAGTACATTTACTGTAAAAATTCACTTAACATTATAGGAGAAAATTTTATTTGCATAGTTTTAGTAAGTTTTTAAATAAAATTTTTGCTTAAGGTATAAGAAAAAATCTTGCTTAAGGTATTATATGCGTATAAAAATGGAAAAACAGCAGCTTGTTTTCAAACATTTTTTTAAGGTACAAGGAATTGTAATATTTTTTTGTAATTTATGTTGGTTATTGTACATAAAAAATACTTTATAAAAATAATTTTTTTAGCAATTTTCTGGCTTTTTATTGTATATAGGTCGCTAAAAATAACATTGAAGAAAAAAACATCTAAAACTGTTCGATGGATATGGCCTTTCCCATGTACGGCCTTTCCGTTAAAGAGACTTATTTTGGAAATTTTCCAAGGTATATCATAGAATTTCTACTTTGAAGTATAGATACTTTTTAAAAATGACTAAAAAAGAGTTAAAAAAGTTCCATCAAAAAGTACGCTAGGCATATCTCGTAAAATTTTGTTATTGTTTTGTGAACATGAAACCAATGTCAAAGGCTTATATTAATACATTTTCTTACTGTTCCTTTGTTAGTAACTTTAAAGCCCACGCTCAATTTATCAGATTCCTTTGATCGAAGTTTGTAATTGTTTTGGTTGTTGGAGTGTGTATTTTAGAATTCATTATACTAATAGCAATCTCAAAAGGAAAGGACAACACAAAAAGCTATGAATACATAATTTATAGATTTATTCTATGAAAATGTGTGCAAAAACGTTCTGGTGGCAATGTATTTTGAAAAAAAAAGATGTGGATATGCTACATGTGTATATTATTGCCTTTATTTGCATATTATTAAAACTGGTTTTCAGGTCATCAAATGGGCATACTTAGATTGTCTCTCAATATTTTTCTATTTATGTCTCAAGCACATCACATATCGCCCCACTTCACATCGCAGGGTATTAAAAAGTGATTAAATATATTTTTTTTCCTTCTTTTATCAAATACAATCCTTAAAATTCCTTTACAATGACTCGCTCTCTACTCGAACTCGAATATAATTCCATTGCATAGAGAAGAAAACAACAAAAATATAATGGGAACAAATTCCGCAATACACAAAAGTGGAAGCACCAATTCGCAAGGGTAAAACGATAGAGAGAATAAGCGCTAGAGAGCAAAGAGAGTGGAAGCCACGAATACATTCATGCACAGACACTCATACACACACAGACTACTTCTAACAAGGACAGAAGCTACCGCAAACATGCAAATCCCTCTTAAGAACTTTTTATTTTAGTTTTTTGCACATAACCAAAAGAGGGTGTGAATTATCGATCGAACAAATTCATACATATTTAGGTACAAAAAAAAAAATACAAAAAAAAATTGTAAAAAAAAATCACATTCATGCATACATTGAAATAATAGAGAAACAAGTGTAAAAAAGATATATGTATATTAGGGCGGGTCAATTTGTATGGACGAATTTTTTGGAGGTCTGGCTCAGCGAAATTCGTAAAATACATGTAATTTCAAGACTTTTTCTCCACTACAGCATATACAAATTCTGAAAAAAAGCTGTGCGGACTTTCGTAAATAGATTTTGTTCTCAATTATAAAATATGAATGTATGAATGTATGTGTATGAATCTATTTACGAAAGTCCGCACAGCTTTTTTTCAGAATTTGTATATGCTGTAGTGGAGAAAAAGTCTTGAAATTACATGTATTTTACGAATTTCGCTGAGCCAGACCTCCAAAAAATTCGTCCATACAAATTGACCCGCCCTAATGTATATACACATAGCTGTAGCAATGGCAAAAGATACAAATGCAAAGCCAACCGCAGAAACAAACAAAGAAAAGATGAATATGGCAAAACAAAAAAATTATATCCCAAAGCAACATACTGACATACTTTGATTGCAAAACTAACTGAATTTCCTTTGGCCACAGTTTTTTGCATTGGCAACAGGGAAAAAAGGAATACCTTTCACCAGCATGTTTTTCTCAACTGTATACCTTATTGTTTTTTTTTATAATTTTTTTTTTTTTTTTTTTGCTACAGAGCTGTAATTGTTTTCTGCTCAACTTTTGTTTTTGCAGCACTTTGGCAACCATGTCGATATGAACACTTCTGCACAACCAAACCAATTTTGAGAGTGTTGTTGAAGTTTACCACTTTTACCGTAGATAACTGTTAACCTCGTCCAAATGAATTGGGTTTTTGGTTACGGTATTAATTGCTATTTTAAGCTGTGAAATGTGAATTTTATGTAGTTTCAGCAACACAATAACATGTACACCGAACCGTTAAGAGGTACTCAAATGGGCTAAAAGCTAAAAGCCCATTAGAGTGGGTAAAGGTGGATAACGTGCACGTGTGTGTTTTACGATTTTAATATCAAAGTATCAAAAATTTGCATAGTTGGCAAATAATTTTAAGTTTATAGTTGGTATGCGCCTAAAAGTAGACTTTAATTAACCTTACGAGTGGTAGTTATGAGTGTTTATACGCTCAGTAGATAAAAGTGCGGTTCGTTTTGGGTTTTATATGAGCTACGTCATGTATTATTTAATTAGATAAAATTAAATAAATTGTAATTTCATTTACATTTGTAGTCTGTCAAACAAATATTTTGTAAATAAAATAACTAGTAAAAATGTGCGAAAATTTGCTGTAATTTTATAGAACCGAATATTTTGAAGAAAATTCAAATTTTTTTTTTTTACAAACACAAAGTATCACAATTTATGTAAAAACTGGTAAGAAATTATATTCAAACAGACCGTAGTTAAAATAGCCTACAGTCGTATTTTAGTATTTTCGAAGTTTTCAGAGTTGTGTTATTTTGATGACGTCACTTTTATAGGACATGGTTTTTATATGAAAAACTCTGAGAACGTACTAATTATTTAAGCTAGTGTTTGTAAAATATCAAGTTTACACAATTCTTTTTTGGAATTAATGAAGGCTAACTATAATGATGACGTCACTTTGCATGAAAATTTAGACGGTGTTTGCATTTTTTTGTACCAATTTTTAAACATTGAGTGCATAGTTAAGACAAAAACTTGTTTGCAAAATTTAAAGCCTTTGACTCATTTTTGTAGAATTCAAGAAAATTTTACCGTTTTCATAAAGGCACTTTGTACGGGAGGTAGGCGAGATTATTATTTTATTTTAGCAAATTTCATGTTTGTGAGTGAATATTTGCATTGTACAAAATATGAAGTCATTAGAAAAATGTTTGTGGAATTAAAAAAGATTGTACCGTTTTGGTAAAGTCACTTTGTATGGGAGGTAGGCGTTGATTTTATTCGGCTTTGACAAATTTCATACTCAGAGTGTATATTAATGCTTGAAGCTTATGCTTATAAAAGTTGATAAAAATAGCTACTTGGAAAGACTCGTGATCGAAAAACGCCGACTAAGACGAGAATGCAAGACTTACCGATGCTACTAGAAAACTAAGGGAGGCTCTTTAGCTTGAAGACTAACGAGATCTAAAGAAGTTCGTAGAAAAATTATCTTGTACGTGCACAAAATTCTCACTGTGAAAAGCCAATAGAAGAATAAATTTTCTTAATAGGTTCTTGTGTGTAAAATTTACATACCATAATCTTGGCGCGCCAATGTCACTGTTTTTCTGCTTTATTTTTAATTTTTGTTTCAATATTTTCCCAATTTTTCATTCTTTTTTAACTAGCTGAAACCCGACTCGTTACTACCAAGCCCCCCCCCCCCCATGTTCGACGCCCATAAAATGTTATGAGCGAAACGGCACGTGTAAATTGTGGTCAAATACCGAATTCCGAAGCTGGGCGATTTATAATTGCAAAGCTATTCGATATTGCAATTTTGGGTTGTTTAGAAAGTGCCACGCCTCTTTTTTAATGCAAAAATATACTTGATATGCGTTTAATAACTTTCTCAAATTTTACGAAACCGAATCCCAATGCTGTGTAACCTATTATTCCAAAACTATTCGATATCGAACATTTTGGGGTATATTTGAGGTGCCACGCCCCTTTTTGAAACCCACACCAGACTTTACAAGTACATTCTCAGGACTTTGCTGCTGTTTCCTTGAAAATTTCATAAAAATTGGTTCAGCGGTTTCGGAGTCTTTACGTGCTATACACACTATACACACACTGGCTTTTTTCAAGAAATTTTCGAAAATAAAAATTATGACTGCTTAAAAACGTGACGTTTGGGATAAAAACCAGCAAGTATTAATATCAGTTCGATAAGAGTACGCCAAATGAATAAGTTCAAGAAAAAAAAAATAATTTTTTGACTCTTTCCATATTTCTAAATTTTTTGGGCGTAACACCCTATTCTATGCATAAAACTGGTATGCATTTCGTTTGTTATTAAATTGTTCCTAACAATTAACTTTAATATATAAAAATCGGTTAAAATTTATTAGAGTTCTGCTATTTTAATTTTTGAAAAAATTTCATTTTTTTCTTAGTGTAGTAAGAAAATCTTAAAAACTCAAATTTCGTAAAAATTGCAATAAATTGCTATTGAAAAGTTTTCTGAAAAGGTATTTTACACATAAACAAAAAAGTTATGTGATAACCAGGGCTCGAATTTTGATTACCTTAAAAAAATTTATTTTAGTAATGTTTTATTTTTAAGGCTAAATTTTTTGTTTTTATTTATGCAATTGTTTGCGTTTTTTAGATAATTTTTGTCAGTTTTAAGGTCATTTTCTGCAGTTTGAGGTCATTTTTGTCATTTTTTAAGGTAATTTTTGTCATTTTTTAGGTCATTTTTTGCCTATTTTTTTATATTACTGAAGCAATTTTTAATGAGAAACCTAATTTTATTGATTTTTTTATGAATTTTTTGTGTTTGAAAAAAACAGGCACTTTGAGCATTTTTGAAAAAAAAAAATTTTCAACAGCTATAACTTTTTATCCGAATTTTGGTTTTTGTAATTTTTTGCCCAAAATAGCTTAAGACTATGTTATAGCCAGCCGTGAAGACGATTTTTAAAATTTTGCTTTTTTGGATTTTTTGGAATTTTTTCGTAAAAATACCCAAACTCGAAATTTACAAACTTTTACACTTCTAGTAAAAAATTGCATAACGACCAAGTTATTAAACGTAATCACATAATTTTGTGGTATTTATATTAAAGTTTGTTTCAGAAAACATTTCAATAGCAATTTATTATATTTTTTACAAATTTGAATTTTTAAGATTTATTTTTACTACAATCAGAAAATAAATTAAATTTTTAGTAGTTGCCGATAGTAAACATCTCAACAAAATTTCAGTTTTTTACGATCAAAACCATCTGATACAAAGCATTTTTTATGATTTGTGAGCTTTTTAGATCAAGTAAGTTTGAAGAAGGCAACAGCAACAACTCTTAATAGATTTAATCACACAGCAAACTAGACAGCTTGTTTTGAAAATCGCTAAATTTCCGGCTGTGCGAATAATCGCTGAAGCCCAAATATGAACAATCACCCAAAAAAAGTGGGTTTATTCATAATGTACAATCGCCCAAAAAGTGATGAACAATCGCACAAAACTGCTAACATTCGCCCAAATCGTGAAATGAATAATCGCCCAAAAAATTTGGGCGTTTATTCATAATGTGCAATCGCCCAAAAATGCAATAAACAATAGCGCAAAAAATATTTTAGGGCTATTGTTCGTTATTTAAAATTTGGGAGTAAAATCGCCCAAAAATGCAATGAACAAAAAATATTTTTTCATTATGAACAAACGTCCAAAAAAAACAAAATTAACAATCGCCCAAACCTAAAATGAACAATCACCCAAAAATTTTTTGACGGTTTTTTGGGCTATTGCTGCTTTCCGTACTTTTGGGCGATTGCAGCTTGGGCGAATATTCGCACAAACTAATACGGCTCATTTTACGGCCATAATGTCCATCCCGAATAAGACTTAACGCAATGAACAATTGCACAAAAAATATTTTTGGGCAATTATTCATTCTTCAAAATTTGGGCGAACATTTATTATGAACAATCACCCAAACTCAAAAAGAACAATCGCCCATAAATTTAAGCGTTTCTTTGTGGGCGATTATTCATTTCACAATTTGGGCGACTGTAACTTGGACAAATATTTGCACAGACTAATACGGCTGTCTGTGAAAAAGTTGTGAAATGAATAATCGCCCCAAAAATTTGGGCGTTTGTTCATTATGTTCATTATGTTTGTTCAATCGCCCAAAAAAGTAATGAATAATCGCCCAAAGCTGCAAACTTCCACCAAAATCATAAAATGAATATTCCCCCAAAAAATTTGGGCGTTTTTTCACAGTGTGCAATCACCACCCATCATTCTTCGAAAAAAAAGCGAAGAATCGCCCAAACCCAAAATGAACAATCGCCAAAAAATTTAGCCGTTTTTTTGGGTGATTGCTCATTTTCGTACTTTTGGGCGTTTGTGACTTGGGCGATTATTCGCACAGCCTACATTTCCTCTTCAGTAGTCTTGAATGATTCAGCTGTGTCCAACCCACTATTAAAGTCTTATTAGTATCGCCTGTGGTCGAAATTCGACCAACCTTCTGAAATTTCAATCGTTTTTTTTAGTTCTGAGTCTAAAGATCTTGCTTTAAGAAAATGTGCTGTACTAAGAAAATCTTAAGTTTCAAATTATCGCAATAATTTTCTTATAAAAAAATCAACATTTTTTAAAAATATCTGTAAAACTATTACCCATAAAAACTTTCGTACATCGTTATTTTTACAACCAGGGCTTTTCATATAAAAACACATTGTACTGAGAAAAGCTAAAGTTTCAAGATATCGCCATAACTTTGATGTCAAAATAAAGGGAATTTTACAGAATTAGTTATTTATAAGAAATTTCACCATCACAATATATATTCACACATATTACATACAAAAATGCTTATTGTAGGGTATTCGTAAGAGAAAGCGAAAAATGTTTTTTGTTCATTGTTCATTTGTTCATCGTTTCATGTCGAAAATTTTCTCTTACACCATGTTCTTCCATTTCTTATAGTTTAGGTTTTACTTAAGAAATATTCTTTAACGCTAATATTTCCGGTCAAAGGTCACAAAAATATTCAGTTAATTCCTTCTCCCTACTCTAATTTATTTAAAAAAATTATCAAAATCGGTTCAGAAACACGTAGGAACTGTTTTTCCTACGTCTATTTCTATATAATAACGAAATGGCTTAAAACATAGATTTGTGCATATAACTTTGGAGTGGTTTGAAATATTTGAAAATTTTTTCACAGAAGTTATTTCTTGAGCTGTAGAACTTTGTAAAAAATGTAAAAAGAACATTTTGAAAAATTGAATTTTCATCAAAAAAATCATGGGGGGGGGGAGGGGTAGCTCATTATTTTCGATGATAGAAACTGTTTTTTGCATTATGTGTCAAAATGAAGCAATTTTAGCTTATAAATGATATGTCATAAGAAAGAGTGTGGCAAAAGAAAAAATTTATAGGGAAAAAAATTACAACAGCAATAACGTTTGGACTATTTTTGAGCAAAAACTGAATATTT
Source organism: Dichetophora obliterata (assembly GCA_963920525.1). Taxonomy (NCBI): domain Eukaryota; kingdom Metazoa; phylum Arthropoda; class Insecta; order Diptera; family Sciomyzidae; genus Dichetophora; species Dichetophora obliterata. The sequence goes on along the minus strand of OY986436.1, from coordinate 12,814,759 downwards.
TAGAGGTATTTTTAAAACCATATAAAACATTGAAGTGCTGAGATAATGGTAAATCTTTTCTTAACTCTCTAAAATCAATTAATTGATCTTTCAGCCAAAGAAAATTTGATGAAAATCGATTGAAAAATGGCCAAGAAATTTGCTTGCAAAATCAAAACTTGAAATTTCAATATTTTTTTCTCATTCTGAGGCGATGACCCTGCTTCAAGGAAATACGTTGTACTGAGAAAATCTACATTTTTTTAAGATATCACAATCGTTTTGATGTCATTATAACGGAAATTTTTTTTAACATGATATCCGAGAAAAATATTACCAGAACAGCTTTCGTATGCCGTTATATTTCTGAACCAACGACGTTTCATACAAAAATACGTTTTACTGAAAAGTTCTCTAGTTTTCGAGCTATCACAATAATTTTCATGTCAAAATAACGGAAATTTTTCATAATTTGCTATTTGTAAGAATTTACACCATCACAGTATATATTCACACTTTTAACAAAAAAAAAATGCTTATTGTAGGGTATCCGTAAGAGATGGCTCAAAATGTTGGAAGTATTTTTTGCACACCTTATCAATGTCTAAAATTCCCTCTTACATTATATTCTGTTACAGTTTAGCTTTTATTTAATAAATGCTCTTTTTACGCTCATATTTCAGGTCGAAGGTCATGAATCTAAAATGTAATCATACTGTGCAGCCAAATCTTTCATTTAATACCTCATTCACCATTCTACCTCTTCCTAGCCCTGAGATTCCCTACTAAAAATAATACAAACTTTCAACGTTAATAGTTCGGGTCAGAGGCCATAAATTTAAAACCTAAAATAATTCTGCGCATATAGGGCGCAGTACCTTTCGAATGATATAAGCTTCAAGCCCTTATTCTAAAATTAATATCAAAAAAGTGTCCGACAACATTTGATGTTTGCCTATTAATATATAAGATATGATTTGCACTTGTTCGAAAAATCGTCATTTAATCATATGACATTAAAGCAGTAGCTATTTTTAGATCAAGCCTTTAACTCTACCAGGGTTGCCGTCTGTTCTAGTTGCGTCTTATGTTTTCGATATTCATTCAAAGAATAGATCACAATTAATTATCAAATTTACAAAGTGACATGTTTGAGCAAAAAAATTTGTGTGTCAACATTTTGTTCACATTTTTTAATTGAACAAATTGTTGAATTTTTCTCCTAAACAAAATGAGATGGTCTAATGTACCTCCCATACAAAATAATGTCAAATATATATAGGTCCAAGGTAAATATATCTAGGGTCTAACCCATTTAAACCAATTTTAGTACACATTTATTAATTTATTTGTCTAGCCTTCTGACGGAGTTTCGTTAATATTGGCCAACCTCTGTGTGTACCTCCCATACAAAATCATGTTATTACTTAATAGAGGTCCACGAAAGGTACCCCTAGCATCTTGCCGATTAAGACCATTTTTAAGACCATTAATCTGTTTTTTGTTTTTGCTTTCTTACAGAGTCTCGTAAAGATCGACTAATTTTTGTATGTTTCTCCCATACAAAATCATGTAAAAACTTTATCGAGATCCAAGGAAGGTACCCCTACGGTTTTACCGATTTCGATCCTTTTTGTCTTACATCTATTACTTTATTTGCCTAGTCTTCTTACAGAGTCTCGTTAAGATCGGCCAACATTTGCTTGCACCTCCCATAAAATATCATGTGTAAAATTACACTGTGACGCAATATTCAACTTTTTGACTCCAAACAAAAAATCACTTATCCCAGCCGAAAGTACTCGATGAGAGGAGAAAAGTAATTTCTGGATTTTGCTAGATTGGTTGCCGTTCGTTTTTTATGAGCCTCTATAGTTTTTTCGCCAAATTCGATTTTGAGCACTTTTTTGCAATTTTCTTCTATTTTTCGCATGGCCATAATTCGAAAAATTCTGTGAATTTTTTTTGGCAGTCTTCAGCAAAGTTGTAGCTCTTGACTCGGCCAACAAAAATGCTGAATATATTAAGTCGGAAAAATTTCATCTTCATGCTCAAAACCCCAAAAATGTCGAAAAAATGGTCGTATGAAGTTAATATGTACTAAAAAGTTGTTTATAATTTTATAGACTACATTTCTCCCCTTGATTGTTTGGTAAAATTTTCAATAGTTCAAGAGCTGTAGTCGAAAAACAGAAAAAAATCGGTGAAAAAGTGGTAATTTTTTCGACATTTTTGGGGTTTTGAGCATGAAGATGAAATTTTTCCGACTTAATATATTCAGCAATTTTGTTGGCCAAGTCAAGAGCTACAACTTTGCTGAAGACTGCAGCATATAAAATTATGAAATTCACAGCATTTTTCGAACTATGGCCATGCGAAAAATAGAAGAAAATTGCAAAAAAGTGCTCAAAATCGAATTTGGCGAAAAAACTATAGAGGCTCATAAAAAACGAACGGCAACCAATCTAGCAAAATCCAGAAATTACTTTTCTCCTCTCATCGAGTACTTTCGGCTGGGATAAGTGATTTTTTGTTTGGAATTTTTGTGTTGTACTGTGTTATTATATGGGTCAAGGGAGGTACCTCTAGAGACTGACCAATTTAACCATTTTTAATATTTTTCTTAAGTACATTGAAACAAAATTTCACCATTATTGAAGCACATCTTCTATTTCTGTCCAACTTTTGTCTAGGATCAGCGCAGTGTGGATCGGCTGCATATTCTAAAATTCTGGATTATACACATTCTGGCCCTGGTACAATCTTGAATCTTTTGTTCGCAAGCAACTTTACAATAGTATTTTTTAAAGCACTTTTGTGTTGCAGGGTTCCTCGTGCACTTAAGGTAAAATTTTATTTTCCGATTCAGAAAAATGTTGGCGTTAGCTTTCCTGTTTCTCCGCCAGCCCAGTCAACCCCTGCTCAAACTTTACAAAAGTCGCTAGTCTAATAAAAAATTCTTATCATTTAGTTCTGTCCAAATAAACTGAGGCGTGATCATAAACTTCACATTCAAGGTAAAGTTCATTCCGTAGCACCATTTCTGTAACATTCTTGCAGTGTTCTTTTTATGATATTTATGATATCTAAGGTAATAAAAATTGATACTAAGTTTCGTTTCTAAGTTCATTCACTATCTCGATTGAACTGATTATCTTTCAGAAAAGAGTAATTCCAAAGAAACACATAATAATTATTAAATCGAGAGAATTATTGATAGATTAAATGCTATTGCTTTTATTTTTTGTTGATATCTAATGGAACTGGGTAAATAACACTATGCGACAATTTAAGGGTCATGGAATCTAACGAAAAAGCGACCAACACAGATCGATGGTACTGATATAGACCAACAAAACGCTAAAAGGGTTTTGCAAAGTTAGCTCGCTTTTAAAAGATAAAGGCATTGAAAGTTTGCCTCTTGCAGAGTATTCATCCTCAAACACCTCATCCTAAGAGGTCTTCAAAGTTCCATAAAGTGGTCAAGATCTCCCAGAAAAATTTTAGGAAAAAAAGGATGTCTCTCTCTTCCGCAGGGACAAAGTTGTGTTTTGAGAAAAACAGTTAAAATAACCGATTTATAAATGCTTTGATTTTTGAAATAATAACTTCATATGTCTTAAAGCAAAAGTAAATAGAGACTTTAACAAGATGCCACTCTTGATTTTTACCCACAGTGTCCTGTGTGAAGGATATTCGAATCTTAAGGTACACTCGAAATAGCACAGAACTTTTGATTGCTATCTGGTTGTGTAAATTCTGGTGGTATTTAGTAAAGTGTTTACGTTTTCCTTATATTTGGTGTATTAAAAATTTGCACATTTTTTGCCTATGCATTACTGTATTTTAAGAAAAGCATATTTCAAAGCAATTTTTCAACTTTTTGAAAAAAATTAATATAAAGCTTTAGATAACAGTAGTGGTACCGAAGTGGTACCGAAAATAATGTTCGCTATTTGAATTCATCAAATATTTCCTTTAAGGTTATTATTTTCTTAAAACACATCTTAAAAACAATTGTTTTTCAATCAATTGAGACTCATCGAATGGCAGGCTCAGAAACTCAAAAGTTTAGTTTAACATTTTGGTAAATGATGATGTGAGGTGTTTTGATGAAATAATAAATTTCATGCTAGAAAGAAAAATTTTTATAAAAAGTCGAAATACGAAAAAGAATCATGGTCTTAACCTGGTGTTTGAAAAAAATACTTTCAGATAGTGTTTCGTTCAGAAATATTTTTAGAATCCAAATTCAAATGCCCAAAACATATACAAACTTACATTAATTTTTTTCAAAAAGTTATAAAATTGCATTCAAAATACATTTCTCGAAAACAAGAAAAATATGCAAATTTTTAATTCGCGAGATTTAAGGAAAACGTAAACACTTCAAACAATAACACCAACATTTAGTCAATCAGATAACAATCAAAAGTTCTGTGCTATTTCGAGTGTACCATTAGATTTCAATATCCTTCACACAGGACCATGTGAGTAAAAATCGAGAGTGGCATCTCGTTCGGCAAGATATTGTTAGTTAAAGTCTGTATTTACTTTTGCTTTAAGACATATATAGTTTTTCTTACAAAAATCAAAGCATTTTTAGGTTGTTATTTTTTACTATTTTTCTCAAAAAGCAACTTTATCCTTGTGGAAGAAGGATATTTTTGGATTTTTTTTCTTTTAGATCTTAACCACCATGCAACTTTTGAGACCTCTTAGAATGTAAAAATCGAAAAAATTGTAATTAGATAGGCCCTAATGAGCACTTTATTTTTAAAAATACTCTACAAGAGGCAAATTTTCAATGCCTATATCTTTTTAAAGCGAGCTAACTTTTTGTTATCCGCTTTTTCGTTAGAAAAATGTGTTGCACAGTGTAATAAATTAATAAATAACAAAAAGAAATATAAAACAATAAATTTTGTTCGAAGAAATGTTGTAATGCAACTTCTATGCACGACTGTCAAAAGAAATTAAATGATAAAGTCGTGGTCATTATCGATAATTGTCAACATTGTCAACATTGTCAATTACTTATTCAGAATCGATGAATTAATCATAAAACAATAATAAGTTATTATTAATGAGGAAATGCAGCAAAGCTGCAGTCTTGAATAAGCAACATGTAACCACAGCTCCCAACGGCATCGAAGGAAATTATTTTGTTTTTTCTCTGTTCTCTCAGAACAGTTAGGTTTTCAATATTAAAGGTTTTCCTCTAGAACATAAAATGACCTTAAAAAATTTCGTTACATAAAAAATTTACCTCCGAGGCGGTCAAAACATGTTGCCTGGCGCCTGTTTCCTCATCGATCAATATTTATTGTGTATTCTTCAAAACTCTATGAAATTTCCTTCTTTTGTCTTGAATAAAAAATAATAAAATTTGCATTACATAATCACGAATGAGCTCATTTTTCGTTCAATGCTGTTACGGCTCTAGCCATCTTGGGGTTTTATTTCTTTTTTTTTTATATAAATATACGAGTATATACATACATGTCATTTTCTTATTCTATCCACACATGTCAACAAAAAACAAATCACAAAAAAACCAATAAATTATTCGTTTCACCAAATTGCTCCAAATTCAGATTATATCTATCTAGCTCTGTCTGGCACACTGGTTCTATCCCTTTTGGTTCTATCAGTCACTTTTATACTCTCGCCACAATTTATGTTGTTTTGCCGAAAGCTGCCTAAAAAATTCAAATTATTCAAATGAACTTGTAAGCTTTTTAGTTTCTAAACCATTTTTCGCTTGAAAGACTTGCATATGCCTTTTTACAAGCTTTTTACGACTCTAAATAAATAACTCTCTCTAAATTCCATGGATTTTGATAGTAAAAGTTTTGCTAATTTTAATATGTATAAATAATTGTTTAAAAATATGTCACATTTAGTTGGCCTTATTTCTCTATTCCATTGAAGTTGGTCACCCTACTTTTCAATTATCCTGCATTTATAATGCTCGCAATATTTCAATATGCCCCTCCCTTACCCCGTGATGCTCCGTTTTGTCTTTAATTTCTTGTTGAAATAAACAAAAGCTGTTGCCATGGCAACATTTATATCGACAACAAATCAACAATAAAGCAAACTTTTTTAATATTCTGTATTTTAATAGGTATATTTAACGTTCTCTAGCATAGCTTTATAGTTATAAACACTTACTCGTATATTGACAGCAACAACTACTTGAGTTACAGTTTGGCTCCCAGCTTAAAAGTTATGCTTGGAGTGCAATGCAAATAGGAGAGAAAATCATAATAGCAAAAAGAAAATGGCTGAAGTAACTTTTTGTAAAGTGCATAAAAACTATTATAATTATGTATATGGTAAAAATGTAACTCAAATCAATTTGTTAGAAATTATTTTTCATCATATAGTTTTTATTAATTTTGAACTGTAAATTAGTCATTGTTTGATTTGATTCCTTAATAATTTAGAAGAAATTTTTCGGCAGATTCCGAATAAAATTAAAATTTTTTATCTAAGGGCGAACAGCGGCTGAACAAGGGTCAACCAGCGATAGCTTTGAAATAATCTCGGAATAATAAAGTCGGAACATGGGTCGTACAGCGGTCGTTCATCTGGCGTTTGCAGGACTTTGTTTATCTATCGGTAATTTCGCCAAAAGTTCCCTGTTTTAATTTGAAAAATGGATAAATGTAAAAATAAAACTTAAAGGTAGAATTATGGTTTCTTTATACTATTTGTCCCCAAAGTAAGTTGAAATCGCTTGAGGCGCCATGGTATTACGTCCTGAAATTGATTTATATGCATGTGTTTAGTGATCAGCGAACAGCGACTGAACAAGGGTCAACCAGCGATAGCTTTGAAATAATCTCGTCCAAACATGGGTCGAACAGCGGTCGTTCATCTGGCGTTTGCATAACTTTGTGTATCAATAGGTTATTCCGCCAAAAGTTGCCTGTTTTAATTTAAAAAATGAATAAATGTAAAAATAAAACTTGAAGCTAGAATTATGGTTTCTTTATACTATTTGTCCCCAAAGTAAGTTAAAATCACTTGCGGCCCTATGGTATTACGTCGTGAAATTGATTTATATGCATGTTTTTAGTGATCAGCGAACAGCGGCTGAACAAGAGTCAACCGGCGATATCTTTGAAATAATCTCGTCCAAACATGGGTCGAACTGCGGTCGTTCATCTGACTTTGTATGTCTATGCGTAATTCCGCCAAAAGTTCCCTGTTTTAATTTAAAAAATGGATAAATGTAAAAATGAAATTTAAAGGCAGAATTATTGTTTCCTTATACTATTTATCCCCAAAGTAAGTTAAAATCGATTGAGGCGCTATGGTATTAAGTCGTGAAATTTATTTATATGCATTTTTTTAGTGGTTACAGGAATGACAAAATCGTATTTATTTGAAGATCACAGGCATCAGAGAAAACTAAAACACTTTTCCGCACGTTTTTATTATATATTTGATAAATACTTTAATGTGTTATTATCAATTTCATTTTAGTTTATCACTACTAAATACACAGCTCGTTACAGAAATGACACCGTTTTTATTTTACAGATTAATATTATAACAAATAAGTTTAATATTGCATTTGAGCTTCAAACTCAAAACCACTAGTGGATTTTTGAAAGTTTAATATAAATACACGGAGAAAACTGTTTGCTAAATTTGCATGGTGATTAAGCAAACTTGCGCTTGATTCTCAGCCACTTCAAAATTATGCTTAATTTCAGCAAAAACTAATCAAAATTCGCTATTCCAATTTATAATAACTATGCAAGTATTTGCTTAAATTAAGTACAAATTTGCTATTCCAATTTATAATAACTAAGCAAATATTTGCTTGAATTAAGTATAAATTTTGCTATTTGAATTTATAATAACTAAGCAAATATTTGCTTGAGTTAAGTGAAAATTTTCTATCAGTTTATAATAACTTAGGAAATATTTGCTTGAATGTAATATAATTTTGCTTTTTTGTTTATACATGAGGAGTGATTTCAATTTAGCAATCTTTTTCTAAAATCGCATCGTGATTGAGCAAAGTTTTGCTGATTTCTTTTTAAGCAAGACGTTTGCTTGATTCAAGCAAAATAGTTTTCTCCGTGTAGTGTAAAGAGGCAAACAATACTTGTCTCTTAGTTTTGCTTACTAAAAGGCACGAAATTAAAAAAATAATAAAATCGAAGGACAGAAATGTGTAGTTGAAACATTTTATTATTATTTGAAATTTTGTTAAAATTTTGTACACGGTCAAAAATCTTGGTCTAATTTTTAATCCAATCGTTGGAATCATGCATTTTCTAATACCCTTTCTATTATAATTCAAACTCTTCAAAATACTAGACATTTTTTAATAAAACCTGGAATAATATTTAATACAGGTTGGATTAGTCTTTAAAAACAGCGTTCGGCTTAGTTCGGTTCTTATGCATGTTTATCATTTCTATATGCTTCATAGAGCAGTTTGTAGAGCCAAAAACTTATAACCTAAACGTAGTGGGTTCGAATCTCACATGTTTCGTTAATTTTTTATTGTTGTAAAAAATATTTTAATACAAGCATGTATTAAAATTAAGTCCTATGAGAGAATAAAAATCAATTGTAATTATACCGTTGATTAAATTTTAATACAGTTTCGGTGTCGTCATATATACAATACAGTATTTATTAGAATTTAGTCCAAGATTTTTGAGCGTGTATTATTCTTTGAAATGACAGAAAATTCACACATTATACGTTTTATTTTGACCTTGTCATCTATAACACGTAGAAATAAAAATTTCGGAAGCGGAAATTCTTTGAATTGTTATAAATTAGATCGAGAACAGGTTACAGGAATGACATTTTAGACCTGTTTTGGACATTTCCATCAGTAAAATGAATTGTTTAAACACCTGTTACTACATAAACTTAAAGAAATAACTATTTAACCCTGGATCCCATACGGGGTACATAGACACCCCATTAAAAATTAACAGTGGCTGTATTTTGTTTTAGAGAACCTTTTATAAGTGGCATGAATTTTTGTCAGTATAGCTGTCATTCTTGTGTTCTATTCTTAGTTATATTTTGTTTAAATGAACTAATTATGAATAAAAAAGAATATATTTATTTAATTTGTCTCTCAATTTAACGAAATGCTGCTTTAAAGTTAGTGGGGTTGTAGAGGAACCCCAAATAGCTTAGCGTAACAAAAAACAAGGTATGGGTTCTAGGGTTAAGAAAGCTGGAGTGTTTTAAAATAACAAAAAGTGTTTTGTTACAAAAATGGCTTACTCAAAACTGTGAGGACATATAAATAGACACTTTTAGCGGAATTACCCATATGAATGTATATAAATACCTACCACTAGATTTCGCCAGTGGTCGAAAATTGACCTTTTCGCATGCATTCTCTGTTGATTCAATTCAAATTCAAATTATTTGAATCAACATTAATTCACATTCAAATTAATGTAAAAAATTCATAAAAATTTAGCAACACTCTTACTTTCCTAATGAATTAGCCACCAGTTCTCTTGCTCACAAGAGAGCGCAATGTGAGCGGCAAACTGAAAATACAAACAGAGTCCTTTTTTCTTCTATCTACGCTCACCTGATAACATAAGCAAACTCATATCACAGTGTAAAAAAAACTAGTGAGGAATTGTAATCTTAGGCTGGATCGAAGTTAAAATACTCCCATGGCCATATTTTAGTTTATTCGAAGACTTGAATGTTGAACTATGTTAATGAGGTCACTTTTAGTGGTTTTTATCCAAATAATTCACATTTCTAACTCAGAGTCATTTTTTATTTTTTAAAGTTTACTCGTATGTGCACAATATCAAGTTTTCACATTCATTTTTTTTTAATTTACAAAGGATTTACTATTATGATGACGTTACTTTATATGGGAGGTGGGCGAAATTTGTCGGTTTTTTTTACTATATTTCTAGCATTGAGTGCATAGTAAAGATTTGAATATTTGCATAGAAAATTTGAAGCTCTTGTACTCAATTTTGTGAAATTTAAAGAGATTTTACAGTTTTCATAAAGTCACTTTGTATGGGAGGTAGACGTGGTTGTCATTCACTTTTTACAAGTTTCATACTTCATAAGTGTAAGCTTTATGTGCAAAATTGTAATTGTATTTTTTGTGGAATTTAAAGAAATTTTAACGTTTTTGTAGAGTCACTTTGTATGGGAGATAGGCGTGGTTTTCATTCGATTTGGCTTAATTTCGAACTTAATCTCTATTTTTAAATAACAACTTTATATATTTAATTATGTTATCGTGATCACAGACAGACAGACAAACAGACAGACAAACAGACGGACGGACGGACGGACAGACGGATTTGGCTAAATCGACTTAGGTAGTAATGCTGATCAAAAAAATTTATACTTTTCTATACCTGAGACGACTCCCTATCGACGTTACAAACATAGTTTCAAAGTTACGCATTTTTATATGCGTGGGGGTGTAAAAAACCTAACGACACAATGCCGAACGTTTTATTTTTGGGCGGATCATCTGCAATGTATATGAATCAACAATGCGTGAAATACATCATTTCACCTGTTTAAAACAGGTGAATTTCTATCAATATTCGGGGCACTCCTTCTCTCTTCTTTAATTCATGTACAAAACAAATTGTCAAAATCGGCTTAGAAACACGGGAGAAAATGGTTCTTAACTGTTTTGCCTACGCATATTCTATCTACGCATATATATAGACTAGGACGATTCTGAAAAAAAATCGCTAACCGCAGCTTTCATTCTTCCTCTTGATCTAAAGAACAGCACCTTTTTTGCACAACTGACTTGGTAAAGGTTAAGATATGGTGCTTTCTAGTTTTTTTTTTTCTTTTAAATCTGTATGGAAAAAGTGTGCGTTTTGCAGCATAGCTAATTTTTAAGTCATAAATATGGGCCGAATCAGTTGAGAAAAAATGTGTCTCTTCTAAAATTACATAATATTTGGCATATGCACATTCAATTCATTTCCAATCAGTATTTCTTGGTTGTGTAAGACACTTCCAATATGTACCTATTAAAATGTTTACTTTTCCTACTCTAGTAATTTAGTATCTCTCAAAATTTTTCATTATTATTATTATTATATTTGCTATCAATAAGCAGACAATGATGGCTAGGATGAAAAAAAAAACAAACTAAAAACGATAGAATATATTACATTTTTTAGAATAAATGAGAAAAGAAGTGCATTTTAAAAATTTCTTAAAATTTTTATTAATTTTTCCAAAAAGTTATGCACATTAGATATGATATTTGATATGAATATGATTAGATATGATTAGATATGAATAATATTTGAATATGTCCAAACAATTGTAATTTAAATAGTCCAATATTTTTTCTTAACTAATTTGGTCCATAATTGTGGTTTTATAATTTTCTAGAGTGCACTACGACTGAATTGTTTTTTTCTACCCTGTTTGACCCGTGTTTTGGCCGCGAGAACTATTTGGCCACTGTTCGGTCAATGTTCGGTCGCTGTAACGCCAATTAATTTACTTAATTCATTTACCTTCTATTAATTTTTTAAATAGATTTTTTGTTTGTTTTCTTAAACCATGTTTGACTCCTGCATTGGCCGTGCAAACCGTTCGGCCGCTGTTCGATGGACCAACAATTTTATTACTCTGGTTGGTTTCCGAAAATTAGGGAATACATTTATGAACTAGTTATTTCATTTCCTTTCCTGTTTATTAAAAAGTGATGCATTTCCTTTCCTGTCCAATATATATCATTTTATTATGGTATTCAGAAATATATAAAATTTTTCAAATAGGTTTCTTTATTTTCTTATACCCTGTTTGACCTCTACATTGGACGTGCGAACCGTTTGGCCGCTGTTCAATCGTTGTTCCGTCGCTGTTCAACCAATAAATTGTTTATTCTGGATGGTTTTCGAGAAATAAGGAATACATTTATGAACTAGTTATTTTATATCCTTTTCTGTTTATTAAAAAATGATATATTTCCTTTCCTGTCCAATATATATCACATTATTTATGGTTATATTGTTGTAATCAGAAAAATATACAAACTTTTAAATAGATTTGTGGTTTGTTTTCTTATACCATGTGTGACTCCTGCATTGACCATGTGAACCGTTCGGCCGCTATTCGATCGCTGTTCGGTCGCTATAAGACCAATAAATTTTTCACTCTGGATGGTTTCCTAAAACTAAGGAATACATTTATGAACTAGTTATTTTAGTTCCTTTTATGTTTATTTAGAAGTGATATGTTTCCTTTCCTGTCCAATATTTATAATTTTATTTATGGTATTCAGAAAAAATATAAAAATTTTTAAAAATATTTTTTGTTTGTTTTCTTATACTCTGTTTGACCCCTGCATTGAACGTGCGAGCCGTTTGGCCGCTGTTCAATCGTTGTTCGGTTGCTGTTCAACCAATAAATTGTTTACTCTGGGTGGTTTTCGAAAAATAAGGAATACATTTATTAACAAGTTATTTTATGACTAGTTATTTCAGTTTCTGTTTATTAAAAAGTGATATATTTTCTTTTCTGTCCAATATATATAACATTATTTATAGTAATATTGTTGTAATCAGAAAAATATACAATTTTTTAAATAGATTCTTGGTTTGTTTTCTTATACCATGCTTGACCCTGGCATTGGCCGTGCGAGCCGTTTGGCCACTGTTCAATCGTTGTTCGGTCGCTGTAAGACCAATAAATTTTTTACTCTGGATGGTTTCCGAGAAATAAGGAATACATTTATGAACTAGTTATTTCATTTCATTTCTTGTTTATTCAAAAATTATATATTTCCTTTTCTGTCCAATATATATCATTTTATTTATGGTATTCAAAAAATATAAAAATTTTTAAGTAGATTTTTTTTTTTGTTTGTTTTCTTAAACCCTGTTTGGCCTCTTCATTGGACATGCGAAACGTTTGGTCGCTGTTCGATCGTTATTCGGTCGCTGTTTAACCAAAAATTGTTTACTCTGGATAGTTTTCGAGAAATAAGGAATACATTTATGAACTAGCTATTTTATGACCTTTTCTGTTTATTAAACAATGATATATTTCCTTTCCTGTCCAATTTATATCACTAATTTATGGTAACATTGTTGTTATCAGAAAATATACAATATTTTAAAAAGATTTTTGGTTTATTTTCTTATACCATGTTTGACCCCTGCATTGGATGTGCGAACCATTCGGATGCTGTTTGATCGCTGTTCGATCGCTGTTCGGTCGCTATAAGACCAATAAATTTTTTACTCTGGATGGTTTCCAAAAATGAAGGAATACATTTATGAACTAGTTATTTCATTTCCTTTTATGTTTATATAGAAGTGATATATTTCCTTTCCTGTCGAATATATATCATTTTATTTATGGTATTCAGAAAAATACAAAATTTTAAATAGATTTCTTGGTTCGTTTTCTTATCAGGATTGAATGCTGTATTGGAAGTAAGAAAAATTTGGCCGCTGTTCGATCGTTGTTCGGTCGCTAATCAACTAAAAAATTACACTGAACAACAATATTTTTTTTTTTCAAAATAACAAGGTTCCGCCAACGGATTCTGATGGAGGGGACCAAAAAAAATATAAACGTGTGTCGGCGTTTTGAAAGTTTACGTCTGAGTTTTATTTTAGAGGGGATTTAGTTTATCCCTCTCTTGAACATTCTCATAGTGAATCGGCAAACGAAACCATGTGACCTTTACGTTTTTGGTATAGGATGTGTTCAGCACATTTATGTACTATATTACGAGGAACATTTTCGTGGAATATTTTAACCCTCTTACTCTTTAATGTATGGGTCTTTTTTGACCTGTTTTTGATAAAGGGCAAATAAGACCTATAAAACAGGGATATAACGGGCTTAAATATTCCAAAAAAATATTTGCCATAAAATTTTACTATAAGTCTCTGAGTACACCAAAGCTCAAAAAACAACTTGAATGCCAAAAATAAGTGAAAACTGTGTTTAAGGGTTAATTTCTCACTTATTTAGAATTGGTATAAAAATGTCCCTCAAAACTCAGTGTTAGGGTGTTAGATACTATAAAAAAATGTTTTACGTATAATTTCAATTTAAATCATCATACAAAAGCTCTACCTATAATATCTATAAATACAAAGAATAGAGAAAATTTGGGAATTTGAGGAAGCATTAATTTATTACATGTGTTTTAGCTCTAAGCAATTTTATACCATTATCAAACAATCTCCAGCATATTTCAGCTATAAGAGAATAAATGCAGGTGGCATTGGCCGTGTGAACCGTTTGGCCACTGTTAAATCGTTGTTCGGTCGCTGTTCAACCAATAAATTGTTTACTCTGGATGGTTTTCGAGAAATAAGGAAAACATTTCATTTCCTTTCCTGTTTATTTAAAAGTGATATATTTCCTTTCCTGTCCAATCTATATCATTTTATTTATGGTATTCAGAAAAATATAAAAATTTTTAAAAAGATTTTTTTGGTTTGTTTTCTTATACCCTGTTTGACCTATGCATTGGCCGTGCGAACCGTTCGGCCGCTGTTCAATCGTTGTTTGGTCGCTGTTCATCCAATAAATTGTTTACTCTAAACTGAATAAATTGTTTCCATTTATGAACTAGTTATTTTATTTCCTTCTCTGTTCATTAAAAAGTGATATATTTCATTTCCTGTCCAATCTATATCACATTATTTATAGTTATATTGTTGTAATCAGAAAATTTACATTTTTTTAAATAGGTTTTTAAATAGATTTTTGGTTTGTTTTTTATACCATGTTTGACCCCTGCATTGGATGTGCGAAACGTTTGGTCGCTGTTCGATCGTTGTTCGGTCGCTGTTCAACCAATAAATTGTTTACTCTGCATGTTTTTCGAGAAATAAGGAGCACATTTATGAACTAGTTATTTGCTTTCCTTTCCTGTTTATTAAAAAGTGATATATTTCCTGTCCTATCCAATTTATATCACTAATTTATGGTAATATTGTTTTAATCAGAAAAATATACAATTTTTTTAAGTAGATGCTATATTTCGCTATTAAAACAAAAACATTTTACTTTCATTCTTGTTCTCAATTTCTATAACAAGTTTTTAATCATGGTGTATACAAATATATCACTTAGTTTAATGTATCATTAGAAAAGTATCGATAAAATATATTTTTGCAAACAATAAACGTGAAAAGTTTAGTGATAAAATGCACTCGACGTACATACATAAAATTAATGCTTACTATATCAGACATGCGTGTGACAAGTATTAACAACGTTATTTCAATACATATTCTGATGATTGTTGTTGATTTATGGAGAGCAAACAAGATAAGAAATCACTTAACATGCTATAATTTTGCCACTCAACATGCAAGGGTAGTGTATTTTTAGCGCAAGTTAATAAGTGTTAAGAAAAAAAAAGTACAAAACAGCTATTGGAAATTATTAATGACTCAAAAATATTAGAATTGAGGAGCTTTAGCAGTAACATGTGGCTTAACCCTTTATAAGGCAGAGGGTATATTTTTCCCACCAACATAAGCGGTAAAGTATTATAAGCATTTAAAATATACAGCATCAGTTACATATTCTCACAACGTATTTCACCGAATATTTTTGTGGTAAAATATCAGTTCTGCCTTATAAAGGGTTAACACATTATTTCAATTATGTTATTATGTAGCATGTTTTTGCAATAAACCCTTTAATTACTCACGGCTGAGTCGTAAAAATATATAGGTTTTCTGAAGGACCAAGAACAATATTTTTTCTCTAAGGGTATATTAATGTTATAATCGATTTTTTCTTTTGATTAAGTAGTTTTGTAGGATTTATTGATATATTTTTTTGATATATTAAAATATAATTAAATTATGTGTATATCATTTTTAGATATGTTCCAAATGACTTACGAGTTCTTTGCTTTTGAAAATATTTTTTTTTTATAAGAAGTTACGAGTGTTCAACTTTTATTTTTATATATATTACTTGCAAACATGATCTAAAAAGTTTTTAATTTTTTTAAGTAATACAACATTTTAATTTTAAATTTGTGTTTTTTTAGTCGTCTTTAAGCGTTTAATCCTTAGACATTTTTATTTTATTTGCCTAGTTTTAAAGTTGAATGTTCAAATCATTTTGATTTGGTTTTAAAAAGAAAATACTTTTTATTATAATATACAGTTGCATATACTTGCCGGATGCTAATAATTGTTTTCCTTAGAATTATAAGCCTTTAGAATAATTAATACCAAATATTAATACATACTCCTATTGAGTTTTCGCCACAAAATTTTGCTAACGTAATTCTATGAGCAAACCTTCTTCCTTTCCTTTCCCATACACAATCGGTTATCAATGCAAAGTCACTGATAACCGCATTCACAGCATTATTTATGATTGCCAATCAAACCCATTGAAAATGCACACTATTTTTATTATTCAAAGATTTTGCAAAAACAATTGTGAAATAATTTCAGCTTCTTATTTATGTGAAGGAATATGTTATAAATAAATTAATTCTATAAATACAAAACACTGATTGATTGTTTCCAAATAATTTCAGAATAACAGTTTTAAAAATAAACAATAATAACACTGACCAAAAACCAAAATAATTACAGACTTCGAGTAACGGATTTTGGTTTAGGGAGAATGAAAAAGAATATACGTATATCAATGTTGTAAGAGTTTACGATTGAGTAATTTTGATAATTACATATATTAATTTTACTCTTAATTTAGCTATTTACTAACATAAAAGGAAATAAAGCTAGTAATAATATTACTTTGACATAGCAGTTGTGTTCTGGAAATAATAATGAAATTCTATGATAAATATTTTTATAGACTTTTTAAACCTCTAGCGCCCTTTTTTACGTGTCTTTCTCGGCCCTTTTTAACAGAAAATTGAAATAGTTCTCTTAAAAGTAGTTGTACAGAGTTAAGATATGCCATTTAAGTGTTTCTTGGAAAATTTCACGATAAGTCTCTTTGAACAAGATTTTTTTACAGCGTATATCAATGGAGAAAAATAGTAATCTTAATTAAAAACTTCCCTAAAACTAGGTAATGAAAATGTGTTTCATAGTGTAATAATTACTAGTAAAGCTTAGTATGCTGTAGGAACGAAAATTTTTGGGCATATAACTCTACACGCGAAATTTTGGTGTAGAGTCAAAATTTTTGTGTTCTGGTTAACAGATTCATATTTTTATTGCTGCAATTTTATATCCTATAAAAGGCAAGACTGCACATTAATAAACTATATAAATGCAACAATAAATTTGTTAAATAACAGATTCTACACTTAAACATACTTACTGCTTATTTTTTATTGTTGAATGTCAAATTTCCGCGAAAATTAAATATACGGGCATATAATCGACAGGGAAATTTTGATATTTCAACTCTCCACTTACGAATGGAAATTTGACAAAATAGCAATAATTTTCGCTTCTACAGCGTACTAGCTGACGAAAAAAAATGTCGCTGCCTGTTCGTTGTCAAAAATCTCAATGTATTTCTTATATTTTTTTCGTTACTACAGCATACTAAGCTTAAGCCTGATCGATTTGTATGGAGAAAAAAAAAAGTCAGCCGAACACTTACTCAAAAGTTAGAGGTACTCTTAAAAACTGTTTCGACATCATTTTTTTTATACGAATTAAGTTGTGAGCTTTAGATCAAGTAAGTTTTTAAAGAAGGCAACAACAACAACAACAACTCTGTATAGAGTCAATCACTTTGTTTTTATTGGATCAGAGAAATCCCTATAGAACGATTTTGGATCTCCTGAACCCCTTTTTTGATCAAGAAATCATGTTTTTTTGCATGTAACTTCTTTTTCTTCAGAATGTATACCCGATATAAGCAAAATAATAAAGAATTTTGAAATTTTTGCTTGTTACAAATCGATATTTCGTCATTTTTGGAAAGATGTTTTTTTAAAACGCCTATAAAATATGTATTTTTCAAGGTATTCACATGATTTTTAGCTTAATGGAACAGTATTGAGCTCTTCTTTCTACGGGTATATCGTAGAGTGTGGTTTTTTTTTTTCTTCAATATTGTGTGTGTTCTTCATGCCTTAGAACAAGAATTTTCGTAAATCCTGAGTTTTGTACTATACATTGAGAATCGATTTCTCATTTTTTCAATATTTGTGGCTCTCAGTGTTGGTTAAACCACTCTAAAAGATACATCAATAAAAAGAAGAGCTCGATACCTTTTCAATAAGCTAACATTAATGCAAATACCATGAAAACTACATATTTTATAGGTGTTTAAAAAAACATCTTTCCGAAAATGACTAAATATCGATTTTTTTTGGGGTCTCCAAGATTTTGTAAAGAAAGCCAAAATGTGTGTAAAAACAAAATCTTTATTATTTTGTCCATATTGGGTATGTATTCTGAAGCAAAAAAAGTTACATACAAAAAACATGCTTTTTTGGTCAAAAAAAGCGTTCAGGAGAACTAAAACCGCTTCATGGGAATTTTTCCGATTCAAAAAAAAAAATATGTCGAAATAGTTTTTAAGAGTGCCTCACACATTTGAGTCGGTGTCCGGCGAAGTCTCAATTTCGATCCGGCTTAATTCATAGTGAACATTTCTGTAGGTGAGAAAGTTCTTACATTAATAACACTGTGCGGCACGAAAATCTGTGTATAAAATTTCAACGTTTTTTACTTAATTTTAATATGAGAAAACACGTGGTAACATCTGTTTTTCCACTTTACCGAAGCAAAATTTTTTTAATTAGTCCAAAAATACACTCATTTGCATGTTGAGAACTCTTGAACCATTAGGATTTTTATTTTGGTTTCTTCAGCAAAGTTATTTTTATTATTCTTGCTAACAACTTTGTTCAACAAATATATAATGAAAAATAATTTGAAATTGTCTTTAAACCTTTAATAAGCGGCATATGTCTTGCCCGCTTTCAAAGCAAAAAATGTTACTCATACGCAATGTTGTTCGAATTTTATTCGTTTGACTTTTCACTCGATAAGACCCACTGTCAGCGATTTTTTTATATTCATTTATTCAGCAAAGTTGCTGGCCAAAATTATAGAAAAAACTTTGCCCAAGACCACCAAAATGAAAATCCTAATGGTTCAAGAGTTATGAACATGAAAATGAGTGCATATCTTGAGTAATTTTTGATATATCTTAAAAAAAAAATTTGTTTTAAAATGTTCGGTAAAGTGGTAAAACAAATGTCACCACGAGATTCCTTATACTTAAATTAAAAGAAAAAGTTTAAGTTATCAAATTCAGAGAAAAAAGATACAAAAAAGCCCACATTGTAATTTAAAAATTGACTGTTATCCTTTATAAATAGAAATAAGCCTTAGACAAATCTTGCCTAAAAAAGGCTTATAGTAAAATTTTTGTAGCACAACTCCAAGAATAGTATATAATAGATTCCGCCATGCGCCTGTCCACCATCTTTGTAAGCACGCGGCTGTGACGTCAGTTGTCAGAAAGATGAAAATTTCAAACTGACTAAAAAAACACGTAGTAATAATTTTTTGGGGGTTTCGATTTCAAAATTTCCTCACTTTCTTATGCAATCTTCGTTTTGTAAAATAAGAAAAACATATACCTAAAAACAACGCTTGTCCAAAAAAAATATATTAATATTTTTCATTACTATCTTTGATAAAAAGTTCATAAATCATACGTGTGTAAGCTTCCGTGTTTACCCCCTCACACAAAAAAGCAGGTATGTTACTCGATTTGTGTTTAGAGCACCCAGATGAAAAACAAAGTAGGCCTGCCAATGATAGGAATGTGGCAGGTTACAATTTTAATGTTTAGTTTAGTTTAGTTTGTTTTTAATTTAGAAGTTTACTTTTTGAAATTTTAAAAACTGCCTCGTTACTTCTAAGTAAGGTATGTATCATGTTTGCAAGTGCGAAATTCTGGTTAATTTTAAGCGGAAAAAAGCAAGTTTATGAACACTCAGACTTTTTTTGTTTGAAGCGATAATTAAACTGCTGGGTCGTTTCAAAGCGTTGTATATAGTATAGCTTATCAAGAAAGAGTGGGACAGCGGGATAATATCGCAAGCCAGAAAACCACATAGTTTATCATGGTACACGGATAGCTCTAAAACATTAGAAAGTGTAGGCGCAGGGTTGTAAGGCCCAAACACCAAGCACTCTGAGCCTATGGGGACAACACCCAGTATCTTCCAAGTGGAAATCCTAGCAATACAACTGTGTGCTCAATTAAACCTGGACCGAAAACACAAAGATCATGATATAATTGTGATATCGGAAAGCCAATCAGCAGTTAAAGCAATAGTTTCCTCTAAAATATCATCTTTCTGAAGTAAAGAGCTCTTTTTTAATTTTGATATATCAAATAATTATTTACATTGATATTATATTATTTACAATTTATTAGACATTAAAAAAAAATTTTATATCGGCTTTTGTAGTCTAGTGAAGAGCGCGCTAGACTATCAACCCTGGGTCCCTGGCTCGAATCCGAGTTCAGGCATGGTTCTTTTCACGTTCTTTGTTCTTTCCTACATTTAAGAATTATGGAAAACTAAAAGTCCACAGCTAAATTGTGGAAAATGTGGAATCAAAGGATAAGAACAACTAAGGGCTGGAAATGCTTGCCGAGGTTAAGGCATAACACTAGCCTCAGTTAAAAGAAATTCAAAATGTCTTTCACGGTTGTTTCGCCTAATCAATAATTCACGTATGGTTTCAATCAATTCCTTTCAGGTCAAAGACCAAACCTTGTTTGTATTAGGCGCATGCCTTGGTTGTTTTTTGTTGTTTTTTTTTTTAAACAAAGTATAGCTCGTAAAATTTCATGGAATTTCATATCTTTCTGTAGCTCTTTTCTGTAACTTTTCTCAACGCAGCTCTCACCAGATTTTCTCACTTTGACGCCATTCTTACTTGCACTGTTTTTGTAATAAAATGAGACAAATCGGTGACTTTTATTCGAATGTTTTAATTCTACTTTCGAAGAAATTCGACAGCTGAAGTGTTTTTGTAAACTAAAATATACGACTCGAATTGAGTGAAGATATTACTATGTTTTTACTTGCTGAGAAAAATATTTGCTTGTTGTGCGTGATTTTGCTGGAGCATCTGGAATGTTACCATATGAAAAAAATCTACCAAAGAAGGATTCTATTAATCACTAGCAAAAAATATAAGTTCTTTACAATATTTCACCATCAAATTATTTTGAAGAAAAAAATATTTTGTGAACTATGCGGATAACCAAAGCCAAATTAAAATATAGGTATTACAAATAAAGCACAATGGGTGGAATACATAAAAAATGAACATTTGCTCCGACTCAATTTTTCAAGTAAAACCAAGAGAGTTTATGCATTTTTCCATGCTCACTTTTAATGCATTCCACCCAGTGTACTATTGTTAAGTTTTTTGTTTATTATGTTTTGAAAGCCATTGTTTATTATGTTATGCTCTGCCATTCGTTTAACTTTCATGTATTTTCACTCGCTTGTATATCTTTTTGATTACGCACCACTATTTACTCGCTTATCAGTTACAGAAACACTAGTTATCGCTACAGTGAGTATTTTGGAATGAAATACTGTGACGTAAAAAAAATTAATTTTTCTCGCAATAATTACAAAAACGAGATACTGCTTTAAATTTAAAATTCAAATTCCAAGGAATTCCATGTTGATCTATCGTTATTTGAACAACCATTTGACAAAAAATTTGATAACGTGTATCCTGTTTTTCTTTCCTGGACGTTCTCTTTAATAATGAAGTACTTTTTCAAGATACAATTACAAGATAAGCTCAGATTAGAGAGAAGTCTGACAAAAGTTGACCTTGATATCGAAGTCAGCTGTTAGAATTGTAGTGTTCTTAGTTGTTGTTGTTGTTGTTGTTACGAACGGCTGTAAGCAATACAGAACCAAATTTTATAATATTGGCCACAGATTTGTCTTAAATCTTGTTTTCGTTTTGTTTAAAAACTGGAAGTGACAACCAAGAGAGGCCTTTTAAAGCAATTCAAAGTAAGCTAAATTTGAGTGCTTTTTTCCTATCCCAGCTAGCACAGATTTCGATTTGTAACAGAAATATGTTATAATTCGGTGGTATTCCAGTTTTTTACCAAATTTGGTCACAAATGGGTTTTATCAAAGTTGTATTAAAATTTCAAGTAATTTGTAACAAATCATTCGTTTTGTTGCAAATAAGTTAAACTACGGTGGTAATTATGTTCCAAATAAATGCACTTGTTGTAAAATTTTTCATAAAGTTTTGAAAAAAATAAGTTATTTTTACGTTAAATTAACATTATAACATTTCTTTTTGTACCACCTATAAAAAATGTTTGTGTGTTGTAATTGTAACAAATACAGTTAACAAATACCTAGATGCGACTAAGTTGCTTTGTGTTTATATTAAGTTATATCAATGTCACAACAACTAAATGTTCAAAACTTCGGTTTGAAGATGCTTTTATTTAGTTATAGGGAAGTCACTACAACTAAATGTTTCCAATTTTGCTGTTACGCACTAAAATGCCATAAGCAAAATATAAATTTTATTGTTCACAAAAATTCTGTGTCGCTTTTTAATTGCTTCTACTACCATGTAATAAATTTTTGTTTTATTTCAGCGTTCAACGAGACTACCAAATTGAACAAATTTTTTGTTAAATGGCAATGAATCATTGTGAAGTTAGGAGAATTTATTTTGTTGCAAGAAAGTTGAAATGAGGTTTTTATTCAGTTTCAAGAACATTGGAAATAGTCATTGTAACCTTATGCTGCATTGAAGTTATTATTCAGTTGCTAAAACTTTAGGAAACATTATTGTAACACAAAAAATTTAGTTAGGAAATATAACGTTGTATTGAGGTTTTTAATTAGTTGCAAGAACATTGAAAATAATCATTACAAACTTGTGCTGTATTAAGGTTATTATTCAGTTGATGCAAGTTTGAAAAACATAATTGCAACTTATAAAATTTTACTTGATATAAGAACGATGTATTGAGGTTATTATTCTGTTGCAAGAACTTTAGGAAAAAACCATTGCAACCTTTATAATGTAATTGGTTACATGAACGTTGTATTGGAGTTATAATTCAGTTGCAAACAGTTTTGAATAAAATTGTTGTAAGTAAATGCTGCATTAAGGTTATTATTCAGTTGCAACGACTCTAAAAAAATATTTATAACTTTTGATATTCAGTTAGTTGTAAGAACTATGTATGTATTGAGGTTGTTATTCAGTTGCAAGAACTTTGGAAAAAAGTGTCTAAAATGTTATACTCGCCATATTTGATTTTTTTCTACACTTGAATTTTGATTGAAATAAATTTAAATACGTTTTTCTTTAGTATTTATTATTTTCTTTTAGAATTTTTAGTGCAATATGAAACTAGGAACTTAAAAAAATGGATTAAGCTATATATTAAACATTTTTACGCGTCATTAAAAACTCGAAATATTTCTAATTTCCAAATTATTGTAAAAATTTTTATTTTTTGGATGGCGCGTGAGTTTTCTAGAGGTAAAACACAAACATACATCGACAAAATGGCTTTTCTTGTAAAATTTTAGTGTAAAACTCTTCATATTTTAAATTTAATTTCACATCTTTTTATTACATTTCAATGTGTTTTTGACTTTTAAAATACACTCCAAAAAATTATCACTGGTTTAATGAAAATTATATTAAGGAATTGTGTATGCAAAACATTTTAAGACTTTTTAAGAACTTATTTTTTTTTAATCAGTAATATTTATTTCATCAGTACTCCTTCCTTGTTAAAAAATCTGTCAATATAACAAAAAGTAACTTCAATATAATTTTGGCAAATTTTCCAAAAATGCAATAATATTTTTGGTGCGGAGCGCCCGCCAAGTGATAACATAAATAGAGAAGCTGCACTTATTCATAGAATAATATTACAAAGCGCTAACAAAAGTATACCACAATCTTTTCTTCACAATCAAACTCACAATGTTCCTTGGTGGAATAGCCACTTACAGAGTCTTAGGATAAAAAAAATTGAACTCTGGCATCTATTAAAGCAAAACATATCTACAGAAAATATCCTCAATTACAAAAAAGCGAACGCCGCATTCAAACGAGAAGTTAAAAAAGCTAAGCGAGTTTCTATTCAGAATTTTACAGCTGAAATTAACCCCTCCACACCAACAAGAAAAATTTGGTGCAACATACGACGTTTTTGTGGACTTAACAAAACCAAAAACATCCAAAGCATAGCCTCTCCCACTCACATGGACGAATATATCACTAACTCATCACAAATTGCTCAAAATTTCTGCTACCATTGGTCAAATGAATCCTCAGATAATAATTTTCCACCTCTCTTTCAAGTAAAAAAGCTATCAGCAAATCTCTTCTCACCAACTTATACACCGAACATAAGAGCCCAATTACTAGAAAAAGAAATAACTTTCATCGAACTCGACATGTCTTTAAAAAAGCTTAAGGGAAAAACTCCCGGTGTTGACCGGATCACATACCTCATGATTCAAAACCTCTCTAAAAACACTAAATACAGGCTTTTAAAGCTATACAATAATATATTCAATTATTATATTCCTCAATCATATAAAGCAAGTACTATTATACCCATATTGAAACCAAATTCTAATAAAACATTAATTAGATCATATAGACCCATATCACTCAATCCATGCTGCGCAAAAGTCTTAGACAAAATCATTGCGAACCGACTATGGTGGTTTGTCTTATCAGACAAACTTATGAATAGTCAACAGATGGGCTTTAAAAGAGGAAAAGCTGTCTCAGACAATCTAGTATACCTCGACTCCTTGATTACAGAATCTTTATCGACAAAAAAACACCTATCTATTATCTCTTTAGACTTCGCTAAAGCCTTCGATCGGGTTGGTATCCATACAATCCTAGATCAGCTAAGGAACTGGAAAGTAGGGCCTAAAATGATTAATTATGTCTATAATTTTATGACTAAAAGACAGATTAAAGTTAGAGTTGGTAATTCTTACTCGAATTCGCTACCGTTGTTTAACGGCATCTCCCAAGGGTCCCCTTGTCGGTTATAATTTTCTTAATAGCATATAACAAATTATGTAACATAATCTCGTTACACAAAGAAATTAAATTTTGTGCCTATGCAGACGACTTTTGTATTATAAAACAATTAACCAAACGGAAAAATGTAGATATTAACCTCGACAGCTTATTTAGTGATATTCAATCCTAGTGCGAGTACTCTGGGGCTCAATTATCAATTTCAAAATGTAAACAAATACATATCTGCCGAAAAATAACATGCGTTTGCAATTTACGATCAAATGATTTTATAATTGAAGCAGTTTCCCAATGAAGAATACTAGGTGTGATTTTTAACAAAAAATATAGATGGCTTGATCATATCCAACATATTCTTCCGTCTCTTTCAAATAGGCTAAACATTATTAAGTGTCTTTCAAGTTATAAATTCAATACAAGCACATATTCTATCATATCTGTCGTTAAATCATTAGTTTTATCAAAAATTAACTATGGACTGTTCTTATACGGTTTCTCGCCTAAATCTGCACTTAATAAGTTAAAAACTATACTCAATTCATCTCTCAGAATTGCTTTTGGAGCTTACCGTACTACTCCGATAAAAAATATTTTGTTTGAAGCTAACATTATAAGTATTGAAGACCAAAGAGACCTTCTTACCTCTAACCTTTCTAAATCTTTCATTAATAGCCTTGACTCGCCATACTCTCAACCAATCCAAAATACAAGCAATCCAAACATTTACCCTAGCACAAATTCTGTAATAAGTAGAACAATCGCTCTTTGCGAAGATCTTAACATTCCATACAACCCAATTAAACCCCCTTACAGCAACTATCCACCATGGCATTTCAACCCCTCCACTATAAATACCTCGTTATGCATCCACAATAAGTCGACCACATTACCCCACTTATTTCGAGCCAAATTCCAAGAAATTAAAGAAAATCTTAGCGACTATTTCTTTTTATACACTGACGGGTCAATGCAGGCAAATTGCATCAGTTACGCCGTCACATCTGAATCAAACATCATCCATACATCACTTCTACCATCATACAGCTCTGTCTTTTCTGCAGAAATCATTGCTATTTTTGAAGCAGTAAAGTACGCACAATTAAATATTGGTAAATTTGCTATATGCAGTGATTCTCTATCTTCCATACAAGCAATATCAAACATTGACAATAGTCAATATTACCCCACCCTGGTTCGTAATATTCTTTTAGAAGCTCACCTGAGAATATTATTAATTTGGATTCCCAGCCATGTAAATATAACAGGAAACGAACTGGCTGACGAAGTAGCAAAGTCTGCAACTTCAGCACCAATCACTTCAAATATGAATTTTAACTCTAATGACATTTCAACACACCTCAAATCTCATTTCCAAATGAAACAAACCCAACAATGGGCTCTCACATCCACATGGTATCGCGAAATCAACACAACTAAGCTAACAATAGATAACTATCTTAAAACAAGATGCGACATCGGGCTATGCAGGTTCGATATGATAAAGTACTTTCGTCTTAGGTTAGGCCATACAAGGCTAACACACGGATACCTTATCGATCACTCCGAATCTAATCTCTGTCAATTCTGCAATTATCATGCTATTATGACTATTGAACATATTATAGTTTATTGTCCTCGATTCAACAACCAACGCAATCAAGCATTTTGCAACTCTAGCCCCCTTCTGGCGCTATCTAACCCGAACAAAAATAACATTGAAAACATAATCTGCTTCCTAAAAACTTCCCAAATTTTCCACCGTATCTAAATTCATTTATTTTTCGTAACATAACTATAAAATATTTAATTTTTCTTTCTTTCTTTTCTTTTTTCCTCTTTCATGAAATATAAAAATAGGTATTTATAAGTATTTCTAAAATAACAATTGCTTATAATATATTAATGATATATCATAATAAAACAAAATGTATTTAATTAAATGATCAGCTGAAGGCCATTGCTGCTATTGCTGTCTATCCTTTTCTTTGTAACTATTAATTTTAATTATAAGTTACTTTGTAATAAATAAATAAATAAACTTCAATATAACAAAATATTTGTTACATTCACATTATTTTACCTGAATTGAAACGTAAGAATTACACCATAAAAACTTTTTTTGGATGTTTCAGGCATGTTTCATCTTGTGGCGTGCAAGTTAAGTTAGTACCAACAACACATTTATAACATTATTATACCACATTTTTCGCCTAATTGCAACATAAGTTGTTACAAAATAAGCGTTAAATATCTGCTTTTTTAGTTGTAATTATGTTACAAGTGCGATTTATATCTGTATTGGCGACTCTTTTGCGACACTTTTACAACCCATTTGTGCTAGCTGGGTATGACATACAATTTTAAAATTACAATGGTGTATCATACGTTGGGTCAGCACTATCACGCTTTCAGCTGGCTTTTAAGCACTCAAAAGTCCCTTTGGGAGTGCTTTTTTCCCGCTGGGTATGTTATTAGTTGAAATTTATTAATTTCGGGGTTCACATGATCCGACATGTTGTCTGTGATCCGACGTCTGGTGTGATGGCCTTGAATTCAAAACATTTTGAATTCAAGACAAGAAGTTGTCAGTTGGCTGTATCGAGCGTTCGAACGGTCAAACACGAG